>OY747712.1:43660734-44860734 GCA_963556495.2 Valencia hispanica
AAAAGAAAACATAATGAGTATTTTGCAAGGGTGCCGCATTTTGAATACATTACATCTCGTCTAATCCCAACAGTAGCTCCTATATCTACTGTTGCACCAAGCTGTGTACACATGCTGGAACCTGTTGCACGGTTTCTAAATAAGCCTGTTTGTTGGTTTTCTGGCTGCACAGGTGGCACAGGAAAATATGAAGTGACCTTCACACCAGCTAAGTAAAGCCTGTTACGGATTACTTCAAATTAATTTCTCAAGACTTCTTCAGAACAACAGGTGAAAAATCTGATTTAACGTGTATAAACACATCTATTGGATTATGACACCTGAGAAGTACAAATCTGTGGAGGAAGTGGCACAAAGCCCCGCAGCACAGGAGTTCAATTAGCTCTGATCAGTTTAAGAGTTTTCATACAATGCTTTTATGTTCCACAACCTTCTGACGTATAGTCACACAAAAAACATTGGGAATTGTAATGTCATTTCTACCTGCCTTTGTCCAAATGGATCAAAGTTTTAGATTTCCGTTATATTTTGTGCTGAAAAGAAAATAGCTGGGAGTAGACATTTGAGCTCACTGCAAGAGGTGGAATTATTGAGAAGACAGAAAATAAGCAAAAGGGTGAGAAAAACGCTAAATTACAGTTAATATGTCATCACGATTATCAACAGCAACAATGTACAGGTCCTTCTCAAAAAATTAGCATATTGTGATAAAGTTCATTCTTTTCCATAATGTAATGATAAAAATTAAACTTTCATATATTTTAGATTCATTGCACTCCAACTGAAATATTTCAGGTCTTTTATTGTTTTAAAACTGATGATTTTGGCATACAGCTCATGAAAACCCAAAATTCCTCTCAAAAAAATTAGCATATTTAATCCGACCAATAAAAGAAAAGTGTTTTTAATATAAAAAAAAGTCAACCTTCAAATAATTATGTTCAGTTATGCACTCAATACTTGGTTGGGAATCCTTTTGCAGAAATGACTGCTTCAATGCGGCGTGGCATGGAGGCCATCAGCCTGTGGCACTGCTGAGGTGTTATGGAGGCCCAGGATGCTTCGATAGCGGCCTGAAGCTCATCCAGAGTGTTGGGTCTTGCGTCTCTCAACTTCCTCTTCACAATATCCCACAGATTCTCTATGGGGTTCAGGTCAGGAGAGTTGGCAGGCCAATTGAGCACAGTAATACCATGGTCAGTAAACCATTTACCAGTGGTTTTGGCACTGTGAGCAGGTGCCAGGTCGTGCTGAAAAATGAAATCTTCATCTCCATAAAGCTTTTCAGCAGATGGAAGCATGAAGTGCTCCAAAATCTCCTGATAGCTAGCTGCATTGACCCTGCCCTTGATAAAACACAGTGGACCAACACCAGCAGCTGACATGGCACCCCAGACCATCACTGACTGTGGGTACTTGACACTGGACTTCAGGCATTTTGGCATTTCCTTCTCCCCAGTCTTCCTCCAGACTCTGGCACCTTGATTTCCGAATGACATGCAAAATTTGCTTTCATCCGAAAAAGTACTTTGGACCACTGAGCAACAGTCCAGTGCTGCTTCTCTGTAGCCCAGGTCAGGCGCTTCTGCCGCTGTTTCTGGTTCAAAAGTGGCTTGACCTGGGGAATGCGGCATCTGTAGCCCATTTCCTGCACACGCCTGTGCACGGTGGCTCTGGATGAGTCTACTCCAGACTCAGTCCACTGCTTCCTCAGGTCCCCCAAGGTCTGGAATCGGTCCTTCTCCACAATCTTCCTCAGGGTCCGGTCACCTCTTCTCATTGTGCAGCGTTTTCTGCCACACTTTTTCCTTCCCACAGAGGTGCCTTGATACAGCACTCTGGGAACAGCCTATTCGTTCAGAATTGTCTTTCTGTGTCTTACCCTCTTGCTTGAGGGTGTCAATGATGGCCTTCTGGGCAGCAGTCAGGTCGGCAGTCTTAGCCATGATTGCGGTTTTGAGTAATGAACCAGGCTGGGAGGTTTTAAAAGCCCCAGGAATCTTTTGCAGGTGTTTAGAGTTAATTAGTTGATTCAGATGATTAGGTTAATAGCTCGTTTAAAGAACCTTTTCATGATATGCTAATTTTTTGAGATAGGAATTTTGGGTTTCCATGAGCTGTATGCCAAAATCATCAGTTTTAAAACAATAAAAAGACCTGAAATATTTCAATTGGTGTGCAATGAATCTAAAATATATGAAAGTTTAAATTTTATCATAACATTATGGAAAAGAATTAACTTTATCACAATATGGTAATTTTTGAGAAGGACCTGTAAATAATTGAATTTTTAATATCTTGCAAGCCTAATTTAAAAAAACGGTAAAATCCTTGTCAAATACACTGAAGTGTGTGCTGGTGGTCAAACATATTGTGAAATTTGATAAACTAGAAAAGCACTCTGAGAGCGCAGACCTCCGCCAAGGCAGCTCACTTAGTTATAGATGGATTTTGATCAGAGTTATGTTGCTGACTAACAGACGAACAACATACAAAAAAACATTGGCGGAGGTAAATAAATAGATTTTATAAGACATTGTAATAAGGCATTGTAATTTACACTGCTGAAAGTTCATAACAGTAACTACACATCAGTCAAAGAGTGAACACAGTCTATTCAACCACTGTAGTTCTTTTTTTTTTTTACAAGAAAACTTAACGGTTGGAAATGACTTTGTTGAGTTTGAATGCATTTAAAATTCTCTCTCATGTTTCTTTCAGTCTATTTCTGACTTTCCTCCATCTGCATATTGGTACTGAAGTTAGCAGATCATCTTCTTTAAAGGCCATCTTTGGCAAAAAATAGCTTTTTTGACCTTTTTACAGTGTTCGCATGGCATGTTTTATATGCCATCATACATAGGACATGAGTGAAACAAGTAATCAACACCATGGTATGGAGAAACAAAAGCTAAAAAGAGAACTGGAAATTTTTAGTATTTTCCCCAGCTCCAGAATAAGGGTAGATGCAGACTTATTTAAGCACGAAGGATGTTTTTCAGTCTTACTATCCGCACAGTTTTTACCTTGATTTTCTTAACATCTATTTATTGTGGAGTCTTTAATGGTTCATATAGGGAAGTGGTGTCCAAAGTCAGCCCTCAAGGGCTTGCATCCTGCATGTTTTAGTTCTTTCCCTGCTTTAACACACCTGAATCAAATGATGGCTCACAAGCAGAACCTCTACAGAACTTTTACACGCTGAGGAGGTGATTGGACCATTTGAATCAGCTGTTGTGTAGCAAAGACTCATCTAAAACTGGCAGGACACCAGCCCTTGAGGACTAGTACTGGACAGTAATGATGTAAGGAGACACCTCACTGCTTCCTTGTAATTGAGACCAAAGCCAAGTCCTGTCATTTACAGAAATACTCAGATGACACTGAAGTTGTTGGCTGTAACAGGGAAGAACAACAGACTGCATTAAGAGAGCAGATGGATTGCTTTGAGGCATGGTGCTGAAACAGTCATCTCACATTGAATATGAACAAAACAAATAAAGATGATTATGGATTTTAGGAGAAGCAGCAACATGTTAAAAACTCCTCTAGAGGTGCCAGGCCGACTGCGGGCGTTAAACTAGACCCCCTGGGGCTCTCCAATCAGCGGTGATCAAACGGTGAATGGAATTGATGGAATCAATTGCATAGGAAGGGTTAACACCACTCATAATTTAGACAAAATACTCAAATACACTCATTAAGGTTAAGACAATATGTATGCATGTATGTATGATCTTAAGCAACATTTGGTAGGTATAGAAATTCAATAGATGGATTAGTTTCCAAAGGATTTGCCAATGTTCACAAATAAGATGTAATCATCCAGCTGCTACAATCTTCGTCTAGTACCCAGAATTGGATGTCTGGCACTAGCTGATATTGGACATTTCTGCTTACAGGGAAAATAAAGATGTGCACTGACAATAACAAATGAATCTCAAAAATCATGTCTTAGACATACCTTCGATTTTTATTGGATTTCTACCCTTTTGAGCTTTTATTAGTTGAGCCAATGCCTCGTTCTGAAGGAGTAAGGGTTGGCAGAGGCAAAGAGAATCACAAGCATACTGCAGGGTTAAGTCTATCTGAATATCTATAATTGATCACACCCTGGAAGAACATGAGAAATGTGTTCTGAAAGTTTTTGACAGCTGAGAGGAGGGCATCTCCAAACTTTCCACCGATAAATGTCAATTTGAAAACCACAAGTCAAACATGGGGCCTACTTTATGTCATAAGAAGACATTACCACCCAATGAGATCAACGGCAAGCACCTGCTGACTTTGAGGCTCTGCAGTCGTTCCTATAGCCACAGGAAATATTATGCCAGAGTTACCTCACTGATCTTCATGAAGAAATGATCCTCCCAGAGCAGAAGGAACGCAACTTTCCAAAGACAAAAAGAGACTTTATCATTACCCTTCTGTAATATTTGAGATTTTAGCTAGATTTAAAGGCTTCCCATTGGACAATCTATTGTCTCAGTCTTATTTCTGTCTTGGCAATTGTTGGTCTACTAAAACCCTGGTGAGCTGCAAACCTGCAGCTGTGGTCAATATTGAGGTAGTTCTGAACATTACCCAGAATAGCCATAGAGATGGATATTCTAATTACATTTCTGTTAAAAATCATATTAGTCTCATTACGAAAATTTTATTTTTCTTTTAAGTCTGAAGTCTCAAGTAATCTAAAGGGTAAATTTAATTTATTCAGTCATTCAGTACTATTAGGGGTGACTGTGGCACGCTAGGTAGTTGAAGGTTATAGATTCGATTCCAGCCTCCGCCTATCACAAGTCGATGTGCCCCTGGGCAAGGCACCTAACCCCAAGTTGCCTACCAGGCTCTGGATCGGTGTATGAATGTGTGCGTGTTTGTGTGAATGGGTGAGCTGTTCACCTCGATAATGATAAATGGACGATAACTACCCCACCGTCAAAAAAACGAAAGTTTTTTTTTCTCTAGATGGGGCTCTGGCTTCTCCTTTTCCTCCTCGACCAGCTCTACCACAGTCGCTTCAATATTTGAATCCTCCTTGATTTGCTCATAGTCTCACCCTTCCAGTGTTGCCAACTTCTCAGCATGGAAAGTAGCTATTGGCTGTCTCAAAACTCTAGAAGTTGCTAAATGATGTCAACGCCTCATTTAAATAATGTGCAATGTAATAGACGTTGTAAGAGAGTGGAATAACTTTTAAAATAATATTTTTTGCTGAATCGTTTTTTTTAACCATTGATGGCAGTGGGGTTAGGGTGGAACTGTTATAAAGTTTTGGCATTTGAGTATGGTTTTTAAGTTGTCATGTGCTTTTCATTTTGACATAAAAATCAGCCTTACACTACAGGCGGTAGGCCGGTGTAACATCGCCCATAAACGGCTTCAACCAGCCTTTTAATTCAGGGTTCTGTTCCCACTCCCCACTCCTTTCTGTATTTCGGAGAATCCAGTTTAGACTGACACATGAGCACTGTTTTACGTCTGTCACAGTGATGCAGGAGATTCATGTGATTTACGTGCAGTCATGTGAATCCACCCCATCCAGTCTGTATGATGCTGTATGTAGTGCAGATCATAAACGAACATGCATCAGCAAACTACACACATTTTTTCTGTTTTTAAATCACCGAATATAGCGAAACGGGAAAAATTACGTTGGTTATAGTCATACATTTCGGTATCTGTAAATTTTTTGTTTATTGCCCAGCCCCAGCTGAACACCTACAGTAACTTAACACAAATGGAAGTGTGGAGAGGTAAAGAAAAAGGAGAATCCCAAAAGAAGGAAGGCCTTTGAGATCCAGTAGGTTCTGACATTGTCATGGTTTTCGGGCGAGACTCTGGTGCACGCAGCAGTTATGGACAGAACAGCTAAGGTTAATGCAAATTATTTCTTTTTACAAAAAGGAATGTGTGATGACTATGTTTGACTATTTCTTGGAGACCGGGTTCCAGGAGGGCACTAGGAGGAGAGGTAAGTGATTAGTTGAAGGTTTTTCAGAATGATGAATTAAGGCGAGATATAAATGACTGGGGCTTACTGATACAGGAATGGTAGGGGTTTAAAAAAGAGGGGAGTCTACCTATAGAACTGGTATTGGCAGCTGTTTAATAGTTGAGGATCTAGTGATGGTTTATTTTCTCTTTCAGGGGGGAGCTAATGACTGATGATCTGTAGGAGGGTGGACAGGGAGGTGAGTGGAGAAGTGGAACAGGTAAGGACCTGCAGGGAGCATTTTTCTGGAGGACTGTCAGAGGAGTGGGAGAGAGATCCAGCTAGAACATCTCCACACAGATGCTAAGACTTAAGAAGTGGACAGCTGCAGTTGAGAAGTCAACTGAGAAATCCGGTTTCAGTTTGAGGAAACAAGGGAGGTTAGAGCCAGGACTCCAGTGAGCAAGGAACACAAAAGTTAAGGGGCTTACCACTCTGTGCAAACAATGTGGCGTATCTCTCTCTGTGAGCCGGCTCCTCTTTAAGCACCTTCTGGTGAGCCAAAATGAGCCACAGTTGTGGAGCCTGCACCTGCTGGTCACACCAAGGAGGAGGAAAATCACCCAAACAACCTGCACACAGCTCTGTGGATATGACAGATGGCATACAGCAGCTTTCAGGAAACTGATAAGACACACCTTTCTCTTGTCCTGGGTCTTGTTGTGCCATTGCTCAATAAAGTGGAGGGAATCCCAGGAAATGCATTTCTGATTGTCTCGTTCCTCAGCTCAGTGAACATCTCAGCATATATTTTTCGCCGGGCCTTAAGGTTGGCTCTCCGAGGAGGAACCTGTTTTCATCCAGCACAGGCGTTGGATGTTGAAGATTGAGTTTTTAGTTGTTTTTTTCCTTTCAATTAAGCAACAATTTGTAAACAATACAATTGTTTATCTTGCTTGTAGGGCTGCCAAAATTAACTCGTTAATGCAGGTCTATTAATCTGTAGAATTAACGCGACAAATTCTTTTAACACAATTACACATAATGATCCACCCTGTTTATGCCATAATTCAACCCGCTCTGCTTTCAGTGCTCGCTCGTCACATAAACAGCATGGCAGAACCCAACTGCATCCATGGTTCATTGTGAACGACTCTTCTCACTCGCTGACCATAAGGATGATTGGTCTACGTCACTTCCTGCTCTGCTGCACATGTAGTCTGCAGAAAGCTTATGTCTTATGCAGCTGGTTGCACAAATTTCTTTGATAAAAACAAGGAAATGTACAAGTTCTTTTCCATTAACTCGCACCTTTCAAGGCAAACTAAAGACCTCTTTGGTTGTAAGCGATGGGAACGAGCAGATGATTAACAATGCAACAATCTGTAGCTTCACATCAGGTAAGCCTTGGCTAACATACAAGCTAACATAGCTAACCAACACTGCAGCTACAAGATAACTGCAAATAATAACAATGGGAGTCAGGGAGTAATGTAAAGGTTCGGTGTCACACCATTTGCGCAATCATCGCGGTGTTGATTAAAAAAAAAAAATCATTCGTTCTGAAAAATTCTATTAAAAAGTACTTTACTGATCCCTGAGAGAAATTAAGTGTTGTTGTAGCTCATACTATTTAATTCTTTACGTTTTTGTAGACCCTGATGGCTGTGCAGGAAGGATCTCGTGTAGCAGTCTGTGTTGCAGCAAAAATGAAAAAAGCTCTGACTGAAGACAGTTGTTGTTGTAGGATAGTCTCATGAGGAGCATGCACACGTCTGTCCAAAATGAATAAGAAACTGTCAGCTTTACATTCATAAAATGTTAACCAGTTAGTTTGCCCAAGCAACTGGCTAAAAGATGAGTAGGTTAACAGGGCCACGTGTAAATGTGATAGTGGAAATAAAAAAAGAGCACTTTCAGTCATTTTTAGGAATGTTAATTAATCGTGAATAATTCACAGCTACCCTGTGATTTAGATTAAAATGTTTAATTGTTTGACAGTCCTACTTGCTTGAGTTGCTGGGTGTTTATTCCACCACAGTTGTATGAAGCTAAAATTAAAGAAACCTTGACCAAGTACTAACCAAGTCCAACAGGCTTGACAGTTCTAATTGGTACTGTGACTCTCTTAGTCCATCCCAACTCTTGCCTCTTTCTGTTTTGTCAAACCTTATTATTTACATTTTCAGGAAGGGAGAATTCCACAACAACCAATTAGATATATCACTGATTGTAAGCAGAGGTCCAAATCAAGGTCTCTAGAAAACCTGAAGGGGAAAACCCCAAGAAGGAATTCATTTCAAAAGCTTACTGAGTTCGAACCCTAAAAAATATCTTTACTTTGAAAAAAGTTGTATTCACAGGAATCCAAATAAACAATAAAACATAACAGCTTCAGAGTTCTAATCACTACATGTTCTGACAGTCTCGTCCACAAATCTGTGAAATAGTTATAAAAGTTATTCTAGCTCAATTTTATGTAATGATAAAGGCCTTCTCTTCTATGTTGGTCAGATTGCAATACAGTGGGGGCAAAAAGGTATTAGGCAACCACCAATTGTGTAAATTTCATCATAGGTACACTTCAACTGTGAGCAAGAATAAAAAAATTAAAATATAAAAAAAATAAAAATCTAGGAAATCAATTTGTAAGATTTTTTAAAGAATGTATATATTTGTGCAGAAAATAAGTACTTTGCACCTATAAACAAGCAAGAATTCTGGGCCTCACAGACCTGTTACTTCTTTCAGAAGCTACTCTATCCTCCACTCATAACCTGTGTTAATGGACCTGTTTTGAGTAATGCTTTAATGTATCATATGTTGTGTGTGCTTCTTGCTTTACTGCTGTTTTTACTTTATGTTTTGTCTGTGTTGTACTGCTATTTTTATTTTACCCCTTAATCATGTCAAGCACCTTGAACTGCCTTATTGTTAAAAAGTGTGCTATATAAATAAAATTGCCTTGCCTTGTTTTAACTCATTATCTGTATAAGAGACACCTGTCCACATCTTCAAACAGTAAGACTCCAACCTCCACCATGGCCAAGACCAGAGAGCTGTCCAAGAACACCAGTTACAAGATTTTACACAAGACTGGGATGAGCCAATCTATAACAGGCAAGCAGCTGGGACCACAGTAATAAAGGTTACTAGTAGTAAAAGATTACATCGTAATGAATTAAAATCCGGCAGCGCTCAAAAGGTCCCCGTGTTTAAGCCAGCACATTTCCAGGCCCGTTTAAAGTTTGGGGGAGAATGTCATTTGGTCAGATGAGACCAAAATAGAAATGTTTGGTAAAAACACCACTCGATTTGTTTGGAGGGGAAAGAATGTTGAGTCAAAATACCAGCTACAGTGTGTGCAAGCCTTGTAAAGACCTACAGGAAATGTTTGACCTCTGTCATTGCCAACCAAGGTTACATTACAAAGTATTGAGGTGAACTTTTGTTATTCTTTAAAAATCATACAGTTTGATTTCCCATATTTTTTGCATTCAGTCTCTCACAGTTTATGTGTACCTATGATGAAAATTACAGACTTTTTAAGTGGGAAAACTTGCACTATTGATGGCTGTCAAATACTTCTTTGCCCCCACTGTATGCCTGCAAAACAAATCATGACCAACCATAACGCTACAAGCTTACTGTGCAATGCAACTGCATGTCAAAAGTAAGCTCATCTTGAAAAAACTATCACAAATACCATTCCTAGCTCTTGACATTAATGCAGGCTGTTGATAACAACCCCAGCAGTTTATATGGTACCTGATTTACTGTCAGTGCTGACAACAATCTCCTTACCATGCACTGCTAACCACAGATGGTCAACATCCAGCACACATTTGGATATAGAGCAAACCTGGGAGAGACAATGAGGCTGTTGACTGCTTGTCTGAAGATGTTTTAGGAGGAGACATAGAATGGAATTAATTCAGCATGAAGGCTCTGGGCCCTACAAGTCTGATGAGGCTTGGGGCTGATACCAGAGGTACTTTAAATAATCTTTTCAGCCTTCTATGGTTATTTATCATTGTTTAAAAGGGTGGCACACCAACAGTTTGGCCGATGCAAGGATTTAGTTGATGTTATGTTGTTGATCTGGTGACTAAAGAAGCTTTAGAACTAAGTTCGTATTGCATTTCAAATATTCATTTCAGTCATTTCTACTTTACAACTTTATTTCTACTTTATTGACTGATCTTACTTTTTAGATTAAACAGTAGTAATATCTGGAATTATATTTGCAAATAGAGCACCAAATACAGTATGGACAAGCATAACATTATGACAACCCCCAAAATAGTGTTTTGGTCCAGCTTTTGCTGCCAACACACCCCTGATCTGTGGAGGCAAGGGTTACACCAGACCCCTGAAGTTCTGCTATGGTATGCAGCACCAAAACGTTAGCATCAAGTCCTTTAAAGGTCTCGTTCACTGAGAAACCGTGTAATACTTGTTATTGAAACAGGATCAGTCACTCTGAGTTGTAAATGTGTGCCACACATGAACATTTTCTTCAACCCCCATTGCCTCCATTAGCCACAGAAAGGAAACAGATGGCAAAAAAGGCAATCTCTTCTATGTCACAGAGAAAATTTATATCATGGCTATGCCCACCTTGGCTTGCAACCGCCCTCGGGAAGGCTATATGGATTTTGTGGCCAGGAGAGAGCAGAGTGCCTCTCTGCTAGTAGAAGCTAACCATTAGCAACTCCACAACATGGCAGAACATGTTTGGGTTTGTGGAGTTAATACAGTCGTGTTGCATTTTTTACCAAAGAAAGAAGAGCTTAAGAAGAAACGGTTGGAATTCGTCTTTGGAACACCGGCAGCGAAGTAAGTTAAGTTAGTTGTTTGAGCGAAGGCAGTAAAAGTGTTGCATTACTGTTAGCGAATGGGAGGTCAGACATTTGCATATCACATATATTAATGAGTAAATGACTTGTGATCTTGTCGTTTTTCAAATGTATTGAAAAACAAGGTAATTAGATCATATTTAGCCAAATTAAAGTACAAAATGATTTATCGTTTTCCAGAGAAAAGCTCATTGTAGATAGCAGTGCAGTAGGTCCCTGTTTTTAAGCCCTATGTAAAGGTAGAGTACACCACCTTTATAATATGCATTTGCATAGTCCACCTGTACTTACGCTCCTGTTCTGTTCTAGGATGTGCTTTACATTTTGCATAGTAAACACACTATCAATATTTGATATTTATTTGCTTAAAGAGAACCACACTTATCCACTAACAGGACATGAAAACTCACAGAACACATTTTCTTCCATCAAAGTACCTCTTTTTTCTCCACTACAAAGAGTCTCTGTCTTAGACAAAAATAGCAAAACACCTTTTCACTTTCGATGTCATGTAACATTTTATATCTTGGAATGACTTATTGCACAGGGAGGCATATTGATGGGAGGAATTGTTTGGTTTTTTTGTGCTCAAAGACAGACATGACATGACATTCTCTCTGACCCCTTTTGCTGTCAAGATAATCTATCCTGTCAGCATTCATAAGAAACGGTCAGACACCAAAAGGAGTCCTTTGACTCGGAGTAAGCTTCTTAGTTGAATGGAAAGTCTTTGCTCTTTTCATGTGCTCTTCTCCTCCTCCTATCCCTCGCCTCTGTGAAAATCTGTCTGCCTGCTTATCAGTCAATCTGAGTCTCTCACTCATAAGCCCATAAGAAACTTGTTATGGGGGAAAGCAAAGGCTCCTGCTGTATTTTCAGGGGGATACTTGAAAAGCATCTGTGCAACGGTACAATGTTTTCCTTTCACTCTGTGTCCGTCTGGTCCTGCCACCCAACACTCATTATGTAGAAACCCATCTGTGTTTGCCATCATTGAGCTCATGAAACAATAGTCTATTTAATTACAAGACACACACACACTTGGAAATGGCACCTCCGATTTCCTTCATGCCTTTGATTCATAAACTAATGGTTTCATTCAGTGTGCTTTGAAATTGATTTTCCAAACCAGTTTCACCTTTGGGCTTTTTTTTTCTGGTTTTATAGGAAGGTTCTGTCTTTGTCTTCATTTAACTACATTTATAGTTTGGTTTTTATGAATTTCAGACACTGTACACACGTAGCCAGGGTTTTTTAAATACAAATATTCTCACCACTTCGTTAAAAAGAAATCCCCGTCCGCACAACTGCGTTGTTAAGCACATACATAGACATGCCAAACTTGTAGGGGGAAGAAGTTCTCCCAAATCCTACCCACACAGAGTAACTTTCTATGTTCTAACTTCTACATAAAGCAATAATTGAGCTTGTAAAAACAAGCAAACAAAAAGCGCGTGGACAATCGATGATGCCAACACATCTCTGAGGGCATAAATGCTGCTTCTGAGTGTAAACACAAGTCGCACAAATGATGTCGGAGCATTTTTGTTGCGGAAAGTGACGTTGTGGAGCCGAAAACTCCGGTTATTTCTGTCCACACGTAAACGCTTAAAACCGCAAAAAAATATTTTCGTTTTGTGATGGCTATGTGTGGACAAAGCATCAGAGAAATATCTTCAAGATTATGCATTTCTTTAGTAATACTTTTGTGAATTTGATAGAAAAACACAGCTAATCGTCTAGTTTAATGACTGTTCAGACTAAAGAATACACAGCTCCTTGCAAAGTATTCATGGTCCTTTGACTTTTTCCCATTTGCTATGGCACAACCATAAAATTTTTTATTTTTGGGGTTGATTTTCTGTGACAGAGCCACACAAATTGTGATTAGGTTAGGTTTTCAAAAACTAAATAAGATTCAGAATTGAGCAACACGCCAATGACTTGCACATTTATTCAGACTTGGAACCTTACGACTTACAGTTGGACTCAGACATGTGAAATTGCTATTGTTGGAATTAGCATGTGGCCACTGCCAATGTTAGCTTTTTATATTAGTTCAGATTAGTGGACACATTTAATAACTTTTGTACACCTACAAAGCACCTACAAAGCTTTTGTAAGTGTACGGATGACATGCCGATTGTGTATTGTTTTCAAATGTATTTTTAAGGATGTTATATTATTTTGCTCATGCTGGTGTGTTAGCAGTGAACGTCTCAGAACATTGTTCATTCATTATCCAAAGATGGAGAGCCTATGGTACTTTCATTGAATAAGGACATAAAAGCTGGGAAAGACCTTGAGTAGGGTGACCAAACGTCCTCTTTTCCTCAGACATGTCCACGTTTCACATTCTGTCGTCCAGGGGGCATGAATGCTTAACTGAAATGAACAGGCAGGATTTTGGCATATGTGTCCTACTTGTCCAGGTTTGAGAGTACACAGTACACACATCATCTTTGCTCCTATCGCTTCAGTAGGTAAACTGGTTAGGGTCCAGTGTGTGTCTGTGTGTCTGTGGGGGGGGTGTCTGGGCAGGCACTTCTTGGGGTACAAATGTATCTAGAATTACAGATGAATGTTTTCGATGTAATTGGGGCTGCGTAATATTTGGAAAACAGGAAATTGTGATGTTATTACTGAAAATTGCAGTGATGGGACTGGTTGCGAATTAAACCCATTTTTCTTAGTCTTTTATGTCTTAATCAATAAAAAATGCCCCCACTACTTTCTGTGAGTTTTAGCATCTCAGCCATTAAAACTATTAAGTGTAGCATTATGGGTAGCTAGAAACTTAAAGTTTGGAGCTAAATTCACTTAAAAATTAATAGCAGGACTTGGAAATTAATATTCACAGTTGCTCTTAATTCTATCTGACTGAGCTTGAACTATTTTGAGGAATGGGTAAAAATTTTAGTGTCTAGAGGTTCAAAGCAGTTAGTCATACCAATAAAAGACTTGCAGCTATAATTGCAGGGAATGGTGTTTCTTCTAAGTATTGAATGAAGGGCCTGAATACAAATGCACATCAGGCTTGTTTATTGTAAAGATTTTATACACCATGCATCATTTTCACTCTGATTCACAATTCTGCACTAGTTTGTGCTGGTCCATCTCCTTAAAGCCAAATCAAATGCATTGATGTTTGTGGCAGTAACATGACAAGATGTGCACAAAACATGTATGTTGCATGTTTTGCTAACACTGTATAACAGACAATGCTCATACAATGTAACTAGTGTCAGGTTTGTGTGTTTGAAATAGGACCCAAAATGCAGAACTTTTATGTTTTAGATTTAATTAAGTAAGAAATAACAAAACTTACAAAATAATGACGAGAAAGCCAGGGAACATGGAGACCAGGGAACGCAGGAACCAGGAAGGGAGGAAAGACAACAGACCAGTGAGTAGTGACTGAAGGAGAGGTGAATATATACTGGGGAGGAAATGAGGAAGGGACTGAGAAGACCAATGACCAATTAGTGAGAGTAGATGCAGGTGAGAGGGAGAGAGCAGGTGGAAGTAATCAACCGGGACAGGAGGTAAAATGGCTGGGAGACAGAAAACTCTAAGAAACTAGAAAGGATAATAGGTCAAGGGAGGAATCTAACTGAAACAGTGGAGAACAGAAGGAAGAAATAAATAAGGACACTATCTAAAGAGGTTTACTAATAGAAAGGGGCAAAGGGTGAAAAACATCTAAGAACAAGGAGAAATATGGAAACAAGAAAGTGCAGAAATATCTAGTAGAAACAAAAAATAACTAAACATGATAATAGAACTAAATAAGGAAAATAACTAACAAAACACAAACACCTAGGAACCATGACAACTAGGTGGTTTCCAGGTAGTCACTTTCCTGAAAACATCTGATTTCTAGTCATATAAGGGTTGTCATGTTTCCCCCTATTTTCATCCTGTATATTCTACAATAAGAACTTCTCAGAAACATGACATATGCTGCATCTTGTTGGCTTCTCTTAGATTATGCTTAGTAACATCTCAATAGTTCTCAAAATTAATAAAGATGGTATCCTGGTTTCTGCAAAAAGCATAAGATATTCACAACCTGAACAAAAGACAGTGGGCCCTTCACTTTTCAGCATACGACAAAAATGATCTTGTCTTCATTACATTCAATTAAAATCTGACCTCAAGGTACAAAACACACAATAGGTTCCACACTGTCATTTAAAAAAATTGAAAATAAAGCCAACCTGCTGAGTGTAGCATTTATCTAATAGTGAAAAAAAGTGATCTGGTGGTGCTAGTTAAATTGTTGTTAATTAATTTAACATCAGCGATTACGAGCAACTATAGAAAAGCAGGAGGTTTTGTCAATTTGCTCGACTGTAGCATAGAGGTGTGTTTTAACACAATGTCAAGAAGGAAAGACATAAGAAATGACTGCCAATCAATCTGAGAAGGGTATTAAGCCCATTGCCAAACAAATTTGAAGTGCATCATTCTACTTTAAGGTCGTTTTCACACCAGATAGTCCACTAGACTTGGTTCGATTGGGGACCAAAATTGCAACATTGCTGCTTTTTCTAGCTGGTGCAGTTCGCTTTCACACTGCTCTCTGTCAAACAATCCAAACTTATTTGTGCAGCACATTCACCTCCTCGCCCGTGATAGCACTGCAACAAGAAGCACTGAACAAAGGGACACTTCCTGTTCTGTGAAATGTAAATTAACATGGCATTAGATTTTTGCTGTTTTAGGATTGACAAATACTGTAAGTTGCAGCAATGGGCTTAGCATGAGCAGAGAATGAGGCAGAGTTGTTGTTACGTGGTTGTTTTGATAGTATTTACCCAGAATCCTCAGCTCTATCCGCTTCTCCAGAGTTCACTTCAACCAAACAGAGACCAACGTTTTTAGCTAACCAGAGTTAGCATTTTCTTTTCAGAGTTCGATTGTGCATTCACACTTCCCCATTCGAACTGGACTTTTTGGGGTATCGAAGTAGTAGTAGTATCAAACGAAGTAAGAGAGCTGCCAATCATCCAAGGAGTGAACGTTCCAGCTATTTTAATTAATTTGCAGCTAAAGTTTGTTCAGAACTGACAACAATCCCAAAAACAGACCTCTACTGGACTAAAAATGGTGTGGGGACTGTAACAGAGCGGTGTAAGAAACAAATGTCTGCAAACCTTGATCAACTGAAGGAACTGTGTAAGAAAAAATGGGTCCAAATCCCCCCTTATCTGGCCATATGTTAAACTAACAACTTCAGACTAACCCGCTCCAAACAGACAAAACATTATTTTAACTTAAAAAAAAATCATTATTTTTTTTAAATTGATGCTGAATTTCATAAAAAATCCCCAAAGTTCCTACACTCAAAGTTGGTGTTGCCTTTTTAATGAACAGCATACTTAAAAGCTAGGAGGACTTGTTAATAATAATGATATTAGGAAAAAACAGCAATTACTGTGAGCCACTTTTGACCTCTGTTGTGCCAGGAGACAGTTATTATTCCATAAAATACAATATAATATATGTCTACCACTGTGTTATGTATTTGAAATTTGCTAATTATCTGTGCATTGAAGTGTTATAGAAAATAGGGATACCAATGATCTAGCTACGAAAGCTACACAAAAACATACAAAAAGAATCTACAAATGTTCTTTTTTGTTGCTAAACTAAATGGCTCTAATCTAAGTTTTAGTTTGTTTTGTCCCCCCCCCATTTACAGCTTATTTGCTAAAGTTAATAGTACATCTGGCTCAAGGCAAAACCAGTTGGAATGTTTTTCTCCAGAATAGCTGAGTCTATTAACGTAACATTTGGAAATGTTAAATACATATGCAACAGGGTCAGGCAAAATTCACTGTTGTCATGCCTTCAGGGTAATAATTTCACATTGTGGTAAATACTACTAATTCTAAGTCCCCACATTCATGATTTTTCTCCAAAATAGAGTTTGATTAATTGCAAGTAAAAATTGATCTCGAAATGGTCTTCAGTGCACCTCCTCTAGACTTCCAAACATGAACACGCTGGAACTGCATGCGAGCAAATGCAAATTAGGCCCACATTATCATTTGTACTGCATTTTGACCCAGGGATCATTTGAAGCAGGAACAGTTGTCTTGTGTGAGACAGCTAACAGGCCTCTGTGCTACACTGTTTTTCAGGTTATTGAGTCATGATAGTCCAGGCAGTTGAGACTGGGTCTGCTGTTTTTGTGCTTTGCTGCCAGCAGCGTTTTAAAATCCAGGTTTTACTTTGACATGCATTTGACATGCATCAGCGCACATATTGCACGCAGTAAGTCAAAAAATTATATGTTTGAATTGTGTTGCAGAGGAGAGGGAGAATTTAAAATAGCATCTGATAACTTATCAGTACTGGTCACCTCATTTTCTTTTTTTTTTTAAGGACATGATTATTCGATTTTCTTTATGAGCAGGGCATTTTTACTGGAACATTAAAGCATTAAGGCATAGTGTTGACTTCCTCTAACCTTATTAGACTCCAAGTTATCTTTATCACTCTTACAGTGACAGCATTCACATAGAGATCCTGATAGAAATCCTGGATGTAAAACCGTCAAAGTGCAGATGTGAAATGAAAAGTCACAGTCATTCACAGAATCAACTCAACTGAACATACCAAATGTTGGTTCTTTTGGGCCCCACTTCCTGAATAGGAGAACTGGTTAAACTGCATCTCCCAGCATTCATAGTAGCACTGGAGATAGGGAGCCTAAGTCTCCTCCCCTTCCAGTCCACCCATGGGTCCCCAGACCGAATAAAAATGAATGTCAATGGAGCGATAAAAGTTATTTTCTGGTCCGCTTAGCCTTATGCCCTGAATCACAAGTATGCCGTACCTCTATTTGAATTATAACTAATTATGTGCTTTATAACTGCGTTTGCCATGTGATTTGTGATTTATTTACTTGTGAACATTTGTAATTAATAAGACTAAAAATCAGAAGTCGGACATTGTATATAATGTCACATTTGCTAACATTGGCTAGCTTTTGAACTACTCACTGAGACCATGTAGAGCTCGTTCCATATGCTGGATCTTACTCGATCGACTATTTCTAGCCCAGCATAGGTGCGGCTTTCCACATGGTCAGATTTATAGTGGTTTTCTCTACGTTTAATACTCCTTCCGTCCTGGAAGATGTATGCAAAGGCTGCTTAACTCAGACATTCATCTTCTTCTCCTTGTGTAGTTTGGTGACGTACGTTTTTTGAGACAAGCAGTTTACTAAGTGTTTTCACACAAAATCTAAAGTAACTTTTGCCTCCTGTCGAAAATTTGCGCTTTCTCGGCATCAGAATGTGTCTTTAAAATTCACGGACATCATATGTTAAATTCCAGGCACCTCCTTAGCATACTTCCAATTGACCTGTGGCTCAGCCCCGCCCCTCAAACGCAAACGAACCAATAGCATTCAACTACCAGGTTTTCCAGAAACAAACAGACTCGGACATTCTCGCCGTTTCGCTCCATAGAAACCAGAAACCTCAAACCTTCAACCCTCCGATTACAAGTCACCCAGCACAACTTTGCTTTACCTACTGGTAAAGAGTGTGTTCGTAATCAAGTGTACAGACCCCAACCCTCTTCTTCGCCGTGATTGGATGGAAATTCGAGAAACATCATTTGTTGGTCAAAACCAGCCACTCATTGGTTCTTCCCTGTAAGCCAAATATGGTAAAAATTGTTTTGTAATTTGTAGCTTGAAACCTGTAACTTGTATTTTTAAATTGTGTGAAAGTTACAAATCATAACTTACAAGTCACAAAACGTAACTTACAAGATACAGAACATAAGTTACAAGTACAAAAATAAAGTCCCAATTCTAGCTCCATACAAAACAACCAAACATGTCTTTCTCGAAAGAACTTTATTGTGACCGAATTTAAAAGATAAAAAGTTATTCTTTCTGGAGATTTTGGAGAGATAAACCACAAAATCACAAGTGTGTAATGACCTGCTTTGAGTAAGTCCCATGTTTAAAAGGCCAATTCTCTCAGCTTTTATCGACAACAAACCACACTCCAAATTAAAACATTACGACATAAATAGAAGTGGATCAAAGTGACACGTGTTTGTGCTCAATTTGGAGTTTTAATATTATCTGCAAAAACGTTCAATTGCTACTTTCAGTGTTTTTCACAACAGGCTCTTTATTCTACTTTTTAGTGCAACATTAACTCAGCTTGTTAACCTTGACAGAACCCTCCTCAACATGGAAAAACTGCAGTGAAAGCAGCTTAAGTTAAGCAAAGTTCAGAGGCCTTTAAAGGTAAACATCCACCTCGCTCTCAACCTTTTGTTTGAGGCAGCCTTTCTTTATGGGTAAGTGCATTTCAAGGACCTCTCGCTGTGTGGAGCACATAGCGCTTCAGACGTTTTTAACTGTTATTTACAGCTGGAACGCGAAAACGCCTTTCTTCCCCTTGTCTTTATGCCTGATGGCCGTCGGAGGCTGGAGGAGAGGTTGCAAAGGCTCAAAGTGCAGGTGAGGAGGTGCGTACACAGCCATCGATCCCTCTCAACCTTCATCCCTGGGAGCTGTTGAGGAGGGACATGTGCATATACCTAAGGCTTGTAAGCCTGGCTGTGTGATAATATCATGGGGAGTAGGTGGGTGCAGCTTCACAGACAGTCTCAAAATAGAGTGAAAGTCCTGCTGGGGCAGCAGAACAAATATTTGTTCAGAAGAAAACGACACACAGCAGCTCAGCACTCATTTAAAAGTGTAAGTAAGCACTTTAAGGCAGCAGTTTACCATTAGGACACGAGTGCCCTGAAGGAAAATTTAAAGCGCTCACTTATCACAGGACTTTTGAAGATATCTGTCCTAATGACAAGGGTTTTATCTCCACATCTGAAATGGAAAACACCCAGCTTGAGCTCATTAAAGTTATCTTCCTGGTTTTTGTCAACATAAGTCCGCCAGGCCCTCAGAGCGCCATATCTGGAATAATGGAAACCCATTTACCGATGCCTCATTAGGACAAAGCCAGACAGACAGAGCTAAAATACCAGCGGTGACACTCATCTGCATTCCAAATGCGCGATCCAAATGGGAATATGAAATGAACACCGGTGCAAGGCGTGAGTTCCCATGCTTCAGTAAGCTAAATCAAAGAAGTGGAGTTTTTTTGTTGTTGTTGTTGTTCCACACCCCCTCCCTGGTGTAAGGCTGCATTTTGTGTGCAGATTAAAAAGAAAGCATCGGAATATACATAATAACCGGAAAGGATTCACAATCAATATCAAAAGTGTTAGAGTGTAAAAGTTTGAGATAACGAAAGACATAGCAACTCATGGGGATTTGCTACCTTTCCTTCTGCTCTATTAACACCTTTAGTTTGGGTGTGGAAGCTTCTGCATCCCACGCTGAGCTATTATCCCCTAGGATTCAGCTATGTTACCATTTTAACATTCGGTTTGTCTTTTCCAAGACATCCAAAGATACCTAACAGTGGTTAGTTACCAGTATAAAGGTACACCAAGATTTCATAAAGTTTATCAACTGATTGAAGTCTTGCTTATGACTGGACCATACACCAGCTTTATGATACAACAGTACAACAGTGCAATTTTTCCACTACTTGCTACTGTGAATTGCTGGTCAGTTGGCTGAAAGAAGGCAAGTAAACCTTTCACTAACATACGGAAAAGACACATTTGACTGCTTGGAAATATTTCCAGTAGCAAGAAAAACAGAGAATAGAATGGAAACCAACAACCTTGTCACACTATCTTGTATCAATCTTTTATTTTAATGCTACTTGGAGACATAATGCCATCAGACAGTAATGATTCCACCTATAAGTAATGTTTACACTATCGAACCTTCAGGGTACTTTTACCAGATCTTCGTCTGACAGGGTGAATCTGTTGGCTTGGTCCTCTCAGCTGTTGTGTCTCCATACAAAATTGGCCCTATAAGGGATATGCTAAGACGTCCGCACATCCGCTTATCACATCGTTTCGGCAGTGAGTAGTGTCACTGCCCACAGCAGTAGAAATAACAAGAGATTGACAATGGAAGAAGCAGGGATGGTTGCTGCCATTCTGTTTGTCATGTTGTTAAACAGTCCTTCACCAGCAACTCTTCCGATTTTGCAAAGCCGGTTGTTTGGCTACGTTTGCTGATATCCTTTTCCTCTGAGTTGCAACCAATCAGCAGGACTTAACCACAGCTCCCAGCGAAGGAGTCTACTGGGCCATTTGCAAGTACATACCCCAAGAGTGGTACTCGATTGGTTCACGAAAAGGCCCTGATAACGGCCCAGTTGTGCTGAGCAGGTGAAGTGGAGACACGCTCATACCATGAATGTCTGGTAAAATTACCCTGAGGTTCCGATAGTGGAAACGTGCCTATTGTAACACCCTTGCACACACAAGTCAATGAAACATAACCAGGCCTACCAATGATTTTTTTTTTGCCTATCTTGAAAAATTCTGCCGTAGGAGCACTGGAGCTCTCATGTGAACTTCATGGGCTTCAGAACCAGCTCAACTTTGACTTTGCAGCAATGAACCCATAATTAGATAAATGAATCTCAAGCCATACTATGAAGATGGAATACGCCATTGGGGAGGCTGGTATCTTCAGATTGAAAATGAAACTTAGGACATTATTTAATGTCTAATTTGTCTAATAACTATCTGACTATTTGGTGATCCTCTTTGGGTAATGAAATTCACATTAGGGACAATTCATCAATCGGAAATTCAGGGTAATTTGACCGGACCGTCCCGATATGCACGTGTCTTCACTACATCGGGCTGGGCCGACAAGGACATTTTCGGGGACATTTCAGGAACCAACGGAGTACCTGTATGGGGGTATGTACTCAGAATGGCCCTACTCACTGTTGAAACAGTGCTGATATGCAGATGTCATTAGCTGAGTCCTTTTGTATGGAGACACGGTAGCTGAGAGGACCAAATTATCCTGTCAGAAAAAGATCTGGTTAAATTACCCTGAAGTTCCGATAGTGGAATCATGTCTATTTATACATTTGTTCCATTGATATGTAAGAAAAGGTAAAACAGGACGAAAAGTAAAATACCTGGACATAATGCAGCAGAATACCGTGAATTCCAACCCTTTGGTCTCAGTTTACACATGCTATACTGAACAGCAGCACATCAATTGCACCACACATACTTCAAAGACATCACTGTAGCTAATGTCCTAGAAAATGACCTGAATTTCTTTAAATTTAGACCCATGAAAAACATGTTGTAAAAATGACCGCATGGACAGGAAGACAGAGCCCCTTGAAGGAACACCATGTATTGGAATGCTGTTCTAGACTTCAGATGGTAAACAGCAAGCAGCTTCTTTGTTAAGGAGTTGACCACACCCTGGCTATCCAAACAGTAAACCTGATATACCTTTAGTGTTACTCTATAAAGTGTGAAATATAGTTACATTTACAGTTTTAAACTTCCTGTGCATTATATTTTCTTTCTGCAATGTCATACTTTTCTTCCACTACATCTAAGGTCGTACTACTTTTTTTCTAAATGGTAAGTAGACGGAAGGTATATAGCGTTTTTCTAGTCATGCTGACCACTCAAATCGCTCTACACTGAAGCCACATTCACTCATTTGCACTCACAAATGGGCACACATTTATACACCAATACGCAGATCGGTAGGTAACTTGTGGTTAAGTGCTTGCCCAGGGGCACATTGTCATGTGACAAGTGGAAGATGGAAGTGATCCTACAACCCTCCGATTACCCGCCAACTACTCTATCTAGTCAGTCAAGATCTTTTTTCCCCATCAACAATTTTCCCTTCACATGTAAGATTGCTTGTTTTACAGTATGTTTTAAATTTTTTAGGTACCTATCTTCATAGGCTACACTGAAATATTGACAGTCATGAGAATAACTTAGCACATCTATAATTCAGTGGGTTGTGGAACTGCATTTAGCAGCAGAGGCTTAAAGCAGTTTTTTAGTTTGATGTTTTAATATCCATCATAAATCACTGTGGAGGAATTTTGGCTCCCTGTTTTCTACAACACTGGTTTAGGGTATTGAGCGTTGAAGAAATACACAGCTCTCTGAATGCCATCTACACTTTGGTCACCTTTCAACTGCCAAACAAATGGCCTTTGACTCAAGAATACTTTGATATACAGGGATGAAAAGTTGCCGATTCACTCCATAATTCCTAGGTACCAATTTTTTTTTGTGTGTGTTTGATTTACTGGTGCATCAAACAACATTAGTCCCACCTGTCAAAAGGACATCGTTTCATTAGTCATACAATTAATCAGGTAAAACTTTTCAAACCCGTCTTCCTGACAAATGTTCTTAGAGAAAAGAGGTTTTCTCCTTGCGACACTTACAAACGAGCCCTTTCAGTTGGGTCTGAAGATAGAACTCTTGGGTTTTTGGAAGTTTCTCCGAATGGTGTTCACTGGAATGCCCACTTGTTGGAAGATTGGCATGTGCAAGTTTTTTTTCACTTGTGTTTAGCAGTTCTCTCTGTAGAGTGGTGGGGCTGGAATTGTTTTTGGAAATGGTCTTACAATATTACTCTAAAATAATGGGTAACATTGCTTCTCTAAGATCATTGCTGATGTCTTATCATCATGGCATTGTGTTAACTCAACAGTATGCTGCAGAGCATCAGACAACCAAAACTCCCTCTTTTATAGAGAATATTTATTGATGAGAGAAAATTCTGATTCTCATGACTAGACAACTTTGTCCATTGAGGTATGTGTAATCAACAATTGATATAAATATGTATATGTATATAATACCACCTGAAGATCTGAAAAGCAAATAGGACATATTTGGGTGGAGACACAAGGTTGGAAAGCTCAACTTTTTTCATCTCATCAGTATTGGTCCTGTTGAACCTCTTTTTGCCACCGTTCCTCATGATTTTGGTATTGATTCCTTGCAAAGATCACTATCGAATATGTTTGCAGATTATATTGTCATCTGTAGGACGTGCATTGAGCAGGAAGAAGATATCTTGGAGAAGTATAAGTTTATTCTGGAGAGAAGTATAATCAAGACAGAGTATACAGCAGAGCAAAAAAGTATTTGGTAGCCACCAATTGTGCAAAAAGATGAGAAAGGTCTGTAATTTCCATCATTGGTACACTTCAACTGTGAGAGACAGAACGTAAAAAAAAATACCGGAAATCACATTGTATGATTATTTCTTTCTACGTGTCCTGTCTGGCAGTGTGGCACTCAGAATTGTTGTCTGTACAAGTACAAGCCCAACAGATTTACTTTCTCAAGCAATTAATTTAATTAATTAAGTTTAATTACCTAAAGTTATAGACACCAATTATTCAAAATCTATTGATAATAACATAAGCCCAAGAATATATCTGTAGACACTGATGTCCTCACACCTATGTGTGTGTGTGTGTGTGAGCATGCTGGTGCATATTAGGTTTACCCATACGAGTGTTTGATAGCTGGTGTGAGGAGCCGTCAATCTGCCCTACAGCAATTGACGCAGACATGAAGGAGGCCGGTGACACAGACGCCCAGAGGGTCCCAGAACCTAGGAGCGCCAGGCGGAACAGCGCAGGGCCGACCGCTCCCCCCAAGAGAGGAACAGAGGGAGGCCCCAGGGGAACATCCAGCAACTACAATGCAGGGGCCCGGGAGGCCGCAGGGACGAGCCCATGGGCTCCGCCGGCAACAGCGCCACAGCGGACAGACGACTCCCCCTGGCCACACCCAGCCAGCACCCGGACACCAAGATCTACCAACATTGTATAATCTTTAACGAACTTATTTGTATAATGGTGTAGAAAAGAAGTATTTGGTCATTAACAAAAGTTCACCTCAATACTTTCTAATGTAACCTTGGTTTACAATGACAGAGGTCAAACATTTCCTGTGGGTCACCAGGTTTGCACACTCTGTAGCTGCTATTTTGGCACCAGTCATATTTCCTAAATATGGATCGTCCTGTCCCCTTTGCAGATAAGCAAACCCAAAGCATAATGTTTCCAACCCCATACTTAACAGTGGATATGGTGTTCTTGGGATGCAACTCAGCATTCTTCCCCTTCCAAAAATGGCAAGTGGCGTTTATACCAAGCATTTCTATTTTGGTCTCATCTGGTCTCATTCTCCCAATCCTCCTCTGGATCATCCAGATGGTATCTAGCAAACTTTAGATGGGCCTGGACATGTGCTGGCTTAAGCAGGGCGGCGTTTCGAGTACAGTAAGGTTTTAATCCATGACAACGCAGTGTGTTACTAATAGAAACCTTTGTTACTGTGGTCCCAGCTTTCTTTAGGTCATTGACCAGTTCCCCCTGTGTATTTCTAAGTTGTTTCCTCACCATTCAAAATCATGTCTACCCCATGAGGTGAGATCTTCAATGGAGCCCCAGGTAGAGAGAGATTGTCATTGATCTTGTATTTATTCCATTTTCTCATAATTGCTCCAACAGTAGATTTCTTCTCACCAAGTTGCTTGCCTATTGTAGATTGGCTCATCCCAGTTTTGTGCAGGTGTACAATCTTGTTCTTGGTGTCCTTAGACAGGTCTTAGGTCTTGGCCCTGGTGGAGGTTGGACTGATTGTTTGAAGGTGTGGACATGAGTCTTTAATACAGAGAACGAGTTTAAACAGGTGCCACAAATAAAGATAACAAGTGGAGGATAGAAGAGCTTCTTAAAAAATAAGTAACAGGGCTGTGAGGGCCAGAATTCTTGCTTTTTTGTAGGTGCTAAATACTTATTTTCTACACCATTATACAAATAAATTCTTTAAAAATCATACAATGTTACTCCCTGGATTTTTTTAACATTCTGTCTCTCACGGTTGAAGTGTACCCATGATGAAAACTGCAGACCTCTCTCATCATTTTAAGTGGAGAAACTTGCACAGTCGATGCCTGTCATATACTGCCCCACCGTATGTGTGAATAGGAGGGACACAGTTGGAACAGTGAAGATGTAATAGGTAGAAGTATTGAAGGTGCGTGAGTTTAAGTTGTAAGAGTAAGTTTAGGAGACAGCAGCACCAACAGAAAAACATGAAACAGACTTGAACAGAGCATTTCAGAGCTCAAAAATAGACAGTATTAGAAATGTGTATGTCAGAGGGACAGCTCACATCAAGCTGTTGAGGGAAAAAGCGAATGAATCAAGGGTAGTTTGGACATCTGGAGATGAGGGGTTGTGGATATATTGGGAATTATATTGAGAATTGTTAAATGTAAAGCCACAAGGGAAGAAAAGAAAGTGTACATAGACGTTTCATGGATGTAGTTAAGGAAGAAATGCAGTGTTGGTGCGACAGAAGAAGATGTTGGGGATAAGGTGGAGATTGGATGGAAAACCACTGTGGTGACCCCTAATGGGAGTAACCAGAAGAGAAGACAGGGTACACTAAAAGGCCATCCAATGTAGATTGTATTAAAGCCTCTTGCCTCTGCATTCATACATCTACAACTTATGCAGCGTGCATCGATGCTTAAGAGTTTTAATGGGTGTCGCAGGGAATGTTAAATCACTTGTAACAGGGACACTGCACTGCCGTCTGCTTCTACACACTATGATATCTGCACCAGGTGGAGTCTGAAGGCAGACTCTGTAGAGGATCTTGTCTTTCTGTGTTCCTCCTGGCTCAGACCTGTGCGGCTCCTAAAATGCAGCTTTTTCAATTATCACAGCAGGCCTTGACAAAAACTGATTTGCACATGAATATGATGTCACTGAAAAGCAAGACAACCCAAATACATTTCTCTCCTTGACAATTCTAATAAATACAAGTCGGCCTTTTCCGCTGGCATTTGAACTTATTGAAAAGCCTCAAATTTCACTCATACATTAATTACGTGTTCTTAAACCAGAACACGAAGGTCTATCTGATAAATTTCCAACGTATAATTTGTTCATGGCTGGGACGCCTAAAGGCTAAATAGCTCTTTTCTCTTTAAACAACATCATGTTTCTTTTCTGCGACCTAAATTAATGTTTATTCACTAGGTAAACAGACAACCAGACTGTCCTCCACAATTCATTACAGAGCAATGTCCTGAGGGCTCAGGAAATAAACAGCTGCAACTAATTCATGTAAACCAAAGTATTTAAAATATTAGAATCCTGTCTCTGTTCAGGGTCGCCGGTGGCAGCCATCCAGAGCAGTCCAGAGCCGTAGAGATGGAGACAAAAAAGCTCAGCTGTGGCACCGACCACAAAAACTGATAAAGAATCCTTCCTGAGATAAATGTCAGCTCCGTGTTTTACTAATAAATCCAACAGCGCTATTAGACCCCATCTTATTATGCGTCGTTTTTCTAATGCACTTGGCAAACACATTAGGTGTGAGGGGACACTAAGTGCATTTTCTCCAAAAGCGACAATTAGACTAAAAGGATGGTAAAACACACTGTTTTGTTTGAGTCTTTGCAATTTGCACCCTTCATGTATAAACAGATCATAAACGCAGCAACCCGTGCAGTTATAATGACTACAGGAGTCAGCTCTTCAGGTGACTTATGCTCTCAGAGGTAAGATATGCACGCTTATTGTTTGATTAATGTTTTAGTATCAGCATTAATTACTGGATCGTGATTTTTATAGCTTCAGTCGCTCGGCTGCACCATAGCTCACGGAGCCATATGTTCGAACTCTGAAATCTGACAATTTGTTTATGCATCTGAGTGTGCAATAACCTGATATCATTATTACAATGAGGTTGGTTGAAGTGGTTGTGATATCCCCTGGGGAGGGATCCCTCTTTTTCTGGCTTACATCGGATTTAGAAGGTTATTGACAATAGAGCCCCTTTTCTTCTGTGTGGTTTAAATCAAGAAACTCTGTTGTCCTGAAAGCTAAGACGTAGGAGTCGCTTTTTACCTTTGCTTTGTTTATCTTTGCTCCATGTATCGTTCTTGTCAATGTCATCTCTTTAGACGCATGTTTACAGTGCCTTGCAAATGCATTCAAACCTGCAAGTCACTTTAAACATGCAGTTATTGTAAAGAAAAAATACTTCACAGCTTTTGAGATTTTGAGGTTTCACAAATCAAATTCTGGAAAGTGGGGCATGTCATGACTCACTAGCTTTGCACAAATACAGTCAGAAATGTTTGCTCATTCCTCTTCACAAAATAGCTCAAGCTCAGCCAGACTAAATGGTAGATTATATGTAAACATCAACTTTTACCATCTATACTTTAACTCGGCCATTACAACAAATGAACAACCTTTGATAAATTCGGTTGTAGTTTTTGTGTATGTCAAAGATGGTTCTGTGCCAGTTCTGGGTCTTTAGTAGGTTTGCTTTCAGGATCTCTATCTTCCAGTTCACTAATTACAAACAGACCTATCTTTGCCAGTCAGTACCTCCCCTGCAAAAGCTCACCCCAACTACCATGGCTGAGAATCAAAAGTGTGAGCTTCTGATGGAAGTTTAAAACTCAAGTAACATGAACATCCAAGTGTGAAAGCATTTACAAGGTATTGTGTTTCAGCCTAGCCGTATGAAGCCATTAAGATCTTTTGCAGTAATTTTCCAGTCTTCTCGCTGAATGGAGCTGCCTGCTGTGACTGAAAACAGCTATGAAAATCCTGCGGTGGACTTGGATGATGATTCTTTTTAAGCTTGCGTCCATAAGTAGGAGCCAGTTTTACTGCTAAGAAAATGTACCATTTGTGAGCTATTTTCTCTGTCTTTTTAGTTTGCTTTTCTGTTGAATTTTCTGTCTTATGACTTTCTCTTGCCAAATGCAAAGAGAACTACACCATCTATGTGATTTCCAAAAAAAACACACCAATCTAATTTTAATACCATGTCCTTAAGAAACAACTAAAAAAATGCTAATGGAGCTAAATACTTTAGCATAGCATTGGAAGGTTCTATATTTATTCCAAATAATACTTTGCAATAATATCCTGTTGTAAACATTTCAATCCTTGTTAACTGATCAGCTATGAAAAACTGTATTTAACCAATCTTATAAACATTTATCTATTTCCATCCTCTTCACAGTTGTTCTGTCATCGGAAATTTGGGGCTGCTTGATGATTCAGAACACGGATGACGACTCGTTGAAACTGATGGGATCATGAATTCTACTCTCTAGCAGAAAACCCTGAAAGAGAATGTCCAGCCTTCAGTTTGTGACCTCAAACTCAAGTGGACTCATGTTATGCAACACAACAATAATCTGAAGCACACCAGCAAGTCCACCTCCGAATGGCTAAAAAAAGAGAATGTTTTGGAGTGGCCTAGTCAAAGTCTAGACTTAAATCCAATTGAAATGCTATAGGACACCGTTAAACTGGCTTTTTTATGCTTACATTCTCTTCAGAGGAGAGGCACTTGCGTTTTCCCAGAGAGCCAGGTTGGCTTAAATAGCTATTTCCCCTTAATAATTGAAATCATCTTTTGATATATGTTTGTGCACTGCCTGACCAAAAGATAACTCACCACCTGGATTTAAAAAAGCATAGGTGTGAGCTTCCTATTGTATAATTACTGTATGGATGATTATCTTTCAGCTGGGAACAAATTATTTAACCACAACTGATGAAATGAGTAGCTTCTCATTTTCTTAAACAACCATGTCGAAAGACACATTAAGAAGAGTCAAATCATTGGCATCAAGCACAGAAAAGTTCTAAGGAGATTGAAAAAAACTACTAAAATGGGGTTAAGTAAAAACTGGAAGGAAAGTGGATTCATTCCATTCTATTCATTCAAAGATAACAATGCCAGGCTCAACTTGTGAGAGAGTAGTTCAGCATGCATGAGACATCATTTTCACACATGGATTGGTCACCACAGAGTCTGGACCTTAAACCCCATGGGGGATCTTTGAAATGTGCTGGAGTTTTGCACAGTGGTCGGACTCTCAAATCACCAATACAAGATCCAGGTAAATAAAATAATGCAACGTTGGATGGAAATAAAGCTTGTCCCTCATTGAAACAATGCCACAGTGAATGTGTGTCATAATCAAAGCTAAAGACGGTCCAACCAAATATTTGTATTTGAACTTTTTTTGCTATGTGCCTCCTTGGCAACTTTAAAAATAGATTTTTTTGTTATTTTGTTTTGACCAGGATATGTATTTGCTCTGTCTAATAAAAAGTGTTTGATATTATGAAACATTTTAAGATTGTCAATAAAAGGAGAAATAATAGAAACCAGTGAGGAGCAAGTCCTTTTTCACAGCATTATATAGAATAGAATAATCCACAAAGGGGAAATTCAGCTGTAACAGCAGTAAAGGGACAGGAAATAGAAGCATTTAGATTCACACAAGAAAAGTATAAAAAAAGAATTACGAATAATAAATGTACATTAAGGACAAAATTCCAAAACCAAAGTACTGTGCAGTTATTAAATATAAAGTGGCATACTCAGATTTGAATGTGCAACTGAGTAGGATAATTTTACAAAACAAAAATATTTACAGAATGTGCATGTGTAGTTGTGCATTAAAAAGTAAATGTATTATTTACAAGAAGTTAACAGAATATAAACGGTGAAAATTCAACAGATGTGCAAATAAAATGTGAAAATTTTGTTGGGAGCAGTTCTGGTTGTAGAGTCTAACAGCTGCTGAGAGGAAGGACCTGCGAAAAAACACTCCTTCATGCACCTAGGATGCAGTAGTCTATCACTGAAGGAGCTCTGCAGCTCAGCAACATCATGTATGGGGTGGGAGACTGTCCATCAGTGACGCTATTTAGGCCTGAGTCTTTCTGTCTCCCTCTACCTGCTCTGGATCCAGGGGGCACCCTAGAACAGCACTGGCCTTCTTGATGAGCTTATTCAACCTCTTCTTCTTAGCTGTAGATAAACTGCTGCTCCAAAATAGTATGACAAAAAAGATGGCTGATGCCACCACAGAGTCAAAGAAGGTCTTTAGGAGGGCTCCTTGGACTCCAAAAGACCTCCGTCTTCTTAGCAGGTAGAGTCTGCTCTGACCCTTCCTGCAAAGAGCATCAGTGATGTGGCTCCAGTCCAGTTTATTGTTCAGGTGAAGACCCATGTACTTCTAAGAGTCCACTATCTCAATGTCCGCTACCTGGATGTTCACCGGTGTCAGTTTGGTGGGTCTGTGCCTGCGGAAGTCCACCACCAGCTCTTTGGTTTTCCCAGCGTTAATAGGAAGTGGTTCTGCTGTAGGGCTACCACAAGAATTATTTGGATCATTAATAAATGGGTAGATGGGGTTTCAACTCGATTTATCGGATTAGCGGTGAACATTTTCAAAGTGCTACAGAAACGTTTTTTCTCTCCTTCCTTCACTTTATTCAACAAAAGAACATTATTAGAAAACAGTTCAATAGCGCGCAACACATGCTATCACCTCAAATGTCTTACAGCTGTTGAATATTAAATAACAATAAATGAAAAATAGTTTTAAATGGCTTTGTTTCATCAAAGTGCTGTAAGGACAAATGTGCCATATTACCAACATAAAAAGAGGTATCATTGTTGCTTAAAGTGACCCAAGCAATTAGAAACAACAAATCAACAAGAAATCTAAATCAAAAACTGTCATCAGACAGTGTTTCCCCTCTGATTAACAGCGTTCACAGATCCCTTTAAATGAGTGCGGCTGGAGCCGAAACAGCTCTGGATGGGGCAATCATATCGACGTAACATCGCTACACTGGTGTTGTCTGTCTCATCTTATTTTTTCCCCATTTTCATACTTCATCAGGAAGCTAAAGTGTTCCCAAACAGGAGACTTTAATTAAAAATTAGCATAGTTTTTCACCACTTTCCCAGACACTGAGCTCTCCTCTTCCTCGCTGATGACTCCGACGTGCTTCCGTTTGAGATGCTGCATCATCACTGTCGTACTCCCGTACCAGGCAAGGTCTGACTTGCAAATGTTGCAGATAACAAATGTCTTTGCTTCGTTTAAGTTAAAGTGCTCCCAAACTTTTAAAGTTTTTATCTTCTTACGTTTACCTGCTTGTGCCATGTTCCATGTGTGTCTGCTTTGCGCTGCTCCGTTGCAGCCTAGAGCCAATTTGGCAATTTGCACACATTGACTGTGAAATAAAGGTTGCACGAAAAAAAAAAAGTTGCGTGACTGGCCACCGCATATGGCGTTGTAATCATGCAACACAATGAATCGATGACGAAATTCGTTGCCAACGCATTCTATCATAGAATTTTATTGATTTTATCGATTCGTTGTTGCGGCCCTATTCTGCTGGCACCAGTTAACAAAGTCCTGAGTCCACTGTCTGTACTCTGAGTCGTCCTCACCTGTGATGAGGCCAACAATGGTAGCGTAATCAGAGAACTTCTGAAGGTGGCAGTGTAGGGAGTTGATGCAGAAGTCTGCAGTGTAGAGGGTGAAGAGGAATGGTCCCAGCACAGTTCCCTGTGGGGCACCCGTACTGCAGACCAGCCTGTCAGAGATACAACCCTGTGTCATCACATACTGTGGGTATTCTGGAGCATAATGGAGTCTTTAGAAGCCGGGGGTGGATGTGATGGCTGGGAGCTGAGAGGTATAAAGTCTTGGGAAGAAATGCAAGCAGTCCTCAAAGATGAGGGGAGTTGCAGCAGGGGAGACGTTGCTGGGGGAGGGGTGGGTGGCTGGTCAAACCTGTTAAAGAACTGGTTCAAGTTGTTCACCCACTCTAAGCCTCCTGTAGCCTGAGGGTTTGTTTGTGCCCTAAAATTGCCTTCATGCTCTTCAAACCCAACTGATGTCCTGCTGCAGCTGGTCCTCAATATTCTTCCTGTAGATCTTATTTCCTTGTCTTATTTTCCATCTCAGCTTTTTCTGCACAGCTCTCAGCTCCTCCTTGTTTCCAGATCTAAAGGCTCTCTTCTTCACCTTGAGGAGAGCCTTTATTTCCAGTTTGATCCATGGCTTGTTGTTGGAAAAACATCGTAGCTTTATGATGGGTTGTCCACACAGAAGTTGATTTAATCCATTATGCAGTCAGTGATGCTGTCAATATCGTCCCCTAGAGGTTCACAGTGGTCTTCCCACACAGTAGAACTGAAACAGTCCCACAGAGCCTCTTCAGTTTCTTCTGACCATTTCCTCATTGTGTCATGGCTGCTTCTTTATGTATAAGAGGTTTATTAACAGACTGGAGATGAACCAGGTTGTGATCTGAGCCCCCCAGGGGAGGGACAGGTGATGAACTATGTGCCTCCTTGGTGTTGGCATACAATAAGTCCAGTGACTTACTAAGTGAAGGCGGGAAGAGTGGAGGACAGGGAGATGTGGTTAATTCAATTCAGTTTATTTATATAGCACCGATTCACAACAGATGTCATCTTAAAGAACTTTACAAGAAAATTCAGTTCAAAATAATCATATAAACATACCAGTTAGTTTAAAGTTTTAGTTAGTTTTCTATTTAAAGAATCCCAGCAGATTGGATTGAGACATTGACTGGCAGTTGCCCCCCACAGCAATCATGCAGCAAGCATGTAGTGACAGTGGAGAGGAAAAACTCCCCCTTAACAGAAATAAATCTCCAGCAGAACCTGGCTCAGTATGAGGGCCTTCTGCTACGTCTGTCTGGGGGTTTGAAAAGACAGAGCAGAAACACAGAACAAAAAGAACTGTTCTAAGAGTACTTTCTATATTAAAGAAAGTAAAAAGTTGATAACAGGAGACCGGGGATGCTCAGTTACTAGGAGAATCATCCCAGTCGATGCCCCCCGTCCAACAGGGCACTGCAGCTAAGCAGGATACCAGACCAGGTGTAGCTTCCATGGAGAGAAAAACACTGAGAAATAACAGCACATAATACAACTGGAGAGTAGTAGAAGAGAAAAGTAGCAGAGTGAAGAAAAGTGGTCAGTCTGTCCTCCAGCAGTCTAAGCCTATAGCAGCATAACTACAGAGATAGCCCAGGATTACTTAAGCAACTCTAAGTATGAGCTTTGTCAAAAAAGGAAAGTTTTAAACCTGGCCTAAAAGTAGACAGAGTGTCTGGCTCAAGGACTAAAACTGGGAGCTGGTTCCACAGGAGAGGAGCCTGATAACTAAAAGATCTGCCTCCCATTCTACTTTTGGAAATCCTAGGAACCACCAGTAAATTTAATTAAATTAAATTCAAAAATACTTTATTGATTCCAGAGGGAAATTAAGTTATGGTATAGCTCATATAATTAATTCTTTAAGGAGTTGTAGATGATGATGGCTGTGGGCAAGAAGGATTTCCTGTAGCGGTCTGTATTGCAGCGAAACTGTAGAAGCCTCCGACTGAAGACACTCTGTTGTTGTATGACAGTCTCATGAAGAGGATGCTCAGGGTTGTCCATAATTTTTTTTTTAATTTTATGAAGAATCCTTCTTTGCATCATCATCTCCAGAGGTTCCACAGTTGTCCCCAGATCAGAACCAGCCTTCTTTATCAGGTTGCTTAGCCTTTTTAAATCCCTGGCTCTGATGCTGTTACCCCAACAGATGATGGCTGAAGAGATTACACTCTCCACAACAGACTTGTAGAAGATCTGCAGCATCTTGCTGCAAGCCTTGAAGGACCTAAGCATCCTCAAGAAGTACAGTCTGCTCTGTCCCTTCTTGTAGACGCTTTCACTGTTCAGTCTCCAGTCCAGTCTGTTGTCAAGGTGAACTCCGAGGTTTTTATACTCCTCAACCACCTCCACTTCTACTCCCATGATGGAAACAGTGTTTGACTTATCCCTGTTTCTTCTGAAATCTACAATCATCTCCTTTGTTTTATTCACATTCAAAGTAAGACGATTGTTTCCACACCATGTCACAAAGCGGTCCACCAGCTATCTGTATTCAGCTTCTTGTCCATCTCTGATACACCCGACAATTGCAGAGTCATCTGAGTATTTCTGCAGATGACAGGTCTCTGATTTGTACTGGAAGTCTGAGATGTACAGAGTGAAAAGGAATGGTGAGAGAATGGTCCCCTGTTGTGCTCCTGTGTTGCTGACCACCTGGTTTGACACAAAATTCTTCAGTTTAATAAACTGTGGTCTGTTTGTCAGGTAGTCATTGATCCAGGCTATTGTTGAGGGCTCCACCTGTGTCTTCAGAAGTTCCTGACAAAGCAAATCAGGCTGAATTGTGTTAAATGCACTGGAGAAATCAAAGAACAATCCTCACAGTTCTGCCTGCTTTGTCCAGATGAGAGTGGGTTGGTTGAAGCAGGTGGGTGATGGCATCTTCAACTCCAACTCCACAGCAATAAGCAAACTGCAGCGAGTCCTGATACGTTCTTGTTTGCTTACTCAAGGGTGCCAACAGGAGTCTCTCCAGGACCTTCATGATGTGGGATGTCAGAGAAACAGGTCTATAGTCATTGATGACTGATGGGTGAGTTTTCTTTGGTACTGGAACAAGGCAGGATGTCTTCTACAACACTGGAACCTTCTCCTGAGTCAGGCTAAGATTGAAGAGATGCTGCAGAATCCCACAGAGCTCCTCTGCACAGGCCTTCAGGACTCTGGGGCTGACACCATCTGGACCTGCAGCCTTGTTGCGGTTCAGTTTTTCCAGCTGTCTCTTCACCTGACGTTTGGAGACAGACAAGTGGGAGGGGGAAGCAAAGGGGCTAGCAGCATTTCCTGACTTGGTTGAAGGCAAACTTGTGGAATCAGAAGAGTCCATGCCTGAGGTGAAGGATAAAACATCCGAGCTGTAACAAGAAAGTTGTCTTGTAACATGTCCTGGATGACACTATCTGTTGTTGACAAGCACTGCTACTCCACCTCCTTTTCTTTTCCTGCTCGTCTTCAGATCTCTGTCTGCTCGTACAGTCAGGAAGCCTGGCAGAGAGACGTTGGAGTCGGGGATATGATCCTGCAGCCACGTCTCAGTAAAACACATAACACTGCATTCCCGATACTCTGGCTGAGTCCTTGTAAGGGCTTGGAGTTCATCCATCTTGTTAGCCAGTGATCTCACGTTACCCATAATGATCGATGGAAGAGATGGCTTGAACTTCCTCGTTCTCTGTCTCCTTTTTGCTCCTGCTCTGCATCCACGTCTCCTCCTTATCAACTCATCAGGGATTTGTGGCTTCAGTTGAGGTATTATTTCAACTTTTGCGATGTTAAGCAGCTGCTCCCGGCTGTAAACCACATTGCTGCCATGGTTATGCATCATAACAAGTTATCAAAACGGTTCAGACCCATCCACGAAGCAGCAGCTCAGTGAGGAAGATAGATGAGAGAAAATGTGTCGTATTGCATGCATATGGTTAGTAGTCTCCTTAAAAACGATGAAAACCTGGACATTTTCATCAATCTATGAAATTCCCCCGGACACCCTGGACAGCACGTGAAAAGTGGACATGTCTGGGGAAAACAGGACGGTTGGTCACCCTAGATGAGGCTAATATTTTTGATAATTCTGAAAGCTTGTCTAAATCAAAACAGTCCAAACACAAATGAGGTTCTACAGTTCTCTCCGATGCGGCCTCACTTACTGAGAGCAGTTATGTTAGGAAGAATACCAATTATTTTATTAAGGTTAAAGTCCCCAGAGATCAGAAAAAAGGGCTTGGGGGTGCTAACAGATCAATGTCCTTACTGCATAGCATCACTTTGATAGATAAATACACATAGTTACACCATCTACAACCATCACAAACACAGCTAGATGCCCTTCTCTCAGCCAACCACTCTCCTTGGTTCTGTCGGCCTGGAGCAGATGAAAACCATCAATCTTTATCTGTGAGTCTGGAGTTGGCGTGGTTAGCCACGACTCGGTCAGGCAGATCAGGCTGCTCTCTCTGTAGCTCCTTCGGTGGCGGGTTAGAGCTGCCACCTCGTCCACTTTGTTGGGAAAAGATCTCACATTTACCATGATGATGAACGGGATGACAGGCCTGTATCTCCTTCCCCTGCTTTGACGCCCAATCCCGGCACAAGTGCTGCATCTCTTCCTTCTCAGTTTGCGGGGGAAATTGGCTCGCACGGTGGGAGGCAGTACAGGGGAGCTACCGAGAGCTAGCAGCTTTTCTCTGATGCAAACAATGGGCGATCAGGCACTCAAATGTTCTCCAGACAAAAACGCCATGAGAAATGCAACTAAAAATATAGCTGTCCACAGAACGATCAGTTCCATTGTGCGAACAAGCAGTCCACAATAAAAAATTAGTACAAAAACATACAAAACGTTGGACGACAGACATTTCAAGAGAAAAAATCCCAGGATCGAGTGAGAGCTGCTAAAACAGGCAGCCTGCATGCGCGAAAAAAGAAGTATATGAAAGAAGAGTATATTAAAGAGTAAGTCACCTCCCTACCAGAGTTTTACTCCACCCACATTTCCTGTTAGAAAAATGCACCAAAAGGAGGCATTGCCTGGCGGACCGAGGGACGCCGGGGGGAGAGAGCTGGGTGTTAACACTTCCTTGCTATTCCAACTCGCTACGAAGGCGTGGCAGAGACTCGGCTACTTCCATACCCCACAGCGGGTAATGTCAATAAAAACTGCTTAGCCAATAGCAATGGCTGATTCAAATTCTATGGTATTGCAGACTTTTAAACTGAAGAGGGCATCAGACTGACGGTTTCAGGCAGAAATTTTATTTTTTAAATAAGATGCACTAAAATGTGAAAATAACGTGTTGAACATGCCATGGCCTCCTTGCTCTGGTGGATCTTGGTGAACAGCAGTGCCTATTGGGGTCAGTGGGGGAGCTGGCTCCCTGGGAAGACATTTTGTCTCCCAGTCCTTCCCTCCCCATCCCCGAACACCTCTGTCCACCCGCTCCATTACTTTACCACTCATATAGGATCTTGGGGCATGGGCACATCACTGGGGTGCTATCCCGTGCCGTCCTGGGTCCCAATTTTAATATACAACTTAGACACTCCTACTTATAACATTTTCATGCGACACACATGTAGGGACTTAGGGGTGGGCACACTTTCGGTATCCAGAGGGGGAGTGGTTCGATCAGCTTCACCTCTGGTGCCGGTGCCCACTGCTAAACCGCATATAGACACTGAGGGCTCGGGGTGGGGGTTGGGGGATGTGTGGCTGCCTTCCCCACATCCCACCCCTCTGTTTTAAATGCAGATTATAACAACAAGCATCAACACCATATTTGAGTGGGAGGATGGAGGCTAGGGGTCTATTCACACCCCTGTTCGTTACGGGCCATCAGGGGTTGGGGTCCGGAGGAGGAACAGGTGGTCTGGTCGGGGTCCTAGGCTGTCGGGCTGCTTCGCCACTGTGGGGCCCTTGGCGGTCTGCTTGTCTCCGTTCTAGAAGGTAGGGGGTCCATTTCCCGGGTCTGGGGGCTGGTGGCTCTACTGGGGTATCGGTACCTGGACCTGGGAGCATAAAGTGTGTATGGGGTGTGTGAGTGAGGGTACAGCGTAATTTGTTGGGTGTCTTGGTGAGTTATGGAGAATGTAGGTGTTTAAGAGGGAGGGAACGTATGACTGTGTCTGTATGTCTTTGTCTGCCTGTCAGGTTGGGTCTTGGGCTGCCCTCTCGCCTGGCGCACCTCAGGCCTTATATTTAATGGGGGGCCTATTTCCCCTCCGTCACTCCCCGCCAGTGACGGATGCCCCTGCCTACTGGTGCGTCGGTGGTCAGTACGGTTTGGACCTGTTACGTGCCTGGCTGGGCCTGGGGGGGCCGGTGTGTCGGTCGGCCGATGCGCTGGGCCGATATCTTACCTTGGTTGGTTGGGGCACCTCTTTTAGGGGTGCCAGGTTGGGAATTGTTGGGTGGTGCCTGCTCGGTGGCTCGGCGGGATACGGATCCAGCATCTCTGCTTGTTCGATCACCTGTTCTGTGCGCACCATGCGTGGTTGGTTCATTGGCGGGTTGGACCGGCCCTGGCCTGGTCTCGGCGCTCTGCGTTGCGTGGAATCAGGACTCGGGAGCTGATACAACTTGGTGTCCAGGTGCTGGCTGAGCTTGGCCTGGGGATGCCGTCCGCTGCGGCTATCGGTGGGGCGCCCCGACGTGGGGCAGGGGTGGGGCGCTGGGATGTCGGCGGTGGGGATTGGTCTAGGGTGGTGGTGCGAGGGGCCCCTCGTCGGCCGGTCCCTTGTCGGGTCCCTGCTGGGGGGTGGGGCGCCCCTGGGCCCCAGCTCTCCCGGTCCATGGACCGGCCCGCCCTGGCGCAGCTGGTTGCCGAACGGGCCCGTGGGCTCGTCCTTCTGCTCCCCCAGGCCCCTGCATAGTAGCCGCTGGACGTTCCCCTGGGGTTCTCCTTTGCTCCTCTCTTGGGGGATGCAGTCGGCACCGCCTGGGGCTCTGTGGGTCCTTTGGACGTCTTGGCTCCGATCTCCTTCATGTCTGCATCGATTCCTGGGAGACGGATTGATGCCTGCTCACACCAGCTATCGAACACTCTTATGGAGAAACCTCATATGCACCAGCATGCTCACACACACACATAGATGTTTACAGATATATTATTGGGCTGAGGTTATCATTACTAGATCTTGATTAATCGGTACCATGAGTTTTTCTGTGACATTGTTGTTGTATTTTTATATCCATTTTTCTATGATGTGGTTGTGTAGTTCTTCGTTCACGATGTTTGTTTTGTTTTGTCTATGTTCCTTTTTCGTTTTTTGTTTTGTTTTTTCCCCTCTCTCTGCCATCCTTTGGGTATGGAGGCAGACTTCAATGTTGTCCTGTGTTTTCTTTGTTCCCTTACCTCTCTTGTATTTTCAACTCACCCTCTCTCTTGAATTTTTGTTTCCTACCTCTCTTCTTCATCTTCTTTCTTTCTTCCCCTTGATTTTCCATCTCCGTGTCCATAACATCAGGAAAAAAAAATCCCAGCAATTCATAATAAAGATTTTTCACACATATATCAAGTGGAGTACTACAGCAAAAGCTGTACTGCTCCGCTTGTGAAAGTAAATCTGTTGGGCTTCTACTTGGTACTCAGACACCAATTCTGAGCTCAACACTGCCGAACAGGACACATACAAAAAAAAAACAAGGTAGGGTAAGAGATCCTGGAAAAGTTCTTCAAGCAAACTACATTTTGAAAACAAAGTCCAAGCCCCTGTCTTCAGGCTCTCTTCCTAAGCCACGCCTACAGAATACATGAACGTCAATGCTTGTTCCCCAGGGTTCATGCGCGGACTATCGCCGTGCAGCTTGGGCACACACTTGGGCAAGACACTCCACCCGTCTTGCCTTCTGGTAGTGGTCAGAGGGCCCGGTGGCGCCAGTATTCGGCAGCCTCACTTCTGTCAGTGATGCTGTGATTACATCTTGCTTGCCGTCACCAGTGTTTGAGTGAATGTGTGCGTGAATGGGTGAATGACTGAATGTAATGTGAAGTGCTTTGGGGTCCTCAGTGACTAAATAAATCCGCTATACAAGTGCATTTAGTATGCAAGCTAAAATAGCTAGTCCTGCTCTGGCTTCACTTCTTGTTCAACTGCTCCAAGCCGAGAACATGTAATGTTTGCACAAAGTGGGGTACAGGGGAAGGGACAGTGAGATGGCAGCTTGATGGATGGATCAGGCACCAATTATTTGGAACGGGATGCACAAAATTATTGGATTAGGTTTTTCCAGACTGTACATTTCAGAGAAAATTATAATTATTTGTTGTTGTTTTTTTGACAAAACACCTTAGTGTCACATCAGTATGTGTAAAGCATTTTGAGCAATATGGTAAAAAAACGTCCCAGAAAAACAGAACTTACCCCACCTTTAAGAGTGCGCGCACAGAATCCGCGGTTGGTAGTTTTAAAACTAAAAAAGCCGCACAAAGGTGGCCATGTTCACAGCCCATTGGTTCACATGTTGGATAGTTAGCATTGCAACAGTCAAATTCCAAAGTCAAAAACCATCTACGAAACCCTGTTTAAATACACCAAGTCCCAGAAACATAAAATATAGCGGTGCGCATACTTTAACAGGGACCACCACAATCCGAACCCAGAACACTGTCAAACCAGATTATGATTAATTTGTGCTAGGGCAGGGGTTCTCAACCTTTTGCAAGCTGGGTCCCCCCAAAGCCGGTTCATTGCAGTTGGAGCCCCAGTTATTATTGTTATTATTACTAGGTCTAATAGTAGGCATCATCTGCATTTTTTACAGAAGCTTGCAGGTAGGTGATGTTGATGTGAGACCTGAGCCTGCTTTGCTTTGCAAAGATCCTCAATTCTCGGCTTAATGTTTGATAAACATAGCCTCAAATCATCCTCGATTTGTGCACGATTGCAGTATTTTGTTTTGAGTGCAGTAATTTGTGAGAATCCTGCCTCACACAAATATGTCGACGTGAAAGGAAGGAGAATCTTCAAGGCGACGTCACAGAGTTGAGGATATTCCTGCATCAATGCTGCCCAGAATGACGAAAGAGGGGAGGAGCCAAAGCATTCCTTCAGTCTACTGTCACTCTTCAGCTCAATAAGCTGGTCCTGCATATCAACTGACACAGGGTGACCATATTTTGATTTCCAAAAAAGAAGGAGCGTGTGTTTCTGTAGTTGTGGCGTGAAAGTTTGTGTCTGTGTATGTGTGTGCGTTGTAAGTAGGTGAGACTGTGAGACTCATGTAAACACAGGGGAATGGTGTGGGAGTAGGAGCCTCCGTTTACATTCTTCTCTTCACAGGGGGAGTTTGTGATGTCTAGCCTTTCAAGGCTGCACCGGGTTCCAATTCAGATGCTTTCCAAGAAGAGTGCAGACAGGTGCTCCAGATGGGACACGAGACAGAGAGAGCAGGGGGTGGAATGGTAACACGAGGGAGGAGAAGGAAAAGCGTCTGTCCTCGTCGAGAGCCGGAAGAGAATATAGATCAAATAAGACAGAGACGCAAGCCACATATAGTGTCATCCAGATGCTTCACCAGATCTGATTTGATTTATGTCAAAAACCACTCCACCTCCTCTCGCAGCTCATACAACCGCTGTAACACCCGCCCCCCCTGGAGAGCCAGTGAACTTCAGTGTGACTCGCTGAAACCGCTGAAACTGCTTATCAACAGCATTTGCGCTCATGATAGACAAACAAATCAAATTTGTTCAATACTTCTTTTTTTTTTTATCAGTCCAAACACATTTTAATTTCTATTCAGGACCTATTTATATACAGAACTAGAACTTTTTATGACAGAAGTTTAATAATAAAAAAAAATTGCACATTTTCTTTTTCAGTTTTTTTCCTCCCATCCTGTAGGCTACTGGCGCCCCACCGGTTGAGAATCACTGTGCTAGGGTGACGTCTGTTGTCCAGATGTCAACAACCTAGTTCATGTCTGGCTTCTTTAAGGTTATGATAAATTATAAATTTGTTTCCGAATTACTTACCTCTAGTCAGTTTGAAACTTCAACCGCTGCACCCGCTGTAGCCGCGAATCGTGCCAAGACCGTGAAAAGCTCTATACAGAATGATCCCAGAGTAATGATCTTTTTCTGTTTACTTGATTTTTTAAAAAAGGTTTAAGTTACGTCTCAAATAAAATAGTGTTGATCTCTATGATAGTTTCACTTATTTATTACTTATCTTGTCGTTAAAAGCAGAAATAAAAGAAACCAGTAAGGAGTAGGTCTGGACAATATAGAAAAAGTGCATATTGATAAAAAAAAAGTAATATTGAGTGATCTCGATAATTATCAATAACTATCAAAAAATGTAGAAAATACATTTTAAATGCAGCCCTGGCTATTTTATGCTATGTTTAATAAACTGCTTTTAATAAAGTACACACAAAAATTAAATTTAGTTCTTTATTCAAACAATTAATGGCTCAGACTTTTGGTTTAGGTTTTGTGCAAAACCCTGGCCGATAAAGCTGATTCTGATTCAGTACAGCTGCTGAAACTACAGCTAACAAGCAACTCCCCAATGGTTGAGTGTAGGCCATGCCCAAAACACTGGAGCCGAGTCCAGTGATGGAGTGCTGAAGCCAGCAGGTCTTCACTCCCACATTTGTATTTTTGAAAGCATTTTCGCTTCTGACGAAATGGTGGAGTAACAGGTGGACATCTTTAAAGGTGCAGGTGTTGTTAGCAGCGCGGTGTGTTTGTCTCTGGGCAACTGTGACAGTAGCACCTGCAGGCAGCACCGGGGTCCCTCAGGGAAGGGTTCTCTCTTAGGTCTCGCCATGACAACTTTGCTGACCGCAGTATTTCCTGTGCTTTATTTTGTTCATCATTGTTACATTCAGGGTTGATGTGCATCCCGTATCAGTTCAGAATGACTGTATGTACTGACTGTAGTAATAAGCTACCCAATAGGCTTTGATGAAAAAGGAAGGGAGACCATTTTTTATTTAACTTTTTTTCAACCCTTTTATCGGACCATACGTCATTATCGCCCAGCCCTAGTAAGGACCAAACCTTTTTCATAGCACTGTATGTAAAAAGTAGAAAATAGATTCATTTGATTTACATTTGCAAGATATCAAACTACCAATACCATTTTAAAAAGTCCACATTTTTTCAGTTTGAACAAGTCTGAAATTGCCAGACTTTGATGTTTATCATGGCACAGCGGTGGAAGGTCCTTCCTGTGCATCTGAACAGCTGTTTGATGTTTCATCCTCTTTAACCTCTTTGTTTAGCGGTACTCTCTGACTAAAGCTTGCTGTTCTTGCCCAGGCCTCATTACTGTCTTCTTCTGTCCCCTGTAACAACCATGGGCTCTCTAACATGCCGCTCATCGTGATCCGGTGCTCAACCACAGGGTGCAGAATTCCGTGAATCAGCTCTCTTCCTTCAGTTGAAACAGAGGAAGCAGTTGGAAAGCTAATGCTATGCTTCACTTGAAGTTTCACTAATTTTGTTTTGCTAGTGGTGCCGAAAGGTAGCGACCCACAGAGCATCATATACAACACAACACCTATACTCCACACATCAGAAACCATCGGGTTGTATGGGAGATTTTTCAGGATCTCTGGTGCTGCGTAGTGTAAAGTGCCACAGTGTGTATCACTCAGCACCAGCTTCCCATTCATGTAAGTGATCTTCTCACTGAGGCCAAAGTCACACAGTTTGAGGTTGTAGTGCTTGTCCAGAAGAAGGTTTTCGCATTTAATGTCTCTGTGGGCCACACTGATGCCATGAAGGTACTGAACTGCCAGGCACAGCTGCTTGAAAAGTCTGCGGCTGAAACATTCATCTAGAGCCCCCCTGGCTGCAATTAGGTTTGAGACGTCTCCTTGTGGACATAGCTCCATCACCATGTAGACCTAAACATTAGAAATCACTTAATCAATCAGTCATTCACCACCTTTAATAGCAGACAGCAATACAAAGTCCCCCCCAAATGACACTTTTCAATTGAAAGGAAATATTATTTCATAGAGAGAGTGTAGGATTTTACCTCCTCCAGGACAGTCATTTTTTTAAAAAAGAAGAAAAAAAGAGTGACATTATTTTCAGTTATGTCTGAGTTATTTCTGGGGCTTTGGGAAAAAAAGGTAATTTCATTAGCCTAACAATTGCTGTCTGGCTTGTGTTTGAAGAGCAAAGGGTTGTTTTTTCTATTACAGTGGTTAAAACGTTTTGAAGGTTACTGCTATTAATGAAAGACAAGGTTTTAAAACTGCTATGTTTTTTATTCCGTAACCTTTATAGATCATATCCTTTCTTGAGTATAAAAGTGCGATTTTAATAAGGGGCCAGAGAAAATGTTGGAATGGTATGAATTTTTTTGCATAGAGTATAGAGTAATGCAGCATTGCTCCTCCCCTACATGTTGCAAAGCACTGCCAGTGTTGAGTTTTTCTTAAAGAAGGATAGACAAGGCTGCTGGGAAATATTTTCAAAGGCAAGAACCACCGACAGTCATTATGTGGAAGCCAAGGCCTTCTTAAAATCTCCCAACCCTTCCTACTGTCCACTTGACCATGAAGCCTGTGTGACACAAATATCACCATATGCACCTGCCCGCTAGGGTCCACTATTAGGGGGGACGGTGGCTCACTAGGTAGACTAGTTGGCTTGTAATCGGAGGGTTTTGTCTGTCACATGTCAGTGTGCCGCTGGGCAAGGCACTTAACCCTAAGTTGCCTACCGATCTGCGTATCTGTGTGTGAATGTGTGCGTTTTTGTGAGTGCGAATGGGTGAATGTGGTTCCAGTGTCAAGCACTTTGACTGGTCAGCATGACTAGAGAAGTGTTATATCAGTTCAGTTCATTTACCATTTATCATGCTGTGACTGTGTGCAGCAACAGCAACCATTGTACTCCTAGGCAGAAGGTGGCAGCAAAAAGACAGCAGATATAGACAACAGGTCAGATTCCTAACAGAAGAATAAATTTTTTTTAAGGATGCACAATATATCAGCATTAACATCGATATCGGGCAATGTTCGTCATTTATTAACACATCTGTATCGGCCCGATAAGTACATCTAAAGGCAGCCCAAAAGCCAGGTCAGTAACAACCAAAATAATGGAAATGATTGCTATCGACGACCAGCCATTCTCCATGGTAGGGCTGATGAAGAACATTGAGCCCAGCTACAGCCTTCCAACTCGGCACTGCTTTTCTGACGTTTCTCAACCTGCTTTCCATGAAGTTGTGGTCACGCATGTTAAAAAATTGCTGGACAATGTGACTGACATTAGCTTCATTACGTAGTGAAAGTCGGATGAGTATGTTAGGCCTTACAGTTCAGTGGATCAATGACAACTTTGAAATGAAAAAAGTCGTTTTGCATGCTCAAGAATTTGCAGGACCTCATATGGGGGAAACTATTGCTAGTGCACTTGACTGCATGTTTACTCGGTGGAAGATTAAGAAGGATAACATATACTTTATGCTTCAGAACAATGCATGGAAAACGATGAAGGCAATACACGAATACTGTGTTAAAAGCCTGGGCTGCAAGGCTCATACATTGCAGCTAGCAGCACAAGACAGAGTGTTAAGCCAGAGAAGCATCTTTGACTGTGTAGCTATTGGAAAGAAAATAGTCAGACATTTCCGCGGGTCCTAACTTGCCACCTCTCAGCTGAAAGATATATAACAAGAGTTAGGCATGACAAGAAAGATGCTACAACAAGATGTCAGGACCAGACAGAAAGTCTTTTGCATCAGAAGAGTTGTACTTAGTGCATATGGAGCAGATCATGAGCTGCCTGCCCAATTAAGCGCACATCAGTGGGGCCTCATTGAAAACATAACCGTGCTTCTCTCTCCATTTGAGCGATAACAAAGGAGAGAAACTCACCGTTTGTAACCACCCCAGATGTGATTCCCTCTGTTGTGGCATTGAGCAAGCAGCTGACACGGACAGTGGGCTCTACACAGCAAAGGCCACTCTACTGGAAGCTGATGATTTGGAATAGTTTTCTCTGAGTCGCTTTACCACTTGGCAACCATCCTTGAACCGACGTATAAAGACCATTATTTTGACACAGACACCAAACAGGCTGCGATAAATATGGTTCAGAAGCAAGTGGACAACATCAGTCCCATCCGAAGCTGCTTAAGTTTCTGGTTCAAGAACCACTGAAACCAGTTTGAAAGCAATAGCTTAAAGTGTGAATAATTATTTCGTGTTGATTTAGGATGATAATGTTGCAAAATCTAGATTGCTGGTAATTTATCACACATACATAGTGATACAGTTGTCTACTTTCCTTTAGGTGCTCCATCCCCAGAACCGAAAGCCCCCTGCAGTAGGAAAAGCAACATATCTGGCTTTCTGTGCCTGGCTAAGGCAGCACGCAAGTACATTTTGGCTGAATGAAAAAAAGGAAGATTTATTTTAAAGGGGCTATATGCAGTTTTCTGAAATTTAAACTCGCAACTGACACCTGTGGCCAAAAACGGAACTGCTCTTCCTTTCTGCTCACTCTCGCAGCGCACGCTCCTACGCCGGTCCCTCTCAGTCTTCGATCTTTTTTGGGCACTTGTCAGGGGTTTAACTTTGTTAGGCTTATGTGGAGTTACTGTTGGTGTCAAAGTTGTCCTTGGTCTCTTCTGTGTATTCGCACAATCCATTGAACTGCTTGCGAGTGCTGACTAGCGGTGGTGGCAGAGTGATCTGAAACATTTAACATGAATGCACTTGACGTCACATCCACAGACAGCGCGGGAAAATCTGACCCGACAGAAAATAGAAAAAATTGGATACAGGCTTATAGGTGCACCCACTGTGAGCTGACAAGGTGTCAGTATGCTCATCAGATGTTTGAGTCATAAATGGTCAAATTAAAAGGCGATTGTTACGTTTATTTTGGGGGAAAAGTTGCATATAGCCCCTTTAAACGAAAAATAGGATAACAAACCCTTATCTGATTTTTCGTTATGGTTCACGAAACGAAAATGGCAAAAACTGATAAAGAGAGCTCACTTTCGATTTTGCTTTTGTCTTTTTGAGGCAACTGGCCTGATCCAGAAGTTTGCTCTGCCCAGATCACGCGGTGTAGTGAGCTGTTTGTTTACACGCAGCCAAAACAGCTAGAGTTCATTTGATCGTGATAATCACACATAGAAGCCCCTATATCCTGACATTTTATATGTGGATTAAAGAAAACACAAGAACAAAGAAGCATTTGAGATGTGTGTGTGGTTGTACTGAATGTACTGCCAGTTTTCCGATTCGGGAAGTTAGCTGTTTGAACCTGCTGATCTCCAGGGTAACTGATGCTGGCTTCATCACCTGATCTGAAGCACTTTTAGATATTGTATGTTTAGAAACACATGAATGAATTTTTGTTGTTTCAAATGAAAAACGAAATGTACTAAGAGTGCCTGTTCAAATCGGCTTGGACTGGATCAAGGCGGGGCTTCGAGGGAACGAAGGAAACGGCAGAGGAGAATTTTGGGCTTTTTGCTTGCTGCTCGATCAGAAGAAGATTCAAAAGCCACAGCCGTGTTATCCCCTGCTTGACTGTTAAAGATTTTTTTTATCAGCATCTTTTATTAAATTCTGCTCTAGTTTTTGATTATTCCACTAAACTGGATAAAGTAAAGTGTAGGGTGATAGGAGCTAAGTGGGAGATGTGTGCCTTCTTGTTAAAGGGGAAATCTCTTTCACTCCCAAGAGTTTTGTCAGGAGTTAAGATTTACTTCAGTTTGGTTACACTCTTGTTGCAAATTGTAACTGATGCTAAAAAGTGACCCTGCTGGCTACTTGTGTGTTACATTATCTAATTTGGAAGTTACACTTCTTAAAAATAAAGCAAGACATTTAAAAAATTCAGTGTGCATAATTTTTAGTCCATAAAAAATTTGATGTTCTCAGAAACGTACATCTATTTGGTGTATAAAAACATAATAATGTTAAATATCAGTTATGAGCCAAAACTGCAATATTAATATTGGATTTCAATTTCGACCCAAATTTTCATATCATTGTATCCCTATATATATTTTATTATTATTATTATTATTATTATTATTATTATTATTATACAAGTCAGTGTCAAATTGATGGCAACAGAATGGAAAAAAGTATCGGCACTTTAAAGCTACAACCATGTTTTGCAGGTGTTTAAACAAATTAAAATATAAATAGACAACCGTTATAGATAGCATGATTTGAATCATAATAATCAAGATGTAATTTTAGCAGTAGTATAAATAATATTTTCTTTTTCTTTTAAATGTTTTGAAAACCATGTTTTCTTTTTTCTCAAAAAGCCTCTGCACATACTTTTGGACAAAGCCTTTTCACTAAAAGAGCAGAAAAAAACATTTATGTCACTACCAAATCCTTTAGACTTAACTGTACTTAACCATAGGCATTTCTGGTTTTGTCATTTCATTCCAGAGAGTTAAAGTAAAGAAAATGTAAAATGTTTACCGTTTTCGAGCGGGATTCAAAGACTTCATAAGTTTCAACGATGTTTGGATGCTTCAAAGATCTAATCATTTCTTTTTCCTGAGACAAAAACTTTTCTCTGTTGACAGAACTATTCTTCTCAGTGCCAATGATCTTTATAGCAACAAGTTTCTTTAGATGAACTGACTTTGCTTTCACAACTTTGCCAAATGCTCCTTCTCCAAGTGAGCCCTTAAATGTGTAGCCTTTGGTTTCCATAAAGGTTTTATCCATCTTGGTCAGTGCACTGAGTTACTTCTCAGTCCTCTAGTATTCTCAGGGGAAAGGTAATATTCCATAACAGGTCTTGTGACATCACACAGCACTGTGACATTTTGTTCTAGAAGGAAAGATGTCCGTTGTCAAGTGCATCACACACTTTCTTAGGAAGCAAAACAAAACATTTCAATTTAAAAATTATTTTGTTTTGTTTTTTACTGTGGAGGCTGATTGTATTAATTAGTTCAAAAACAATGGGGAGGGGAAAATATTCATATTTATTTAGTGTCAAATATTTAGAGCATCAGCTATGGCATCAGATTACTTTCTTTAATATGAGGGCGCAACCCATAAAAAAAGCTAATTTAAAAACAGGTTGGGGAAAGGGTAAGCTTAAAATCATTATCGTGGGCGCCAGAATTTTGTAACTGCGCTTACAATTATTTTCCCCCTCACATTTCAAAAATATTTTCCACCTTTGCAAAACTCCCTCTCAGTTCTCAGACTTATTCGATGTATGCTCTCTCACTTCTGAGGCCTGCGCTCTCTTGCTTCCATTTTCTCTTCCATTATTTCTCCGGGAGTGATGTCCCAGATCCAGAATAGACTAGACAATGCATGATTTTTCTTTCTGTGTTTCTGGTCAATGTTCCTCGTGCACAATAAAATCTGTGGCTGTGACTCATAGCTGGCATATATGTTTCAGTGCTTGACAGATGCCAAAGATACTGTAGGTCACATAAATACAAAAACAACAGAAAGACTGGGCAAATACTTTATCTATTAGACTGACTGAAGAAAACTAAAGACTGGAGTATACATTTTTATTTTAGTGTCTTCACGAGACTGCTGCTTTTTAAAAATGATTACATTAAAAAGAAAAATATACTTATTTTCTCAAAACCTAATTTCAGATTTTTGTGTAATTTCTTTCCTGTACGACTTAAAAAGTGAAGTATTATTGTTACAGTGTAATTTTTTTTCCTTTTTTTTTTTCCGTGTCCTGTCTGGCAGTTTGGCACTCAGAAATGGTGTCTGAGTACCAAGTAGAAGCCCAACAGATTTACTTTCACAAGTGGAGCATTACGGCTTTTGCTATAGTCCTCCACTTAATATGTGTGGGAAATCTTTATTATGAATTGCTGTGGGTTTCATTTTCTGATGTTACAGACACAGAGACGGAAAATAAAGGGGAAGAAAGAAAGAAGATGAAGAATAGAGGTAGGAAACAAACTCGAGAGAGGGTGAGTTGAAAATACAAGAAACGAAGGGGAACAAAGAAAACACAAGAAAATCTCGAAGTCTGCCTCCACACCCACAGGAGGACAAAGGGTGAAAAACAAAAAACAACAAAAAGGAACATCGACAAAACAAACCAAACAATGTGAACTAAGAACCACACAACCACGTCGCACAAAAATGAATATAAAAATAAAACAACAACGTCACTGAAAAGCCCATGGTACCGATTAATCAAGATCTAGTAATGATAACCTCAGCCCAAGAATGTATCTGTAAACATCGGAGACCCCACACCTATGTGTGTGTGTTTGAGCATGCTGGTGCATATAAGGTTTCTCCATACAAGTGTTCGATAGGTGGTGTGAGGAGCCATCGATCTGTCTCCGAGGAATCGATGCAGACATGAAGGAGATCGGGGCCACAGACGTCCAAAGGACCCCCAGAGCCCCAGACGGACCAGGGCGGGCCCGGCCATGGACCCGGAGACCCGGGGCCCAGGGGCACCCCACCCCCCAGCAGGGACCCGACCAGGGATCGGCCGACAAGAGGCTGACGAAGGGGCATCAGTCACTGGCAGGGAGTGACGGAGGGGATATAGGCCCCCCACTAGATGCAAGGCCTTAGATGCGCCAGGCGAGAGGGCAGCCCAACCTGACAGGTAGACAGAGACATACAGACACAGTCAAACGTTCCCTCCCTCTTACGCACATACACTCTCACCGACACACTAAGACACCCTAGAAAGGATGCCGGACCCGGGAGGTGGACCCCCTACCTTCTAGGATGGAGAGAACAAACCGCCAAAGCCCCCACAGTGGCGAAGCAGCCCACCAGTCCAGGTCCCAGACCAGACCACCTGTTCCTCCTCCGGACATACACTCTCACCGACACACTAAGACACCCTAGAAAGGACGCTGTACCCTCACTCATGCACCCCATACACATGCACTCTATACTCGCAGGTCCAGGTACCGATGCCCCAGTAGAACAACCAGCCCCCAGACCCGGGAGGTGGACCCCCTACCTTCTAGGATGGAGAGAAGCATACCGCCAAAGCCCCACAGTGGCGAAGCAGCCCACCAGACCAGGTCCCTGACCAGACCACCTGTTCCTCCTCCGGACCCCAACCCCTGATGGCCATTGGCGAACAGGGGTGTGAAAAGACCCCTAGCCTCCATCCTCCCGCTCGAGTATGGTGTTGTTGCGTGATGTTATAATCTCCATTTAAAACAGAGGGGTGGGATGTGGGGAAGGCAGCCACACATCCCCCAATCCCCACCCCGAGCTCTCAGTCTCTATATGCGGTTTTACAGGGGGCAGCGGCACCAAAGGTGAAGCTGATTGAACAGCTCCCCCTCTAGATGCCGAAAAGTGTGCCCACCCCAAAGTCCCTACATGTGTCTCATGAAAATGTTATAAGTGGGAGTGTCTAAATTGTACAGTAAAATTGGGACCCAGGCTTGTAATTAGTTATCTTCTAATTTGGATTAACTCAAATAGGCTGCATTGTTTCCAGGAACTCATTCTTTTTGTAGTGCTCTGAATCTCATTTTGTCATTTCAACCAGAGATTCGGTAACCATGATAACAACAAGGTGGGTAGATCTTATTTATTCGCAGAAGGTAAAGTCGTGCATCCTCTAGTCTAGTCCTGGATCTGTGACGTCACTACTGGAGAAATCTGAAAGTGAGAGAGAGCAGCCCTCAGAAGCGAGAGGGCTTACATCGCATGAGTAAGTGTAGGAAGAAAAAGAACTGAGAGAGACTTTTGCAAAAATGGAAAAGATTTTGGAAATGTAAGAAAAAACTGTTCTTCTTCTTGGGCCCATGATAACAGTTTTACTCTCCACAATATTATGTTACCCTCTCCTCAACCTGTTTTTTTTTCTCGTTTTGTTATTAATTGCGCTCTCATGTTAAAGAAAGTAAATTGATGCCATAATCAGTCATGATGAAGACAGACGTGAAAATTAAATTAAATTATTTTTTTTTATTTTTTTTGATAAATTACCAACTCAAAAGTCTTATAAGACACGTTTGTTTAATGTTTAATTTTGGTTACCCAGAAAAGTACAAGCAAGGATACATTTGTTTGTTTTTTAAATCCCATAGTAATCTGTTTTAACGGTTTTAACCCTCTGGGGTCCAGTGTGTAGATGGCCTTTTGACTAATTTTGATTTTATCTTTATATTTCCTTATAAAAAGCATAAATATTGCATTATGTGGTATAATTTTCTTCAGCACAACCTGGACTGGCTAAATCTATACTCTTTTTTTTTTTCCTTTTGACATACTCTGATTGCATATTGGATCCTCAAGCTACACAAACACATAAAATCTGAGTTGGAAGAAAGTTTACTTTTTTACAGTGAAACCCACAAATGTGTATGACCAAGCTTTTTTATAATTTACAATGCCAATGTGTACTGTAAAGGAACGAATGAAATAAATGAACGAATATAGGAAAACACAGTTTTATAAAATTATTAACAGGAAAATGAAAGAAACTATTCATTCGTTTCGTACAACTATTTACACAGGTCAAAACAAGATGCCAAAAAAATATCATTGTGCCAAAAGAAATTATAATAGTGCTAATTCCTTATCAATATTTGAACAAATATTTACAGTTATTTACAGAAGGATTAGTTGTTTCTTTTTCAAGATAACACAAAGATTATTCGTGCCAGTCCAAGAAGCAGTTTCTGTCCGTACTAAGCAGAGGGACACATCGCAGGCCTCGCACTTCCATGGAGCGTCAGTCCCGCCCACTCCTCTCTTTCGATCTCCAAAGAGCTGACTCTGTGCCTGCCAGGACCTCATCTTCCTTTTCATGAGCCTGCTCCTCTTTCTCAGTGTCTAAGATGAAGGATTGATCTGGCACATCTTCATCAAAAACCTCGCTATCTGCCTCAGACTCCGGCTGCGAGTCTTCTGGTGCGTTCACACCGCCACAAATGTCAGGGTCAGTTGCGGCAAGATTACGTGTAAAGTCTACGGTTGAGTCCGTCAGATTCTCTGTGGTGCGTTGGCTCCGTCAACTTTTCAAGCGTTACCTGCGTTTCAAGCGGCAACGTAGCAAACGCAAGCAACGCAGAAGTTCAGCTAGCTGAACTTTTGACCATCTTGGCGCAGTTGAGTCTCACTGTAGCGACGTCACCACACGTATCTTCTTCGCGTTCTTTTTTTGTTCAACATACATGCGTCAAACTAGATGCGTTGGGAGCGTTGCCTGACACAGTGCGGTGTGAGGTTCTGAACGCACCATTCCTCTTCGTCTTCCAGCTCAAAAAACAGCTGAGCTGTCTGCTGGACATTCATTCGTCGCATCATCTTTATACATGACAAAAACCCACTTAACTACAGCAAAATTACAATCTAAATGTCACAGATCGATCCAATAGCTAAAGTTTGGCGTCAATGTTTATTGTTATTCTGTTCGCGCCGCCACTAGGTTCCCGCATTACACCTAATCGTTACTTTTTTGCGCCGTTACTCTCACAATCTTTGCTCCATCAACAACAAAATCCTACACTTTGTTCTTGGTTCTAATATGTGAGATTTCTACCAACAACAAAGAGATCTCATGTTGCTTCGTTTTATTTTTGATGTTCACAAGCACATTCCCTCTTACATTCTCAGAGTTCACAGAATAGCCGGTTTTTACCGTCTCTCTACTATTCTGGAAAAGATGGTTTAATTATTTTAGCATATCTCCGGTTTTACTACTGGCTTATTAACACAATTATAGTTTACAGAAGTTTATAATCCACACTTTAAATATAAGTTAAAACTGAGACTCAGAGAGGTGTAGTCTTGCTGCTACGTCATCCCATAATCAGACAAAGATGCGTATACATATACATATTAAGATGTATATGACCAGATGACCGAGCTTTCTTAACTGACTCCTCTCGATGTTACGGAGCAGGATCTACTCTGAGCCCCCCTGGATGACCAAGCTTCTCACCTTATCCGTAAACAAACTGGTAGATAAGTTTCCCTCTAAAATTTCAGACATCATTGATACCATTGCTCCAACTAAAGTTAAAGTGGTCTTGGGCAGAAAGAAGTCGATATGGACTATTGATCCATTGGTACGTAGTGGAAAAAAGGGAGAGTTGACGAGCCAAGAGAAAATGGTAGAAAATTCGACTCCAGGTTCACTTTGAAATCCACAAAGACAGAGTGAACAGATATCACTTAACTTTGAAAGATGGAAGGAAATCATTCTTTTCTGAAATCATTATTAGAAACATCAACAATGCACAGCCTTTATTTGCAGCATTTGAGAGACTAACTAATCCTCCTGTGACAGTAGCCCCTGAACTAAATTCCACCAGGACTTGCAATGAATTTGCCAGCTTTTTACTGAAAAAAATTCAGACAGTTAGAGGGTCAATCTGTAACCCAATACCAATGTCATCCCCACTCAACACCAATGTAGAGAAGATGTCCATCCATCCATCCATCCATCCATCCATCCATCCATCCATCCATTATCTGTACCCGTCCATCCTATGCAGGGTTGTGGTGGGGGGGGGGGGCTGGTGCACATCTCCAGCAGTCACGGGGCGAGAGGCAGGGGACACCCTGAACAGTTCGCCAACGAGAAGATATCTAAATTCCAAAAACCAAACCAAAAAAACTTTGATTAAAGGGGGGGTATTATGCTTCTTCCAGGCACATATTACCCTTCTATAGCACTCTCCAATAAAATTATCACCTTAAGTCTTTTAAAAGTCCGTCATATATCCATATCCACCTTAAAGAAATTTACTTCCGTATTGGACGCCTTAATTTTCGCCTGTGCCTCTCTAAGTCCCTCCCACTCTTTCTGACAATGCCCCTTCAGTTTGTCACATATATCTTTCATCATCGCAGCATGCACAGAGTCGGAAAAAAAATCCCACAAAAGACGCGCAGCTGCAGCTGGTGTGACTCAGCCGGAGTTGTGAGGGCTGGGGGAGGGGTAGGGGAGCTCTGCAGGGGCGAGGCTCTCGGCGGAGTACATAAAGTCGGAGGAGGAGATGGGTGGAAAAGGCGGGGATAGGTGGGAGCAGGCGTTTCAGCAACCCCGAGAACTACCAGCAGAGACTCAAAGATTACTCTAACATGAGTGAATGGGTCAGAGCAACACTTTAGGTATGTTTTTAATGAGGGAAAGACAGGTTCTCAGGATATCAAGCTTCCAAAAGTCCATTTTGCATAATACCCCCCCCTTTACATCATAACCCGATTAAGCTGCTCCTCTTGCTGCCTAGATATCTTACCCACAGTTTTTCTTAGAAAGTTTTACCTGTCATTGGGTCTGATCTGATTCAAATTGTTACTCATCACTCCTGTCAATTGTCTTCCCCAGACTTTAAAAACAGCAGTTATCAAACCACTACTAAACAATAAGATTAGTTACCATAACTATGCAGATGATACTCAGCTTTACATTACATGTCACCAGGTGACTTTGAACCCATCCAAACCCTAAGTGAATTCATTAAGCAAATCAATGGATGGATGTGCCATAATTTTCTCCAGCTGAATAGAAACAAAATGTAAGTAATTATCTTTGGACCTAAAGAGGAACGATCAAGAATCAGCACACAGCTTACAGCTAATACAGCTAGAAACTACTGACTAGGCCCGAAATCTAGGTGTAGTTATGGACTCAGACCTGAACCTCCAGGGTTACATAAAGGCAATCATGAAGTCAGCCTTCTATCACCTGAAGAACATTTCAAGGATTAAAGGACTAATGTCGCAACGGGATCTGGAAAAATTCATCCATGTGTTTATCTTAAGTTGGATTGATTGCTCTAATAGCGTCTTCGCAGGTCTGCCTAAAAAGTAAATCAGACAGCTGCAGCTGATTTAGAACTCTGCTGCTCGCATTCTCACTAGAACCAGGAAAGTAGAACACATCCCCCCGGTTCTAAAGTCCTTACACTGGCGCCCTGAAGCTCAGAGAATAGATTTCAAAATACTTTTAGTAGTTTATAAATCATTGAATGGCTTAGCACCAAAGTTTGTGGAAGATTAGTTGCCACTATACCAACCCCCAAGACCACTTCCAACTCTAGTCTTCTAATCATCCCTAGAATTAGAACCAAACATGGAGAAGCAGCTTTCAGTTTCTATCCTCTCCTTATCTGGAACAAACTCCCAGACCACTGCAAAACTGCTAAAACACTGAGTTCCTTTAAACCAAAGCTAAAAACCCATCTGTTTAGAGCTGCCTTTGAGTAAGTGATTCATGATTGCTGGAATGTAATATGTTTTAAATGTGTCATATGGTATGTGTCTCTAATGTTGTGTTTAATGCTTTCATTGCTGTTTTTATTTTATCCCCTAATCACCCAAAGCACATTGAATTGCCTTGTTGTTGAAAGTGTGCTATACAAATAAAGTTGCCTTGCCTAAAAAAGCAAAACAAAAAGTAATCAGCGGTGACACCAGGGTTGAAGTCAGTCGGTCTGTGGGTCGACAATCAGTACGTTTACATGCAGCAAGAGAAATTTTTATTATTGTGTTAGTCTGACTGAAATCAGACTTTAAAAATGCATGTATACACCTTAGTCCGGCTGGAGTCAAACCGAACTGGAGTTTCAGGAGCTCGACTACTGCAGCTAAATAATGCGGTTAGAAATTTGAATCTCTCTGCATGTATACCCTCGCCTTGAGAAGCCAAGCTATCAGGAGCTGTGTCCTGCCCCTCCAGGAAATTACGAACATGGAAGTCCGTAATCAACAAAAAAAGCGATGTAATACGCTGTAATAATACGCTGTAATTATTTATGTAATACGATCAAACAGTACAGAACGTAACAAATGTACAGCGCGGCAGCGTTGTTGTCATCTTATTTTCTTTACTATGTCGGCTTCTCTTCCACAAGTGTTGGTGTACCCTGAGTGTGTGACGCTAACCGGAAGAATGCCACACGAAGGGTTGCATGTCGCCACCTACCGTTGCGGTGGTCGGCATACTTCTTTCAATAATTCGATTTTCTGAGGAACATGTAAACTGGGACTCAGCTTGCTGCAGGAGGGAAGTCTTTAGTCCGATTATTACAAAAAGCTCGATTTCGCTGTGCATATAAACGTACTGAATGAGAAGTTAATCCTTGAAGTGCACCCAATTTATATATGATATGAGAGGTCATATGTACAAGGACAACATGTGCAGAAATATCTGCAGTTTGGGGAGTGGATGGTGAGTTTATGTTGCTATTAAAATACAATTGATGTTTCTTTCTTGCATACTACCCATTCACTTATGCAATTACAATTCTCCCGGGACCAGTTGGGTGGAACGCATTTGCAGAAAATGTACGTCTGAAACACCCCCTGTGGGAAGGACGATCTGCTGAACTCGCAAACGTGTATATTACGTTACGTACCGGTTAAAGGAGTCATAACCCAGTATTACCTTGGACACCCACGCTCTATTGTAGTCTTTCAGGCCCTTCTAAAAAAGAAAAGTGAAAAAAAATAATCACAGAGCTCCTCTGACCCTTATTTCTGAAGGCATTATCGTCTCGTGAGATCTGATGCGATATTTTGGCTGTCGTGGACGGTCATTGTAATAATGCAAATGAGGGGCGCGTTGATTGGTGGAAGGAGGGAGGGGGGTTGACAGCGCAGGTAACTTCAGCATATCTAACCCATATCTACTACTCCCGCTAGCATACAATAGCCACATTAGCAGTTAGCTGCGGTTTGTTACACACAGTTGAGCAATAAAAACACAGCCTTACCGTTTCAGGCCCTTCTAAAAAAGAAAAGTGAAAAAAAATGAAAAAAAATAAACACAGAGCTCCTCTGACCCTTATTTCTGAAGGCATTATCGTCTCGTGAGATCTGATGCGATATTTTGGCTGTCGTGGACGGTCATTGTAATAATGCAAATGGGAGACACATTGATTGGTGGCAGGAAGGAGGGGGGTTGACAGCGCAGGTAACTTCAGCATATCTAACCCATATCTACTACTCCCGCTAGCATATAATAGCCACATTAGCAGTTAGCTGCGGTTTGTTACACACAGTAGAGCAATAAAAACACAACCTTACCGTTTCAATTCCAGGCAAGCCTCTGATTGTTGGAATGGCCCCTTTTTCCAAAGGGAGCTTCGATGCCAACTTCGCCTGATATTGTCCCAAATTCGTAAAGGATTCCGGCGTAAAAAAATTGAAAAAATACTTCCATGTTGATTCTGGCAGTCAACAACAGAGCAACTCACGTGTGCACTACGTTTCTGATAGAAAATGTTTTAGCTGATTTAGCTGATTAAAATAAAAGGCTGACACGAATATGTCTTCTTCATGCATCATTGCGTGAAGAAACTTTCTGCATCTTTCACGGTGGAGTTCGTACTTCGAATCGGTGATGTGTTGGTCGCGAACGAACCGGCTCTAAGAGCTAACTCTTTGAAGTGAATGATTGGAGTCGGCTCGTCATTGGGAGCCGTTTCTTTATTTTTTCATTCCCCCCGCTTGTTTTGGTACATTTGGTACACATCGTTTTGCATCAATTTTGGTAATAAATACACTTTAAGCAACAGAAAATCTGAGGAGCCGGCTCTTTATGGTGAGCCAAGCCAAAAGAACTGGCTCTCCAAAAAGCTGGAATTCCCATCACTAGAATTCAGTAATGGCGGAGCTCGACTGAATATGAGGGGGAGAGGAGCGAGGGAGAGGGGCGAGGGGGAAATTTAACATTGCGTATTTGAGTGCGTGTGCACGTGGGCTGGTTGACGAACCCAAGGGTAAACAAACACTTCAAACAAACGCTATCGGCTTCCCGGCCAGTGTATAATCGTTAGGCAATCATAACATACATTTTTTCTGGTGTACAAGTGAAAATTACAGGTCATGACTCCTTTAAGCATCCGGTGGAAAGCAGGGGTAAAGCCCTTTATGGCTGAAAAAGTGCTATACAAATACAGGCCATTTACTATTTAGGCTACCACGATGACAACAGCATTTGTGTATGAACACATGGGATTGTGAGACACAGATGCAGATCTGAAATTAAAAGCAACAAATTTGGATGAAGAATGTGAAAAGCAATGGACTACTTGAGACAGAAATCTAATCAAGAAATGACATTTGCATATGAAAGCGTTATTGCTTCATTTTTCAGTAAAAGTGCTGTGAGAAGACAATTTTCCAAAGGCTAAGTGCTTACAAATGATGTGAGCTTGTGTAAAAAATGTAAAATGACATGGGGCAGTGACTATAACCCAAACTTCTAGACCTTTACTAACCTGCAACAACCTGATGATTGGATCTCTGCTCTTCATCACTTTCAATTGGTCACACCTTCATCAGTGTCAAAGTGAGCTTGGCCAAACATGATGGCAGAAAACTACAGCAAAGATGAGTGACACAAGAAGTGGGAGTGGAAAGATTGTAAAAAGAGTGATATGCAATGAAAATGCAGTAGTGTGCAGATTATAAAAGCATCATTTTTGTGGTCTATAGTCAAAATTATCAGGAGGAGTCTTTCAAGTTAGCCTATGGAGGAAAAGTGTATAAATTCATTTCAACTTCAAGCTTTGATAAGGCCGGACAAATTATGATTAATTGCATTAATCTGCCTTATTGCTTTAAATTAATAAAAAAGAAATTGCAACTTGTTTCAACACTTTAACCCCCTTAAATATTTTTTTAAATGATAGATGCTGAAATAATAAATGCTGTATAAAGACACTTCTAATCAGCAAGCCCTAAAGAGATCTACTTAATTTGCTTGGGGATTGTTTTCATCATACCGTGCTACTGTTGGTGGCAAATGTGTAACTTTTTTTGAAACTGTTAAAAAAATATCCTGGTTGGTCAGCTGAAGCCTATTTCAGGTTTATCAGATTAACTGTAACTGACAGCAGATGTGAACTCAAGAAAAGTGAATATGGAAAGTGAATCAGAGGAGGCTTCAAATTTTAGTTTAAGGCTGAGCACATTTATGTAACCAGGTTATTGGCACTTTTTTGCTTTTTCATGTTTTTTCTTCTGTGATAACATTTTCACTAGAATTGTACAAGATATACACATTATACATTACATGTGTAAAATTTTTGAAGTGATCCTTCAGGTCTAATTTTTAGAGTCAGAGCCCTCACATTCAGGGCAACACCTGTTTAACTTCTTGGCCTCAGGAAAATGGTAAAAAGCAGGACTAACAAGAGTTTTACAAAAACCTATGCTTCCTGAGTGAATGTATATTGTGGTAGACTTTGTACTTTTATTGTTATTTATTTAACGTGTTTTTTCTAATAGCACCAGCCACAGATGCAGGGGTGGAGGTAGCCACTTAGGTGCCCTAGGCACAAATGCTTTGTGATTGTATAGTGGACCCCTGCCAATTTGTGGTTCAGTGTTTGAAGATTTTTCTGTGGAATGGGATTTCAAATTATTCGTGGAAAATTCAGCTATTCACATATTTTTTTTCTGAGAAACCGTGTAATACTTGTTCTTTTGAATGCTTGCTCTCTTTGAAATATAGTCACTCTGAGTTGGATATACATGCTCCTCATGAACCATTTTCTCCAACCCCCATTGCTCCCATTAGCCACAAAAAGGAAATGACTGAGTCAGAAAAAGCCATTCCCTCCTACGCCACAGAGAAAATGTGCTCGTCTTTGCTAGTAGAAGCTAACCGTAAGCAACTCCACAACATGGCAGAACACTTTCAGGCTTGTGCTATTTGTGGACATAAAACATCAGCTTTGTATTTTTTACCAAAGGAAGAAGAGCTGAAGAAGAAACAGTTGAAATTTGTCTTTGGAACGACACCAGCAAAGTAAGTTACGTTAGTTATTTGTTTAAAGGCAGCGTAGGAGTCCCACTGCGAGAGGTTTGCACATCATGATATTAATGAGCAAGACTCATAATCCTGACGTTTCCCCCCACTCGCTCCTCTGACAAACTGCAACCTCCTGAAAGAGGAACGCCAGAGCATTTTCTTACAGAAAAGGATCCACAAGGCATTTATTCATACTACAGAACACAGCAAATTTGTTGAAAAAATGTTAGAAAGAAAATGCAGCTTTGAAAGCTGAAATATTTGCTTGACACGCTATTGGCTGGAGCTTGCAAAGCAACCAATCCAGGAGCACCAATGGAGAAAAGCATTTACCTTACCCATGCGCTTCTGCGGAGGCTCATCAGTTTTTGGCAGACTTTCTTTGTTTGCAGTGATGTGAATTCAGCAACGTGGGCTCATTTTGTGGTTTCTGGGTGAAGTGGACCACTCCTCGAGTTCCAGCTGCGGTCTGGGATTTGGCGTGACATGGAGGGCAGCGGCAGTCGGACTGCTGCACTGTCTGCCCGGAAGCGATTGAGCAATGAGCCTGCGGAGCGACGGGGGCCAGGGGCTGTCAGAGGAGGAAAGTCCGGGTCCAGGGCACTGTACTTGTTCGTTAATGGCAGGCGGGTGGGAGGAGAGCGGTGGCGACTGCCCCATGCACCCCCACCGTGGATGGACCCAAGTGTCGACCAGGTACCCTGCAGGACCGGAGTGGAACTTATCGGGGTTTTTGGCTTTGCCCCCGGCTGAAACCAGCAGTCCTCCTCTGCAGCAGAAGTCACACGGAGATTTGGCACCCCGAGTTTGTTTAGAGACCCAGCAGTGGATCCCCAGCAGTGGATCCCCAGCAGTGGATCCCCAGCAGTGGATCCCCTCTCCACAGCTTCGTCGGGCTGGTAGGGAATTTTGTCAGCCAGCTGAGCGGTCTTGGTGGCAGCAAGAGACTGGCCCATGATAATGTTCATGTTACGCTTGTGCTCCTGGATATGGTGTAGCGCAGAAATCCTCTGCTCCAGCTCGAGAACTTTCTGACTGAGCTTGACACAGTTATCACACCCAGGGGTGCAAATAATTGAAGGCATAGTGGGGGGTGAGTAGTCCACACTCTGTTTACGTATTAAAACACCCCAGATTAAAGCAAGTCTTGAAGTTGTACCGAACGTGTACCAAACGACTCCAGCTGTTTTCTACATGAACACATGCAAAATGTTTATGTGGGGAACTCAGAGCGCAGTGCAACGTTCCACAGCGCAACTTTAAAAAGTGACACCAAAACAAAACAGAAAGGACTCCCAGCTATCACTAAACTCTAGGCTGGCATCTGACAGCAGTGTGATTCTGCCCTGCAGATCAGTCTGGAAACCCACACATTAAACTACTGCTACAGCCTATCCAGTTTTTCTGGAACCAATCACAACCGGGCTTATCCGCCTTGCGCGCTATTGGTGGGTTCAAAACGATGACGTCAGAGAAGCGACGGAAAAGTCGGCAAGCAGCTTGTTGTTTACATTGGTCATGGCAGCCACCAGAGCACAGCTATCTGTTGACACTGCTGTCGCAGAGTCATTTGAACTATGCCCGTTGGTCACGCCTTTTGTGCAGTAGAAATTACATGGCAGACTCCCCAGACTAATTTCATTCTTTAACTTAGACTGGCGAAAGCCAGGCTAACTAAACTCTGCTATTTGGGAACATTAATGGTTTCTCATGTAGCTACAGTAGAAAAAGAAAGATGGATCAAACCAGAACTTTGATAGTGAACGCATCTTTCAACAGCAATAAGGTCTATAACACGCTCTGCACTGAACTGAATGACTCACCTGAAACAATGTCAAGCTGAATGTAAACTTCACTGATACTAGAGAAAAACCAGCTGACGTCCACATGGCTACCAGTATCACCCAGTCAGCCTAAACTCCTTATTCTGGATAAAACACAAGTCAGCAGAATCCCCTGATGATGCCTATACTGCATGCAGGTACAGCTGGGAGACTAGGTTGTAGAAATATCATAGCAACTCCAAAGTGATTTAAGCATGTTTTATCCTCAAATGTGGGCAACAGTATTATTTAAACATTAACAGTGACTGTTTTCAAGTGGTTATATTGTTATTTACTCTGGCTATGTCTCCTTGTACAATTTTCTTTTTAAATCCAATCGACTCTCCAGTCAGCTCTGTACTTTCAACCTTTTTAAGTTATGAAACATAATAAAATCAAAGTAATTTCAGGAACGGACAGGAAGGAATTCAGGAAAAAAGGTTCTTTGTTTAATGCTGATCAAAGGAAAAAAAAAAGTCACATGCACGTTTGTATTTATTTTTCTTGATTAAAGTGCACCGACAACGTACCAAACCTTGACTTTAAAACCCCAAATACATACCGAAACATGATTTTTGTGTACTGTTACACCCCTAGTTAAAAGCCACGCCTCTTTGAGTCTGTAATCGCAGGAACATGAGCTCATCCACCTTGTTTGATGGAAACTAACAATATAATGTGGGTCATGGTTGGATGTTTGAACTGTGATGGGATAGGAGCAACTGAGTCTACCATGACTTCCTCTGTAGGCTTTACCAAGGTATTCTGGAATCAGCTATGAGCCCATGACAGCTTAATGTGAAACCTGAGAGGTGAAGCTTTCCCAAAATTGGGTTTGGAAACAGCATACGATTCTTTGCACAACAGCAAGTCAACAACAGAATGGCTGAGATAGAAAACAATCTATGAGGTGCAGTGACTTACAGATTGTGTTTACCCAAGGATGCTCCTTGGAGTGGCTGACATGGCATTTTCAACTAAACCAGCTACTATTTAATCTGACAACTTTGGGGCACTCATGCTTGTGCATAGACCGTTGAACTTCCAGCCCAAGATGGTGAAGGTGTTATTAATTGTTGGAAGAAGTAGCGTTATTAAATTCTGTGAATAGCTGAGGCAAACGATATGCTTTGGCACTGTGTGTTCTTTTTGGAGTATATACAATCCTCAAAAAAACGAACAAACCTACAAACAAAAATAAACTGAAGACATCTTTTTAAATATATCTTAGCTAAAATGTCCATCTCGGTTTTTTTCTAAAGGTTTTCTCACATTGTGAGGCAGTTTCTGTTGCCTCCTGCATTCTTGATTTTGGCAAAAGATTATATATATCTTTTTTGTATTTGCATCTTCAAGATATTTTAATGCCCTATGTTTTATGCCACTGATCAGCTCATTGAAAAATTTGAAAGAACTTCTCAATTTGCCTATTTTTAGTAACACAGACATCTAAGTGTTCTTTCTCTTTTAATCTTTCATGATTTTTCTGTCTCAACTTGGTTTGAAATCCCTTCCCACAGACAGAAAGGGTAAGAGAGGATATGCAATGTCTCTCTCCACAGGTTGCCATTGATTGAATTTGCTGCACAGCTCTTGGTCAAATCGCACTTGCAGCGCTTAAGATAGCTCAGTTTATTTTCAGTGAGCAAAAGTCTGAGTCTGCTGGTAAAATTCTAATGAGGCTGTAAATGCCATCTGCTTGCTCCCTTCCCTGTAAAAACTCATTTTATAAAATCTGTCACTGCTCGTTTAGATTGAACTTTGATTGGCAAATATTGATGTCGTTCCATATCAAGCAGATCTCGTAACATAACATGAAATAACTTTATATGTTCAACCGGAAAAGGCAGCAGATTCACAATGAAAGCTCCAAAATGTTTCCCAATTGACACGGATTTTAGGTCTCAGTGTGCGATGGTGGCAAAAAAAAAAAAATCTCCATACATCTCATTACATTCCCCTTTGATGTTCAAGACGGTATGATTTAAACACTCTAGACTTGGCCTAAAAAATCTGAAGGAAGCAGGAGTTAATGGAAGACATCATCTGCCTGCGGACTTCCATCCAAGCGATCCCAGTAAGACACGATACACATTACTTTTACATTTCCACTTTGCTGCCACAGTTTGTGGTTGTTTTAAAAAAAAATTAATTAGACAGAAATACACGATTGCTGTTTCTGATTGAAACATTTTGGGTTATGGCTCACACAAAATGACAGCCTAGTGATATATTTAGGAGACAGAGCCGGCCGGAGGTACAAACAAAGCAAGCCGTGGCTCAGGGCCGCCGGCCCAGCAGGGGGCTCCCAACGATGCTCAGCTTTTCACACTAAAAAGAAGTTATTGATTCTAATTTTCAAATAAATTATGAAGTAAGCCTGGAGCTTTAAATTCACTTTAATGGCTTATAAATAGCAAATTTGCCTTTTTCTGGTTCAAAAGAACAGACATTTGTTTGCATTATGATCCTGTAAAGGAACATTTTCATAAATTAATTAATGTTGCTATTTCCATCCATTGTCTATACCGCTTATCCCTGAAAAAGTCGCCAGTCCATCACAGGGCAACACAGAGATCCAAAGGACAAACAACCATATATGCACACTCAACAATTTAGAGAGACCAATTAACCTGACAGTCATATTTGGGACCATCGGAGGAAGTACCCAGACAGAACCTATGCATTCACAAGGCGAACATGCAAAAAGACCGCAGGGCAGGACTTAAACCCAGGTCCTTCTTGCTGCAAGGCAACAGTGCTACCAACTGTGCCACTGTGCACCACACGTGTCGCTATTTCGCTGTAAATCATTTCCGCTGTTTTTCTGTGCTGGAGACATATTTCATGCATACTGTAGCTCTAAATGATTCAATAATGAACGGCAGTTTTTGCATGTACAGTATGCTCGTAAACAAAAGAAGTGTGTTAAACAGCTATGTTACAGAGGTCAGTTCTGATTCCACTGAGTTGGTATTGAAACACTGAACATGAATGCTAAAACAAACGAGCAAATCAAAGTGCCTGTTGTTTATGGTATTAAATAATTTCAAATGAATAAGAAAAAAGTAGTACTCTGACTTATATGGAGAACTTTTGCAGGTTATGGTGACCGAATGTTTATAAGTCAAGATGTGGGGATGCTGATAAGAGTCTCACCCACAACTTCCGAACGCTGAAGTTAAATCCAAAGGTGCATCAACAAAATATTAAGAGTACGCACACTTAGACAACTGGCTTATGGCACCTTTTTTTTTACTAAGCAATTACTTCCCCTTTAGCAGATTTGTTTGTTTTTAAGTGTAATTGTACGGAATATGCAACATTTAAGGTGAGAAAAGTTTGTAACTGCTTTATCATGGTCTGTTTACTTATTTTTACATCATTAAAAGCTGCTATTTTATTACTTGTATGTGTGGACTCCCTCTAAGGACAGAATGTATCATTCTCCCCATGGTTCAAAACAGGCACAGTGTAAAACAGAACATTTTGTGTGTGTTTGTGAGAAAGTTCATATGATAGCAGCCTGAATAAGTTTTGATAAGTATTTAAACTACAAATGTTAGTATTATTAGTATATTCCGGAATTGCGCCGCTCGGGGTGGCAGCATGTTGGAGTAGCTCTGTTGCTTTGGTTCATATTTTTTTCTTTTTTTAAACTTTGCTTCTTCCATTTCTGGTGAAAACGTTGTTTTTGTGGACAACTGTTCTCTCTGGTTTTGGATGTTGTGCAACTGGAAGGATTTTTGCTGATACTTTTTACTTTTGGACATTTGTTATGATGCATAACCATGGCAACAAGGTGGTTTACAACTGGCAGCAGCTGATTAACATCACAAAAGCTCAAATAATACCTCAACTACAGCCACAAAACCCTGATGAGTTGAAAAGAAGACGCCATAGATCCAGAGCTTCCTCTACATCAGACTGTCATACAACTACAGAGCGTCTTCAGTCAGAGGCTTCTTCAGATCTGCAGAGCACTACAAGAGATCATCCCTACCCACAGCCATCAGCATCTACAACAAATCTTTGAAGGAACTTGCATAATGAGTTACAACAACATTTAATTTCCCTTTGGGATTAATAAAGTAATTTTGAATTTGAATTTGAATTGAATTAATTTCTGTTTTAATTGGGTTCCTTAATATCAAAATGATGTGAAAGCTGCTTCTTATTACTTCGAATTCAGAAGATTACATACAGTTAATGTACAACATCTGAGTTAACTGGAGGTAAAGCTGCATGTGGTCATATTTTAAGGCAGCTCTGATATCTAAGGTGCGATATCAGAGATTACCGTGGACATCCTCAAGTCTGGTACATATTTGGGTACAATTTCCAGAAGTCTGAATGTCTCACATTCTTCTATTGAAACCCTTATGAGCAAAAAAAAAAAGAGAAAAAAAAACTATGGCATCACCTGCTATCATACCAGTCAGAAAGGAAATTGGAAGAACTGTAGACGGAGGCTTTCAGTTGAACAGCGGAGGATTTTATATAACTGGAGCTGTATATCAGAAAAACCGAATCATGAGAAAATCTTGGCCAATTGTAGACATTCCCCCACTGAACATTTAGACAGCCTCCTTTTTATAGATACAGTCCGTATACAGTTCCATGTTTGGCATTCCCCAAAGTGTTGGTATTTGAACCACATGAGTCTTTACCACATGCACACTTTCTTTATTTGGTCTTCATGTCCTTGATCTTATCCATGGGATCCATCACCTATGTAGTTGCATAGCACATTTAGCTTCATAGCCTTTCTCTATTTGGGTGAGTTGCAGTGCAAGACTTCTGCCTTAGTAACATGTTCCAAGCGCCCCCAGGGGCCTCTGCAATCACACACTACACTTGTTTTGCTGCAAAAAACACAAAAAATAAAGTTGTGAAGAGGTTGTCTGACGCCAGTAAGAGAGTGTTATTATTCATAGTGTAATATGTCCTGAACCAACATGAGCTAAAAGGGCATCAGCATCAAACAAGACTGCAGCAGATAGATGAAGCGAAAAAATATCAGAACTTCAGGAAACGTCCGGTGGTCTAAGACTCATCCATACATTCAGAGGAAAAAGAGGGATATGTCGTGCCATTTTTACAGTTGCACAGTCAAAATTTAACACTAACAATATGGGTTTTTTAGGTTGTGAAGAGAAAAGTGGGGGTTAATTTTTCATAGTCATATTTCCGTCCATGTTATGTATTCATTTACAAATGTTACAGTTTCAAACTAACTATTAAGGAAGCAAGATAAATATTTAGTTTGCAGAATAAATATTTAGTTTGGACCTGAATATTTAGTTTGCAAAATAAGTATTTAGCTTCCAAATAAAATTTTTAGCTTCTGAACTAAATATTTAGTTTTTGAGCTAAATATTTTGTTAAATTAAATATTTATCTTCTTAACAAAACATTTAGCCATCCATCCATCCATCCATCCATCCATTTTCCATACCCGTCCATCCTAATGCAGGGTTGCGGGGGGGCTGGTGCCCATCTCCAGCGGTCAAGGGGCGAGAGGCGGGGTACACCCTGGACAGGTCGCCAGTCCATCGCAGGGCAACACAGAGATATACAGGACATACAACCATACAAGCACACACTCATAACTAAGGGCAATTTAGAAAAGCCAATTCACCTGACATTTAGCTTCCAAACTAAATATTTAGCTTCTTAAATAAATATTTATTCCCAAACTAAATATGTAGCTTCCAAGCAAAATTTTTAATTAGGAAGCTTAATAATTAGTTTGCAAAATAAGTATTTAGCTTCCAAGTAAAATGTTTAGCTTCTGAACTAAATATTTAGTTTTGAGCTAAATATTTTGCTTGCAAATTAAATATTTATCTAAACAAAACATTTAGTTTCCAAACGAAATATTTAGTTCCAAAGCAAAAAAATTTTGTTTCCAAACCAAACATTTAGTCCCAAACTAAATATATAGTTTAGCTAAATATTTAGCTTACAAACTAAATATGCAGCTTCCTTACAAAATATTTAGTTTGCAAATATTTAGGTTTTTAACTAAATATTTAGTTTCCAAACTAAATATTTAGTTTTCAACAAAATATTTAGTTCCAAACTCAATATTTGTTTTGAGAAAAATGTTTAGCTTCTAAACTAAATACTTCGTTCCAAACTAAATATTTTGCTTTGGACCTAAATAATTAGTTTTCAACTAAGTATGTAGCCTCCTAACTAAATTTAGTTTGCAAATATTTTGCTTTTTAACTAAATATTTATTTCCAAACTAAATATTACCATTTGAGCTAAATATTCAGCTTCCAAACTAAATACTTAGTTCCAAACTAAATATTTAGGTGAAAACTGTGACATTAATAAATGAATTAATAATATAGTGAAATATGACTTAATAAGATGAACTCCGATTTTCTTTCTCGTATGATAAGCTAAATAACTCAACTTATTGATGTTAATGTTTGGCTGTGTAATTTTACAAATGGCACCCCATAGAGGGAAGCCTGCAAACCTGAGAAGACGATGGTATTAGCCTGCGAGTCTGAGAGTACCATCAGAACCATACTTTATGGTTCTGATGGTATTAGCCTGCAAGTCTGAGAGTACCATCAGAACCATGAAGTATGGGGTTGCTAGCATCGTGTTTTGAAACCTGACTCAGTTCAACCAGTTCTGTCAGGAGGAACGGCAAAATTTTGGTGAAAAGCTTGTAAAAGTAAAACCAAAATATTTGACCTGAGTGATTTTAAAGAAAGTTTTAATAACTGCTTCCTCATTATTTTGGCATTTAGAAATAATTTTAGAAATTCTAACTGACCTAGATTTAAGCACAAAAGGTTTTGTCTGATTTAATAGGAAAAAATTGTCTGTTTCTGCTGTATGCTGCAGAAAAACTGAGTAATGCTGCTGGATCTATTCAATGCAATACCTTTATCTTGTGATGATATTTCTAGCACATTTGAACAATAACTACAAATAATATTGATGCATAACGGTGATAAAGATTTACACAGCAATCAACACTACATACTGTTATATCCTTAGTTCTCTGGCGTTTTTCCTCCTTGTTATTTCTCTGTAGAGTGTTTTTTTTAATGATATAATTTGGCCTACTGCTGGGCCTAAAAATTATGTTTTTTCTCATTTAGTGAGTAAACTTGTGTTCTCTGTTTAATATGGATCTGACTGAACAGCATTGTACAAAATTACCAAATATGCTGTGTTTGCAGTCGCTCTGGGAGCAGCATATGCTGCCGCAGAATCTGTGCTGTCTGTTGGAACATTCTGACCAAATTTCTTCAAGCCGTGGAGCCATATTTCACAAAAAATCTCAATCTTAGTTAGGGAAAATAGGGCTTAGACATGAGGAGTTTGACAGTAATGAGGATACAGCTGTGCATATAAATGCAATATTTGATTTGTTACCTTAACCAGGTTTTTCCCCCTAGTAATATGCTTTATTGTGTGCATGTAAATGTGGTAATTATCTTGTGAGTTAGTTTGCATATCTGACACGTTTGTATTGCTGTTTTACTACTTCAAACAACCTGAGTGTAATTAAAAATCAACAGAGAAGGGAGAAGATTTTTTTTTAGACCATCACTAAATTTACCCCCTTTTTGGGATTGTCAGAGAAAATATTGTGCCATGACAAGTGAGATTGGGATCGCTCACTTGTGCCTCTGCACATGAATTCGCCCTGTACAAAACATTAAGATCTAGGCGTGTGAATTTTATTGCCATCTGCTGCACTGTTTCACGACGATATAAAATGTGGCAACAGCCCTCATCCATATAAACATGTCCTCATCAGGTATTCCTCTGGTGCAGGATTAGGTGTTAACTTCCCAGACCCTGAGGTAAATTCCACCTTAGCTGTCGGTGCACGTGGTTTTGCCCATATAATGTTAATTTAGTTACTGCGTTGGCATTAACTTCAGCGCCGCTGCGATTCGTCACGGAGCAGAGAGCCAAAAACTCAACTTCAAATGTCCTGATGCAACCCTTCGTCATGAGAAATCAATCGGGACTATAAGTTCTTCTTTTGACCCACTTTTTTTTCCTCAATAGTTGCTTGTTGAATAAATGACATTGGGGTGATGTATGCGGCCATCAGTCACACGCTAAAATTAAACTAGGCCACTGCCCACATAAACCCGGCACTCATCAATTGCATCAAGTTGCCATTTTTTATGCAACAGATACAGGAAATTTAAATTCAACCAGCATGATAAATTGTGGACGGGGAAGCGTGTGTGCCTGTGTGTGGGTAGGTGTGTGTTGGGATAATTATTTTCAGTACAGAGGACACATCTTGGTGGTCAAGTGAGGTGAAGGGTAGTTTTCTTTTCTTCAAGAAACCTGTAATCTGTTGAGTGCGCTCCACTGAGTGGATCGGGGCTGCAGAAGCTTTGATGGATAGACAGAGACATAAAAACAAGGTCTCTCGTCGTGTTTTTTTCCCTGTCGCTTCACAGAGTTACAGCATTAGAACATGTTGACATGGTGTCAGGTAAAGCCACTCAGGGGTGATAAATGACACCGTGGAGTTGAAAGGCAAAACTGCCTCTTTCTTTGTGCTAATTTAACACGTTGACATTGATATCTGCCAGTTTCTCAGGGAATGAAATCTTGTGCACAGATAGATAGATTCTTGTTTACAACAAGAAATGGAGCAATACTGGGGGAGCAGGTCATGATGACAAAAACATTGGGATTCAACTTCATTTGCACATTTATAGTTCCTTACTAAGTATTCCACTCTTTTGAACTTTTCAGCATTTGTCAGGTTACAACCACAAAGTTCAATGTATTTTATTGGGATTTTATGACAGACTAAGTGCATAATTGTGAAACTGAATTTTTTTTTTCAAATACATTTTTGAAAAATTTGGCATGCCACTTTACTCTGGTAACCCTAGATAAAATCTAATCCAACTAATAAATCAATTGATCTCAACATACATGCAGCTGTTCTGTGAAGGACTCAGAATTTGTTAGAGAACATTGGTGAACAAACAGACCAAGGAACACAGCTGGGGGGTCATGTTCTGATTCAGTTTTCTGATGCAGAGAGACCTCATACATCTGGTTTAGTTTTACAGTAACTGAAACATGGGCTGCACAGTGGTGCAGTTGGTAGCACTGTTGCCTTGCAGTAAGAAGGTCTCAGGTTCACCTCACAGTCTGGGGTCTTTCTGCATGGAGTTTGTGCATGTCAAGTCAAGTTTATTTGAATAGCACATTTCAGCAACAAGGCAGTTGCCAGATTGTCTTACATAATCAAGACATAACACAATGAGCAAATAAAAAAGGACATTAAAGCGACACAATTTAGATAGGTAATGAAAAACTGCAATCCAGTCTAGAATTAACAACGGTCCAGTGATTATTGATCAAATGCAGCTCTAAACAGATGGCTTTTTAGCCTTGATTTAAAGGAACTCAGTGTTTTAGGATTTTTTCAGTTTTCTGGAAGTTTGTTCCAGATTAGAGAAGCATAAAAACGGAATGCTGCTTCTCCGTGTTCAGATCGGACTCCGAGGGATGTTGAGTAGACTTGAACCAGAAGACCTAAGTGATCTGCAAGGTTGATACAAGGACAACAGATCTTTAATGTATTTTGGGGCTAAGCCATTCAGTGATTTATAAACTGATTAAAGTATTTTAAAGTATATTCTCTAAGCCACAGGAAGCCAGTGTAGTGACCTCAGAATTGGAGTGATGTGCTCTACTTTCCTGATTCTGAAAGCTGCAGGGTTCTGGATAAGCTGCAGCTGATTGTGGGTTCTATCCTGGTACTCCAGCTTTCTCCCACAGTCCAGAAATACAACTGGTTAATTGATCTTTCCAAATTTTCCTCAAGTATGTGTGTGTGTGCGTGTGTGTGGTTGTGTGTCTCCATTGTGTGTCGACCTCTTCAGGAGTGTACCCTGCTTCTCGCCAATGTCCGATAGAGACAGGCACCTCCTCTGACCCTGCAAGGATAAGCAGGTAAAGAAAATGGATGGACGGCTGTCTACTCAATTTGACCAAGCAAATAATTATAGGCATAAATATCTGTCTCCAGAAGTGCGAAGGTTTTGGAGACATACTTCAAAAGACTTTGCAGGTCTTAGTTTGGCTGAACACAAGTGCATCTCACACTTTTTTTTTTCATTTTTATTCAAACAATGTATAAAAACAATGGAACATTTCCTTGCTTGACAAATATTCTGTAATGCTCTGTAATCTGGTGCAGAGCAAAGAAGTTTTGTGGAAATTACAGGCGAATGTATGTTCACGGAGTGACGCCTGACTTCACCACGCCACCACAGCCCCAAAACTGAAAACTCTCAGTACTGGATACCAAGTTATCCCAACTTGTTTACAATCGCTGTGCACAGTTTCATGTTAATTAGGTCAAGGGTGTAAAAATAGAACTTTCAAAGCAAAACATTATACTTACGGTTCTGAGGCTTGTGTGATGTCAGCATTTGACCACTGTGCATTGTCAAAGAATTTAATGCCGACCGACCACAGCAAATTTCATGCCTTTTTTGGTGTTTAGTCAAAGTTTGAGGCCTGGCCCTGCCCCATCAACATGCACAAAAAGTCTGTTTTTATAACTTTAGATCCCCCTTCCCTGAAGGCCATCCTGACCAATTTACAAGCTGATCGGTCAAAATCTGTAGGAGGAGTTTGATCAAATGCGGAGGCTGTAAATGGCGAAAATGGGGTCAAAACCACAACTTCAATTCAAGATGGCCGACTTCCTCTTTGTTTTGGAGTAGGATGTTTCGAGACTTTTAGGTAGGTCTTGGGAAGTTCTACAAGTGTACCAATTTCAATGACTCCGTGATAAAATAAGCCAAAAGGGGAGGGTGTTTTGAAAATCAGGGGGTGTTGTTGAGCTATTTCTGTTGCTTTTGGGTGACCCTTATAATACGTAAATTGGACACTGACGCGTAAGCAAAATTAATTGAGTTTTTAAATAAACTCAGCAAAAAAAGAAACGTCCTCTGACTTTCAACTGTTTTTACTTTCAGTAAACTTAATGTGTGTAAATATTTGTATGACCACTAAAAGAGTCAACACCATAAGACATAAACTAAAAATGTTTCACAGACATGTGACTAACAGAAATAGAATGTGTCCTTGAATGAAGGGTGGCTCAAAATCAAAAGTACCAGTCAGTATCTGGTGTGGCCACCAGCTGCTTGAAGTACTGCAGTGCATCTCCTCTTCATGGACTGGACCAGATTTGTCAGTTCTTGCTGTGAGATGTTACCCCACTCTTCCACCAAGGCACTTGCAAGTTCCTGGACATTTCTGGGGGGAATGGCCCTAGCCCTCACCCTGCGATCCAACAGGTCCCAGACGTGCTCAATGGGATTGAGATCTGGGCTCTTCGCTGGCCATGGCAGAATACTGACATTGCTGTCATGCAGAAACTCACACACAGAACGAGCAGCATGGCTGGTGGCATTGTCCTGCTGGAGGATCATGTCCGGATGAGCATGCATAAAGGGTACCACATGAGGGAGGAGGATGTCTTCCCTGTACCGCAAGGCATTGAGATTGCCTGCAATGAAAACAAGCTCAGTCCGATGAGGATGTGATATACCGCCCCAGACCATGACGGACCCCCCACCTCCAAATTGATCCCGCTCCAGGGTACAGGCCTCGGTTGTAACCCTCATTCCTTCGACGATAAACATGAATCCGTCCATCACCCCTGGTGAGACAAAACCGTGACTCATCAGTGAAGAGCACTTTTTGCCACTCCTGTCTGGTCCAGCAAAGGTGGGTTTGTGCCCATAGGCGGCATTGTTGCTGGTGATGTCTGGTAAGGACCTGCCTTACAACAGGCCTACAAGCCCTCAGTCCAGCCTCTCTCAGCCTATTGCGGACAGTCTGAGCACTGATGGAGGGATTGTGTGTTCCTGGTATGACTCGGGCAGTTGTTGTGGCCATCCTGTACCTGTCACGCAGTTGTGATATTCGGATGTACCGATCCTGTGCAGGTGTTGTTACACGTGGTCTTCCACTGTGAGGATGATCAGCTGTCCTTTCTGTCTCCCTGTAGCTCTGTCTTAGGCGTCTCACAGAGCGGACATGACAATTTATTGCCCTAGCCACATCAGCAGTCCTCATGCCTCCCTGCAGCATGCCTAATGCACGTTCACGCAGATGAGCAGGGACCCTGGGCATCTTTCTTTGGGTGTTTTTCACAGTCAGTAGACAAGTCTCTTTAGTGTCCTACGTTTTTAGAACTGTGACCTTAAATGCCTACTTTCTGTAAGCTGTTAAGGTCTTAACGACCATTCCACAGGTGCATGTTAATTAAATGATTATGGTTAATTGAACATGCATGGAAAACATTGTTTAAACCCTTTACAATGAAGATCTATAAAGTTATTTGGATTTTTACAACATAATTGTTGAAATAAACAGTCCTGAAAAAGGGACGTTTCTTTTTTTGCTGAGTTTATGTTTAGGCCTCTAAATAGCCAATTCATTTTTGGTAAAAAAATAAACATTACAGATACAATAGGCCTTCGCAGTGCTTAACTGCTCAGGCCTAAAAATTTAAAAAAGCTCAAGGGATGTGAATACTTTTTCAAGGACGTTTATTGCAAAGACACAAAGACACAGTGGGAAACACATCAGTTGTAGTGATGTAGTGATATAAAGAAAAGGGGGTTTAGGGGTCTCTCTGATAATATGTGAACTGAAATATGCTGATAAATATTCATTCCAAGGCCCTTTAATACAGCAGATTGCCTCAGTGCTTGAAGCCTCATAATGTTAGATTGCATTAGCCCCAAACTACACAACTAAATCATTTAGCTTTGTCTGACAGAAATTTTGCTAATGCCACACTTTTGCCTAAATAACAGAAATGTTTGTTTTTTTCCATGGAGGAAAAAAAATTCAGGACTCAGGCCGTTTTTTTAAATTATCGGAGGACAAAATGAAGAAAAATGGGTTCAACTCTGGGAAGAACCCCCTAATCTGTCTAAGAGAGCTGTGCTCAGCTAAGAGAAAGCAAGATACACTGGCTGAACTAAAGAGCCAAATTAATATGCTCATAATGCAAATGCTTGGCTAATACGTGTGTGGCACTTCATTGAAGTTGTTGGGACTGATATTATCACACAACAATGGATGTTGTGCGGCTATGTGAGAGAATTCCAGTTACTGGAAACATGCTCAGTTCACTAATTCTAAGTGGCACAGCAGAAATGGACTGGTGAGGATTCCAATTTACAACACACCCTCTGCTGTGACAAATTTAAACATGGTAGTTTCACAAAACTATGTCAATTGGGAGTAAAGTATAAACCACTGTAGCTATTTGTCATTTAGTCAACCATTTTTCTTAAGGTTTAAAAAAAGTAAAAATAAATAAAGAAAAGTCTATGAATAGGCATGAGACATGGAACTGGGATTTTTTTGAGGGCAAGAGGAAACCTTTGAACATGTAATGTTAGATATAGAAAAATATAGGCAGAAGAGGAAAATACTTCAATCTGAGCATCAGACAAATAGTGTTCAGTTAAGGAATAAAGATATTTAGAACAGAGAACTGGTGACATCATTTTAAAGAAGATATTTTGATTTTTCAGAATCACAGGTAAGAATATAGGTACTAAAACTAAAACTATTCACGTCAGTCCAGAAGGTGGTGGTAATGCATCCTGAGATTGTTTGCCAACTGCCGTAAAATTGTCAGCTGAAGAATATAATCATCTAATAAAACGGGTGACGAGCCTAGGCATGCTAGTTAGCCTTTTCAAAACAATCGCCAGCCTATCCATGTTAATGGACAGCAGAGCGACTAGGCAATCCAGTGGGTAACTGGTCAAGGTATGCTAGCCACTCCAATGTTAACGCAAGTGAGCCGTCCCCTTCACATTAGCCAGCCCCAGCCTCTCAGGCCTATAATTATTCAGATCAGTAGCCGGCTTCGGAATGGATATAACTCCCCTGCGGCAGGGAAGTAGTCTTAATTTTGGCCCTAATATTGCGGCATAAGATCAGTCATTATGACAGATTGCAATTCAAACCCTTGATCACTTGGTGCAGACGCTCAGATATTTATGATTTTATGGACAGAGTTCTGATAGATTCTGATCAGTTCAATTGGAGAAATGTTCCCTGCTGTCAAAACTTGGGCTAAAGTGGGGCGCGTAATTCCAGTCTCCATTACACACAAGCGGGAGCAAAGTTCAGCTCCATGTAGTCTGTTTAGGCCACAGCAGGTGAAATGTTCATAATTAATACATGTAACCTTATTCTGCTCGATGTCTGATAACACGATTTGTATTCTCTGTTCAGTTTGATCGGTTTGAAGATAAATTAAAAATGAATATTAAATAATACTGAATGTCATCATTCTAAAAATTGATGGGTAAAAATAGATTATGACAGGGTTTTTTCGATCCCGTCAGACAAAGTAATAGATAACAAAATGTAGCATGACCTCTGGTGCGATGGTGTCTGTGTGTCAACCTATTGCTTACAGTGGTCAACTATAGTTGATACAATAACACATTTTCTTTTCTTTTTTTGGTCATGTGAAAAATTAATTTGATTTAAAATGATGCTTGTATTTCTTAGAGGCAGTGTTTGAATTGGTTCTGGGAGGAAGGCGTTAAAATTTGTTTTTGTAGCTAATCATAAATAGCTAGTTTTATTTTCCAAGTAACTACATTTCTTCTGTTCTGTCAATTATGATAACTACACAGTTGTGAAAAAGTACTTGAATCTTCAGCGGTGTTCACAGGTGCTCCTATAAACAAACTTAACTTGTGGCCCCAACAAATGCGTATTGACCAGGCACCCAGAGTGAAACTGAATTCTTCTTGCCATGAGTAGTTTAGTTTCCATCTGTTGCAGACAAGGAATCAGGTAAATTTGACAGAAGAATGTACATTTGAAGAAAGCAAAGAAAACTCGGAAAGCTTTCTCCCTTCACAGCCACGGAGGAAAACCTTTACCTCACATTGTGATGCCACTAAATGAGAGCAGAAACATTGATAACTATAAACAGCATGGCTGACAGAACACCAGGTATAATTTTGAAAAGAATTTTAGACTCTGATCCAGTTGCACTTAAAAGTCAGATGAACAAAATTTTGTTTTGAATTAAACTTGTTGTTCAAGACTTGAGTCTTATAAACAATCAAAGCTGAAGGAAAGTCAGTATGTAAGCTGCTAAATGCAACTCTGACAGGGGATGTTCCACCTGCTCATATTTTACTGTTAAAAGGTCAAGTTTGATTTATTAGCCAGTAACATTTACAGTGCGTGGGCTGCATATAGCAATTTTCTCTGTGTTACCACTGGCTTCATTAAAATGACCACACAGTTTTCTTTTTGACTGAATGATGTATCAGTTGAGTTTGGGTTACTTCAGAACAAAATTAACTTGACTTACCTCTGATATTGTCACAACTACAGTATTACTGTTAAGTTTTCTGACCCACAAGCAAGCAGTCACTACAGAAATAAAGGAGTTCAGTCATTTAGAAACTTCTATTGTACATATATAGGAGTTGGTTATCCACGCTAGATGGAGGAGATCTAAGGAGCAGAAGGCAAGCGTTAGCAGCAGGTCGGTGGTTAGTGGAGATCCGGAGATAAACAATGAAGTGTTTTTTGGTTTTTGTTAAAGTAGTGAAGTGGAGGAGCAGAGCTGCTAAGAAAACTATGCAAATTACTTGATTTCAAGTAGGTAATGAACAGAGGTCACGCTGCAATTTTTTTCTGTTGTTTATTTTGACTTACAGGGTCAGAAAATCTTACTTTTACCTGTCAGTTTTTAAAATAATTTTAAAATTTGCATAGACATATATTTTAATATTATTTTTGTGGAAATCATCACTCGTAAACGAGCTCATATGGCGGTCCTGTAGTTCTACTGTAATTTTAAGCACCTTATGCTTACAGTAGTTTTATTAACTCTCAAGCACTACAGAACCTGTGATCTCAGTAAAGTGTAGTCTCCCATTTGTTCTGCTGTAAAAACTATAGTTTTGAATTCACTGATTCACACCGTTTCCCCTCTTCACTTGTTTTCTATCTGTGTTTTGAGTAGAATTCTGGAGAAGATGGACTTGCAGGAGAACGTCTCCCTCTTGCTGGCCAAAAAACAAATGAGATGATTAAAAAAGGACTGCATGTACATGTGTACTGAAGATATAATTTTTAACTGCTCATGAATTTCCTTATGAAATCCTCTATTTAGGATATGGCAGCAAATGGAGACTGGGGAGAGCCCAGGAGAACAGGGACATGATGAATAAACAGTTTTCTGTTTGTTAATTTATTAGTTATTTTCACATGTGTTGTTTAGTTGTGTGATATTTGTCATAAATAAAACTGATTAAAATAAAGTCTGTGCACTGAAAAAGTGTATTCTAAATTTGAGAAATATTTAGAATATATACATATATGATCAGGGGTGGACTGGGACATAAATTCAGCCCTGGCATTTTCTGTCCAGAGCAGCCCACCACATTATCAGCCGACACTACATAAAAGTCCACAAATCTCGCAGCATCTCCTCTCATGCATACTACAGTACAAATGAGTCATATTCCTTGATAGCAGTGAACAAATAAAGCACAAAACTTTGAACTCAAGAACTAAAACTGACAGCTATGGCAATCAATCACTCAGTATTTATTCATTATAGTCTCAAAAGAACAAATCAAGTATGAATTCATAAAACATTATAAGACACATGATATACTCAAATCAGAGACGTCTCAGTAGTAGCCAAAAAGTGAAGTGGAGGCAGTGAGAGAACAAGCCTCAAAAAAAGAAAAAGTAAAAAGAAAAATGCCCAAAAATGGTATGCCTGTTTAAATGAATGACCAATCACAAAAACGAAACGAGGGATTCGAGGGTCATTTGTATTTCACATTGCATTGAATTATGTAATGCAAATCTTTCATTGTGTTTTTCTCAAAATTAGTTTTTTCCAACATTCAAAACGAATAATTTTGAAATCAGTTATACCTATATACACCAAACTTTCCACCATTATTCTATGCTATGAGCTGAAAAAAATCACAGAGCAATTTGTCAATACATCGTTCTAAAAAATGTATATGTGTTATTTTGTGTAAAAAAAACAGGCTACTTACACTGTTTTTTGATTTATGAATTAATGAAATGAAATAAACCCATTTCCCTCTGTAAAAAGTTTTTGAAGTTTTTTCTAATCATATAACATATGATTAGAAAATTAAAGAAAAGTTCAATCTGTCTCTCACCAATTTTGAGATACGTTTAAAATTATATGCAAATTAGCACATTCTTAACCATATTACACCTCATTTGCATATGTAAACAAAATTTATATCAAAACTTCTAATACAAAAGATGTTTGTTTTAATACTAGGATTAAGTTTGTCAAGTTTCATGAAGGTATCTTGAAGCTAACTTTTTTCCCTATTCACTTGTAGCGTCTCCCCTTAATGTTTACTGTTGCTATGGCAACCAGAGAGCGCTGCCATTAGTAGCTGTCACAATTTGGCATATTTAACTAAATCAACCGCAACTACCAACAGTCAGCCCTTCAACTCTGGGCTAATATGTTGTCACTAGTATTCAGTTATTCAGGTCACATCGCAGTCAATGTAAAACCGTTTTATACTTTATTTTGGCATGTCTCAAAATGTAGCCGAGCCAAATCCACGCTAACGTTACTCACCATGCATGTCTCCACTTGCTCCTCGCGCAGCAGCACCTGCTGCTGGGGTGGTGACCCCGGCACCGAATAGGTCTGTCAACCTTAAGCGTTTAGCAGCTTCCACCTCCAGAGATTTCAGCTTTTTGAGCCGTACTTTTTCAGCGCCATTTTCAGCTCAGCAGCATCCTGTCCCACCATGTCATGAGGTCCCGCCCACCCTGGTTTGTGTTGTGAGTGTCATGGCTCTCATAGGCTGTCAGCCCATGATTGATTGACGATGACAAACATAGACCAATAATATGTGTCGATGCTGGCAACAAACTGCTAGCCCTCTGTAGCCAATTGGCCGGCCCAATGGGAGGGAATTTAGAGAGAGAGAAAAAAAAACAAAACAAAAAAAAACAGCGAACCGGCCCACATTGGGTCAATGGCCCACCGGGATGATGCCAGGTATGCCAGATGGCCAGTCCACCCCTGTATATGATGTACTAGTTAATATGCCATAGTGACTGTGTACACTTAACCACCAGTCATTCAGACGCTGGGCCTATAACTAGCTGATGTTAACTTGTTATTCCTGAAACTTGTAGATTAAATGTAATTACTTTACCTGGATATGATTATTTCTCAGCCTGAGATATAAAACAATGGTGATGGAGCTGCTGTAGCTCCTTGAGGATTAATTTGTGCCCCTCTCCAGCTCAGGATGCCAGGTTGGCTGAAGTACAACGTAGTTCCATTGCTCTGTGCTCGATTGCTTCTCGAAGACCCGGATGTCTGACCCGAGAAAACTGAATTTAAGAATTGAAATTGAATTTTAAAACTGAAACTGAATGGTGAAAAATGAAACAGAACATTTGAGAGCTGAATTTGCAATAGGATGAAATACAGTTTTAAAGCAAATGAATTCATTTTAAAATATAAAGTTCAATTTCAATTTAGTGAGAATCATTTCCACACTAAAAATTGGATGTCAAATTAGTCTAATTCAGATTCAGTTTTCAAAAGCCACCGTCATTCCCCCCCACTTTGAGTTTGTCTTGTGCTTTTTTTATTCTTATTTTCTAACATTTCATCATTCTTTGTTAACCCTCTGTGTAAGTCTTACCTTATGCTTTTTTTTCTGTCAAGTCTTCTCTTATGTATTTTGGGTTAGATCTTATCTCTCTTCTCTGTTTCCTCCTTGCCATTCTGCCTCCCAGCTGCATTACATTTCCAATCTCTCTGTTCTCAGTCGCACCTGCATCTGCTTTTCACTTATTAGTTCTCAGGTTTCTTTCAGTCATTCCTCACGCCCTCCTCAGCATTTAAGCAGTTCACATTCACTCAAAACAAGCTGGATTCTCAGCCTTCAACGTTATTTTGTTCTTATGTACCAGTTCTACATTTTTGTAGTTCTGCCACCATCATTGAATTCAGTTTTGTCATACCTGTCTGCATTTGGGTCATCAGATCCTTAAACCATGACAAATATATACATTTATATTATTGTTTCTAATACGGCAAAAATTACAGTACACTTTATAGATGTTCAAAATTGTTTGAAAGAGTTTATATCAGTTTTTTTTCCATGATGAATCAAATGTTATGTTACATATATTAAAAAATAACATGTTTGTGTGAAATTGAAATGATGATAAACTGTACTGATTTGAGTTCTAACCCTATAGCGATGCAAGTGTCATAGCTGGACTATATAGTATGCATTTGATGAGAAAATGTTTATTTCAGTCAGTCCTGACTCAGACTTCTACCTCAAAGTAAAACCTGACTGGGAAAAGCGTCATCTCTGATTTTAGGTTTCAGAAATTATGACTAATACGGCTGCTTCGCCTCAGTTTTTTACGTTATTCACAGCTTTTTGGTCCGTAACAATGGAGCCGACGAAGAAACTAAATGTGCTGGTTTATTTAATCAGAAGCCCTTTCTTCCCTTTATTCTCCAAATCGTTGAGTGATGAAGGTACAACTAGGGTTTTATGTGTTTCAGTCTAAGGTGTGAAAGTTCATGTTCCCACGTGTTTTTTATTCCCATATTTGATCTACAAAATACTTTTTATCTACATATAAGAAAATTAATGCTGGTCAAACACAATGCACCCTACGTTGTAGCCATAAGGTAGCTAAATAACAACCTATAATTTGTTTTAACCTAACATATTTTAATTTGGGATGTAGATGTAGTTTATTAAACCATGTAGCTACTGAAAAACATCACCTGTTTAGCTATGCAGCCTGAACATTGCAGGATAAATGGTTTGCAACATCAAAATATTTGTCTTTTCTTTTTTTAATTTAGTTTACGTCATAGTTTAAAACATTTAAAACATTGCCAATGCAGCAAACCCAAACACACAGCTGGTTTACATGAAACAATATAATGATTAAAAGGGACTGCAGGAGTGTACATTTACTGACATTGGTCCAAAATGGGCCAAAAGGCGAAAGCTAATGATCCAGGACAGAAAAGTAAAATCAAAGAGTCCATAACGAACAAAATCAAACTCTGGTGTGACCGACCTGACAAAAGGAGTGCAAATAGAACGCAACAGAGGTAAAACATAACCAGTTCTTCACAATAAAAACAAACAACAAATCCGGACACTTAAGAATAATGGAACAAAAGTCAGGGCTCGAACTGAATAGTAAAGACAAAATCAACTCAGCATGTTATTTAATTTAAATAGTTGAGGCCAAAAATCGACAGATTAGGGAGGTTAGGACTGTTGTTCTGCCTGCTGTTGATCAGACGACTTATGGTTCTGTCGGAAGTGTTGTCTGTCAAAGCGGGTATAAAGGCTGAAGGCTGAACTCTAACGCCTTCACACTCTGAATCATTCTGAATGTCTGTCCCCCTGCTGCTAACAAAACCCTGTACATGTTTGGCATTAAAAGGGAGGATTTGGTGGAAAGATTTCAGACTTGAGTATTACAGCAAGATGGAAACAAATGAATTTCTGTTGGTCTCGTTCTCTGAACAGAATCTCTTTCTTCTCTGGTTCAACCTCGATAAAGATTAAAGGCAGTGCAGCTCACCCTACAAAGCACCGATCAGATAGAACTGCTTATCATCCCAACCATGCAATTCTTTTTCTGAAGACCACACGCAAAATATCCACATACTTCTAAATGTAGTAACTTGGCTCAGGAATTTCACCTTCTTCCACCATTTTGATGCTCCTATTACATCTTGGAAATGATCCAATAAAGAACTGTAGATGTCTGTTATGCTCACAAAACAGGAACAGCTCAGTGTTTCTGCATTCATCTTCCTAAAAGAATCCTTCCAAAGGAACATTTGCACCTTAAGCTGAACTGCCCCTTAAGCAAAATGAGTCTCTTTGGGCCAATGCACTTTGCCCAACATTTAAATGAGGACTAAGGCTGTTTTTCGAGGGGGGAATATCACCCAGATTTATTTGCGTATGCAAATTACTGACAGGGTAATAAACAACCCATTCTATAAGACTATTGGTGTTTGTGATGCAATACATAGTTGCAATCTTCTAAAAGCTAGCTAAAAGGTAAAACAAAAGAAAAACACAAAGAAATACGGAGAAATGCCCAAGAAATTGCCTGGTTTGCACCTTTGGGTGAATTGCAGTTCAGAATATTCAGAAATCCACAAAGTCACAATTTCTTTCGTTTTGTAAACAAAATGCAGCTTGTTAAACTGTAATATATATTTCTAATGCTACTTGACTCACTATTGGCTGGCATTTCCAAAGCAGCCAATCCTGAAGAGCCATTTATTTTGTCCTGGCACTGATTGGCTGTTCCCCTAAGAGTGGAGATACGGAAGACTGTAAACATTAGCTTCTGCGGTACAGCTGAGATGTATTGATGGAGCATGTAAATGCATATTCAAATTCAATTTAAATTCAAAAATACTTTTTTGATTGCAGGGGAAAATTAAGTGTTGTTGTAGCTCATACAATTAATTCTATAAGGAGTTGTTGTAGATCATGATGGCAGGGAGGATTTCCTGTAGCGGTCTCTGTTGCAGCGAAACTGAAGAAGCCTCTGACTGAAGACACTCTGTTGTTGCAGGATAGTCTCATGAAGAGGATGCTCAGGGTTGTCCATAATTTTTTAGATTTTATGAAAAATCCTTCTTTGCATCATCATCTCCAGATTTTCCACAGTAATTCCCAGAACAGAACCAGCCTTCTTTATCAGGTTGTTTAGCCTTTTTAAATCCCTGGCTCTGATGCTGCTACCCCAACAGATGACGGCTGAAGAGATTACACTCTCCACAACAGACTTGTAGAAGATCTCCAGCATCTTGCTGTAAAGCTTGAAGGACCTAAGCTTCCTCAAGAAGTACAGTCTGCTCTGTCCCTTCTTGTAGACGGCTTCACTGTTGCGCCTCCAGTCCAGTCTGTTGTCAAGGTGAACTCCGAGGTATTTATACTCCTCAACCACCTCCACTTCTTCTCCCATGATGGAAACAGTGTTTGACTTATCCCTGTTTCTTCTCAACTTTTGAAACATCTCCTTTGTTTTGTTCACATTCAAGGTGAGAGGATTGTTTCCACACCATGTCACAAAGCGGTTCACCAGCTCTCTGTATTCAGCTTCTTGTCCATCTCTGATACATCTGAGTATTTCTGCAGATGACAGGTCTCTGATTTGTACTGGAAGTCTGAGGTGTACAGAGTGAAAAGGAATGGTGAGAGTACGGTCCCCTGTGGCGCTCCTGTGCTGCTGACCACCTGGTTTGACACAAAGTTCTTCAGTTTCACAAACTGTGGTCTGTTGTCAGGTAGTCATTGATCCAGGCGATTGTTGAAGGCTCCACCTGTGTCTTCAGGAGTTTCTGACAAAGCAAATCAGGCTGAATTGTGTTAAATGCACTGGAGAAATCAAAGAACATGATCCTCACAGTGCTGCCTGCTTTTTCCAGATGACAGTGGGTTGGTTGAAGCAGGTGGATGATGGCATCTTCCATTCCAAATCCACAGTGAAAAGCAAACTGCAGCGGGTCTTGATACATTCTTGTTTGCTTATTCAGGTGGGCCAACAGGAGTCTTTCCAGGACCTTCATGATGTGGGATGTCAGGGCAACAGGTCTATAGTCATTGATGACTGATGGGTGTGTTCTCTTTGGTACTGGAACAAGGCAGGATGTCTTCCCCAACACTGGGAACTCTTGGCCTTATATTATATTATATTATATTATATTATATTATATTATATTATATTATATTATATTATATTATATTATATTATATTATATTATATTATATTATATTATATTATATTATATCTTGGCCTTATATTAAGGTATATATGCTATGTAACTATTAAAATATAATTGTTTTCAGAGGAGGTCTCAAGTATTCACAGATTGTAACTATTCGCTGGCACCTGTGGTTCCTAACCCCCGCGAAAACCAGGGATCCAGTGTGTAGTCAGAAGCACAGAGGGGTAACAATAAGTGACCAGCTGTCCTCTTTTCCCCAGACATGTCCACTATGTAAGTGCTGTCATCCGGGGGTATTTCATAGATTCATGAAAATGAATTTCCATGAGAATGTCCAGGTTTTCATCGTTTTCGGTTGACTATGCTTAAACTGACTGGAGCGATGCATGGAATATGCCTTTTTTTCATGTGACGTCCTCCCCGAGGTTCTGCCTAGTGTTTGATTCTGATCCGTTCATTGAAGGAACAGACCGCGGGCTGCGTTTCTCTGCGTTGTGCTGTACACTGTTTACAAGATGTCATAGCGCAAGTGTAGCTTTACTGACAAACCGCAACAAATGGGAGGCGGATTGTACCATTCACATAGCTGGTATATGTGTTTCTGTGTGTGACAAAAGTGGCAAAGATCCTGTAGGTCACATGGACACAAAAACTATAATAATGCTGTGCAAAGTGAGGGTTTATCTATAAATTCACTGAGGATGAAGATGAAAGCTAAAGACTGGAGTATAAACTTTCTTTTTTGAGACTGCTGCTTTTTACTTTATTACATAGAAAAGAAAACGCTACTTGATTTCTTAGACTATTATTTCAGATTTGTGTTTATTTTTTGTCCAGTATGACTTAAAAAGTGGAGTATTATTGTTACTGGTAAATCTTCTATTTTGGAAAAGCTAATTGTTTCTATTATTATTTATTTCCAGAGATTTAAAAGTTGTTGTTTTTTGAACTTGTTAACATAGGAAAGCCTTTCTGAAGTTTGTTATTTAACTATTCATTCAAACCACATGGAGAATGCACACGTCAAAATGAAAAGCCTTGGCCCGTGTTCTCTTTTTTGGAAGACAAAATATGGTCACCCAAGGTAACAAGCAATTTGAAGACATGTCAAGATGCAGCTCAGGTTCAATTAGGCTCAGAGAGAGTCAAAGAGAGAACAAAACTTTCAGCACGTAACAGGAAGTCTGAAAGGAGTACAGCAAAGATGTTCTACTTTATCTTTTTAAACTTTCAACTTCTATCATAACATGTTACCTTTTTGGAGATGTTGTCATCCGTTTGGAAATCGCAGCGTTACGATAAGAACCTCCACTCTTTAGAATATAGACTGCTGTTTTTTTAATGCAAGCTGCTAATAATCCAAATGCAAGAATTCCTTATTTTATATCCACCTGTATTATTTTATTTTTTATCATATTTTATGTTATGAATTATCTTTTTTTATTATTTCCAAAGATGCTAAAGCCAGTTTAATATGGAAACATTCTTTAAATCATTTTGTCTTTTAGGGGTGGCTGTGACTCAGTGAGGAGAGTAGTTGTCCGGCAATTTGATGGTTGTGAGTTTGATTCCAGCATCGCTGTCCCCACCTAGCCAAAATATCAAATTGTGGCTGGCTTGATGGGACTGTGGTGTAGTGTATTACTTTGAGTGACCAGCATGACAAGAAAAGCACCAAATTCAGTCCATTCACCAGTAGGCTTAAAAATAACAGTAAAACTGCTCTACTGTAGTGGTTTTCCTACACAGCAGCATGACGCGGCTTCTAGTTTTGAAAACGTAATGACCGCTCATGAAAGGAAGGCTAGAAAAAATTGTCATTGCTGTTCTTATCTGTCCTTATATTATAGTTCTTAAAGAGAAATCTGAATCAGCTGAAGGTTGCTGAATAATAAAACAAAATAGCAACAGAATCCAGCTGCAGTGCGAACCTATAGAAAAACTGGACAGGCATGTGACAGAAGGGATTTCCTCTGATATGTGCCTGATGTTACGTGAACAGTTTCTTTTATCTATAAATAATTTGACAAAATGTGCATTAAATCGTTGTTTTTATGTTACCAAAATGATAAAGATTACAGAGCATTCCAGCAGATAGTGCCTCACCTCCTGAACATATTTGAACATAGTTTTAAAAAGTGTCAGGATACAAATATGTTATTTGTGGACAATCTTTAGCGTGTTTTATTACTTTGCGTTTGTCACTCTGATAGCAACCGGATTCAGAAAGCTGCTTTTGGGGAAAAAATTGTGATGATTGTGGCGGAGAAACATGTCACAGTAGCTTTCCCGTGGCCGATGACAGGAGAGGGAATTATAAGAAAATCTGTATTTCTGAATTGTGTTCTCTAAAGTCCTCTCTGTTGGGATTTAAAAAAACCAAAAAAAACTAATTCCTAGGACAGATGACTTGGTCACAGTCGGCTAAAGACAGATTGGTTTCATCCAGGCAAACATTTTTAATGAGAGACAAAACAAAATGTGCTTTATAAGTGGCTGGATATTGCCTGTCTGCTTATACACAGCACAGCAGCTCATATAACATCTGTGTGTTTCATTACTCACTGCTGGTTTGTTGGTGTTCTTGATTTGAAATGGACCCTGTGTTGAAGATTTCAATTTTGGGATTAGTTTGGTTGCAGATGACCAAGAAAATCATAGAGAAAGAAAGTGAAGCAGCGGGTTATTTCCTAATTTGCATCTGCCAGTGCATATAATGCGACATCCGCGGGAGACGGAGCTGCCGACGGTTTGACAAGTGTGACATTTACAAATAAATCTCTGGGGGCTGTGAGAGGAGCCCATACATGTTTTCTTTCCTGAAGAAAAAAAAACTGTGATGAAAGCGTAGAAGACGCGATTGATCTTCTCCCGCTGCGTCTCTCTACATTGCTGGCGACATCTGTTTTCCGTGTCACTTTCCATCTTGTCACTTCATGTATTGTGTAATGCTCACCTTCAGGCTGATGGACAGATCTGTGTCTGCGTAAAAAGTCACAGAGTACACTTCGCCACAGCAGCTGAGGGCAAGGTCTTGATTGGTTGAGCTCCTTCCAGACCACGTTTCACCAGATGGTCCCCCTTCTATTTAGCTGGAGCTCTCTCTTTATTCTGTTACTTTCCCAGTCTGTCACAGATATATAGTGTTTTCAGAAATCTGCTGTGTTCTGAGCCTCTACACCAAACTGGAACTGGGTACACAAGTTGGAATATATTAGGAATGTTCCCCAATCTATACAGGTCCCAAATTATATACATACCAGGCATTGTGTTAACTGAATATCGTCTGTATTTGACTGTTCTTTTTAAAGCGGTGATAAAACAAAATCTGAAAGCCATCTATGGCGTCAATTTAGTGCCAAAATCCAAGCACGTTAAAATCATAATCAGGGCGCATAAAGACCACTCTCTGCGCCCTCGCGGTCTAACTATACACACTCGCGATTACTCTCTTCACGCTAGTCGTCAATCTCTGCGCCCTCGGAGTGTCTCCATACGCGCTCGCGGTCTCTGTCTGCGCGCGTGGTCACTGTCTGCATGCTCGCTGTCTCTCCCTGTGCCTTCTGCTTGCTCGCCCTTGCTGAGTTTTGGTACTTTGGGGGTGGACATTGTATAAACGGCCCGAAACCCCCCTCCTTTCTGATTGGCCACTACTGTCTCCGGGTCAGAGCCAATCCGAGGCAGAGTAGGGCGCCTCATCATTGTGGATCGAGATGTCAGAGAAAAAAGAGGTAAGTTGAGGAACAGACAGATAATTTAATCTAATTTATATATCAGTCTGTTCCACAACTTACCTCTTTTTTATCTGACATTTCGATCTGCTATTAAATCTGCCGCCAACCGCAATGATGACCTGCCCTACTCTGCCTCGGATTGGCTCTGACCTTGAGACAGTAGTGGACTATTCAATGCCCGCCCCCAAAGGGCCAAAACTCAGCAAGGACGAGCGAGCAGAAGGCACAGGGAGAGACAGCGAGCGCACAGACAGTGACGGCGCGTGCGCAGACAGTGACGGCGCACGCAGACAGAGACCTCGAGCGCGTATACAGAGACCTCGAGCGCGTATACAGAGACCTCGAGCGCGTATACAGAGACCTCAAGCGCGTATACAGAGACCTCGAGCGTGTATACAGAGACTGCGAGCGCGTATACAGATACCTCGAGCGCGTATACAGAGACTGCGAGCGTGTATACAGAGACCTCGAGCGCGTATACAGATACCTCGAGCGCGTATACAGAGACTGCGAGCGCGCAGAGATTGACGATGAGGGTGCAGAGAGTGGTCTTTATGCGTGCTGATTATGGTTTAAACGCGCTCGGATTTTTGCACTAAATTGACGCCATAGCCATCGGTCATTATGACAGATTGCAGTTCACACCCCTGACCACTTGGTGCAGATGCACTTTTAACTTTATTCATAAAGCTAAGGGGCCATCCAGGGTTGAAACCCAGGACCTACTTGCTGTGAGGCAGCACCACTGGCACATTCAACCTTGACTGAAATTTGCAGCTGCCCACATGGAAAAGCTAAACACCTTTGGGAGAAAACCATTACATGCGAGACAAAGGCAGATATTTTTGGCTACAATGATAAAAAGTTTGGTCGGAGGAGTCATGCTAAGGCTTTCAGGCAGGCACGGAGTGGCTAATCAGGAAGACCCAGACAATTCCCGGTGGGCCGGCCTGATGTTTGGGCCGCAAGGGCCGGTGTTCTCTCTCTCTTTTTCAGCTCTGCCACTGCCTTTACTCACAGCTCTGGAACCTGGAACACCCGCATACGTGACGCCCCCGATCAGTTGTGTTTAAAAGATGAAAAGTAGAAAGAGTAAGGTTGGCGCGGAGAACTGTGCAAAGATTGGCAAATTCTTTTCTAAAACAAGCTCGCAGTTTGAAATGTCAAATGAGGACAAAGAAACAAGAGGCTAAACTTTGCCCGAAAACCACAGTAATTAATTATTATTTCAATACATTGGCACATCATAGCGTTATATAATTTAACCAATACTATGATGCAACGCAACATATCTGGGAAACTGTCTTGCAGCCCCTCGTCAAAAGCAAGATCCAGCACCAAGCACCAGCCATAAGGCCCAAAGGTCTAAAGTGGACAGGTAGTACTTCTCATTGAGTTAATGTTATTAGAATTAATATAATGAAGAATATGGTGTAGACCTGTTGCATATGAAAAGTGTCCTGAGATGCTAGATGATAATACTTCATTAATGAAAGTGAGCTAAATTGATTCAGAAGGCTTTGTGAAGAGGGGATGTTTTTTGCAGAGAATTATAACCATTTTTATAATGGGATTTAGTGTCAGAAGCAGAGCTAGGAGCCAGTACTGATGAGAGGATTGCTCCTGTCAGTATGGAAGAAACAGGTGAGCTGATGTGAACAAGCAAGAATTAGTTCCAATCTAACCACTCAACGTGCCCAAACAAGGGTTGGACATGTTTCTTTGAAACTTCTGTTATACAGAGGAAAAACAAGATAATGGGATCATTAGAAGAAAGTTATGTTATACATTGAATAACAAATTTCCACACTGCACTGCAATTAATTTTGTTATTCTTTATTCATAATAATTAGATCATTCCTACTATTTGATTCTTCAAAAAAGGAGATTCTGATGTATCAAAAAATTTTGGAGATTTGTTCTTTAAGTCATATCCTTGTGAAAATCTACTTTGTGATGAACTGTTTCCTTGCAGAGAAAAAAAAATATGTTAGTGTTATTAGTAAGTGGAACACTTTTTATTTTCATCCTTTAATTTAACGATAATACATTTTATTTATTATTTTATTTAATCTGTAAGGGTTTGGATATCTGTAAACACCTATTTGAACAGAATATAAATTCTAATATTGTTAAAAAGGATGGGTTGTAAAGAAGAATGTTGGAGATGTGCACTCATGTTCAAATAAATCTATATTGTGAAGCAAGCCTTATTTGCAATGAATTGGATACATTTTAGAAAAACTGATTAAATTAAGGCTTTACAGAACAATGCGATATTGTAGACGTAACATTTAGGCTAAAGTTATAATTAAGTGATTTTGGAAATAATAGGTTGTGATTTAATGTGGGCCGGTCTAAGGCATGAAATTCCAGGGCTGAAAATGAGTCCCACTCTGCCCCTGCTTTTAGGCCTGACAGAACTGTCAAGCATAATGGTGGTTACATCATGCTGAGGAACGGTTTCACTGCCATGCTGATGGAACAATGAAAAAAGAAGAGTACCTTTGAGGTCCAGCTCCACAGGTAAGTAGTTAAGACTTGGACACAGTTGCCTTTTGCAACTTGACAGCGATTGGAAAAAAGCATCGAAAGGGGGTTTGGAATCAAATACAGCAGCTAACACTATGTTATTCTAATGGCCTAGACCATTGAAAGTTTATGCACTATGTTTAAAAGCTGAGTCTGTGGTTATAAACCAGATAATTCAAATGGGTTTTGCCAATTCAGGTAAGATGAAAGGCCAGTATTGTGCTGGTACCTTGCTAAAGGTGACAAAAATACATTTGATATATCTGAAACTTGTCAATTTATTAATTTATCCAAATATTAATGGGAGACTTTGTATGAATTTGAGCCATGAAACATAACTTGGAGTCTGTGTGGATTAATTAAGAATAACACTTTAGATTATATAATCATTACACCCTGCGAAATGAGCAGTTCAAATGCATATTTAAAAGCTTGTAAACCCATCGTTGGCACTGTGTATGCACATATTCTCGAAAATTGGTGTACCCGAGGCTTTGTGGTTCAAAAAGAAAAAAAAAGTTTTACTCTAACCCTTAAAAGCAATGAACAAACCCAAAAGAAAGAAAGGCTTTCATCGGAGCACTACAAGGACGTCTTCCCCAAAGGTACAGAGACCTTTAAAGAACTTACTTGCTTGAAAGATTACCTCCAGGGGTCCCGAACATGCTTTTACCCTATAATTTTTTTTTTCATAAAGCTCGACTTTTCACATGGGTAGCTTAGTGGTCCTTTGTCAGAATTCGCAGCGGTAGAGCCATGCCTTAAAATGACCACAAAGTGAGGAGCAATGCATCAAATTCGTTATCCTGGAGCTAAAACATGAGAAACTCCAAATTAGGAGATGAAGAACAGCAATTTCCTCCCAGCAGCTATATGCATAATTAACAGAGTCACTCTGATGTGTTTTGTTTGTGTAGCATATACAGAATGCAACATCACTCAGCATCTGAGTCACACTTGCTGCTGCAAAACTGGTTCTCTCCACAGTAATCATCAGAGCTGTTTCTCTTTGCCACAAACACGGGTTTGGGTTTATTATCCGTATTTCTACTTCATTTAGACCACTTCCCCTCGAGCAATCTGTCACTGACCCAAACCCTCTGTCCATCATCGTCTCAGTGAGGACTGGACAGAATGATGCGGTCATATGGCCATGCCCCCTTGTCTACTGCCATCTGGAGAACCTGACAAGTACAAACCGATAGTCTGGATTTGAGTTAGATCCGCAGCCAAACAGCTCCCTTGTTTTTTGGGGGGGCAGGGTGGCTGCCGCATTCAAACCAATGTTCAGAGTTCACATAGAGAGCAGCCCTAACCCAATCTGCCAGTTCTGCAGTCCTCACGAGCGCAACACTTTCACCTTTCATGCCACGCTGTCAGCACAGGAAACAGAAGATGGCACAACAAGTGTAGAGTCCACAAAACATCCCAGGTGGCTAGCTGTTTGGTGAAAAGCCTTATTTTTGTAGGCGAGAGTTTTTTTTTTTTTACGTTAGTGCCAAAGCACGCTGACATGAGGCACAACTAATCATCCCTCACAGAAATCGCCAGAGAGGGGTGTAATTATGAGATGTGTGAGAAAAATACAAAACGGAGCATGAGAAGAGTAGGTGCACTTTTCACATGCACAGAAAGTGCAGCAGCACGAAGCTGCTCAGAACGTCTAAACCCATTTAAAGTATGACTCACTTAATGCATCTTGAGTGGACCGAAAAGCTGACAAATAGATGTAAATTCACCGTTATCTCACGCAGGAATAAATCTTCTTACAGCAGAAAGCAAAGCAACACACAGACAGCCGAAGCTGGGCGAAAGGACACAGAAAACAGCTCCGGTTGGAGGTGTTTTTAAAAGGATGGGTAGCTACAGCTGAATTTTACAAATCTAACTCGGTTTTCAGTCACTGCCAAAAACAGCTCAGGTAGGAACCTAGAAGGGATAGTTGGATCTGGGCACAATGTGGTACACATGCAGACCAGCGACCGGGTATGTCATTGGGATTGAGTACAAATCGAAATGCATCTTTGCACTTTCATTGATGCAAAACATTAAAAATACATACGCAGCACTGTTTCGATATCATTTAATTCAACTCTAATCCACAATTCACTCACATTCTATGTTTTGATTTAGTGGAATGTAACAGTTGAATTCAATGCTATAGAAAAAATTAGCATAAGGCAAGAGAAGGACATTTTTTCTAACTGCATTAGATTAACTTCAAAATTATTTTCAAGAAAAACCTTCTTTCGTAAGACCTTTGGTTATAATTCTTTAATGAGCAATGCAGCAGATGTGCTTATTGGCCTTTTGGTAACTCTGCTGTAAGCAGAGAGATTTCTTTCTTGATTATGAACAATAAAAGTAAAATCCCTTTCAAAGAGGGATATTTATAACAGCTCATAAATGGGAGAATTTAAACTTAATGACATTCAAGGGAAGCAAAAACTACTGTAATTGTTACAGGATTAAATAGGACAGCTGTGTTTCAGAAAAAAATAAAACTGGACTAAAATAAGCAGAAAATAATGGTTAGTTTGGGGGACAGAAAGAGGATGCCTGACTGAATGTGAAACTGTGTGTATGGGTGCAGCAGGTCAGAGAGGTACCTAGGGCCTGGAGCATGAGGGATTGCTAGGTGACAAGAAAGATCTAATAAATGATGTGGGACTTGACAGGCAGTTAGTGGAGATATTGGGAAGTCTTAGTACATGTTTGTGTCATGAAGCTCATAGAAGGTGTCCTAATCTTTTTTGGAAATCCCAAACAGAAGTGATTTGAAGTAGTGGAATTATAACAAAGGCTGTCTCCCTTTTCAATAGTATCTTACAATTTTAACACCCATGACTTCTCATTTACTTATATTGGGTTGTAACGCTGCTTATGAATAGATACATGTCCAATGACCCAATCCGAACAAACATAATATAATTGGTGTGCTGGTCACACAAGTGGTATTGGTCAAATTAGAAACAAGAAACATCCCCAAAAAAACCTTTTTTAATATGTCCAAAAAATGGCAGCCTGGTTTAGCTGATCAAATTGTTGATGCTACAGTTTAAATTACGCTGGAGCGCTAGATTAGTTAAAACTGTATATCTTCCTGTGCCTTAAAAACGTATACAGTGAGGCCATCAGACGCTGTAAACAGCAATAACCTTTAGGGTTTTCTGGATAAACAAACTTGCTTTACTGAAAGAGGAAACTAGTTCCAAAGAGGAACATGGTAATTACTTATTTTTACTGTTGCCATAGTGAATGAATTTAATGTTTTCATCCATTAAAAAAAGCATTGAAAACATCTTGGTTTGCCTCCATTACCAAATGAACATATTCAACATGCAGGCAGCCTTAATATAACCACAAGGACAGTAGTCATGCTCCTTTTCAGGCCCACAGTTTCAAAGATTACAAAGACTCAAATAGCGTCACTTAAAAACAGCATGTCGCTGAAAAAAACACAATCAGAGCATAATGAATACCTGCTTCAGTATGCAAGAGTTAACAAGGATAAGAATTAAAGCTCAAGTGTTCTGCCTGTTAAAGAACCGTTGGAGATAATGAATTTACAGACAGACGTTGGAAAACAGAGCAGAATCTACCACACCAATGTTGCAGGATCTAGGTTGTAACACAAGGCATAGTAGAGTAGTGAAGCGCCTTAGAAGTATTCACAAATGAAGGGAAGCAGCACTCAGTTCGGTCTGTGTTTTCAGACCTGAATTCAGCCTGGAGGCTCAGATGTTGGAGTTTGAATCTGGGAAAATTACAATCAGCCCGAGGCTAAATTTGCTCATGCAGATGTTCCTATGTCAATGCAGCTTTAAACGTTTATTTTTACTGAGTGAAAGAAATCGTATGTAGAAGATAGGGGGATTTAAATTGCTCCCAATAGTTGTTCATTTAGCATCATCACACAGGATTTATTCCTATGCAGCAATCTGTCTGGCACTAATTTGTTTCTGTTATTTATTTATTTTTATCTTTCTGAAGGAAGGCTCCAATGAAGCCATCTTGGGTCAGAAAAATATATATTTTGCATGTGAATATGTTCTGTGTTTCAAGCAAAAGTGCCAGACAGCATCAGACAACATTGTCAATACAGAGAAAAAGCCTTCTGTGTTTGATTTCCCGAGACATGATTTCCCTGTTCCTGAGCCGCACCGAGCTATTTGATTGTAGCTTATCTACGTTGCACAACATAGCAAAAATCAAATTGGACTGGGTTGCTTCTTATTGTTTACCCACAGTCCACCTGCGACACAAACAAACTACAGAATAATTTGGCACAGCCGTATGATCCCTTTCCAAGCCAACCGAGTAAACATCTGAGCTCTTGTGTTTGAGCAGGTCCAACAGACCCGCACTTTTAAACATGATAAAACTCAACTGTTGTCAAAGTAAAATATTGCGATAAAAACAGTGTTGGCCCTTCATAGGGAGCCACTTACAGTAATTTTATATTCAGAGGCTGACAGAGCTCAGCAGGATTCGTCTTGAGAAAACGTATTCAAACAAAGCAGAGGCAACAGAAATAACCATCTATCACATTTAATAATATGTATTTCAGCGGTGCACTTAAGTGATGCTTAACTAATGCATTCCTCGTATGCATTTCAAGAAAGTTTTATGAATAAAACAGTAATAATTTAATTGCTAGCTCTTAAAGTACCTTGGACTTGGAAGTAAACACATTCTTCATGGTGATTATATCATTTTGTCAGCTACAAAAACATAAAGTCGTGTTTATCCGAAAGTGCCGTCCTTAGACAATGGATAAGTAAGAAGCATACTGTGCCAGCCATAAAGTATCCACGTTAAACATTTCCCATTATAGCAAAAAGTAGTGCATATTTGTGAAGTGGAATGACAGTTTTTTTGTGTGCTTTTTTTTTTTTTACCAACAATATTCTGAAAAAAACAGCATGCATATGTATTCACCCCCTGAACAAAGTAAAATTAGCATGAAAATGTTACATTTTAGCCAGGATATAAAATGCTGTGTGTTGTGAAAAACCCTGCACATCCCTTTGAACACACAATCCCCATGGTGGTGGCAGCATCATGCTGTGGGGATGCTGGGGCAGGTTGTCAGACTTAATGGGAAGTTCAATGTAGCTAAATACAGGACAGCTGGAGAATAAAACCTATTAGAGGCAAGAATCAAAGCATATTTATGTTATGACAGTCAATCTCTGGAATATTTAAAGCTTTGACAGTGAGAGAGTGAGAGAAAACAAAAGGGCCAGTTTATTGGGGATTGTTCCATCCGCAGGACTTTGCAGAGAAGGGAACTCTACATGCTGGAAACTGAAAGTGGTGAAGCCACGGGGAAAAGGAACTCCTGTAGGGAGGCAAGTTGGCACACAGTCACCGCTACAATGATCTGATTTCACCACAGGAAACTGGATAGTCACTTTGTTCATAATCCTTAATTAAGTGGTCAGATTAACAGTCCAGGTCAGCAGGGTCCAGGTCCATGAAGTGAGGTTCAAAACCAAAATCAGAGTACAACACAGCACAGGGAGGTAGCAGGCAGAGGCAGCTGTCAGAAAATAGGTCAGGAACACAATCAGAAACAATGCCATGGCCCACTCAAAGGCTTATACATGGATAACGACAGACACACAGCTCACACAGCAGGAGTTTATATAGGCAGCAGGACAGGTGACAGCCATCAGCCGCCAGCCGGAGCAGGAGTAGAGGCACGCGTGAGAACAGGTGAGGGAGGGGCTATGAGCAGAAGCAGCATAAATCATGGCAGGAAACCAGGGAAATCATGACAGATTCAGGGGGGTATGATATACATGTATGCCACACTTTTCAGATTTTGAAGTGAACATAGATTTTGAAAACCACGCCTCCCTTTTTATACTTCACAATTATGTACTGTTTTCTTGCTCTGATACATATAAAATCCCTATAAAATAAATGAGATTTTTAGTTGTATTGTGAGCAAATGTGTACAATGCTTCCTGAAGGGACTGTACAATATCTCCAAATAATTATGTTTACCCAGAGTTCAGCTGGAAGAGCAACTAATTTATAATTAATAAGCGGGCGAATTGCTTGTTTTTATGTTTCTTTGGAAAGACTCCAACTATCTAACTCATCATGCTTTTAAGTTGGTGACTGTATGAATGAAAGCAAAGTGACTGCATAGAGGCTGCCTATCTACTGTTTAAGACAAATCCTGCTGTACAGTATGAAAAATAATAATAAATTTCTAAAAAAACTAAAGTACAATACATTTTCTTTGCAAAAGTAAAAGTTTTAAAAAATGTCTTGTTTATGCTAAGTATGGTGTTACTTATTAAAAACACACTAAATAGTAGAACAATAGCACTGAAGAACCAAAATATTAAGTGGGAATGGTAAAATAATTCAAAGAAACATATAAGCAACTGCTGTTTGTGATATAGCTCACTATTTTAGATACTATTGTTTAGATACTGTAGAAACATACCCAGACTGGGTACATCATTTAGTTTGTTTGTCTGTTTTTCATATTTGCCAACTCGTTTAGATTGTTAATCAGTCAAAAGAAAAAGGCCTACAGACTTGTGGAACTTATATGTGTTTCCAAGGCAATTTCTGAGTGTTCATTTACTTTGAAACACTGAAATATTAAGTGAAAGAAAACACAAGTTAAGGTTAGAATTTCTTTGTTGAAAATGTACACTACTCGCAAAGTCCTCTGGGCACAACCTCAGAGCATTTCGTCTGACAGAAGGCAACTTCGCTGTCGAGAAGAAAATGAGCTCCTCTTCAGAACTGCACTCAAAATGGCTTTTACTGAAGCAAAGGAGGGAAACAGAATTGCATCACATATAGATGGCTGCTTTGCAAGATTCTGGCTATAATGTGTAGGGTCTGAAGCACTAGCAATAAAGTTTGCATCTTACTATTCTGCAAAAAATACAATCATTTCTTTGCTTTAAATTGAGTTTCAGTAAATGAAACTGTCATTGGTATTTAGTTTAGTTATATTGTTAGAGAGTGAAGCTGATAAGATCTCAATACAGGAGAAAAGGTGGCAGATGGTCAGGTTGCTGGAACCAAGATTGCTTTGTTTTACAACCACAAACTGAAGTAATAGACTTAGACAGAACTATCAGAACAGCTATTCTAGCTCCAGGACAAGACATCCTAAAGACAGACAACAAAACAACATGACCTGATAAAGACAAAGAAAAACAAGGGTCTTAAATAATCTGAATGCTAATTTATAGAACCAATCAAATTACTGAGCCAAACACAAAGACTAACACCATGACGGCAATAGAACAAAACAATCAAATTATAAAAATTAGTCCAAAGTTCAAAGAGGGTACGGTTATCATGAAAAAAAGTACATACCGCTTTAATTGTTTTTATGTGTTTATGGGTTTTATGTGTCAGGATGCACAAATGATCGTTTTTACCAGGATCTAACCTTAAGTGGGCAAAAGCACAGCAGAAATTTGCACTCTTACTATTTATTAAATAAAAATTAAGTCAAAATGGAAAACTCATGTTTGAAAAACTAACTACATCATCACTTCAAAAAGACATTATAGCAGAAGTTATACCCAGCCAGTGCCTATCAAATGCATTGAATTATCTGAATAGCAGGAAGTGTGCACCTCTATAACAGGTGTGTGTATACAGGTGTGTGTTACCACAGTGGCAACGAGGAAAGACATCAGCAATAACCTTATAACCCTATCCCACTACACTGTAAAAAGGGATTTGCTGACTGAACTTGACTCAGTCTAGTTTATCTGTTGCTTTTACTCAGTTAAGTTACATCAACTATCACTGTCAAGTTCAAAACACTTAATCAAACCTATTGCTACAACTATAAGCAAGTTGACTTAACTGTCTTTAGAAATTATATTGAACTTAAAATGATCAGTCAATAGAAAGTGTTGTCGCAACTTATTTTATTAACAAGTTTGAACAAATTATTAGCTGGTCTGCTCAAAATGAATTCTCACCAGTCTGTGCGCTGCAGCTCCACCCACCCCCAGGTCCAGCTGGAGTCTGAGCAGTCCAGGGTCGTGCAAGCTCAAAGCTTATATATATATATATATATATATATATATATAAACCTTTTGTTCTGTGACAATAATGTGATGCATTTAAATGAAAATACCTCAGGATGAGGTATTTCTCAGCAGATATTAGGTGAGATTAAAAAAAGAGATTTAATTACAGATCATAATTAATTCTAAAAAAACTTTAATCTCTTGAAAGCACTAATTTTACATAGTTTGTTCTTGTACCTTTAACATGTATTTTTTTCTAGCACTATATTCCATGGGGAAAATAATAAGCCATATAAATAATAAATATTTGAAGCAATTTCTTTGTAGATTAGCAATTCATTTTACACGTATTTTTGGTTATAAATTAATTTAAGAAATAAAATGTAAGGAGCCATTTGGGGAGCCAAAATTCCCATCACTACTGGAAATGTTTCAAGATGTGACAGTTTCTTCTAAAATTTAATCAGAAATCATTTCATGCTTTTATACACATTTACATCTTTCTCACAACAACTGAAAAGCAAAAACAAATATGGTCTCAAGTTTTGTTATGACACAAAATCTGTTTTAAAAGTCTCTTAAAATCTGTTTAAACAAGAGACACAATATTTGAGCAAGTTACAACAAATACAAAAAGGTACACTTGCCACTGACATTTAATGATGTAGAGATAAGCAACAACAATGTCAGCGTAAACTAGTGCAGTGATTATTGTATGAATAACTGGTTTAACTAAATCATACACTACTCACCTCCAAGATATTCTAAAAAGTGAGATGTTTTGTGGATAACAAACTGAACTTAACCGTTTATAGATGTTGGTGAGTTTCGTTTGAGTTTTTTTGCATGTCCATCCCACTGCAGCTGACATCAACAACAACACTATGAACAGTATCAGAGTTCAAAGTTCAACAACAACGAGTCGATTCCAATTCCAAAGAAAACACGCTGAATTACTTTAAAAGTGTATTTTAGTTCTTTGGGATAGTTGAGGTTCAGCACATACATCAGTCCCATCAGTGTCATAAAAGCGCTTGGTAGATCACATAGGTGACGAATCACAATGTTCGCCTCAACCACAATGGCAACATCATAGTAGGAGGATGGAAGTGGGTCACTCACGTCTTCTAAAACAAGAAGGATTCCTACCACCACTCCCCTGATGAGATCATCTACAGAGTCCGTTGGCTTCATGGAAAAACAAACAAGACGACTTTAGGGAAGCTCAGCCAAGTAGAAAGAACGGCTACATGGAAGTATTGTTCTGCAAATTACTAATAGATGTCAGCTTAAAGAGTTTGAAGAAATTGTAAGCAGAGTTAAACAAAATATAGAACTTTTTTTGATTACTCCCCAAATTATATCGACAAGCTAATAATGCTACTTAGAAAAAAAAAGTGGTTATAAATAAGTGGGTTTTTTTTCAAATACTGTGCTATTACACAACATATTTCTGTCAGATATTTTGGAGAAATATACAATTCAGATCATTTACAATTATGATCTAAAAAGACATTATATTCTAATAAACTATGCATGGACGTTTGAATTGGAAATGTTTCTTACCTCACACTTCTTCAAGAGCGTGAAAGGAGTCTCTTTCATGCACCATGGTAGGCCCAGCAACACAGCTGCCCTCTTTCTTTGGTTTGATGGCTGTGAAAAAGCAAGAAATGTATTTGTGTCACCATATCAGGACTCACAACTGATTTATCACAACTAGTAACTGAAAGCAGTTTGATTTTTTTCACATATTAATATAGAGAAAATATTTCACTTAAAAAAAAGAATTTAGAGAATGTTCCATGTAAACACAGTTAAACTTACATCCCTGTCGAGACTTTTCCAGCAAGGACATTAATTCCTTGTTTCCCTCAAACGTGTTGACCTGTAGAGCAGAAGCAGTTTCTGGAGACGGCCATCTAGACCTTCATAGAATTAATTGAGGTCCACTGACATCAAACGGGCGAATTCCTTGATAATCTAGAGATAAGAAAGATTTAGGAAGAAAAAAAGATAAACATTTTTTAAACATCTTTTAAACATAGTAACATGACAAATTATCTGGGATAGTAAGGGGTTGTAGGCATGAAGTATGATAGATTTTAAGAACATGATCCTCACAGTGCTGCCTGCTTTTTCCAAATGACAGTGGGTTGGTTGAAGCAGGTGGATGATGGCATCTTCAGCCCCAACTCCACAGCGGTAAGCAAACTGACACCATCTGGACCTGCAGCCTTGTTCCGGTTCAGTTTCTCCAGCTGCCTCTTCACCTGACTTTTGGAAACAGACAAGTGGGAGGGGAGTCAAAGGGGGTCGCAGGATTTTCTGACTTGGTTGAAGACAATCTTGTGGAATCAGAAGAGTCCATGGCTCAGGTGAAGGATAAAGCATCTGGGATATCTGTGTGGCTGGGAACAGAAGAGGAGGATGCTGAGCTAGTTCCTGAACTGAACCTGTTGAAGAATGTGTTCAGGTCATTGGCTCTGTCCAGACTTCCATCTATCCAATCCTTCCTGTCCTTAAAGGCTGTGATCTTTTTCATTCCTGATCAGACATCTCTGATATTGTTCCTCAGTTTGTTCTCCAACTTCTTCCTGTATGTCTCTTTGCTGTTTCTGATCTTGACCTTAAGTTGCTTCTCTATACTCCCCAGTAATTCCCTGTCTCCCTCCCTGAAGGCTCTTTTTTCTTGTTTAGCAGTTCCTTCAGGTCACTGGTGATCCAGGGTTTGTTATTAGTGAAGCATCTCACTGTTCTGGTGGGGATGATGTTGTCAACACAGAAGTTTAAATAGTCAGTCACACACTCAGTCATGGCATTAATGTCCTCTCCATGTGCTTGGCAAAGACTCATCCAGTCTGTGGTCGCAAAACAACCCTGCAGGGCTTCTTCAGCTTCCTGTGACCATTTTCTCAGAGTTTTCTTTGTAACAGGTTGCCTCTGAACAAGTGGCTTATATTCTGAATAGAGAAAAACTAGATTGTGATCTGATTGTCCCAGAGGAGGTCTTGGTTTGTTCATGTATGCATCCTTTACATTTGCATAAAACAAATCCAAGGTCCTGTTTTCTCTTGTAGAGCAGCAGACAAACTGTTGAAATGTTGGAAGTGTAGACGACAATGAGGCATGATTAACATCACCAGATATTGCCACAGATGCATTCGGGTGCTGGGTCTGTTGCTTAGCAACAACAGAACTGATGGCATCACATGCACTGTCGGCAACAGCTTAAGGTGGAATGTAAACCACTGCCAAAGTTACACTGGTGAACTCTCTTGGTTAATAATATGGACGAAAATATCGATATCTGGGCTGCAGAGACGACACTTCACAGCAACATATCCTGAATGACACCATCTGTTGTTGACAAGCACTGCTACTCCACCTCCTTTTCTTTTCCTGCTTATCTTCAGATCTCTGTCTGCTCAGTCAGGAAGCCTGGCAGAGTTGGGGATATGATGCTGCAGCCACGTCTCAGTTAAACACATAACACTGCATTCCCGATACTCTGGCTGATTCCTTGTAAGGGCTTGGAGTTCATCCATCTTGTTAGCCAGTGGTATAGCAATGTTTTATGCCTCCTTCACTGTCTAAAACTTGCAGCGGTTTCCATTTAATGTTCCTACTGGAAACCCAAAATCCTGCCAAATAAATTATTTGTGAGTGGTTGGGGCATCTTCTATTACAACTTCATCAGGCTAAGCCATGCTAGCCTCAACTGGCTAGTGCTTGCGAGATAGCAATCACCTCAACCAGAAATATTGTGGTGTTTTAATATCGCCAGATCTTGTATGACAAGATCTTGTTATACCCCTACTCAGTGGGTTTATGTGTAATAAGAAAAAAACAAATTATTTCCTTAGTCTGACTAAATTTGGACTTTCGACATGCATGTATATGCCTTAGTGTTGTATGATTTCAACGAATCAGTCTACTCCTAATTGAGCTAAGACACTCGGATAATGCAGTTAAAAAAAACAAATTCTTCTGCTTCCCAGGTTAGTCCAGCTATGACTGGGCTGGGCACTTCCCCTTCCGGAAATGACTAGACCGCATAATACAGAATAACAACATGGGTATGACAACAATACTCTGCATACATCTGACGTTTAATACGATAAAACATTACAACACTTAAGAAATATACTTAGCTGCAGCGTTGTGTCATCCATTTCTTCGTTGATTGTGCATATCCTGCTGTTACTCCGTCTGCTTCACTTTTGTTTACCATTCCTGTGCGCTACAGGCCAGCTGGAAGAAGGACAGCTGTAATAAAGGGCGCTTGTCGCCACCTAGCATTGCGGAGTCGAAAGCACAGCATTCAATAATTTGATTTCCTTACTGAACATGTCAACTCGCATAAAGGCTCCCATTCTGGTTAAAGTATTACCTTGATTATTGTCATAGCTTGATATATATTAGCATTTACACGCACTAAGTGTCTTTAATTCTGATCTGTTCTTAAATTGTCAGGGCAGGATGTGGTGCTTTTTTATATATTTTACCCTACTCCATGCTGTGTGACAGGTTATATTTAAGTGATATCTCGATCCTATGTAAATATTACTAAAATAGTTTTTTATCAACTAAAGAACATTGCCAGAGTCCGCCCCATTCTCTCCCGGGCCAACACGGAGACACTGATGCATGCTTTTATCTCCAGTAGAATTGATTACTGTAATGCCCTGCTTTCTGGTCTTCCTAAAAAGAGTAAATCAGGTTTACAACTACTACAAAATTCAGCAGCACGTGTCCTGACAAAGACCAGGAGGCGGGAGCACATTACACCGGTCTTAAAATCATTGCATTGGCTCCCCGTACATTTCAGGATCGACTTTAAGGTTCTTTTAATGGTTTTTAAGTGTCTTAATGGTCTTAGGCCTTCTTATCTCTCTGAACTGCTTTTACCATATAAACGTTTGCTGTCTCTGCGCTCCTCTGACAGCCGTCTCCTTGTCATCCCAAAAGTCAGGACACACACGCATGGCGAGGCGTCTTTCCAGTTTTATGGCCCTCACCTCTGGAACAGGCTGCCAGAGGACCTCAGGGCTGCAGAGAATGTTCATGTTTTTAAGAGCAGGCTCAAGACTCACCTTTTTAGCCTAGCTTTTAACTGATTATTATTTATTACTGTTTGTTTAATTGCTCTGCATGTTTTATATGATTATATTTTTATCAGTTTTACTATTTAATCTTAGCACATTAATTTACTGTTTATTTTTATACTTTAATTTATCTTAATCCCCGTTCCAGTGTTTCCTCAGTGGGATCCCTCTACCCTGGGAGCGGTGGTCGGCTGTGGATCCCTGGGTACTCTCCAGGTGGAGCTTGGGTGGAGGTGGGGGTCTTGGCCTTGCCTCCACTGGGTGCCCTGTGTCGGTGCCTCGGCTGCTGCTGTTGGTCTACCGCTGCTGTGGCAGATGGCTCCTCTGATGGCGTTTCCTTGCATGGTTCATCTGCACTCGGCCCAATGTCCCTTTTATACTTTTTCTTTTAACTGTGTGTGTGCATGGGAGATGGGTTGGGGGGAGGGGGGTATAACTGTGACCATGCTTTTAAATCTGTGGGGGAGGGAAGGGAAGGTGGTTTTATGTGGGGTCATTTTAATCTGTGAAGCACTTTGTGATGCAATTTATTGTATGAAAAGCGCTTTATAAATAAAGTTTGATTTGATATGGGTCTGAGAATAATAAGAGAGGGTTAACCTGGTGAAATAGAAAAACAAAATGTGGTTAAAAACAGTAAATTCATGATTTAACAGTCATACAGTGCCATGTTGCATTAGATAGATATTCTTGTCTTAATATATTAATTCATCATTTGAAAACAGCTTTCTCTGTTTACTCTGGTTAACCCAGTAGTTAATATCCAAACCACCATCCCTCCATTGGGCAGGATGCCACTTCAGGTTCTCAGACTCTTCACCCACTCACCAGGCATTACACATTTCTAAAACTAGCCCCTCAAACAGATGAGATGTTGGTTCCAGTAAACTGGCCCACAGCCACAACTGCTCACTGCAGCAGCGAAGAGGGAAAATAATGACATGTCCTCTGATAATGGCTGCATTGCTGACGAACTAGCCCTTTTAATGGATTTATAATTAATGCTTGTGTGTTGGCCAGTGCCACTGATGGTTGCAGAGAGGCAGGATAATGTTCTGGAACTACAAAGTAATTTCAGATCAGTGTGGATCAAACCGAGGACATGGGATCAGAGATAACAGCTACATTTTTAGTCCACAAGAGGTGCCGGGCTGGCAGTTACAGCCCAGAGAGCTTTTTGTCCCCCTCTTCAATTTCCCTTCCATCTCGTACCCAGCTCAGACAGGGCATCAGAAGCCAACGACTCGTCACACTGCTCAATACTTATCACTTTAAGGGCAGACTGCCATCATTACTCAGGTTTTAGAGGTCATTGGCTCATACCTGTATGAATAATGGACCCAGGTGATTCATCGCATTGGACAAAATATTACATTTAACAAATCCGATGTGTTACAAACTGTTTGGCAACTGGTGCACTACAGCTCAAGGTTGTATTGCTTTTCAAAGAGGTTCTTTTAATGAGTAGAGATAAAAGGCAGAGGCAATGAAAGATAGATTCTTTTGTGGCCATCTGGTGTCCTGTGGCAGTGAACAGGGTTCAGAGAAAAATTTGACAGGCCGATTCTTTGATATATTCAAGACTTTTTTCTTTCTTTTTCTTTTTACATTTCTATTTCTTATAAAGAAAATTTAAATCAAGGTTAAACTGGGATGTCCAACTGCTGCTACACATAGTGACTGAATGAAAATGTCACAAGGTTGTTTCTGGATTCTCATCCACTTCATAGATCATGAGGGGTATAACAGATATAAAAGGGAAAGAAAACTATATAACTATATATAATAATATGATGGTGGTACAGTATGCATTGTAGATGTTTCAGCACTTTTCCTAATGATTCATTAAATAGAAGAAGACAATGCCCAAGTAGCAACAGTTTGTCTGAGCAATGAAATATGTGAGCCTCTGACAGTTCTTTGATTATACACTTTTTCTCTTCAAGTTCATTCAAGAATGCTTTGCAAATCTGTAGTTCTACTAACTAAAACTGTTCTCAGAGTTGGAATGTATTTTTTTTAGGTTATCCCTTGTTCAATGCTTAGAGTTCAATTGGTAACTCAAAATCCAGCCTGAAGAACCAAGGGCCAACATGAGATTATGTATACCCTCGGCTCGGGTCCTGATATCTGCCCTGTGTTTCTGTAGCGCGTTGAGAGATGTAGAATCACAATATCACCTTTTTGCAGATCTGTTACATAAATGCACCAACTATGTAACAACAACGAAGCAGTAAATGTATGCCTCAGCAACAAAACTTACTGCAACATGAGTTGCAAGCAGTTACACAATTTCATGCTACAATTGCATCTAAAATTGTTCAGTCCTCCAGTTTATTGCCCAAATCCACATTTGATGCAACCAAGTAAAAGCTTCATTAGTGTGCTTGAGCTAGAGCACCTTAAATACATGTACTGTTATATGATAACGTTTCAGTTCATGTTGGTATAAGAGAATAGATAGAAAAGTTCAGAAAGAAAATATTACCACGGTCAAATAAGGAAAAAGGTCAAAAAGACAAAGACAAAAAAAGCTCTGAATGTTCTTAGAGATACAGCTGGAAGTAAAAAAAAAGCAATGGCTACTCCACCCTGGGTGGCAGAAAGAGCAAGACAGCCACCAGCCACTCAAAGCTTGATTCCTGATCTTGGGAACTTTGCTGGTGGTCTTTCCACCATCTTCCTGTCTAATGATGGCCACTAGTGACACAAAAACCTTAGCTGAATGCAAAAGACCTGCAACAAGACTTGGTAGGCAGCAAACCCTCGGGTTCTTGTTTCTAAAGTGACGCATACTCAACTTCATAGAGGTCCATACCTCAACACCAAGACTTTCATCATCACCGATATAAAAGCAGAAGGAAAAAACAGCTCCAACTCACTCACAACTGTATAAATAAAAGAAAAAGGCTTTTAAATACTGTTTTTTTGGGCAATAAGTCAAAACGTGCAACATTTCAAGCATTTGAATCAGCATTATGTCTGCAGAAGGAAAAGGAAGCATACTCTGCTACACCCTGTGAAGCATAAGTGAAGGCGGTGACCCAGTGATGCGCTGGGGCTCCCATCCTTTTCTGACACTGGAAACCTGCAGTATGTGGAGAAGAAGAAAGCTGGAGCTTGGTCGTCCTTGGACCTTTATACAGGACAGTGATCCCAAGTTAATCTCAAATCCACCAAAAAGATGGTTTTAGATAGTTAGCCTTGATGGTTGCCTGACCTAAACTCTATTGAAAATCTCTGGTGGGCTTAGAAGGAGACGGTTGCAGCATACAAAATCAAGATTATCACTTAGTGCATTTACATGAACATCTAAATCGACCTATTGCATGGGAGCCTTTAGCTGAGTTTACATATTCTTCCAGTTGGCCTATAGCAGGGGTCTCCCACCCTGGTCCTCGATAGCTACTGTCGTGCAGGGTTTAGATACATCCCTGCTCCAACACAGCTGAATCAAATGAATAGCTCATTAGCAGGCCTTTGCTAAAATGCAAACTGATGGTGTGCTGCAGAGGTAATTCAAATATTTGATTGAGCTGTGTTGAAGCAGGGATGCATGTAAAACCTTGTGGGCAGTCGCTCTCGAGGACCAGTATTGGAGACCCCTGGCCTATATCATCACAAAAATAGTGAACAAATGTTGGCGGGAGTGAAGCAGACGGAGAATAAGCACAATGAGCGAAGAATTGGACGATGAGAACGCTTTGTTGTTGTCGTACTGGTGTTGTAATTCCTGCTTTCATGGTCTCATCACTTCCGGTAGCCAGAGCGCCAAGGCCAGTCATAGCTCGACAAACCTGGGGTAAGGTTTACATGCAGAGGAATTTGGCTTTCTAACCGCATTATCTGGGTATGTTAGCTCAATTAGGAGTTGGCCAGTTCAGCCGGACTAAGGTGTGTACATGCACTAAAGCAATAATTCGATTTTCTCTTTCTGCATATAAACCCACTGACTGATGAAGAGGTCTTTATTCATAAGAACTGTGCTAAGATTTCCCAGGAAGGAGAAGCTGGTGTCTGTCTATGAATCTGATTTTTGTGTTTTATACGTGTAAATTTTACAATGAGCAACTGTACAAATCCCTTGTCTGACTAAGGCTTATTTTCAATGGTGGATTGGTGGACATGAAAAGACACTTGGCCACTCTGTTGCTGGCGTGATCAGCCTTTTTGGATCCTTATTTTTCTGGCATGTTAGTTAAGGAGTCCACAGATGCTGCTTGTTTTGATGTCTGGAATGATTCCCAGTCAATGCTGAAACGCCCTCTCCGATACAAGGAAATGACATCGATATTCAGCAATAATGGCATGTAAAAATGTGTCTGTACACCACTGACAATAATAAAATTGTACTGGTAACTCTGGAGGGGCTGCAGAGATCTGTAGCTCGGGTGGAGAATGTACCAACAAGAAAACTATTTGTCATAAAGCACAGCATAAATATGGCCTTTATAGAAGAATGTAGTTCCGCAGAATCCGCAGTTGTAGGGAACACCAAGCATGTGGGAGAAAATGCTCTCGTCAGATGAAATCCAAACTCAACTGTTTGATTCACATACAAAACACTATGGTTTGCTGTAAACTAGCATTTCACATCACCCTGAATACACCGTTGCAAGAGAGAAACATGACGGTGCCAGCGTCATGCAATGGAGATGCTTGTCTACATGATTTACAAAGCTGATCAAAGGAGATGGGAGGATGGATGAAGCTAAATGCAGGACAATGCTGGAAAACCTGACAGACGGTAAAAAAAAAAACTTGAGAGTGGGGCATGGGTTCAGGTTCTTGCAGGACAACCCTATGTCATGCTTGATGGTGAAATAAGGACCTAAATGCAGACAAACTATACATAGAATGATTTTCATGAAAAAGGTGGTGGAACTCACAGTAGAATGCAACACGTAAGGTAGCAGAGGGAAGATCGTAGAAAATAGACAGGGGATACGCCGGAGAAGTACTCTAAACGGAGAGCTTGTGTTTACTGAGGAGGAGTGAAAAATGGCACAGAAAGCAGAGGAGATAATCAAGGATCAAGCGGTTGCAGGTGGGAGAAAGAGCCGGCAGAGAAAGATTAGGAACGACTAGCAGCGGGGAATTGAGGCAGAATGGCAGGAAGGTAATAAACAGAACAGAGAAAGAGAATTAAACAGAAAGAAACTCTCGGAAGAAAAATCCTAAATGCATAATTATAACAAAACAGAAAACTAACACAGAGGAGAGTACTAAGAATGATAACGTCTAAGTGAAGAAAAAAAAAAAGAAATAACACAGAAGCACAAAATAGACTCAAAGTTCAATCACCCATGGGTTGTGACGACCTGTAAATAAAGCCAGAGCTACAATGAAATGGTTCCGATTAGACTGCGTTCATATGCAAGAATGGCCCAGTCAAAGTCCCAAGCCACCTGAGTCTCTTTGGCATTACTTGAGAACTGATACTCACAGAAGCTCTCCATCCCTCCCTCCCACCAACCAAACCTATCTTTTTTCTTTACCATATTTCTTTGTTGCTTTGCAAAGCCGGCAGAAACACACCATAAAAAACGTTCAACTTTAGATGCAATGGCAGGCGGCTCTACAAAGTATTGATTCAGAGGGGTTGAATACGAATGCATGAAATGCTTTTTGGATTTTTTTTTAAATCCCAATGAAATACATCAAAGTTTGTGATTGTAATAAATTGAAATCCTTCTTCAAGGCGTTGTGGTGTACTGCTTTTCTCTTGATAGCCTGCTCTCGTCCAAACACACACAGTTTTTGTCTCACCACATAAATTACCCCCGTGCCACCTTGAATCTCAAATATCTCCTGCTTTTTCGCACGATCTTACTTTCAAAGTGCTCACATGCTGCGCCCTCTTTGATACATAACAGTCAGTTCACACTTTTTTTATGACGGAGAGAGTGACGGATGTGCAAATGTCTGCCTCTCTCATTTGTGTTGGACGTGTCAGATCGAAATGAGGAGCGCCAGTGTCAGCACCGGTCAGTGAACCTCTGTGCATATTTAAAGCATATTTATAGCCTTTTTTTTCCCCCGTCTTGTGCTGTCAGCAGAATCCCACCCCACCCTGTCTAACCAAACATCTGAGAGAATATGCGTGCTTCATATGCATGCCTTGCCACATTTCAGAATACAAAACAGATGCTTGCATCACTTAACGTCTTCAGAACAGCTCAAAGGCTTCATCATTGGAGAGAAGAAAATGCTGCCATGGAGTAAAACAGTGACACAAGCCTGTAAAGTCAAATAAAATCTTTAACTAGTGATGAGTTGGGATATTTTTTTGATAAGCTGTGGTTGTAAAGTAGTTTGTATCCTTTTACTTTGCCTTCACACAACTTTTTTTTTATCCACACAGAGGGTTTGTAAAGAGAGCCATTGTGCATCTGTGCTGCAATTCTCACCTCAGTTAACTACAGCATGTATTCTTTTCATTGTTCCATGTTCAAGGATGAGGTGTTCAAGATGCTCCCATGGAGATCCTTCCTGGGGCGCACACATCCCCTTACAGATTAAACAGACCAGGGCAGCAGATTTGGCCCGATGGAGGGCTTTGAGACGCTTTTATTTCACCATCCCCCTTCATGATAAACTAGACAAAAACAAGCAGAGCATGCATCCGAATTTAGATCTTCAAGGATTTTTTATGGTACAAATAATCTTTATATTGGCAGACTTCTTCTTTTTCAACCTTCCTCTTTTCAAGTACTTTGTTCTTTCTTATTTGATGCCCATGAATATGTCTGTTACCTAAACACTACAATTCCTCAGACTAAACCCTGGGTATTTCTTCCTTTTATTCGTGCATGTCTACAAAAACTCTAACAGAAAGTAGGTACAACATTGGAAAAATACAGACATCCTCTTTCAGAGCGTTCAGAGTTTTCTGTATCAGAACATAGGTACCACTGACACCAAATGAATTAAAACAGAGACTCAACCCTTCAAGGTCTCCAAAACAGCTCAAAGGCTTTTTAAGTAGTGATGAGTGTTTTGGTGTTGTTTTGATAAGTATACATTGCCTATAACAAGTATTCCATCCTTTGGATGTTTTACCTTTTTTAATGCAAAATGTGACTTTTTGACAAAAAAAAATCACAACTAACCCATGTAACTTAACAATGAAAACGGATTGCTATAAAATAATGACAATTAAATGAAGGTACTAAACATGAAATAAGTGATTGCATAAGTGTTCACCATCTTCAAGTCAGTATTTAGTAGATGCACATCCGCATGGCGTCTGTGTGGATAGGTCTCAGTCAGGCTGCACATCTGGATGCTGCCTTCATTCTTTCTGCTAAACTGTTCCAGCTCTGATGGTTGCATGAGGATCAGTTGTGAACAGCTCTTTTCATTCCCTGCCACATATTCTCTGGTCTGGGCAAAATTCTCCCAATAAAAGCAGTCGGACTTGTACGTCGGAGCTTACCGACGTACAATTAGGTCTGTGCGGCTGGATGTTGTACACTCCAGAACATCCACCTTGTTGTCTTCAAAGTATTTCTGTGGAATCTTGCTGGATGATAAATGTTCTCTGAAGCCGTAATTCTCTTGAACATGGAAACACATTTTCTTCCTGGATTTCTTTATGTATTGAGTATATTGTCTGTTTTCTGTACAACAAGATGCTGCTGACCAGTGATGTTCCAATTCTAGGATCAAAAACAATAGATTTTATCTCATCTCCTTTCATCTCCTCTTATCTTGGTGCATTCATTCTTCCTTTAAAGCCTTCCAGGACCTACAGTCGAGAAGCATTCCCACACCATGCTTCAGAGTGGGAATGGCGTGTTTGTGGTGATGTGCAGTGTTTGGTGTCCGCCAAACATAGCGTCTCAGCTGAAATCGTTTCATCAGACCGAAGAACTTTCTTCCACTGGACCATGGAGTCTCCAACGTACCTTTTGGCAACTCGAGTCTTGATCGGAGTTTTCTTCAACAGTGGCTTTCTCTTTGCCACTCTCCCAAAAAGCTTTGACTGGTGAAGAACCCAGGCAACGTTTGTTTTTATACAACGACTAGAGACACATTCGCTATATTCAGATTATCTCCATTCATTTCATTGTGAGACTACTTTCACCAACTGGCTGGACCTCTGTTAAAATAACGTCAGTCATTTTAAAGCTGGCAAATATTTATGCTGTCACTCATTCTTGTTACATTATTTTAAAGAAATCAGTTTTCACTTTGACATGAAAGGGATTTTTAAACAAAAAACAACCTATTGTTGATTGTGATTGAATTGTAAAAGCAACAATTAACGCTGGTTTCAAGTGTGAATGAGTGAAACCTACATAGATTTGTATAGTGTATGCAAGGATATTTTATTAGATAGTTTTTAAGTTCTTTTTTAATGTTGTTTAGAAGTCCAACCAGGGACAAGAGTTGAAAATTAGCATCTGCTATATACTCTAAACCAATCCTGGTCCTCAAGATCTACCATCCTACAAATTTTAGATGTATCCTGGCTGAACCTGAATCAAATAGTTTAATTCCCTCATCAGCAGTCTGTCAGCTCTGTAGAGGCCTGGTAACGAGGCCTTCGTTTGATTCAGCTGTGATGAGAAGGGATGCACCTAAAAGTTACTGGATGGTAGATCTTGAGGACCAGGGTTGGGCACCCCTGCTCTAAAGCATCACATCAGTTGCAACTTGTTCTGCACTATGTTGAATTGCAATGTCCCTGTTAAATAAACAAATACATAACAAAATGGTAAAACATAGGGTGACCAGATGTCACATTTTCATCACTCTTTACACGTCCCGCAAATTTAGACACTGTCCCGCTTTATTAACGTAGCCTAATTGTTTACGGAAATACGTCAGTCGGACCTTACCGACGTACATTCGAATTGTCCAGCAAAAATCTTTAGATCAACATGCTTCTCTTCTAATTTTGCAAATATATTGCCATTAAAAGATGTATTCAAAAACAGGTGTTGCATCGGTCTGTGCCTCTTCATTGGAGGGGTCACATAATATGATAGGAGCATCTGCGGTCACAATTGGTGACCTATGGAGGAAATAGCGAAACAGTGCCACTCAGTCACAGAATCTGATGGTCACAGAAAATGAGCCATAACTCGCTCTTCGCTTTTCCCCTTAGCAATACCAGAACTTACTGCATAAAGCTCTGAAACATGCTGGTTTGTTTTTTATTATGTGCGCGGTGGTAGTTGCTTTTCCTGCCATGCAGTTATAGCTTTGCTCCCACATCTGCGTTACAATCCGTTCAGGTGGAGACAGGTCAAGACAGAGCAGCTTCATGAACTTCAGCTATGGGGTGATGTTTCAGCAGCAGAATAAATAAAATACATGAGAAAAAAATCTGAAAGAAACAAAGACTCCTCTAAGACTTTGAATTAATAATGGTATTTATTAATGTGTCAGACCCGCTGTGTTTAACCCTGAAGTGAGTTTAATTCAGTGCGTCATATTCATAATCATAATAATGCCTGAATAATAATGTTTATATAAGCTTAAAAAAGGTAATTGAGACTGCTGAGCAAGGGTGTATACAGGAAGTTTTCAAAAAGGGCTTATTGGGGGCCAGTGATGATCATGGGGTGTCACACCTAAATAAAAGCCATGCTGTAATACAAAGGGGGCGGGGCCTAGACTGAGTGACAGACACTAGACACCTAACATAAAGGTCAGAGACTGATGCAATCAAACACGTAAAACACATCCATAATTCTAACTAATTAAAGATTTTTCTCTTTCTTGATTAATCATTCTTTAAAAATATTACACAAATATCTACACCAGAAGTGATAATATAGACATCTTCATAAATTCAAAACAGAATACGCTGCTGCAGAAGGCAGTGCTGAAATAAAATCTCTGACTAAGTAACAACTCATTTAACATTTTGGCTGACTTATTGACCAAACAATAATTCACTGCAGCTCTAGAAAATAATAAATAGTTTACATCTGCTTTTAACGTGAATTATCTGGACTAAATATAAGGAGCAAAAATCTCTAGCACTGTTGCCTTGCAGCAAGAAGGTCCTGGGTTCAAAACCCTGCCAGGGGTATTTCTGCATGGAGTTTGCATGTTCTCCCTGTTCATGTGTGGATTCCTTCCGGGTTCTCCGGCTTCCTCCCACAGTCCAAAAACATGACTGTTAGATTAATTGGTCTTTCTAAATTGCCCCTTAGGTATGAGTGTGTGTGTGCATGGTTGTTTGTCCTGTGTGTCTCTGTGTTGCAATGCTATGGCCTGGCAACCCTGCAGAGGATGGATGGATGGATGGATGGATGGATGGATGGATGGATGGATGGATGGATGGATGGATGGATGGATGGATGGATGGATGGATGGATGGATGGATATATCCATTCATTATCTACACCCATTGGCCAAGTGTGTGTTACGTAATGTGAGAGCTAAAGCATTGTCTTACATTTGGTGGGTGGGGATCTGGTCCCCCTAGTAAAACATCCAATTGGGTTGCTTATTTTCTATTGTCACTGCAATGTAGTTTGGACCTTTTTATTAGCCTGACCACATTTTTTTTCCCACGGTGGCTGTTTGATGAAAGTGGCATTGCACATCTGTGCAGGGCATGTACTCTCTTCATCGGTCCATGTTCAGGGATGAGACATTCAAGATGCTCCCATTGAGATCCTTAGGGTGCATTCATCTCCTTGTAAATCAAAAGGAACACAGCAGCGATTTGGCCGTATGGAGGGCACTTTTACTTCAGCATCCCCCTTATGACAATGAACGGAGAAAAACAAGCAAAGCATGGATCTCAATTTAGATCTTCGGGGACATTTATGGTACAAATAATCTTTATAATGGTAGAGTTCTTTTTGTCAGACTTCTTTTTTTCAAGTACTTGGTTCTTTTTCATTTAACCCACATGAAATGTCCGTTAGGTAAATTGAACATTGCAATACCTCAGACTGAACCCTGTGTGTGATTTTTTTCTTTTATCCGCGCATTTCTTCGCAAGTTTTAATAGAAAGTAAGTACAGCTGTGGGATAAAATAAAAACATTATCCTCTAGTGCTAAAGTTTTAGATATCAGAACATAACATAAATTGTCAGGTTTTTACCAGCTTCTGAAATTTATTTAAATCTACTTTTTATTTAAATCACAGTGAGCTTGTTTCCATCTGGTGTTTGTTTTTGTTTAATAAAGAATAACAGCTCATGATCTGCTGTGTGTTTTTGTTAATCTGAGATGGCTTTTAATCTGATAAAAAAAAAACATATCTGTTGGGTGTTTGTGTTGAGTTTTAGTTTATTCATTACCTTATTCAGTTTACATTATTCCTTTAGTCTATTTCTTGGAATTCAGTTGTGTTACTTGAGTTTTTTCCTTCCACTACATTTTCTCACCCTCATGTGCTGTTATGTTTGGTTTCTCATGTTTGTGTTCATCCCTTATTTATTTTCTTAGGTTCCTACTGTTACTAATTCATTATTAGTCCCACTTAGCTCTCTTATATTTAATTTATCTTTCTAGTCAGTCCTCTTTAATGACTCCTTGCTTATAGGTTTATTTCCTTAGTTCTGTTTTCTTCACTCTAGTGCTCTCCAGTTTCTCCTAGGTTCATAGTTAATCCTTATTCCTTTTAAGTTTAGTCCTCTGTCTTATCCTTATGTTTTGCTCTTGGCCTTCCTCTCTTTTTCTAGCCATTCTGCCCTCCGGCCCAGCTACTAATTGTTTCCACCTTCTCTCTCCCTCTCACCTGTAACTATTTCTCCTAATTAGCCCTTAGCCTTCTCCCTGCCACTTACACACCTCCTCAGTATACTTCCTCTGACAGTCACTACTCGCTGGTTCGTCGTCAAACATTCCTGTGTTTGGTTCCTGTTCCCTGCCACAGCATTTTCTGATTTCCTGAGTTCTGTAAGTTCAAGATCTTTGTTGTAATTCAATCTTTTAATTTATCTTGTTGCATTTGGGTCCTTAAAACGCAAACATGACAACATCCTCTTTATTATGCCCTGATTATTAAAACACTTGATACATAATGCGCTGTTTTTCCTCATGACTCTGTAAAACATCAAGGAGAAGTTACTCACAACCGGCCCCCTAACAAACAGTTTCTATGTTCCCAAAGCAAGCATCTTAATTCTCACTTTTTCTTGCTTTAATGACTGAACATCATCCCAAAATCAGGTAAAAGATGTTGTGGTAATTACTGTCCAAAACTAGTATTTGATTGCTTGAAAAAGCCAATTTTAAACAAACCAAACTGATCAAAACACAGACACAACCATGCTCACCACATGGACATCAGAGCAGGTGGGGTGTGTGGTATTGTCGTGCAGAATTTTTGTTTGTTATTGTAGATTAGTAGTAGTAGGTCTATGGAAGAAATAGTCTAGTTAAAAAAAATAAATGAAATAAATAACTCAAATAATCAAATGGCTTTTAACACCCGGCATTCTGTAATAATAATAATAATAATAATAATAATAAAAACCTCCTGACTCCTCTTCATTAAGCCCTGTTAAACAGCTAACCTTTAGGAAATGTACCTCTGCCCCAGCGCAATGGCACTACTTTCATGTGATCAAAGGACCGGATATTGATTTGTAAATTGATTTGTTTGTGCGCAACATTGTCTGTGCTGTATATAGATGAATCCCAGGTTGTACCTCTTGATAAGAGACAGGCAAGACATAAGCAAATATATGTAGAACATGGGTGGATGGGCAGATCCCAGGGGTTGGCTATGAGAGTCACTCTTGTTCATTAGTTATTTTTAATGACCCCTTTATTGACTTTTTAATCTACTCATTTTTCTTAGCAAGTCTTTAGTTGGATTTAATAACACCTTTATTGAGAAAATTCAAATTAGAGGGGTAGTCTGTACATCAATATTAAGTCCAGTACCAATGCTTTGTCCATTCACACCGAATGTGGAGAAAATGGCACAATTTTACAAATATCAACTACAAAAGCTTAGAAGAAATTATACACTACTCACAATAAGTTAGGGATATTGTTATTTACATGAGTGCTTTTCCTATTTGGTCTGAATTTTAATTAAATAAGTAAAAGTATCCTTTGATATTTCTAATGATAAATGAGAAGAAACATCATTTTCATTAGAGTAATATTTATTACCCCAAAAATGTAGACCCTACAAAGGGTAGCCCCAAATAACACAAATTGACAATGTCAGCAGCGGTTGTTTCCACCATTTGCAGCAATGACAGCGACGTCTCATGCTCCTCACTAGCCTCATGATGTTTTCCTGACGCAATGTATTCCACTCTTCCACAAGTGCTACACGCAGTTCTGCCAGGTCACTTGGGGGGGTGGGGTACGATCATCCAGTCTCTGCTTCAGCTGTACCCAAACGTGTTCTTTGGGGTTCAGGTCAGGGGACATTGCTGGCTATACCATATGAGGCACTCCGACTTCCTGAAGTCGAGCTGTGACAATTCTGGCACGATGTGGTGGAACATTGTCATCCACGAAGAGAAAGTTGGGGGTGTGCTTGCAGAATTGGGGCATGATGATTGGTTCTATGATGTCTCTGAGGTAAGAATGTGCAGTGACTAAGCCATCTACAATAACCAAATCAGTTTTACGCTGGCTGGTGATGCCTGCCCAGACTGTTACACCTTCTCCACCAAAGCTAACCATGGGGACCATGTTGACCTTGGCGTATCGCTCACCTTGCCTTCTCCAGCAATGCTGACGACCATCATTTCTGTGCAAGATGACCGACACTCGTCAGTGAACAGGATGGTAAACCACTGCTGCATTGTCCAGGTCACATGGTCTTGTGCCCACTGCAAACGTTCACAGCGGTGTCTTGGTGTCAGTGGAGTCACCTGCAATGCTCGTCTGGCATTCAAGCCAAAGCGGTGGAAACGGTTGCGAATGGTCTGTCTGGAAACCCTAGGACCCCCTCACATCTCATAAACGGGCCTGCAGCTGTGTGGCAGTTGCATGACAATGTCTGAGTGCATAGGTCCTTAGGTACTGTCATTGTTGCAGTCTGTCACTCATGAGGTTTCACTCTTGGGTCTCTCACAAATTCTGCGAGTAGTTCTGTCTTGATGCAAGTCTGCTGATGACACTTTGAGATACATCAAGTTCACGTGCAACATCTGACTGCCTGTCACTGACCTGAAGGCGCGCTATGGCCAGGTGGTGCTGCTCGTCCGTTAAGTGGCGTCGTTAGTTCATGGCTTTGAAGGATGAAGTTGGACTGACTTGCTGACAATGTGGTATGCTACAGACCCAGCACCCAAATGCATATGTGGCAATATGTGGTGATTTTAATCATGCCTCGCTGTCGTCTACACTTACAATATTTCAACAGTTTGTCAACTGCTCTACAAGAGAAAACAGGACCTTGGATTTGTTTTATGCAAATGTAAAGGATGCATGCATGTCCAAATCTAGTCCTCTACTGGGACAGTCGGATCACAATCTAGTTTTTCTCTGTTCAGAATATGCCACTTGTTCAGAGGCAACCTGTTAAAAAGAAAACTGAGAAAATGTTCACAAGAAGCTAAAAAAGCCCTGCAGGGTTGTTTTGCGACCACAGACTGGATGACTCTTTGCCAAGCACATTGAGAGGACATTAATGCCATGACTGAGTGTGTGACTGACTATATAAAGTTCTGTGTGGACAACATCATCCCCACCAGAACACTGCGATGCTTCCCTAATAACAAACCCTGGGTCACCAGTGACCTGAAGGAACAGCTAAACAAGAAAAAAAGAGCCTTCAAGGGGGGATACAGGGAATTATTGAGGAGTATACAGAAGCAACTTAAGGTCAAGATCAGAGACAGCAAAGAGGCATACAGGAAGAAGCTGGAGAACAAACTACAGCGGAACAATATCAGAGATGTCTGTTCAGGAATGAAAAAGATCACAGGCAGGAAGGATTGGATAGATGGAAGTCTGGACAAAGCCAATAAACTGAACACATTCTTCAACAGGTTCAGTTCAGGAACTAGCTCAGCATCCTCCTCATGTTCCCAGCCAAACAGATATCCCACCCTGCTCTGACCCACAGCTTTCCTGTTACACCTCAGCTGTTTTATCCTTCACCTCAGCCATGGACTCTCTGATTCCACAAGTTTTACTTCAACCAAGTCAGGAAATGCTGCTACCCCCTTTGCCTCCCCCTCCCACTTGTCTGTCTCCAAAAGTCAGGTGAAGAGGCAGCTGGAAAAACTGAACCGGAACAAGGCTGCAGGTCCAGATGGTGTCAGCCCCAGAGTCCTGAAGGCCTGTGCAGAGCAGCTCTGTGGGATTCTGCAGCACCTCTTCAACCTTAGCCTAACTCAGTGGAAGGTTCCAGTGTTGTGGAAGACATCCTGCCTTGTTCCAGTACCAAAGAGAACTCACCTATCAGTCATCAATTACTATAGACCTGTTGCCCTGACATCCAACATCAAGAAGGTCCTAGAGAGACTCCTGTTGGCCCACCTGAGTAAGCAAACAAGAAGATATAAGGACCCGCTTCAGTTTGCTTATTGCTGTGGAGTTGGGGTTAAAGATGCCATCATCCACCTGCTTCAACCAATCCACTATCATCTGGACAAAGCAGGCAGCACTGTGAGGATCATCAGAAATTCCTAAAGACACAGGTGGAGCCTTCAATAATCGCCTGGATCAGTGACTACCTGACAACAGACCACAGTTTGTGAAACTGAAGAATTGTGTGTCAAACCAGGTGGTAAGGAGCACAGGAGCACCACAGGGGACCGTACTCTCACCATTCCTTTTCACTCTGTACACCTCAGACTTCCAGTACAAATCAGAGACCTGTCATCTGCAGAAATACTCAGATGACTCTGCAATTGTCGGTTGTATCAGAGATGGACAAAAACCTGGATACAGAGAGCATGTGGACCGTTTTGTTACATGGTGTGGAAACAATAGTCTTACTCTGAATCTGAATAAAACAAAGGAGATGATTGTACATTTCAGAAGAAACAGGGATAAGTCAAACACTGTTTCCATCATGGGAGAAGTGGAGGTGGTTGAGGAGTATAAATACCTCAGAGTTCACCTTGACAACAGACTAGACTGGAGGCGCAACAGTGAAACCGTCTACAAAAAGGGACAGAGCAGACTGTACTTCTTGAGGAAGCTGAGGGTCCTTCAAGGTTTGCAGGAAGATGCTGCAGATCTTCTACAAGTCTGTTGTGGAGAATGTAATCTCTTCAGCCATCATCTGTTGGGGTAGCAGCATCAGAGCCAGGGATTTAAAAAGGCTAAACAACCTGATAAAGAAGGCTGGTTCTGTTCTTGGCAATACTGTGGAACATCTGGAGTTGATGATGCAAAGAAGGATTCTTCATAAAATCAAAAAAATTATGGATAACCCTCAGCATCTTCTTCATGAGACAGTCATACAACAACAGAGCGTCTTCAGTCGGAGGCTTCTTCAGTTTTGCTGCAATACGACCGCTACAGGAAATCTTTCCTGCCCACAGCCATCACTATCTACAACATCTCCTTAAAGAAAAAAAATTATATAAGCTGCAACAACACTTAATTTCGCTCTGGGATCAATAAAGTATTTTTGAATTTGAATTGAATATGTATGACATCCACTGAGTCTCTCACGATGTCCCTAACTTATTGTGAGTAGTGTACATCCATTAGGCTCCTATTCCTGCTGTCTCAATATTTTTTTCCACGGCTTTCCTTTAGCTTGTATTGGCCGTCATTGTGTCTGATCTGGTTCAAAAAATAAACTTGTCCCTCTTGTCAGGTGTTTTCTCCCGGGCTTTAAAAATAGCAGTTACCGCACCACTGCTGAAAAAGAACAATCTGGACAAGTTGCTTCTGCAAAATTACAGGCCAAGCTCTAATCTCACATTCATCAGTAAGGTAATTGAAAAGCTGTGTTTCAACCATTATATACGTTCTTAACAATTACCAGCCACTTTGTTGTCTTTCAGTTTGGTTTCCGTGCTCACCGAATTACTGACACCGCTCTTGTCAAAGTCTTCAATAACATCCACATCAATACAGATGCTGGAAGAACCACGGTGCTGCTAATATTGGACCTCAGGGCAGCATTTGGATTTGTTGTCCATGGTATATTACCAGAGTGACTGGAGAAATGAGACCAACTTTCTGGAATCGCACGTCTTACAGGATAGGGACTTCATTTTGTCAATATGTAACTTTTCTTTAAAGGGGGGGTGGCACGTTTTTATCAGTCAGACAGAACAATTCTATGGTACAGTACAGCCATAATATTATCCCAAATCGATCCGTAAGTTCAGTAAATAATATAATCTACCTTTTTGAAATTTGCAACCACAACATGTCCGAGCAAAATGCCTTGAAATTAGCCACGTCTTTTTAAGACGTCATCACAACATTCTCCACACGGGCACGAAGCATTACCATACTGCAGCGGCAGCTTCTGTGAAAAATTGCAACTTAAGTTGCAATGTTTTTATGTGTGATCTTTTTATGTTTTGCCAATCACTTGAAAATTAGTTGGAAACCAACCTTGAGGTCGTTTGAAACAGTTTTTAATCTTAAATAACTCAGTGGATCTAAAAATGTAATTGAAAGTAGCCTACAGCTCCTGTCATTCACATAAAAACTGCTCGCTGCTGCTGTCTCTGCGTCACTATTCACAGCTGATCATTTTCTCATCAGACATACACGAATTACATAGGTGGCCCATTTTGGATTCAAAACGGCGAATTTCACCAACAGGCGATGGATGTTCATGACTGGAATGAGGAAACTGTACCCCATAGCACCTACTTCGGCAAAATAAAAATGTTACATGTTTTATTCTCGATCCCTCTCACATAAGAAACAAGGAGTGTAAATGATATGCCACGCCGTCAGATGTAAGCTAATGAAAGGGAGAGTCACAACTGGTAAAAGGTGCGGTAAAGTTGCGTTAATTATATAAAATTGCAAGGCGTTCAGAATTCGCGGGGATTGACTGAATTCGCGTTAATAGTTACGATTACAGTGCACAGATTTAACTCTGAATTAGCCTATTCTATGTTGTTTGTTGTTCTAACAAGCTGAATCAGAGCATTTCCACTTACCGGTGTTGGCTCTGAATAAATACTTTTGAGAGTGGGGATTGCATCATTCTTTAATGTCAACTTGTTTACTAATCCACTGTCAAATAAACTTTTGTTCTGGAAGCAATCTTCTGTGAAATGGTCGGCACAAACTAAGCAAATCTTCGTGGGAGGAGGGTCGTTTCCAAAAATGAATTCCACACATTTTTGACAAACAGCCTCATTCTTTGGAAGACTAAAAAGAGGGCAGTCGTCCTGACTTCCAAAGATAAATTTTCTCCAAGAAGGCATTGTGCAATTTGGAAAAGTAAATAGCTATATAGTAGTAACATCCACAGCTGCTAGCTGATTGCTGTTGAGCTGATGCTTTTCTGCTCAGGGAGTGGGGGAGGGAGGGCTTTGGAGAGACGTGGGCGGTAATCAAAATATCGGGGCGTTGCTGTGGGGTGAGGGCGTACCTCGGAGGAGTCGGTCGTTCAGCGCTCAAAATGGCGGCCACGAGAGTTTCCAAAGATTGCTCAAAAATACATGAATTACCGTAGGAAACACTTTAGGCATGTTTTAGGGTAGGAATGACATGATGTGATGAAAAGCTTAAAGTCGATTTTACTGCCACCTCCCCCTTTGAAGTTCAGAAAAATCACATCTGCAGTAAGTTGTCTCTAAATACCACTTTAAAAACAAGCTCTTAAATGGTGAGTATATCTCAGGATAGAATCTGTTTTACCCTCCATGTTTCAGAGTTGAGTTTTCAGAGACTCCTAATGCCATGCTTTGAAATGGGTTTTTGGGAGGAAAACGTCATATGGCCTACTCAGCCCAGGTCGACTCGGCCCCACTCGGCCCCGCACAGCCCGTTTTCTTTTGCACTGCAATAGAGTACCAGCTCAAATTGGTGGGCTCCTCATATGGTGGATTATGAAAAAGCAGCACAAAGTAATGATCTGTAGCCATGTGACACATTTAACAAAACAACAATGAAGGACAAGGTGGCAATATTCAACATTCTGCTCAGTCTACGGATTTTGTCAGACTCCAAAGACAAGAGACCCTGAAAAGGCTAAGCATTCTGGAGAAGTGCAGGGGAGTGGAAGACGAGCTAGAGCACTCGTGAAGGTAAGCTAATGCTAGCCTGCCTTAGTGGGCTATAAATATGCATAAGCCCAGCGTAAAACTATGTAAATGCCGATGATTTAACATTTTGTAATATATATGCTGTGTATGTGCTTCAGATGACTGTTCTGTAGAGTCATCGCAGCAGATGGGGGCGTTTAAACGTCCTCGGTGGTGGGATGTTGCTGTTCCTGCTTAAATAGAAAATGCTTTTGGCAGACTGAAGGGAAGCTGGCGTTGCCTTCTGAAATGTAATGACTGTGATGTCCAACTTATGAAGACTATGGTGCTAACCTGCTGCTCTGCATAACCTGTGAAACACATGGAGAGACCTCATGGGAAGAACCTGTTGCAAACATTACTGTGGATGTTGACAATGATGACGAGACATGTTTTTAAAATGTCTCCACTTTTGCTGTGAACAGATTAAGCACTATGAGAAGGTGTATGTTAAAATTGCAACACATCCTATTGGTACAGTTGTGGCCAAATGTTTTGAGAATTACATAAATATTGGAAATTGGAAAAGTTGCTGCTTAAGTTTTTATAATAGCAATTTGCATATACTCCAGAATGTTATGAACAGTGATCAGATGAATTGCATAGTCCTTCTTTGCCATGAAAATTCAGCTGCATTTCATTCCTTTCATTAAAGGACCTGGTGAGATCATTTCAGTAATCCTCTTAACTCAGGTGAGAATGTTGACGAGCACAAGGCTGTGGATCATTATGTCAGGCTGATTGGGTTAGAATGGCAGACTTGACATGTTAAAAGGAGGGTGATGCTTGAAATCATTATTCTTCCATTGTTAACCATGGTGACCTGGAAAGAAACGCATGCAGCCATCATTGCGTTGCATAAAAATGGCTTCACAGGCAAGGATATTGTGGCTACTAAAATTGCACCTAAATCAACAATTTATAGGATTATCAAGATTTTCAAGAAAAGAGGTTCAATTCTTGTTAAGAAGGGTTCAGGGAGTCCAAGAAGGTTCAGCAAGCGCCAGGATCGTCTCCTAAAGAGGATTCAGCTGCAGGATCGGAGTGCCACCAGTGCAGAGCTTGCTCAGGAATGGCAGCAGGCAGGTGTGAGTGCATCTGCACGCACAGTGAGGCAAAGACTTTTGGAAGATGGCCTGGTGTCAAGAAGGGCAGCAAAGAAGCCACTTCTCTCCAAAAAAAACATCAGGGACAGACTGATCTTCTGCAAAATGTCTGGTGAATGGACTGCTGAGGACTGGGGCAAAGTCATATTCTCCCATGAAGCCTCTTTCCGATTGTTTGGGGCATCTGGAAAAAGGCTTGTCCAGAGAAGAAAAGGTGAGCGCTACCATCAGTCCTGTGTCATGCCAACAGTAAAGCATCCTGAGACCATTCATGTGTGGGGTTGCTTCTCAACCAAGGGAGTGGGCTCACTTACAATTTTGCCCAAAAACACAGCCATGAATAAAGAATGGTACCAAAACACCCTCCAACAGCAACTTCTTCCAACAATCCAACAACAGTTTGGTGAAGAACAATACATTTTCCAGCACGATGGAGCACCGTGCCATAAGGCAAAAGTGATAACTAAGTGGCTCGGGGACCAAAACGTTGAAATTTTGGGTCCATGGCCTGGAAACTCCCCAGATCTGAATCCCATTGAGAACTTGTGGTCATTCAAGAGGCGGGTGGACAAACAAAACCCCATTAATTCTGACTAACTCCAAGAAGTGATTATGAAATAATGGGTTGTCATCAGTCAGGATTTGGCCCAGAAGTTGATTGAGAGCATGCCCAGTCGAATTGCAGAGGTCCTGAAAAAGAAGGGCCAACACTGCAAATACTGACTCTTTGCATAAATGTCATGTAATTGTCAAATAAAGCCTTTGAAACTTATAAAGTGCTTATAATTATATTTCAGTACATCACACAAACAACTGAAACAAAGATCTAAAAGTAGTTTTGCAGCAAACTTTGTGAAAACTAATATTTGTCATTCTCAAAACTTTTGGCCACAACTGTACATAATATATATGTCGGTATAATTAACATAAATACTGTCATAACAGAGAAGTAGCTTCAACAGCTGTGTTAAGTTTGAAAGCATCTGGTTTAAATTTATAATCCATAGTATTTTGCATATTTTGCTCCCTACTAATCTTATTTGTCCAATGATTTATCCCAGGCATTCACAACCTGTGGCTACATGCTATATAATCTAAAAACAGATACATTTAGGTTTTTCATCAGCTTTCATATTTACATACTAATGAAATTCACTTTTATTTTTACTATAATTTTTACTTCATACCAGACAGGACAAAAGTTGTTGTCTGATTTAAAAGGGTTGCCAACCTTTGATCTATTTGGTATGATGTTGGACAATAAGATTCCATCCATCCATTATCTGTACCGGTCCATCCTATGCAGGGTTGCGAGGGGCTGGTACCTATCTCTAGCAGTCACGGGGCGAGAGGCGGGGTAGACCCTGGACAGGTCGCCAGTCCATGGCAGGGCAACAAGGAAAATAAGATTGTGAACCATTTAATTGTTTTAGTGATGAGACATCCAAATGGCAAATGCTTCGGTTGCACTTTTCAACCAATCAGTGTATGCTCAGAAGAAATTACAAATCACAATGTGAGCACAAAGCACACACATTTTTATTGGACAGGTGTACACAACGTTTACAGACCAAAAAATGCAGTCGCATATGTCTGTGGGTCATGGGCCATGGAATCTCTCCCAGGACCCTATGGAAGGCTTGATTGAACACTGCACTCTGAGCTCCTGCCCCTTTCCCTTTTACTATTCTTTGAAGTGTGTGTATAGCTACCGTATTTAGGACCTTTTCTGGCATATTCGCTAACCTTCTGAAGACCGATGGACCTTATAGGGACCAAAGCCTGGTCCTAATATGGTGGACCCCCTTTTTCAGGGTTAGGGGTTAGGTTTAGAGGTATGGTGTGAATTATGTTTTGGTAATGGTTAGGGTAAGGGTTTGGGTTAGGCATAAATGTAGCTATTAAAATGAATGGAAGTCAACATAAAGTCCTAATATGGGTGGCAATAAATACTTGTGTGTGTGTGTGGAAGACTGTCTTTTCCCCTCAACAGTACCATTTAACTATTAAAATTTTTTTGATGAATAAAGTTATCTAGCTGCCATCAGTCTCATGATGACCATCAATCAATGCTTATCCTTGACATGCCTCTACCTCCACTTCCTGAGCATCCAGTTTATTAGGGTTATACATTCTAACACACTGGAGTACTAGATTGCTATACAGGTCCTTCTCAAAAAATTAGCATATTGTGATAAAGTTCATTCTTTTCCATAATGTAATGATAAAAATTAAACTTTCATATATTTTAGGTTCATTGCACACCAACTGAAATATTTCAGGTTTTTTATTGTTTTAAAACTGATGATTTTGGCATACAGCTCATGAAAACCCAAAATTCCTATCTCAAAAAATTAGCATATTTCATCCGACCAATAAAAGAAAAGTTTTTTTAATACAAAAAAAGTCAACCTTCAAATAATTATGTTCAGTTATGCACTCAATACTTGGTCGGGAATCCTTTTGCAGAAATGACTGCTTCAATGCGGCGTGGCATGGAGGCAATCAGCCTGTGGCACTGCTGAGGTGTTATGGAGGCCCAGGATGCTTCGATAGCGGCCTTAAGCTCATCCAGAGTGTTGGGTCTTGCGTCTCTCAACTTCCTCTTCACAATATCCCACAGATTCTCTATGGGGTTCAGGTCAGGAGAGTTGGCAGGCCAATTGAGCACAGTAATACCATGGTCAGTAAACCATTTACCAGTGGTTTTGGCACTGTGAGCAGGTCGTGCTGAAAAATGAAATCTTCATCTCCACAAAGCTTTTCAGCAGATGGAAGCATGAAGTGCTCCACAATCTCCTGATAGCTAGCTGCATTGACCCTGCCCTTGATAAAACACAGTGGACCAACACCAGCAGCTGACATGGCACCCCAGACCATCACTGACTGTGGGTACTTGACACTGGACTTCAGGCATTTTGGCATTTCCTTCTCCCCAGTCTTCCTCCAGACTCTGGCACCTTGATTTCCGAATGACATGCAAGTACTTTGGACCACTGAGCAACAGTCCAGTGCTGCTTCTCTGTAGCCCAGATCAGGCGCTTCTGCCGCTGTTTCTGGTTCAAAAGTGGCTTGACCTGGGGAATGCGGCACCTGTAGCCCATTTCCTGCACACGCCTGTGCACGGTGGCTCTGGATGTTTCTACTCCAGACTCAATCCACTGCTTCCGCAGGTCCCCCAAGGTCTGGAATCGGTCCTTCTCCACAATCTTCCTCAGGGTCCGGTCACCTCTTCTCGTTGTGCAGCGTTTTCTGCCACACTTTTTCCCTCCCACAGACTTCCCACTGAGGTGCCTTGATACAGCACTCCGTTCAGAAATTTCTGTGTCTTACCCTCTTGCTTGAGGGTGTCAATGATGGCCTTCTGGGCAGAAGTCAGGTCGGCAGTCTTACTCATGATTGCGGTTTTGAGTAATGAACCAGGCTGGGAGTTTTTAAAAGCCTCAGGAATCTTTTGCAGGTGTTTAGAGTTAATTAGTTGATTCAGATGATTAGGTTAATAGCTCATTTAGAGAACCTTTTCATGATATGCTAATTTTTTTGAGATAGGAATTCTGGGTTTTCATGAGCTGTATGCCAAAATCATCAGTTTTAAAACAATAAAAGACCTGAAATATTTCAGTTGATGTCCAATGAATCTAAAATATATGAAAGTTTATTTTTTATCATTACATTATGGAAAAGAATTAACTTTATCACAATATGCTAATTTTTTGAGAAGGACCTGTATACACATCAAGTTGTTTTTGGCAACTGATAAAGTGAAATGAGCATGTTGTGTGTGCACCTCATAACCTGTCCTTTTACTAACAAGCACGACTGCTGACATTTGTCCAGAACCCATGGTAGGTTCAACACCAAATCAGAACTGGGCCCTCCAACTATTAAATTATGACCCATAATATTTTTTTTCAAAATAGATATGTTTGTGAAGGAAATTCTATTATGGTTTTCGTAATGGAGTTGCTGTTAAAGATGTCGTAATACACCTGCTTCAACCAACCCGCTGTCATCTGGACAAAGCAGGCAGCTCTGTGAGGATCATGTTCTTTGATTTCTCCAGTGCATTTAACACAATTCAGCCTGATTTGCTTTGTCAGAAACACTTGAAGACACAGGTGGAGCCCTCAACAATTGCCTGGATTAATGACTACCTGACAAACAGACCACAATTTGAGACTGAGGAATTGTGTGTCAAACCAGGTTGTCAGCAGCACAGGAGCACCACAGGGGACCGTACTCCCACCATTCCTTTTCACTCTGTACACTTCAGACTTCCAGGACAAATTGGAGACCTGTCCTTTGCAAAAATACTCGGATGACTCTGCAGTTGTCAAGTGGCTCAGACATGGACAAGAAGCTGAATACAGAGAGCTGGTGGACCACTTTGTGGCATGGTGTGGAAACAATCTTACTTTGAATGTGAATAAAACAAAGGAGTTGATGGTAGATTTCAAAACAAGGTTAAATAAAACACTGCTTGCATCATGGGAGAAGACGTGAAGGTGGTTGAGGAAAATTAAAACCTCTGAGTTCACCTGGACAACAGACTGGAGTGGAAAAGCAACAGTGAAGCCATCTACAAGAAGGGACAGAGCAGACTGGACTTCTTGAGAAGCTTAGGTCCTTTAAGGTTTGCAGCAAAATGGTGATGTGTTGGTTGCGAACGAAGTGACTCTTTGAAGTGACCGACATGAGCCGGCTCCTACACACACACACACACACACACACACACACACACAGATAGCGTAAACACAGAGAAAACACAGAGAAACGGGAGGAGAAAAAGGCGCCTCAGACAAAAAGTGCTGGAAAGGTGAGAAAATGAGTGACAGCAGGTAACGCAGCAAACAAGCAGAGTGTAGGGTATGCAAAGTTAAAACATATCAAGCAGACTCTGCAGTTATCTACATTATTCACTGTAAATATTTTAAAGTTTATGAATATTTTACAATCAGAGTTGGTTTATGAACCTTAACATTTATTTTGTAGCACTGTTCCATAGTGAATATAAGTCATATAAATAATAAACATTCCATATCATTATGTTTGCAGATTAGTAATTCATTTTACACAAAATTTTACATTACACGCTTTTTGATGGTAAATTAATTTAAAGAACAAAGAATATGAGGAGCCGCTTAGGAGCCGAAAAAGATGGTTCTTTTTAGTGAGCCGAGGCGTAAGATCCGGCTCTCCTAAAAGAGCCAAAATTCCCATCAGTACAGCAAAATGCTGCAGATCTTCTGCATGTCTGTTGTGGAGAGTGTAATCTCTACAGCCATAATCTGTTGGGGTAGCAGCATCAGAGCCAGGGACTTAAAAAGGCTAAACAACCTGATAAAGAAGGCTGGTTCTGTTCTGGGGACGACTTGGGAACCTCTGGAGATGATGATGCAAAGAAGGACTCATCATAAAATCTAGAACATTACAGGCATCCCTGAACATCCTCTTCATGAGACTATTATGCAACAATAGTGTAATCAGTCGGAAACTTCTTCAGTTTTGCTAAAACAGACCGCTACAGGAGATCCTCCCTTTCACAGCTACCAGCATTTACATCAACTCCTTGAATAATTGAATAGTATGAGTTACAACAACACTATTTCCCTCTGGGATCAATAGAGTATATTTTTTTGAATTATTGAATTCAATTAGGCTGCTCCAATGCTGTATACAAAATGTTTGGTAGGCTACAGCCTGGGAGAAAAAAATAGTCCTTCCACTCTGGGTCAGGCCGCCTCCATCACTTTAATAAAAATAAACTGCACCACAGCTGTCACCTCAGGAATACACCTCAAAGTGCAGATACAGCCAACCTTCGGTCCGCTCTTCGCTCCTTTTACATAACTTTACCAGGCGCGTCCTCACTGCTGTATACAGGATCTGGGCTGGAGATGAACGGCCATGAATAGAATGAAGTCACTGGTGTAGACCCACAGAAATGCTGGGCCATTAGCATTTGGAGCTAACATCTAAAAATGTCAGATAGACAGTATCTTAAGATTCTGCACCAACAACTTGGACCACAGCATGTATGGAAAGCCAAAGGAGCACCAATTCGATAAATCAAATCAAAATGTCCCAAAATGAGAATTTAAAAAAAAGCTTTACATGCATTTGAGAAATAAATTAATCTAATTTTATTTAAAAAAATATATATACATTTTTTATATATTTTAATTTTTTTAAATGTCAATATTTTAGTCCATGGTTGTGTGCTGAAGATATCGTGAAATTATTTTTGTACCTCCACCTTACAAATCTAAATCTCTGAGGTGCTAACACTACTATAGAAAATTAGAGCTAGCCGCTCTGAGATGTTTTGATCATTAAAGCTGTCTGCAGCTGAGTTAGTGTGGAGGTTAACCAGTTGGATATTAGGGTTTATTTAGTGAGGCACAGCAGCAAGTTAAATTATTTCATAATGTACTTCATAACATTTGCACTGCTACATAACTCGGCTACCAGTTCCTCTGTGGTCTTTTCAATGTCTACAGCCTCAGATCAACACAGCTTATCAGCAGCGTCTCAACAGCAATATTTTACCCCATCGGATAAGACATACGTTACTTTTGCTTTGCATGGTCCCCATCTGATTATTCAATTCAATTCAGTTCATTTATATAGTGCCAATTCACAACAGATGTCATTTCAAGGCACTTAACAAGAAGTCATTTCAATACATTTATACAAACATTCCAATCAGTTAAAAAGTTTCCTATTAAAGCAATCCCAGCAGATTGCGTCAGTCATTGGCGTGAGGTTGGGCAGACTTTCCTACCACAGCAATCCTTCAGCAATCCCTCATACTGAGCAAGCATGTAGCGACGGTGGAGAGGAAAAACTCCCTTTTAACAGGAAGAAACCTCCAACAGAACCAGGCTCAGTAGGAGCGGCCATCTGCCACGACCGTCTGGGGGTTTGAGAAGACAGAGCAGAAACACAGAAGGAACAGAAGATCTGATATAAGAGAACTTTCTATGTTACAGAAAGTAATAAGTTGATAACAGGACACAGGGGATGTTCAGTTACTGGGAGGATCATCCCAGTCGATGCCCCCCGTCCAACAGGGCATTGCAGCCAAGCAGGATACCAGAATAGGTATATCTTCTATGGAGAGAAAAACACTGAGAAAAAACAAAGTTAACAGTCGAAATAACAGAATGTACTGTAATACAACTGGACAGTCGTAGGAGAAAAGGAAGTAGCAGAGTGAAGAAAATTGGTAAGTCTGTCCTCCAGCAGTCTAAGCCTATAGCAGCATAACTACAGAGATAGCTCAGGATGACCTTAGCCACTCTAACTATAAGCTTTATCAAAAAGGAAAGTTTTAAGCCTGGCCTTAAAAGTAAACAGAGTGTCTGCCTCACGGACTAAAGCTGGGAGCTGGTTCCACAGGAGAGGAGCCTGATAACTAAAAGATCTGCCTCCCATTCTACTTTTAGAAATCCTAGGAACTACAAGTAAACCTGCAGTCTGAGAGCGAAGTGCTCTGTTGGGAACATATGAAACAATTAGATCTCTGATGTATGATGGAGCTTGATTATTAAGGGCTTTATATGTAAGAAGGAGAATCTTAAATTCTATTCTGGATTTAACAGGGAGCCAATGAAGGGAAGCTAAAACAGGAGAAATGTGATCTCTCTTTTTAATATTCATCAGAACTCTTGCTGCCGCATTTTGGATCAACTGAAGGCTTTTAATGGCATTTTGTGGACTTCCTGATAGTAAAGAATTACAGTAGTCCAGCCTTGAGGTAACAAATGCATGGACTAGTTTCTCAACATCACTCCTGGACAGGATGTTTCTAATTTTAGCAATATTCCTGAGGTGAAAGAAAGAAATCCTAGAAACCTGTTTAATATGGGATTTAAATGTCAAGTCTCGGTCCAAAATAACGCCGAGGTTCTTTACATTATTACTGGGGGCCAATTTAATGCCATCCAGATGAAGTGATTGACTAATCAGTTTCTGTTTAAGAACTTCTGGTCCAAAGACAGCAACTTCTGTTTTGTCAGAATTTAAAAGCATCCATGTTTTTATGTCTTCCAGACATGCCTGTAATCTACCTAACTGACTGGGTTCATCAGGATTTATGGATAAATAGCAGCTGTGTATCATCTGCATAGCTGTGGAAATTTATCCCATGCTGTCTAATGATTCTACCAATTGGGAGCATATATATTGTGAACATGAGAATATCATTAGTAACCTTCACCAGTGCTGTTTCAGTGCTATGATGAGCTGTAACACCTGACTGAAACTATTCAAACAGCTCGTTACTGTTTAGATGCTCACAGACTTGATTAGCAACAATTTTCTCAAGGACTTTGGATGAGAAAGGAAGGTTAGATATAGGTCTGTAATTCACCAAGTCATCTTGATCAAGGGAAGGTTTCTTGAGTAAAGGTTTAATTACAGCTATTTTAAATTCCTGTGGTACGTATCCGTTTACTAAGAATAGATTAATCATATCCAAAATGGGGCCAGGAACCAAATGGAACACTTCTTTAAATAATTTGGTTGGAATTGGGTCCAACATACAAGTTGAAGGTTTAGATGAGGCTAATATTTTTGATAATTCTGAAAGCTCGACTGAATCAAAACAGCCTAAGCACAACTGAGGTTCTACAGTTCTTTCCGATGCTGCCTCATTTACTGAGGAAGAAGTAATCATGTTTGGGAGGATGCCAATGATTTTATTTTTAATAGAATACATTTTATTTATGAAGAATCCCATAAAATCATCACTGCTAAGAGCTGGGGCAATAGTTGGCTCAACAGAGCTATGACTCTGTGTAAGTTTGGCAACTGTACTAAAAAGAAACCTAGGATTGCTTTTATTCGCCTCTATTAATGATGAAAATATGCTGTTCTAGCTTGTCGAAGGGTCTTTTTATACAGCAGTAGACTGTTATTTCAGGTTAAATAGATTTTGTTGTGATTTTCTATTAGATTCTTGATGAATATTGGGTTTTGTTATGGATGGTAGCCTATACTTTAAAAATTATGTTGTTACAAGATGTTTTAAAATCTTGCTCTATGTGTCCCTTTTTAACTTTAAGCACCTGCCCTACCTAAGGTCTCTGCACAGCCCTGTTTCTCACTAAGGACAGCATGTTGCCTCGGTGAGAAACCTGCGTGGTCCCCAGATGTGATGAGAGGCTCCAGGGGTAGAGGCTGGGGAGCTTGGAGGGTCCAAATTAAGCAGAGTAACCCTCACATGTTGGAAGAGATTCTAGATGAAAAGGAAAACCCAACTTAAGTACACATGCAGGATGTAGTTGCAGACAAAACGGTGACAAATTCCAGCAGAGCATTGAGTTAGAACTGATGCTAATTAGTTTTCCTATTGTCCAAATGGAGGGGACCATGGTGTTAGCTTTTCTTTATTTGTTCACAGTATGCTTACCACATATGGGACGAGTAACTTGCTTAAAGACAAAAAAAGTAATCCAATATCGTATCCAGCACAGCAGCGCCTGTGGAAGGCCACTTTTCTTCCTGTTCCTACCTCCCATTCCTTGCTGGTCGGTTGCCGTAAATAGCGTCCCAATGCTTTAACCACTTCCAGGTGTTATTGGCTTGATCTCCTTCTGCCATTGTGGTTCTTTATGGTGATGGTGGTAATCGGACTTCAACTTTTTCAGTTTCTGTTGGCATTTCTTCAACATACAGTGGTAGCCGTGAGAGGGCATCAGCTCTGACACCTCCTTGAACTCCTTCTTATTGTGTGTATCTCCATCTAGCTCCCACTGAATCTTATTTTCAGCCAACTATCTGAATCGCCTACACATCCTCATTTGACCATGGCATTGGTTTTGGTGTCACCATCGTTCTTCTGCAAAAACTACAAACGTCACACACTGAGTTTTAAAAATGATGGGTCTGATTGTTGTTAACAGAGTCCCTTGTGTTATGCAACCAGTGACTCCACCCTCTAGCCAATCAGTGACCAACAGTATTTTGACGTTGCGTTTTCGGCCCTGCTTGGTCCTCATGGAACCACAGAGAAGTTAGTTCTAAAAAGGGGACTGGTGCAGCCCTACTGTTTCTAGAGGAAAAGCCTTAGAACCGGGCAGAGCTGAGTCGAGCTGGGGTGAGTAGGTACTAGTGAAAAAGGGCCAATAGTAAACCAACACTGACCCATATTAGACATGCATTAGTAATGGAGTGATGGAAAAACAAATTGAAGGTGAGTGTGCATGTCGGGCTGAAATTTTTAGAGGAGGTTCTGCTATTAATTGGTTTTTGGCAGGGAGGGTACTTCCCTGCCAAAAACCTATTGCTTCCGCAATTTTTTTTACTGGACTGATAACAGCAATTACCTGAGCAGTTTACAGCCATTTTGATCCTCTCTGAAGGCTCGTGTCTTCCTTCTGAAATACAGTAAGTCAACGAAGTTCTCAGCTGTTTGATATTCATGTTTTATCAGCGACCATTGGTGAAATATACTGTAAATAGCTAAAGAGTGCTCAGTCATTACTGACTCAACCCCAGATAGTCGTTGATTAAAAGCACACATAAATATTAGTCCTTTCGATGAGTATACTCCATGTGTTACAAACAAATTTAATCTAATTTGAATCTATCAACTGATGTTATGATTTACAGTGGGGCAAAAAAATATTTTCTAGCCACCGATTGTGCAAGGTCTGTAATTTACATCATAGATACACTTCCACTTTGAGTGACAGAAAGTAAAATAAAATCCAGGAAATCATATTGTATGATTTATTTGTATAATGGTGCAGAAAATAAGTATTTAGCACCTACAAACAAGCAAGAAATGTGGCCCTCACAGACCTGTAACCACTTGTTACCTGTATTAATGGCACCAGTTTGAACTCATCTGTATAAAAGACACCTCTCCACACCTTTAAACAGTCAGGCTTCACCCTCTACCAGAGAACTGTCCAAGGACACCAGGGTCAAGATTGTACACCAGCAGGTAACTGGGTAATATGGTAAAAATCATTTTACCATATCATACCATTTTATTTATGATGTGCTTTACAAATGACAAAAGTCAACCAAAGCGCAGAACACAAACTAAAATCATAAATAAGAATATAAAACAGAGTATAAAAAAGAAGCCTGGTGAGAAGAGATCAACCATTGGAGCAATTATTAGAAAATGGAATAAATACAAGATCACTGACAATGTCCCTCAGCCTGGGGCTCTATGCAAGATCTCACCTCGTGGGGTACACATGATCTAGAGAACATCGAGGAAACAGCCCAGAACTATGTGGGGGGAACTGGTCAATGACCTAAAAAGAGCTGGGACCACAGTAACAAAGATTACTATTAGTAACACACTACGTCGTCATGGATTAAAATAATGCTGCCCTCGAAAGGTCCCCCTGCTTAAGCCAGCACAAGTCCAGGCCTTTCTAAAGTTCATCAAAGACTTTCTGGATTATCCAGAGGAGGATTGGGAGATTGTCATGTGGTCAAATGAGACCAACATAGAACTCTTTGGTATAAACACCACTTACTGTGTTTGGAGGGGAAGGAATGCTGAGTTTCCTTTCAAGAACACCATACCCACTGTGAAGCATGGGGGTGGAAACATTACGCTTTGGGGCTACCTTTCTGCAAAGGGGACAGGATGACTGATCTGTATTAAGGAAAGGATGAATGGGGTCATGTATTGTGAGATTTCTTGCACTACGCAGGAAAGTTTTTCTCCCATTTGTTGAACTGGACTCGAACTTCAGTGGATTTGAGTGATTCTCAAGCTCAAAGCGAAACCTTCAGCTTGACAAGTCAAACAGCTTTGGAAACATTACTGACTTGGTCCAAAATGTGTCTTACATATCATTTGTCAAAAAGCCAGGCTGAAGAAGGATGTCTTATACTGATTTAGGGGTAAAGCTGACTATTGATTGCTTTCCCATCCTCTGTCAGTGAGTGATATGGCTGCATTTTGACAATCACTGCAATTGATCTGCTTCCTCCTTCAGAGAGCAAACACCTGAATTACTTATTCATTACTCAAGTGTTTGACGGACACACAATTTGAGCTGCTGATTTATTCACTTTGCCAAAAACAAACATTCGCTGCAATCTAACTGACATTTTTGGGATGAGCAGTTTGTGCAAATCTTTGTAATTGTATAGATTAAATGTTAGAAGCTGTGTGTTTGTCCTGGCTTTTGATTAGCTTCAATCACATGATTCCAAGTAAGGGAGTATGTCTTCAATCTCACCTAGAAGGAAATATCCTGACTGGAACTAGATTTACATGAAACGCTCCTCAAACACATGCGTTTTCTTTGATTAATTAATTCTGATAAGAACACTTTTCTGTCTTTTTGCACCTCTGCTAGTCTGCCTGGCTCGAACAGCCCAGTGTTTCATTTTGTTACCCTTCATTTAAACAGCAAATACTGCATCCTGAAGACAAATGAGCCTGACTGCTGGCACAGAATGAAAGATATAATTTAATCTTGGCCTCAGATAACATCGAAGTTGGTTAATTAGGCCAAAACAACTCGCTGGACCACAGGGAAGATGTTGTGTTGATACATCCCAACAAGGACACAGCTGAAAGGCATGGTTTTTTGGAGTGATTTGCAAAGATGTTTCCAGGTTAAAAAATGTTAGTGAAAGATATTAAGTGTGGGGGTGGGGGCTTCACCAGTAGTTTTAGGGGGTCGGCACTCAAGAGGTAGAATAATATTTATTTCAAGAGTTCGTTGTATCTCTCCTTTCCCTGTGTGTCATGTCAAAGTCTCTTCATGCACCATACAGAGCACATCATCCAGCCCCTGATGTATTCCTAGGGTACGATCAGCCTTAGATAATCGCATGGGCTAATTTAGGTGTTGCACTTGGTGTTGCACATCTCACAAAACAAACCTCTTATGTTAGGATTTTGGCGTCATGCCTGGAGTGTGTCCTTGGGCAAGACACTTCACCCTTCTGCCTACTGGTGGTGGTCAGAGGGTGGCGCCAGTGTCCGGCAATGTAGCTTACCATCACCAGTGTGTGTGAATGTGTGCCTGAATGGACGAATGACTGAATGTAGTGTGAAGCGCTTTGGGGTCCTCAAGGACTAAATAAAGCGCTATACAAGTACAGGCCTTTTACCATTTACTCTGCCTTCCCATCACAAATGACACACATGTAAACTGGTGTGTTTTAGGGTTCTTTCTGTCCCACTTAAATGTTTCAGACTATCAAACAATTTTTAATATCATGCAAAGATAACTTTACAAAATAAAAAGTGATGTTTCCAGCTGATGATTTCATATATTGAGTGGAAAAGCTACCCAATCCAACCTTGATCTGTGTGAAAAAGAAATCTTGTTGAATCAGGAATTAACAGTAATCAGGCATGTTTTTAGAGAGCTGAGTTCTGCATCACAAACCACATTCAGGCCTGAAAACCAATATAATCACTAAATCAACCTGTCTGACTGCACTTGGGTCATTTGGGGACCAAAATTGCAACACTGTTGGGGGTTTTTTTAGCTGGTGCGGTTTCGCTTTCACATTTCTATAAAAACGAACCGAACCTTTGGAGCAACATGTTTACCTCCCCGTCTGTGGTGGCGCTGCACCAAGAAGCACTGAACACGGTGACACTTTCTATTCCGTGAAATGTAAACTTACATGGAGCTGCGTCAGATTTTTGCGGTTTTAGGATTGCTCTGTTGTCTCTGACCAATGTGCCAGACAAACCACGTTGCAGCAATGAGCTCAGCATGAGCAGAGAACGAGGCAGAGTTGTATTTACCCAGAATGCCCTGCGCCATAGTCTGCTTCCTGCTTTTGGAGGTTCCCCCGGCCCGCTTGGCATTCACATATGCAATCAAACCGCACCAGAGTTAAGTTCAACCAAGCCGAGACCAACGTTTTTGGCCGGACCAGAGTTCACTTTTTTGGTCCGCATTAGAGTTCGGTTGTGCATTCACACCTCCCAGTACACCCCAGACTTTCTGGACAAACAAATTAGAGTTCGATTAAAGTGGACTAAACTTACAATCTCATTCACATCTTTCTACCTGGAAAGGGAATACAACATCATCCGGGACATGGAACAGTGATGAACCTTCCCAGGAGTGGGACCAAAATCACTCCAACTACTAATGATTTATACATGAGGTCAATAAATATATGTATAATGTTTAAAGCACCGCAGGTCTCACTTGCTTCAGTTAAGGTCAGATTTAATGATTCAGCAGTAAGAAAGAAACTGAAAAATGGTCTGTGTATTTTAACTTCAAACCTCAACTTTTAGTTAAAAATGAAAGAACGAGAAGTGTTATGTTTTCCTTTTTTGTTTAAATATTTTATGACTTATAACAAAAAACTGTAAAATCCAACTTGTTCGTTTTGCTAAATGTACTGTAAATATGGTGGTACTTGGAAAATTTATTGTTTGCTGAGGTGGCATTCCCTATGAGTGGTGCAGTCCTATATTTACTTGTCGATGGCGCTAAAATAGCAGACCAAATGTTAACAGGATGGAAAGTGATTAAAATGTATGGCCTTTTTAATTCAGCTCCAGCGACTGCATAAACACTAGCCCCATGATCAATCTTCTTTTTAGCTCAAGGACAGAATGATTTCCAAACAGAACTTTTCTCTGTTATTTGTCAAAGCACAAAATGTTTTTCATTTGGCTGTAGTCCACCCAAAATGAGCTTAGGCACAGTGGGGATGACATTTTATGCGGAGCACAGCTTTGATTTGTGTTTCTTCAGTGTTTTGACAGGTGTTCCTGAGCTCATCTATCGATTTCCAGTACAATTGTGTTTTAAATGCCATGCTCCTTGAGGATAAGACAGTTACTGCTATTCAGTATTGGTTTTCAACCTTTTTTCGATGTGAGCGGAGATACCTGCGAGCTATCTGGACACTTTTATTGCTGTTGAAGGTGACACAACATAAGCTATTTAAAGTTTAAAAAAAAACATGTATACGTGAAAGTGTGGAACTGTAAAGTGGAAGAGTAAATATTCTAAATTCTTTACGAATAATAATCTGACAAGTGTGGCATGCACATTACAACTCTGTCTATTGCGGAATGCATCTACCATCTTTAGACGTTTAGAGACTGAAATCTTTGGGCGACACTTATTTGTAAAATGCCCCACGCTCAGTCAGATTGAATGGAGAGCATCTGTGTATTATCACATATTCTCATTTGGATTTAAATCTGGACTTTAACCAGACAATTCTTACTCATGACAATGCTATGACCTGAACATTTCATTATAGTTCTGGTTTTACAGCTAGGGTTGTTGTGCTGCTGAAAGGTGAAGCTCACATTTTGCCGCCATTAACAGGTTCCCTTCAGTATTACCCTTTATTTTGTTTAATCAAAAATCTGAGCAGTTTTTCTGTCCATGATAAAGAACAAAAGGATCCCCAAAGCATTATACTTCCACCATTTTTCACCATGAGGATGGTGTCTTCAGTATTTGTCAGATCCACCTGTTAATGCGGTGGTTCCCAACTTGGGGTCCATAGAGATCGCACAATTTGATCTGTGCTGAGGTTGAGATTACCAAAAATCCGAAAGACAAAAATACAAATTTCTATATAGCCTACAGTGTAAAACAAGAAGAATAAGAACAAAACCCTATAACTGCTGTTTATTTTTTGCAAATAAAAGTTTGTAATTGATCACTTTTATTGTGTGGGTAGGAGTTGGGGGGTCCAGGCTTGTCTTGGACACAACCAATGGTGTCCTCAAGGAAACAAAGTTGGAAACCACTACTTTAAAATCTTACAGGTCTATTTCTTATTGTTCTCCCTCCGTGTAGCCAGTGGTTTTGTAAGTCTGTTTCTTTGTTTTCTTTGTGAACTGAAGCTCATAATGATTCTATCTAAATCCTGCTTGTTTTTTGGGTCCTCTTTGGCAATCACATTTGACAATAACAGGCTTTCTGCCAGGACTGCTTTGTATTTAACTCCATCCACCCTTCCATCAACTCATAGCAACTTACCTGTCCCTGCGGAGGAAGAGCCTCTCCAAAGTCAGATGCTGCCACTGCCGTGTTTTACCACAAGGATGGTGTGTTCATGATGATGATGCTTTTTATCCACACAAAGTTTTATATTTTTGCCAAAGAGTTTAGTTTTGGCTTCATCTCGCTAGGGGTTATTATGTGTTCCCTAAATAATCACTAATGTTCTCTAACAAAACTCGGACGGCTCCATAGAACAGCTAAACATAGAGGAGATTAGAAATAAGCACAGACAAACTGTAATTAGGTCAATTCTGATAACATGTGGTTGTACCATATTTAATTTTTGAGGTATCAAAGTAGAGGGAGTGGGATACAAAGGCATGGTCATCAATTATTGATGGATGGATGAATGGATGGAATAAATTAGGCTTTACTCAGTAGCCCATCTAGAAAAATATGGTTGTTCTATACATCACCAGAGTATACAAAAGTCAGAGCACTACAGAAAACCAATATGGTTCCCAAAAGTGTAAGCAGATGAACTGCCACGTATTTGTGAAACATAGTACCTAAGGATTAAGGAACATTTGTTTTACGAGAGCCCCATTATTAAGTCTAAACCAGGTGCACTCCAGTGATGCCTCATTCATTATTCATTACTCTGTCGTTAGTTACCACTCTTGTGCTCCCTGGAGTACACTCACGCATAATACTTGCTAGTTTTTATGTTGGGCCTCATTTCTTCACGACCACTAAGTTGCCACCTTTCTACAGAGCTCCACTAACAAAACTTTAAGTTCTTTGTAATTAACATTTATTGCACCTAAAGGGATGGGTGAGAAAAATAACTGATTAAATACAAACTATACATATCGGAGTTGAGAGGTTATTGAGAATGTATGTGAATTGTTATTACGATCATTATGCAAAAAAAACCCACAAAAAAAATAGGAGTAGGGCTAAATGTCAAAATCTCTGCGTATCAAGGAATAACTTATGGAGATCAATAAAATAAAAAGGATGCTTAAGACCTTTTCACTGGATGATTCTCTGACATGATTAATTAAATAAACCCTTGTTTGAGCCTCTTCAGCTTTTTATGAGTCAACTACTGAACCCCAATGATATACACCCTGTTTGGCCGGTTCACTCAAAACAAGACGCAGATCTAAGTTCAGTTCAGGCATTTTCAACTTAAATAATTGACATTCATTGGCCAAACATGCTGCACTACGTTTACAACTTGAACAGATAGCTTTCAATCATTCATCTTTTATGTCCTAAATGAAGTTTTTTTTATAAAGCTATAGGTCATGATCTCATTTATCATCTTGCATCTTGACTCATCGTGCGGCATTTGCATCATTGTCTTTACCAGGATATTGTCATTTGTTTTATTTACTTCCGTATTTTACTATGGTCCTATTCTGAAAACAGCTTCTTTCAATCACTCAAAAAACTGAAATGTTGACTTTAATTTTTTTTTCTTTTTTTTTTGTCAATCGGTTCCACGAAATTGAATTAGGGTAGTTAAAAGTAAAATTGTTAAGTCAATCTAACATAATACACTTTTTTTACTTTTGACTAACCTATTTCAATATCGTGGAACCTGTTGCCAAAAAAAAAGAAAACAAAAATGTAAGTCAACACTTCAGTTTTTTTGAGTGAATACGTTGATCGTCAAAAAGAAAAATGAATCTGAAGTTTTGATGAAAAGCAGCCCAATGGGACTACACTCATACTGTCATTACAACCACTTTTAAAGCAATACAAGTTTTATTAATATACAGTATCTTTATAAAATCTTGATTCTGTTTAAGGAGATCATGTCTAGATCCATAGGTGTTTGAACCTTAAGTTTCATTTGTGTTTCTGTTTTGCTAATTTCTTTATTGGTGATCTACTCAGATTTTGCTATAGTTAATTCCCCCATTTGTTTACATCCTGGTTTATTATTATTCTGTCCATTTAGTATTAGGTTCCTTAGATTAGTGGCACGTTTGCTAAGTTTCAAGTTTAGTTCTATGGTCCCTCTTCAGTTTATCTTTCAGCTGCCAGCCTGCTCCCCTTTCCAACTGCTTTCTCTCTCCCTGCGCTCTCCTTCAGCTGCTTCCACTTCTCTTGGATTAGCTCTTCTGGTTCTTTTGTCACTTCCATCTCTGGGCCCGTCCACACGGAGAAGTTTCGCTGTATACGTATACATTTTGTATTGTATTAGCGTTTTCGGAGACTGAAACCGCTATTTTTTTAAACCGGGTCCCAAAGTGGATAAATCTGAAAACGACGCCCTTGCGGTTTCGTGTGTACAGCGAATCCGTATATTTTCTGAAACGATGATGTCATCACATCACGTTTCGGCTGCGTCACACGTAACTGCAACAACAATAATGGCGGACTACATGATTTTGTTCGTGCTGCAGAAGCTTCTAAGCCTACTAGATTTATTACAACAAAATCCAATGCTTTGTTATAAATGTATTCTTCTTGGTTCGTATACAGCGCGCAAGGTTATGCGCATGCTCAAAGTCTTCTTCTCCGTGTATAGTGTATCTCTGTGGCGGAATTACAGCGCCCCATACTGGTCTGGCATGTATACTACACCGTTTTCAGTCGGTTTCAGTGGTTTCGTGTGGACGCAGATATTTCTTGAGACGACGCCATGTTTACGGAATGTTTTTTAAGAACGAGGAAAAAAAATGATCGGATAGGGAACGTACCGGCTTCGTGTGGACGTGGCCTCTGCCTCAGTATTTAAGCTGTAGGGTTTGCGTTGTTCCCCACTGGATCCTTCCGTTTATCTCCATTTACCTCCGTGATCTCCTCTTGGCCCTCCTGCATTCCATATTGTGTTGGGTCCTCCTTAAAAACCAAACATGACATACGGTGGCTTGCAAAAGTATTTGGCCCCCTTGAACTTTTCCACATTTTGTCACATTACAGCCACAAACATGAATCAATTTTATTGGAATTCCACGTGAAAGACCAATATAAAGTGGTGTACACGTGAGAAGTGGAACGAAAATCATACATGATTCCAAACATTTTTTACAAATAAATAACTGAAAAGTGGGGTGTGTGTAATTATTCAGCCCCCTGAGTCAATACTTTGTAGAACCACCTTTTGCTGCAATTACAGCTGCCAGTCTTTTAGGGTATGTCTCTACCAGCTTTGCACATCTACAGACTGAAATTCTTGCCCATTCTTCTTTGCAAAACAGCTCCAGCTCAGTCAGATTAGATGGACAGCGTTTGTGAACAGTTTTCAGATCTTGCCACATATTCTAGATTTGATTTAGATGTGGACTTTGACTGGACCATTCTGACACATGGATATGTTTTGTTTTAAACCATTCCATTGTTGCCCTGGCTTTATGTTTAGGGTCGTTGTCCTGCTGGAAGGTGAACCTCCGCCCCAGTCTCAAGTCTTTTACAGACTCCAAGAGGTTTTCTTCCAAGATTTCCCTGTATTTGGCTCCATCCATCTTCCCATCAACTCTGACCAGCTTCCCTGTCCCTACTGAAGAGAAGCACCCCCAGAGCATGATGCTGCCGCCACCATATTTGACAGTGGGGATGGTGTGTTCAGAGTGATGTGCAGTGTTAGTTTTCCGCCACACATAGCGTTTTGCATTTTGGTCTCATCTGACCAGAGCACCTTCTTCCACATGTTTGCTGTGTCCCCCACATGGCTTGTGGCAAACTGCAAACAGGACTTCTGATGGTTTTCCTTTAACAATGGCTTTCTTCTTGCCACTCTTCCATAAAGGCCAACTTTGTGCAGTGCACCACTAATAGTTGTCCTATGGACAGATTCCCCCACCTGAGCTGTAGATCTCTGCAGCTCGTCCAGAGTCACCATGGGCCTCTTGGCTGCAATTTTGATCAGCGCTCTCCTTGTTCCGCCTGTGAGTTTAGGTGGACGGCCTTGTCTTGGTAGGTTTACAGTTGTGCCATTCTCCTTCCATTTCTGAATGATTGCTTGAACAGCGCTCCGTGGGATGTTCAAGGCTTGGGAAATCTTTTTGTAGCCTAAGCCTGCTTTAAATTTCTCAATAACTTTATCCCTGACCTGTCTGGTGGGTTCTTAGGACTTCATGGTGTTGTTGCTCCCAACATTCTCTTAGACAACCTCTGAGGCCGTCACAGGGCAGCTGTATTTGTACTGACATTAGATTACACACACGTGCACTCTATTTAGTCATTAGCACTCATCAGGCAATGTCTATGGGCAACTGACTGCACTCAGACCAAAAGGGGCTGAATAATTACGCACACCCCACTTTTAAGTTATTTATTTGTAAAAAATGTTTGGAATCATTTATGATTTTCGTTCCACTTCTCACGTGTACACCACTTTGTATTGGTCTTTCACATGGAATTCCAATAAAATTGATTCATGTTTGTGGCTGTAATGTGACAAAATGTGGAAAATTCAAGGGGGCCGAATACTTTTGCAAGCCACTGTATCAGTTGTCAAAATCATCTTACACATACATTAGAGACATCATCTGTGCTGTTGTTTGTACTCCACTTTCCTGGTCTGGAAGAATGGGTAGAAGTAATGCATTTAAAGGTGGCTACTTCTTCTACCACAAACTTGCCCATTTGGACTTTCCACAACATAGCACACTAAAAAGAGTGAGAAAGATTTATTCTGGATTGTCCGGTTATCTACCAATGTAATTGGAATGGCAATGAGCTCCCACTGGGGATGTTTTGTACATACCACAGAGGAGGAGGCTCCATAATGAGGGAGCTGTTTGAGTGTAGAACGTTTACAATAATTTGCCGACTCCTCGTTTTTGGTCTCCTTTTCATGTTTCTTCTCTCTGCATTTTCAAAGCTCTTCTCAAAACCTGGCTATAATCTAGCAGCGCAAGTTGTGAATACTTGTAACTCTTTCTTCGCCCTTCAGATTTTAAACAGCAGTGTAATGTGTTGTTGAGAGGACACATCAGAGGAAGCATAGCTATAACAGCATCCTTGAATGGGTGGGAGATGTGTAATTGTAAACTAACTTACATGGATTCATACAACGCTCTGGCGATTAATATTCTTTTCTTTCTGCAGCACCTTGCCGAAGTCAGATTTGCTGAGATATGCCGCAGTTTCCAGAAGGGATTCATTACAGTATGCCCTTCTAAGGACAGCAGGGTTAACGAATACAAGCATTCATAGCCACAAGTCGTGTCTGCTTGAGTTCAGTGTACATGATGAAACACTGCATGCTGAACAACGAACAGAGACAATTGGTTTGAAGAACTCCATTTAAAGCTTTTGACAATGAGACAACAGTGTGGACTTCTGGTTCATTGTGCGAAAGAAAAGCTCTGTGAAATTACTTTAATTGAAATCAGGGATTTACCTTGGTCAGTTGTGTTATTTGTCGCTCTGGGAACTAGATAACTCCTGGTAGTTCAGATTTATAAAGTTCCATGTTAACCTGTTAAGCTGCATGGTTTGCTACTGAAGGACACACTTAAGGGGACTTACCTTTGAACAATGGTCTCATTCATTCACATCTGACATTCTCTACACTACAGGGCATCCCAATTATTGCACCGCCATGTATAAGACTTATTCCTGAACTTCAGAACGACTGCAGCTGCTAGCCGAGGAAAATTCCCGAAATCTGAATGTAATAACTGTAGTTATTTATTTCTTGTAAGATCATTCAAAAAGCTGTTGCAACAGTGAGATATGGCATGATTTATTTTGTATCTGACTTTCATACATCCTGGCATAAACATCAGAATTTGAGTGTATCACTCCCTTATATTCAATAGTATTCATGCCCCTTTTTATTGGGAACCTGAGTAGTATAAAGTTTGTAACGAGGAATGAAAATGATAAATGGTTTTCTTTTTTTTTTACAACTAAAATTCTGAAAAGTGTGGAGTGCATTTGTGTTCCACCCCATTTCTTTTAATATCACTTGCCTTAAGAAGTCACGTATGATTAGTTACGTGTGTAATTTAATCTCAGTATAAATCCAGCTGTTCTATGAAGTACTCAGAAGTTTGTTGGAGAAAATTAGCAAACAAACAGCCTCATGAAGACCAAGGAACCCAGCAGACAGGTCAGGATGAAGGTTGGAGATATGTTTAAAGTAGAGTTAGGCTATACAATAATGCATCAAGAATTTAACATCTCACATACTGTAGCTCTGTTCAATCCATCATCTGAAAATGGAAAGAGTATGCCACAACTGTAAACCTATTGACAGGAAACGAGGAGAGCCGTAATGAGAGAACCAGCCAAGAAACAGGCTACATAGATCCACAGCTCAGTTGGGAGAATTTGTTATCAGAACAATTATTTCTCATCCATTCCAAAGATCAGGGGTCTCATTTATAAAACTTTGCATGGAATCCCTACTAAAACATTACTATAAAATTACTTACTTTAGTAATACTTTGACTATGCAGAGCTGTAAGCAATTTTCTACTTTTTGATGCTGTGAAGCTGGAAGGATTTGTTGCTGTTAATTTGTCACTTTTTGATAACTTGTTATGATGCGTAACCATGGCAACCAGGTGGTTTACAGCGGGGAGCAGCTGATTAACATTGTGAAAGCTGAAATAATACCTCAACTAAAGCCACAAATCCCTGATTAGTTGAGGAGGAGGTGTGGATGCAGAGGAGGAGCAAAAAGGTGACAGAGAAGGAGGAAGTTCAAACCATCTCTTCCATCGATCATAATGGGCAACGTAAGATCAATGGCTAACAAGATGGAGGAACTCCAAACCCTTACAAGGACTAAGCCAGAGTATCGGGAATGCAGTGTCATGTGTTTCACTGAGACGTGGGTGCAGGATCATATCCCTGACTCCAACGTCTTTCTGCCAGGCTTCCTGACTACGAGCAGACAGAGATCTGAAGACGAGCAGGAAAAGAAAAGGAGGTCAGGTAGCAATGCTTGTCAACAACAGATGGTGTCATCCAGGATATGTTACTGTGAATTGTCGTCCTTGCAACCCAGATATTGAACTCTTGGCAGTAGGTTTTCATCAATATTATTTACCAAGAGAGTTCACCAGTGTTATTTTGGGAGTTGTTTACATTTCACCTTCAGCCATTGCAGACAATGCATGTAGTGTCATCGGGTCTGTTGTTGCTAAGCTACAGACCCAGCACCCCAATGCATTTGTGGCAATATCTGGTGATTTTAATCATGCCTCACTCTTTTCTTTACTTCCAACATGTCAGCTGCTCCACAAGAGAAAACAAGACCTTGGATTTGTTTCATGCAAATGTAAAGGATGCATACATGTCCAAACCAAGACCTCCTCTGGGACAATCAGATCACAATCTTGTTTTTCTCTGCTCAGAATATAAGCCACTTGTTCAGATGTAACCTGTGACAAAAAGAACTATGAGAAAATTGTCACAGGAAGCTGAAGGAGCCCTGCAGGGTTGTTTTGAGACCACACACTGGATGACTTTTGCCAAGCACATGGAGAGTACATCAATGCCATGACTGAATGTTTGACTGACTATATAAACTTCTGTGTGGACAATATCATCTCCACCAGAAGAGTGAGATGCTTCACTAATAACAAACCCTTGATCACCGGTGACCTGAAGGAACTGCTAAACCAGAAAAAAAGAGCCTTCAAGGAGGGAGACAGGGAATTACTGAGGAGTATACAGAAGCAACTTAAGGTCAAGATCAGAGACAGCAAAGAGTAAAACAAGAAGAAGCTGGAGAACAAACTGCAGAGGAAGAACATCAGAGATGTCTGGTCAGGAATGAAAAAATATCACTGGCTTTAAGCACAGGACGAATTTGATAGATGGAAGTCTTAGGACAGAGCCAATGAACTGAACGCATTCTTCAATAGGTTCAGTTCAGGAACTAGCTCAGCAACCTCCTCTCCTGTCCCCAGCCAAACAGACATCCAACCCTTCTCTGACCCACAGCTTTCCTGTCACACCTCACCTTAGTCATGGACCCTTCTGATTACACAAGTTTGTCTTCAACCAAGTCAGGAGATGCTGCTACCCCCTTTGCCTCCCCCTCCCACTTGCCTGTCTCTAAAAGTCAGGTGAAGAGGCAGCTCGAGAAACTGAACCGAAACAAGGCTGCAGGTCCATATGGTGTCAGCCCCAGAGTCCTGAAGGCCTGTGCAGGGCAGCTCTGTGGGATTCTGCAGCACCTTTTCAACCTTAGCCTGACCCAGGAAAAGGTCCCAGTGTTATGGAAGACATCATGCCTTGTTCCAGTACCATCCATCAACCATTACTCAACCATCAGTCATCAATGACTATAGACCAGTGCCCTGACATACCACACCATGAAGGTCCTAGAGATGGTCCTGTTGGCCCCCCTGAATAAGCAAACAAGAACATGGAAAATCAGGGCCTGCTGCTCTTTGCTTATCGTCGTTGAGTTGGAGTTGAAGATGTCATCATCCACCTGCTTCAACCAACCCACTGTCATCTGGACAAAGCAGCCAGCACTGTGAGGATCATGTTCTTGGATTTCTCCAGTGCATTTAACACAATTCAGCCTGATTTGCTTTGTCAGAAACTCCTGAAGACACAGGTGGAGCTCTCAACAATCACATGGATCAATGACTACCTGACAAGAGACTGTGAGACTGAAGGATTGTGTGTCAAACCAGGTGGTCAGCAGCACAGGAGAACCACAGGGGCCGTACTCTCACCATTCCTTTTCCCTCTGTACACCTCAGACTTCCAGTACAAATCAGAGACATGTCATCTGCAGAAATACTCAGATGACTCTGCAATTGTCAGGTGTATCAGAGATGGACAAGAATCTGAATACAGAGAGCTGGTGGACTGCTTTGTGACATGGTGTGGAAACAATCGTCTTACCTTAAATATGAACAAAACAAAGGCGATGATTGTAGATTTCAGAAGAAACAGGGATAAGTCAAACACTGTTTCCATCATGGGTGAAGAAGTGGAGGTGGTTGAGGAGTATAAATACCTGAAAACATCTGTTGTCACCTGGACAACAGACTGGACTAGAGGCGCAACAGTGAAACTGTCTATAAGAATGGACATAGCAGACTCTAGCTGTTTCTCAATGCCAAGGAACCTCGTCTTGATGCCTGGTCCCGCCCCGGTTGCCTAGGAGACACATCATCAGGGACCGCCAAGACGTGTTCCAATGTTCATGTGCTACCGAGGCATCTGTCGTCCGTTTGTCTGCCATTTAGCTAACTGACCAAGGATACATGGGAGGTTCCTTGATGCCTTCCCTCGGCCAAAAATTTCCCAGAATACATCGCGGTATTTTCGAAGTTGCAGCTTCGGTTGCTAGCAGATACTAACTAGCTTTCACATTTGACTTAACCAATATATACACAATTAAAAAAGTTAAACTATCGTCATACGTCTATATTGAAACTTTAACGTATAAAATATAACAATGGGTGGGACGTAAACAGAGCGCATAAGCAAAAGGCGGGGCCTGGGCAGCCGCGGTCACGTAATGTAAGTCTGTTCCATTTAACCGTTTTCTTGGAGCAAGGAAGGATAGCGTCCTTGTAAGCAAGGCGCCTCGCCTACCAAGGCATTGCCTTGGTAGACGAAGTGCCTTGACATTGAGAAACACCCTCTACTTCTTGAGGAAGCTTAGGTCCTTCAAGGTTTGCAGTAAGATGCTGCAAATATTCTACAAGTCTGTTGTAGAGAGTGTAATCTCTTCAGCCTGAGCATCCTCTTCATGAGACTATCCTGAAAAAACTGAGTGTTTTCAGTCAGAGGCTTCTTCAGTTTCGCTGCAACAGAGACTGCTGCAGTAAATCCTTCCTGCCCACAGCCATCATAATCTACAACAACTCCTTAAATAATTTCCTGTATGAGCTACAACAACACTTAATTTCCTTCTGCGATCAATAAAGTGTTTTTGAATTGAATTGAATAAATCACACTTTCCCTAGAAATGTGCTCTGGTGATTTTGGATCATATCCCGCCTCCTGTACACCCACTTTCTGCCCTAATCTGTCAATGCAAAGTGGCTGGTGAATATTCTGCATCGACTTAAGCTTGCTGAAATGTGGTGTTTCATGGGTAGCCATGGCCCCCGAGAGGCAGAGAAAGCGTAATTCCATTGAGACTGAAATTGATGTATTTATGGGTGACAGAGGCATGGAAAAATGTTTTATTTCAATCAATCAATCAATCGTTTATCTATTTTGAGCTTTACAGCCAAAAGGTGACCAATTGCTTTACAATAAAAGACAAAAGTATAGTTAGCAACAAGAAAACGTGTAACAAGACAACAAGAGTAAAAAGATGAAAAGAAAAAAAGAAAAGCAGCAGCACAAGTGATAAAACAAATAAGAACAGTACATTTGATGTTTGAATTATATGATTACTTGTAGCAACAATTAGATTGAAAAAAAAGCAAATTAAAACAAAATTACAGCATAATTTAATAAGTTTAATCACTTCTAGGTATTTAAAGCCTAACAGAACAGGTGCGTTTTAAGTCAAATTTTTAAAAACTATAACAGTATCTGCGCAAAATATTATTTGGGGGTCACAAATAAATGGTAGAACTATAAGTGAAACAGCGTTGTTTCTGTGCTTGACATAAAAATGAAGGTGGAGGAAGAGAGGAAGATAGATGACAACCCTAATGGAATGGTTTAGGTCAAAGCAAATTCCTGAAATGTGAGACTCTGTAGCAACACCTTAAAGTTGATGTCCGCAGACACTCACCATCCAATTGGACTGATCTTGAGCCATTTTGCGAAGAAGAATGGGCCAGAATTGTCTTTTGAACTGCAAAGCTGGTAGAGGCATAGCCTGAAAGCAGTAGTGTACCACACTTTCCGCAGCAAGGCAATTCAATGTGCTTGACATGATCCATCCACGCGTCCATTCATTATCTATACCTCTTATCACCCCCCGCGCTGTTATGTCTATTTTCTCCGGTCATCGGGCGAAAGGTAGGGTATTCCCTAGACGCCAGTCCATTGCAGGGCAACATAGAGACACACAGGTCAAACACCCATGCTCACACAATTCATACCTAGGGACAATTTAGAGACTAATTAACCTAACAGTTATGTTACCCAGCACAGGGAGAACAGGCAAGCAATAATAAAACAACAATAAAAACTGAAAAACACAACATCAAACACATAAACATGCATACTACTATTGTGGCATTCCAGTTAATATTAATCAGTTACTCAAAGGCAGCTCTAAACATGTAGGTTTTTAGCTTTGATTTAAAGGAACTCAGTGTTTAAGCAGCTTTTTCAGTGGTCTGGAAGATTGTTCAAGGTAAGGGGATCATGGAAACTGAAAGCTGCTTCTCCATGTTTAATTTTAATTTTAGGAATGATTAGCGGTCTAGAGTTAAAAGACCTTAGAGGTTTGTGGTTTGGTACAATGACAACAGATCTTCAACATACTAGTAAAAGTAGCAAAAGGTAATGCTTAAGAATCTTAACTCGGGGAGTCAGAACACAAATGCATGGCACACTTTCTCAGATTCGCATTTAAATTAGTCATTTTTCATTACACTTTGTAATTATGCACTACTTTGTGTTGCTCTATGACCATCCCAATAAAATAAACTGAAGTTTGTGGCTGGAATACGATAAAATATAAAAAAAGGTGTGTAGTTTCTTTTTTCAAGGGTGCGTACATTCAGTTAATGAACCTATGAGTTCCACTTTGACAGAAATTATTTTCTTTTATGACATGAAACTGAACAACGTACAGAATAGGAATACAGTATATTGTACGCAATGCAAAGCAACCACATTTACATTCATTTTACTTGTGCTTTTTCAAAGCTTTAGAACCCATTCTTGATTATCTGCAAGCATCAGCTTACACTGGTGATACTAATGAAGTTCTAAATCATCATAGGTCACTACTGGAGCACATTAAGTCACTTCTTTATTCATTAAAAATCCTTTAATGAGTCCCAAATGAGTTGTGTTAAGTAGAGCACAAGCTAATCAGAATAACTAATAAGTTTGTATGTTGTGTTGTTGGATGGCAGTGCCTAGAAGTGTAGAAAAATCACAGTGGAATCTATAACATAATGAGGTAAGTTGCTATGGGGTCAGTCTGTGTGGTGAACAATTAAAACCATGAGCTCAATAAAAACAGCTGCAAAGAACTGGAACTGTTCCACTGTGATTAAAACTAATGATAGGGAATGTTTTCTTGCATTACATTTAAATTCACTTGATAGTATTAACCAGTTTCTGGCTGTTCACAGTACGCGTGACTTTAATAACTCTGTCATCTACATTGATACCTGTATCATTACAGTACAATATTCCAGACTTTATTACATCTTCAGGAACAATAATAGAAACATAAATGATCACATGAACCTTTCTTTAGTTGTCACATTAAGGTAATATGGACAGGAAAAAGGATTTTTGATTGCAATTCAGAACTGTAATGTGTGTCATTATTACGAAAATTGTATGGAATAATTCAGGTTCAGACTTGTTGGTTTCCAGGGTAACACCATTTCTCTGAAAACTTACTGATTTATATTTGATGGAAGAAGTCCTTTCTGTTGTGGCCAATCAGTTATTCCTTTTTATAACAAGCATATGTTAATGTTGCTCCTTTAATATCAGCTTAAATGACAACCAGTGGTCATCTTTAACACTTATCTGCTGATGACACCGGCATCAAATGAACATGAGGCTGTTTGGTCAGATTTTATGTCCACATCATGAGGCAAAAGCTCAGCAGAGCACACTTGCTAAATGATTCATAACCTTTAAACTTTTCACATTTTGTCAACCTACATTCATAGCTGTCTTTGGGTGTTTTTGCAATAGGTCGCCACAAAGTAGCACATAAATATGAAGTGGAAAAAAAAATTATATATATTTTAAATGCTTAGAAAATAAAAATCCAAAGAACCGTGGTGGGCATTCACATGAAGTTGCTGGAATTATTTTGTAGAACAGTTTTTCCCTTCATTTGAAGTCTTTCGAAGTACGTCTCTGTCAGCTTTGCACATGTACAGGCACCTTCTTTGCAAAATAGCTCCAGAAAAAACAGCCTCTATGAAGGAACATTTTCATGTCTAGCTTAAGATTTTCAGTTGGGTTTAGGTCTAGATGTTGACTAGCCACTTCTGATGCCTGAATATGTTTTAATAACCTCCCCAGAGCATTTTTCCTCCAAATGTTTGTTGTATCCCATATATGGTTTTTGGTAAACAGGACTTCTTAAAGGAGTCGTGACCTGTAATTTTCACTTTTCCACGAGAAAAAAGGTATGTTATGATTGCCTAACGATTATACACTGGCCAGGAAGCCGATATTTTAAAGTGAAGCGTTTGTTTACCCCTGGGTTTGTCCACCAGCCCACGTGCACACGCACTCAAATACGTGGTTTTAATTTCTGGGTGACTGGACGTCAAGTCGGCGCAGGATATACCATATATAGACATCGCAGACCTACCTATGCTGCAGGAAGCCGCCCTCCCCCTCGCCTCTCTCCCTCATATTCAGTCGAGCACTGCCATTACTGAATTCTAATGATAGGAATTCCAGCTCTTTTTGGAGAGTCAGTTCTTTTGGCTCTGCTCACCATAAAGAACCGGCTCCTTCGGCTCCCAAGTGGCTCCTCAGATTTTCTCTTGCTTAAAGTGTATTTATTACCAAAATTAATGCAAAACGATGTGTACCAAATGTACCAAAACAAGCGGGGGGGGGGGAATGAAAAAATTAAAAAACTGCTCCCAATGACGAGCCGGCTCCCATCGTTCACTTACAAAGAGTTAGCTCTTAGAGCCGGTTCGTTCGCGACCAACACATCACAGATTCGAAGTACGAACTCGACCGTGAAAGATGCAGAAACGTAGTGCACACGTGAGTTGCTCTGTTGTTGACTGCCAGAATCAACATGGAAATATTTTTTCTATTTTTTATTTTTTTTTACGCCAGAATCCTTTACGAATTTGGAACAATATCAGGCGAAGTTGGCATCGAAGCTCTTTTTGGAAAAAGGGGCCATTCCAACAATCAAGAGACTTGCCTGCAATTGAAACGGTAAGGCTGTGTTTTTATTGCTCTGCTGTGTGTAACAAACAGCAGCTAACTGCTAATGCGTCTGTTGTATGCTAGCGGGAGTAGTAGATATGGGTTAGATATGCTGAAGAGTTACCTGCGCTGTCAACCCCCCCCTCCTTCCTGCCACCAATCAACGCGCCCCTCATTTGCATTATTACAATGACCGTCTACGACAGCCAAAATATCGCATCAGATCTCACGAGACGATAATGCCTTCAGAAATAAGGGTCATAGGAGCTCTGTGTTTAATTTTTTTCACTTTTTTCCCAACTTTTCTTTTTTAGAAGGGCCTGAAAGACTATAATAGAGCGTGGGTATCCAAGGTAATACCAGGTTATGACTTCTTTAAGGGTTCTCAACATCAGTCCTGTCCTGTCAACAGATTCTTCCACATGAGCGTTGGATCTCTGCAGCTCCTCCAGAGTTACTCTGGGCCTCTTGTGCATTTTTGTAAGTTAGAGACCACAGCAAAATTATTGGAAGAAATGAATGAATGAGACCTTTATGAGAAGGTGCTGAAGGGAACCTCGATTGAACATTTAGAGTATTGTTAGCTGATTAAACATTTAACTCTGTTTTGTTGCTCTGAAATGTAAACAGGAGTTTTTGGTGCATAATTTGGACTTTTAAATACGTGATTTAGGTCTTAGCAAATATCTGGAGTAGAGTACGAAGGTCTTTTATATCTGGCAGGTCTTAACACCAGAAAGTAGCCTTATTCAGAGAAGTAGGAACTGCATCTTAGTCAGATGCTGTTTACTTTTACGCTTGAATTTTTGCTATCGGCCCTTTCTCTCTCTCTGCCTCTTTTTTCCCCAGGGAGGTCAGGCTGAGGCTGGGAGGCTGTTGGTCCTGTGGCACATTCAGGACGTTAGGGTTGTTCTCTTCTCAGTTATGACCAGGTACATACGTTGTTTTGCTTTTGGTTTATTTCTATAGGTGCACAAACACAAGATAAACAATGCTGTCTGGAATTTAAAGATTAGATGATGAACAAAAAGTTGCACCAAATAAAACATTTGCAAACATATTTTAAACAGTTTGATCCAGAAATGATTTGGTTGGACTCCCGCTTGGTGCAGGTTCCTTTCCTCTCTTAGTCAGCCTATCATTCTTTCTCACACTTTCTCTTCTTCTGTCTTTGGCTCAGCACTCGGAGCACACAGAAAATCCCTCCATCATGATGTCATCAGACACTGGCGAATGGAGGAGTTTAAAACATGTCCTCTGAAATGTCACATTATTGTACTGAAGCAAAAAAGCTGTAACTGTTATTCTTTTAAACCTTATTTTATACATTTAGAGAGGAGTCTTTCAAACCAGAGACGTCACTGACTGGAAAGCAGAAGTCAGAGTATTCCAACATGCATGAAGAAGAGGTATGACGCCACATTGCTGCAAAAAAAATGTATGAGCTTATCAAGCCATCATAACAGCACATTCAAAAATTTGAGAGAGCACATAGCTCTGATTTCGGGCATTTCCATTTTTTCATGGGCCCATGAATGAAGCATGGCGAGCAGTGGAACATGCTGCCTCGAACCATCTGTACGCTCTTGTCGGAAAATTCTATTCTATTCAATTCAATTCAGTTTATTTATAAAGCGCCAATTCACAACACATGTCATCTCAAGGCACTTTACAAGAAAAGTTCTTCTGTGTGCTCTCTGTGCATGGCGTGTACTCCATGGGTTAGGTGGCCGTATTTGTCAGTTGGGGGCGATAACTCTTCAGATTGATCTGATTGGCTGGATTTGCAGCTATACATGTCCACAGCTAACCATTACTGAGTAAAATAAATTAACAAACTTTTCTTTCCCTTACCTTTTTATTCTTCTTCATCCTTCTCAGCTTCCTCCTCTTCTACTTCTAGGCTTTGAATCCAAATCACGTCCCCCTTCTTCTTCTCCTGTTAGGCCAAGTTCAATGTTGGCTATCATTTGAGCTGAAGATCCATCAGATCAATCAGAAGAGTTACCACCCCCAGCTGTCAGATATGTCCACTAAGCACAGAAAGTGAGCAAAATTTTCTGGTGAGAGCACACAGATGGGTGGAGGGAAAGTTTTTTTTTGTTTGTTTTTTTTTTTACCATTCACAGAGTTGTGTTCATGGACTGAAGATTATGTGACTCCATAAAGAGACTCCATTCAGGTCAGAAGTTAACTGAGCTTCCCAATTAGCAAATAAAGATTTTTCCCATTAAAGAAGGTAAAGTATCTAAAAATAAGGTATATTTAAATGTCTCATTAACATATTTAAAGCTTAGACCTTTTATGCATGGATGCACCTAAAGGGAAAGTATGAGGTTGAATGTGCTCAAACAGATAGTGAAAGCTGCAGGCTGCCATATACGGAGGTGTTTGCAGTGTGTCCACTGCTAGAGATTTCAACGGACTTAAGTTATGGATCCCAGCACCACTTGCATACGATCGAGGACATGAATGCAAAATCTAGAAATGTATATGTGTTGTCTGGAACTCTATAAGAGAGGCTGTGTCTAGAATTCTGCAGGGTTTCTACAATTGGGCCAAGATTCCCCTCATGCCTGGGATTTTTCTGATGTGGGCTGCAGTTTGAATAAAATCCTTTACTGATCAACTGTAGTCCCATTTCCAGAGAATTCTTCATTAACCATCTTCACATTAACATCGTAAAGACAGCCACTAATAATACACAACACAGGGTTTTTTTGCCTTGCATTTAGAATTAGCATTAACGCTTAATGACAGGTGGAGGACCAAATCACGGACACTTTTCAATTTTTTACCTTGATTGAATGAAAAGATGATGCGATTTGACCCTGTGATGGTAGAATAGTAAAATCAGATTATACCAATGCAAAAAATAACATTAATTATAAACTAAAACCATCACCAAGTTCTGACGCTGAGAGTGAAATATTCCCTTTCACACTCAACTGCATTTTAATCATTACCAAAACACTTCTGAGACTTTTTCAATCAGACTCCGCAATGCGTCTATGCACAAACCTGAAATAAAGAAGTCCAACTACTGAGACTTACATGCAGTTTTGAAAAGACTTAGCATAGCTTTAGCTAAATGCACCCTGACTGAAAACATAGTGGGGCAAAAAAGTAAATTCTTTAAAAATCATACAATGTGATTTCCTGGATTTTGTTTTACATTCTGTCTCTCACAGTTGAAGTGTAGCAATGATGAAAATCACAGACCTTTCATCAACTTGCACAATCGATGGCTGCCAAATACTTTTTTCCCCCACTGTATGACGAACTATGGCCTGTTAAAACTATTCAGTGACTTATTAAAATATGGATCCTAAGGCTTAGAAAAGAATAAGGAGGAGACATTTTTAACAGACAGTTAAACAGTTGGTGGCTTAAAGCATCATGCATTGTACCTAAGGAAGAAAATCTGTATCTGATATAGCCTGTGTCGTACCTGCATGGTACAAGATTAGCATATGTAAACAAACTTTGAGGGTCTTCTGCTATGGTCGGAAACAGCTGATGTGAACTTGTATTGCAGGATGTTTTTTGTTTTGTTTTTCCTCAGGCAAAAGACCGCAACCCACTGAAAATACTTTTGTTTTCTATATGAACGGTTTATCATAACACCTTCATAAAGAGAGAGACTCCACCAAAGAAAGAAACCACCAATCAGTTGGACATGGGGTTGAAACAATGGCACCTTTTCAATTGTGTGTGTGAGGTCAATAATGAAAACAGTAGCTCTGCTGTGAGGCTGCTGGAAAAACCTCGAACACCAAAAGTTAGATCACAAAATCATCCTGCTTTTTAACAGTATGTGTGCAGGCACTGCACTTCACAGACCCATTTTTTAAGAGAATATTAACAGTGACGCACCATCAAGACTAGTGTAGCCAAAATTCCTAGAACTCAAAGGTGTAAAATGTCTTGTATTGTAAACTATATATAAGGTATACAGTTATTTGGAACAGCAGAGTAAAAAGTAATAATAGATTTACTTGAATCATACTGAACACAATTTAAAAAGCACTCCACAGCTCTCTGGTACTCTCCGGGAGGCTTGACTCATTCATATTCGAGGACACCCTAATGTTTTGAACTTCACAGAATTGTCACAGATTTTAAGGCAAAATTAGCAGAAGAGTGCACATCCAGTTAGCCCTTAATAAAAATTACAGGGGCCTTGACAGCTTCATGCAGGTGTGGTGTCTGATAACACATTAGGCCTCATTATATTTCATAGTCTCATTAAGTTATCTAAGATTCAATGTCTTAAAATGTTCATATTCTTGCATTAGTTCATTTTGGGTTCTTTCCTGCTAGGATATACCCCTTGTCTATAAACCATAAGGTCCCTAGCAAAACTGACTTTTCCAATCAAGGACCGAATCCGCTTGCCTGGGATTATGTATTTGGTAAACATAAGAATTCCAAGGATGGAAAACGGGGGGTGTGCTTCCTCCACCACTATAAAGAGGCACTGTTACGAACCCCGTCTAGGGGGATGGTTTGCAACCAGATAATCACAGAGTGGAGACAAGGCAAGAGTGTTTGTGTGACAAAAGTGTGTTTATTTACAGGTTAAAAATATGGATGGTACAAACTTAGTTGGGGGAAGAGGGGACATGTGGGTGTGCCAAACAACTGAAAATAAAAGATTACAAAACTTTAACTCAACCCTCTGCTTACCTAGTGTGTCAAGCTTGAGAGTTTAAATGAAGGCAACTGGACTTTTCTTGTTGTCTTGAAAACGTTTCGTCTCTCATCCAAGAGGCTTCTTAAGTTCTGAAAACTGGATTGGGAATATCAGATTTATAAATCTAAAGTTATTGTCGTTAAAACTCAATAATGAGGCTATCGTTATTCCTAACATGGCTATCAAGGTTGCGTAAACTTCTAAGCACTAACCCATCTTGGTAACGAAAGTGTCGTTAATGAAACAACCATAATTATGTAACTGTGCTGTTTTGGTTACATGTCTCGATGTGTGAGTTTTTGTGAAACTTCTTACGGTGCGTTCACACCAAAGCGTCAAAAACGTGCCGCACGCCAAAGTTGGACGCTTGAACATTCGCAGCTCGACTCACGTCCAAAGCGAATTGGACGCATGTCAGAATGGTATACTTTAACGCGCCTCTGAAATATGCAACTTGTGTGAGGTACTAGAGCCAGGCGGTGTTTTTGCAAGATGGCAGCTGTCGATCTAGCGTTTGGAAGAGAGAGTCTCCAGTCTCTATATACTGTGGAGAGTACCCTGAGAGTACTTTCAAAAGTGAAATGAACTTACCAGGTTGCCCTATCTCCTCATTTATAGTCCTCCAAGCGAGGTCCTTTTTATTTCTGCCTCTGCTGAAAGCAACTGGTGTCGTATAGCTCAGGGGGATTAGCAACGGCCATTATCAGTATTTCCTCCATGTTGAATGAATGAATTTTGCCGGACCTCACACTGTAAACTGGGTCACAGCATCACGTTAACACCACGTCCATAAGCTCCTGATTGGCTGACGCGGCGCGAATTGATGCAGAAGTTCAGATTTTTCAACGTCAGCGGCAGACACAAAATCGCTCATGACGTGCAAAAGCACAAAATGCCCCACATAAGATGACACGATTATTTTCTGACGCACGTCAAACGCCTCATTCACACGTCAGATTCGCGCAAATGAGCCAGAGGTGCGTTTTTGCGATGCAAATCTTCTTCTGACGCGACGCAGACGGCCTGACGCGTGTCACCGTGGTTATGCATTGACCTTACATGTAAACCTGACACACATGACGCTTCAAACGCGTTCGGTGGGAACGTACCGTTAGGTAGGCAAATCAAGGTTGCTTTGTATGTGTTGGAAAGGGGGAACCTGAGGTCACCTCCTCTGTTCAAGGTTGATTTTATATGTTTTACAAAGATGGCTTCTTTCACTCCTCTCTCAAACCATACCCTACCCTATCTGAAATGTGTCTCAAAGGTCACTCTTTAAAAGACCTTTGTCTTTTAGATGTAGATGGACTGCTGAGTCTTAAGCTGATGAGTTTGCTCTTCTGTGTTTAGCCATCCTTTTGTGTAGCTGCTGTTTTGTTTCTCCAATGTTCACCACTGAGCTTGTTTAAAATGAACTGCGATGTTGTGTTTAGAAAATATCCTTCTTAGTTTCTCAGAAACTCCAGCCACATATGGGATACCTATGTTTTTCCAACTCTTCCTCTCCTCCCCTACACTGACCTGAGTTGACTGTTTCTTTGACTTTGTAGATGCCTTGACATATGCCCAATTAGGGTATCTACAAGTTAGGATTGCCTTCTTTATATGTTTGTGTTCTTTCTCCTTTCCTTCTTTCTTTGTGGGGACATGTTGAGCTCAATGCTGTAGTGTTCTGAAGACAGATTCCAGTGGGTGGTGAGTCAAAAAGTTGGTATTGGTCTGTATGTGTGTGGGTTCCTAAAGACTTCTGTGGTGAGGCTGCCATTTCCTTCCATGTGTACCAGGCAGTCCATAAAGGTTAGCTTATCTTCTTTAGCATTCTCCAATAAACCTGATGTTATGGTCTACCAAGTTGATGTGTTAATTAAAAGCTTCCACTTCCTTCGCTTGGATTTTGACCCAGGTGGGGTCCATATACCTAAACCAGTGACTGGGTGGTGAGCCCTCATCAGTTCAATGCTCTTGTTTCCACTTTTTCCATGTAGAGAAAAGCCACAATCGGAAAACTGGGGATCCCATAGCACATCCATGTTTTTACCTGTAAGTTGTTCTTGTACTTAAAATATGTGGTGGAAAGGCAGAGGTCTAGTAGGGTGCAAATATGATCTGGAGTGAGATTAGTCCTTTGCTGTAACTGTTTGTCTTCTTGGAGGTGTTTTCTGACTGTTTCGAGAGAGAGAGAGAGAGAGAGAGAGAGAGAGAGAGAGAGAGAGAGAGAGAGAGAGAGAGAGAGAGAGAGAGAGAGAGAGAGAGAGAGAGAGAGAGAGAGAGAGAGAGAGAGAGAGAGAGAGAGAGAGAGAGAGAGAGAGAGAGAGAGAGAGAGAGAGAGAGAGAGAGAGAGAGAGAGAGAGAGAGAGAGAGAGAGAGAGAGAGAGAGAGAGAGAGAGAGAGAGAGAGAGAGAGAGAGAGAGAGAGAGAGAGAGAGAGAGAGAGAGAGAGAGAGAGAGAGAGAGAGAATGTGCAGATCCATGTAAAGTGTTATAACATCTCCTTTCTATTCATCTAAGCCTGTCTATCAGAGTCTTCACTTCTACATCTCACAGAGGCATATTATAGACAACCAGTGACACATTTCAATACACTTCACAGCTTTTTGAATAGAGAATACTGCTGCTGTAAAGCACTTTTCTAAAGTGCTTCCAGGAGGTCATGGAGCAAAAATCCCAAAAAGAGCTAATTTCAGATCGAAGCACAGGAGAATTTTGGCATGACTGACACTGAAGCCAAAGCCCACAAGGCACCAGAATGTCTGTCTTATTATGTTCCCTGCTGGGAGTGCATATTCAAATATGGAAACCAGACCTGTGGGTTCAATAAATCACACAAATAAACTCTGTCTGATAACATGTAAATGGCTAAAAGAGCACAAAAAGCAAAACATCATGTAATGATCTAATTCTAGAGCATGTGAATTACAAAGTTAACATTAACATCTATCACTCCATTTGACCAAGTCTATGGATTTCGAGGACGATACAGTGAGTCCCATTATTCACAAATGGAGTGAAATGTAACAGTAGGGAAGTCTCTCAGTAGAGGCCAGCATACCAAATTTACCCCAAAAGCTCACCATGACCCATCCAGGAGGTCACAAACAACTCAAAACAACATCTAAAGCACTGCAAGCCTTACTCCGTTTACTGCAGTACTTCTCAAATAGTGGGGTGCCCCCCCCCCCCCCGTTTATTAATTGTTTTCATCCACTCTGTAATTACACACTTTTAGGGTTAATAAATATGGGCAGAAAGGAAAAAGTGGAATTTGGGAGAAAATAAAACTGAATTTGGAAAATAATACAGCAGATATCTTAAGGTTCTAAAGAAGTTTGTGACAGTGAAAAGTGGAGGTGACGGGGTAAAGATAGGCAAAGTAATAAGCTGAAGAAGCTGAAGAAGCTGATAAGTAACCAATGTTTGCTGTTTAAAAAGGTTTTGAATGTTTCTGCTTAGTTTAAAAATTAATATCCCAGTGAATCGTTTGAGCATTTTATGTTCTGAGAATCACAGACTGAGCAGTCTTGATTAAATGTTACATATTGAGTTAATAAACAGAACTTGGAAATAGTGTTAAGGCTTAAAACAATCTTTTGAGCTGCCACAATTTAAAATGGAAGTTGTCGCAGCTCGTTTTGTTGATCTGTTTTGATAATCAAGTGATTCTATGCAAAATGCTGGTGCCAGTGGTTCGTAAAGATAAATAATTAAACATTATCACGTTTTCCATAGTATTGCAATTCAGGGAGAACGTAAAAAAATCCTGGGGGGATTACAGAAAATGATTGAGAGCCACTGCCGTAGCGTAAGTCTTCATGCTTCCAACGTTTTAGGTATAGTTCCAGGGTAATCACTTATGGTGCGTTCACACCGCCCCAAATGCAGCGTCAGTTGCGGCAAGATTACATGTAAAGTCTACGGTTGAGTCCGTCAGAGGTCTGTCAGACTCTCCGTGGTGCGTTGTGTGCGTTGGCTCCGTCAACTTTTCAACCGTTACCTGCGTTTCAAGCGGCAACGTAGCAAACGCAAGCCTCGCATAAGTTCAGCTAGCTGAACTTTTGACGGACTTGACGCACTTCATGCAGTGCGCCAACCAATCCGAGCGTCTCACTGTAGCAACGTCACCACACGTATCTTGAATGAAGCGGGAGCAGGAAGAAAAAAAATTTTCAAACTAGATGCGTTAGGAGCGTTGTCTGACGCATACAGAGTGTGCGGTGTGAACGCACCATTATGCTGAGCAAATAGATCACTAAAGGGGCGTTCACACCGGTCAGCGCGTCCAGGCAGCAGGGCGGTTAGATTACATGCAAAGTCTATGGTACCTTCTAATAAAGTGGGCGTCCAGCTGCCCCGCAGCAAGTTGCACACGTCCACACAGCAGCTGCTCGGACGCGTTGACGGACTGTCATAGCAGCAGGTGCGTGAAGTTGGGAAAACTAAACTTTGGGGCAACAAATGCGGGGCGTCAACCAATCGTAGGGACTCATTGTACTGACGTCATTACGCTTTCCATGCGTGGATCGGCAATTCATTCATTCAAAATGGAGGATCAACTAATCGTCGCTGTCTGTAATATTCGTGAATTGTATGACACACGTCCCACATGTGCCCAATGAGGACGCTGTCTGTTTATTAATTAAATAAAGCCAAGCCACTCTCTCGACATGATCCGCCATGTTGTACACAACTAGCAATAGAGAAATCCCCGCCGGCGCGCAGACGTGCTGACGTACTGACCTGACACGCCGACGCGGACTACAGAGTGTGCAAAGCAGCTGGGTTTGATTTTAAAGTATCAACTTTTGTCCGTTTGAGCGATTTGACGCCGGGACGCGCTGACCTGTGTGACCCATAAGATCTGTTTCATACTTGCCACAAAAAGCACATTGTTGATCTTCAAAACTTTTAGTCACATATTTTGTTAACTGATGAGACAAGAGTAGAACTTTTTGAAAGTGTTTGACCTGTTATAAAGAACAACAGGTGTGGGGCTCCTTTGCTGCTCCACGTCCAGGATAACATGCTCTTTAGCAGAAAATCCTAAAGGAGAATTTCCCGCTATCAGTTTGTGACTCGAAGCGCATGCTGGGTTGTGCAACAGGACAATAATCTGAAGCACAACCATATTTAATTTCCGAATGGCTAAAAAGTACAATGAAGGCTTTGGAGTGATCTAGTCAAAGCCCGGACTTGAATTCGGATTGAGGTGCTCCTGCACGATCTTACACCGTTCATGCTAGAAAATAATAGAGAAAACATTTAGTGTAGCTCATTAAAACTGTAGCACTAGGGGGTTGTTAGGTTTAGTGGAGGTTTAGTTTTTTTTAAGGAATAGGATGTTTTAAATAGCTTTTTTTCTCGTAATAAATTAAATAATTATTTGAAAGGGCCATTTTGTACCAGCTGTTGTTTTCTTTCTTTGTCTGATACTAAAATCTGTTTGATTGTATAAAAATATGTATGTGTGACACAAAAGCAGCAGAAGAAGAAACCTGCAAGGGGGTAAAACGTTTTGACAGCACTGTATGTAGGTGACTCAAATATTTGTTATACTTAGGTCTTAATCTGTAAGACTGAAGTGCATTTGTATGAATGTTAATTTTGATGGAACCCAGTTTTGTATAGTGAATGAATTTTTGAATAGATTTTCATAATGAATTTTTTTACCTTTCATCTCAATATCGGGAAAATGAATTGTGTTCTACTCATAGACTGTATATAGATTGACAAAGCCTCGGTGACGTCACCCATTGGTTTCTGAAGAGCAAAACTGAAGCCTGCTGGGTGGTTCCCACCGCCGCCATCTTGTCTGCGTCATGCGTCTCGTCACTCCCAGAAAATACAAAAATGGGCAAAGAGAGTGGAGACGAGAGTGGAGACGAGAGTGGAGACGAGAGTGGAGACGAGAGTGGAGACGAGAGTGGCGCTGTGAGGGCGGGGGCGGATGATTGACACTCTGAGCCGATGTAGCCTGGAGCTAGTCCTGGAGCTAGCTGAAGCTAACGGAGGTTAGCGGGCGCCTTTAGCCTGAAAACCGCGGTAGAGCAACTCTAATACCCTCTTCCATCCAGGCTGTAAATACAATATTAAATCGGTAAGTTAATTTTTAAATTGAAATCATTTATTTAAATGAAGTTATCATTAACCTAATCCAAGTTTTGAATAATATTTTTTACTTAGTTATTAATAGTGTATGAGATCTATTTAGTCTATGCATGAGATACATGATCATGCTAAGTTAGTTAGTTCACGTATTTATTTTAACAATTGATTGGATTTACCCTAATTGTTAGTGATTGTACTGCCATGTAGGATCTCCCAGTTAAAAAAGAACTGTTCCCACAGCTATTGTAGATTAGCAACAGCTGATATGAATAATTTCGATCCTAGTCAATTCTGCAATGTATGAACTTTACTAATCATTTATTGAGGTCTGTGAAGGGATAAGTTGCACTTTTAGTAAGACACTTGTGTTTCTTTCCATCACTTCATGTAGAATTTTAATAGTATTATACTTTCAACCGATAGGCCACACCAGTGCAACTGCCATTCATTATGCTAGTTTTTTTCTCCATAGCCATTTGGATCATTGGAGACAGCTATGTCCTACATAGTTCTGAGAGAGCTAAAGAAACCATCGGAGGAAACCTCGGCCTCCCAGACATCCGTATCTCCTGGTTTGGCTGGCAACTCCCTGCGAGGAAGAGCAGCTCAAGATGTCCTCATCATCAGCTGTGGTGGAGATGACATGGGGGTGGTCAGGATTGTCCAGTTGGTGAAGATGAAGGAGGACCTGCACCAGCTTAACCTTCTCCACCCTCAGATGTCCATCATCTTCTCCTCCATCGCCCAAAGGCGTCCATAGAGGGCGGGTGTAAACCCAGCAAAAATAGAAAAGGCCAGCAGGTTTGTCAACAGGTTTATGGCTTCTTTTATTCCTAGTTAAAATCCTGCCATCTTTATGCATCCTCACATTAGACATGACAGTCCAGGGAGATTTTTGTCAGACAACATTCATTTCACAAATTGGGGGAATGATATGTTTTTAAGTGATATTGCTAATTTTCTTAAAGGCCATCTTGAACAGCAGTGAAAGGCTTCCAGTTAAGAGTGTCGCTGCTTTTGAATCTGGCGTTTTGGACAATTGATGTTAAAGCAAAAAGTATAAATATAGCCCTGATTGTTATGTCTAATGTGTTGTTGAAGTTTTTTTTATTTTGACAATTACATCTGTTGCCATAACACTGTTGACAACTCTGTTCTCCCCCCAAACCCATTTTACTGTACGTAAGTCTCTTCTGTTTTCTGGCCCCCCATTGTTTTTTATGTGTGTCCCTTTCTTTTATAGAATCTTGTGTTTAAAAAAATAAATGTTTTATTCTCTATAATGACTGAAAATTATTTCAACGGTATATAACAAGGGAACAAATAAGAAGACAAACAAATAATTTATCAGCCAACTGCAATTTTGAATTTGATATATTCCTTCAACATCTCAATATTAAAATAAACCTTGGCGCAATATTACAAAGCCAAATCATACCTCTTATTCAGCTAGAAAACTATGATTTTCTTTTCTCTAAATGGAAACAATGTCCTTGTGTGAAAGAAAAACAGAAACTTCATTAATTTGTTGTTGTTTATTTAATCAAAACAAACAAAAAACGGACAGCACCTAAGGATATGAAAGAAGTGGCATTAAAGGTGATGCACATATATTGTTAAGTACTTCTCCTTATGATCTTCCTGTAGTTTTAGGTGATTGATATAAACATTGTATATTAAAAATAACTTAAAATTTCAACATTGCCCATCTTAGTTGGAAACCGACTCACCACAAGACAAACGTACTTTAAACCAATGAGCACACAGACATAACACTTATGGGTGTATGTATAAAAGTACAACAATGAAGGTGAATCCCATATGACAGCATGTCAGAAATATTTAATGCCTTAACTGACAACTCTTGTACATTTTTGAAAAGTAAAAAATCTCTGACAACAAAATATGAAATATATGTGGAGTTAGTTGGAAAAAGTGGTAATTTAAAAAAAAAACAAATTTGCCTCTAAGATAAGGCTGCTTGGTCGACAATGAGTTGAAATGATCACATTTCTTATCTACTTTACATGTTAAAACCGTCAAAATAACATGTTGGTACATATACGCACACACACATATATATATATATATATATGTATATATGTATATATGTATATGTATATATGTGTATATATATATGTATATATGTATATATATATGTATATATATATATATATGTGTGTGTGTGTGTTATTTGATGGTGACACAATTCGATAATATTGTCAAATAAAATCATGACCCCCCATTTGTCCATAGGTTTTACTAAAACTATGTGAAGTTTGAACAAATCAACATGGTTAACTAGCTACTTTGCTAATTAACAAGCTCAGCTAGCAGGAGCTTCCTCTACAAATTAACGTACAGAAATATTATTTTACTTACCGAAAAAAATGGAGCAGAGACTTCTTAGATGGTCTGTTAATGCAATCAGTACCACAGCAAGCCATCTTTGTCCAATAAGTGCACGATTTATATCTAAACACTAATAAAGTTTGCAGATGCAACTGATGCTCAAGTTCAGAGAAAGGAAATGGCCAAAGTCTCAACATGAGTCCCAGGCTGAAGGCCTTCCTCGGAGCAAAGCAGGGGGGGGGTAAGCAGTCTATGGCGGCAAGCTGCTAGCCACCGTTAGCCACTGTTAGCCATCAGCCTTAGCGCTGATGGCTCATCTGAGACCTGTCAATCAGGAGGACACGCCCCTAATTATTTATAATTACAAGATTAAATTATGTCTAACTGATGAGTTAGAAAAAAACTTAACCCCCCCGAGTTGTCATGACGGTAAACCTGACCTATTTAATTAAAAATATTTTTTGAACCAGGCTGTAAACATGTTTATTTCTGTTGTGAAGTTGGCCTTTTTAACATGGGAGTCAATGAGAAATTGCTCCTTTCTGGAGCCAGCCCCTAGTGGATGAGGGGTGAACTGCAATTTGTGTTACTTCCGGGTTGGCCTCAAGTCTGAGCGGCAGAGTTTGTCCCTTGGTTCTACTGCATCAGGACTGGGTAATAACGTTCGTAATATTGCCACCGTGTGGTCAAATGCTTATTGCACGAATTAATCAGAAAATAGGTCAGGCTGCCGTAAGCAGGAGCCATTCCAAGCATTCAACACGTGGAAGTGAATGAATCTGTCTGTGCTCCTAAAGCATCTTGATAGCGTGCCATGAAATAAAGTGATGTTATTTATTGGGTCATTGGTTTGACATTTGAGGAGCACTTCCCTATATTCTGTGGCAGCCTGGCTTTACCGGAACTGAAATTTAATCAGATGCTTAGAAAGGTCATGATGGAGCATTTTTTTATGTACTGTTCATTTATGTGCATACGTAGTCAATATAGCCCTCTTCATCATCCTGGTTCAGCGTATCTGTGTCTAAATTAGCAGTCAGTGGAAGGGCATTTGCAAGCTGGAACCAGTCATCAGCAGGGAAGTGGAACAGTCCCGTCTTTACAGTCCAAACCGGAGTCTTCCGCTTGTTGTGTGCCATTGTGAAAACACATCAGATGCCCTCGGCTCTCAACCTCACTTGCTCTCAGTATTGTAGCACTGGCTACAATACTGACAGTGCATGCAAAAGAAAACGCACACATACACACTCAAGAACGCTTCTTTAGATGCGTCAAGGACATGAATGCCATATTAATCTTGGGCTTTCATTGATTTATTTTTATTTAATCTGTTATTTGTCCAGGGTTGAAATATTATTCAACAAATAGCCACCCTGAATTTTAAGTTACCATCCATTCATCCCTTGTCTATACCCGCCTATCCTTACAGGGTCAAAGGAGGGCTGGTGCCTATGTCCAGTGCTCTTTGAGCCAGAGGCAGGGTACCCCCTGGACAGGTCACCAGTCATCCACAGGGTAATACAGAGGGACACAGGACAAACAAACATACCTGAACGCAATTTACAAAGACCAATTAAGCTAGCAGTCATGTTTTTGGACTGTAGGAGGAGGCTGGAGTACATGGAGAGTACCCACGCATGCACTGGGAGAACATGTTAACTCCATGCAGAGAGACCCCAAGGCGGGATTTGAACAGATAATCCTTTCTGCTGTAAGGCAACAGTGCTGACAAGTGGGCCACTGTGCAGTGTGACTGCTGCTATGACTAACATCTGAGTCTTGTCCTCTTTTGCCCTGACACCAGTGCTTATACCACTGTCTCTTTCCCCCTCTTCTCTCGCTCCTATAACCATGACTCAAATAGTAAGTGCATTAACATCTACAAACTCATTTTATTAATTGACTTATCTGTTAGTTGGATCTGTCAGACCAATTTTTGCTGCAGCAACAAATCATGCAATCTGCCATCATCCATCATGCAATATGATAGGAGCTACAGTCACATTGCACTTGTATGTCATGTTCAAGTCCTGTGCCATTTTTGAAATTCCACTGTGTGCTGGACTTTAGGGGTTCAAAGTATGACAAGGATGTATTCTCCACACTATTTCTCCACCACTGCCAGCCATTTACACAAAGGAGCACTGATCCTTACTTTTATTCTGTTTACTCCAAATCCTGACCCTACTATCTGAATAACTGAGTGGTTGCTACCCAAGAAAGAAAGTCTCTGGTCCAGAATCAGCACCGTTTAGCTTGGATGAGTTTTGGGGTTTCCATATGGATATGCTAAATGCCTTCTGGAAAAAGGTTTTATGATCAGATGGGATTATAATTAAGCTAGTTGGACACAATGAAAGACGTATGCTTGAGGATAACAAGATGGAATTTTAAACTCAGGCATAGTTGCAGTAGCATCATGCTAAAGGTTTGTTTCTCAACCATTTGCATGGGGCCTTGCACAGAGTGGAAATATCAACAACTATTGTGGACCACACCTATATTTTCAATACGGTTCAATGGGTTCAGATGTTATGCATTGTAGTGCATAACAGCTGGGTAGCAATTGAAATCTGCTCTGTTATTTTCTTTTAAGAAGAGTGGTCAAATAGCCTTGCCAGAATGATACTAGAAGAAGTTGTATCTTTCCACCTTGGCAAAAAAGTTCAAAAAGATAATTAAAAGCCAAAAAACAAAAGACGACATTCACCACAACGGTGAGCATACAGTATGTAATATCTTAACCGGAAATTGGTGTCCTTTTTGGAAATTCCTGTTAAATCTGATTACAACCACATGGTGTAAAATGTGTAATCCTAACCCAGAAAGAGAAACCCAAACATTGAATATGTTAGTGATGTGTCGGTCGCGAACGAAACGGCTCTCGGAGCCAGCTCTTTGAAGTGACTGATCGGAGCCCGCTTTATTTTCTGTTCAAGCTGCACGTGATTGGTCAACTCCACGATGTGTGTTGAGCAGCGTCTGTGTGGCTGCATGGAGCAGGAGGGAGCGGGAGAGGTAGTGAGGGGGGTACAGACACCGATAACGCCACAAACACAGAGAGAAACGGGAGGGAGGGGAGGAAAAAAGCACTACAGACAAAACGTGCTGGAAAAGTGAGAAAATGCGTGACAACAGGTAGATGCATATCAATTATATTGATTAATCAGAGGGCAGAGTGTAGCATATGCAAAGTTAAAATATAACATGTCGACATTATCTTAGCTTTTCTATGTTGTTTCACTGTAAATAGTTCCGCTTATAAGTATTTTACATACAATGAGTTTGTTTTTGTACTTTAACATTTTTTGTAGCATTCTGTTGAATATAATAAGCCATATAAATAATAAACACTCTATACAATTATGTTTGTAGATTAGCAATTCATATTACACATAGATTTACATTATTTGTGGTGATAAATTAATTTAAGAAACAACAAATGTGTGGAGCCGTTTAGGAGGCGAAAGAGCCGGTTCCTTTCAGTGAGCCGAGCCGTGAGAAACGGTTCTCCTAAAAGAGCCGGAATTCCCATCACTAGAATTTGTCATCTTTATTAAACCAGACGATCCACAATCAGACATGCCGAGGGGATTTTTAGAGTTTTATCCAGTAGGGGTTATTTATTTATCTAAGCTGATGGAAAGAGACAAAAATATATGCTTTACTCTAAATATATTACTATTGTTAGAGCTGTGGAAGCAGGAATGGGGATTTTTATCTTTGGCTGCTGCGTTATTTAAACAAATTGAATCAATCAACAACAGAAACATAATTAGACTTTTCCAACCAGAGTTGAAACAAATGCAGTTTTATGCTCCTTTCAATAAACTGATAAAACTATTAATGTATGATACTTTCTATCTGGACAGTTCTAATTTGGACAATTTAAAGGTATAACTATTGTTCTTACCTCTTCAACAGATATTCTCTTTCTCTTTAACGAGACCAGTTGGAGATCTCAGTGGAAAATAATAATCTCATCTTTAACCTTAATAAGATGACAGAATCTAAAATGCAAGCTCTCCATTACATGTGAAATAGATCATCAGTTCCAGCTGAGAAACTCAGCATGTTAGGAGGAAATTCTCCCGTCAAACATTGCATCCAAAACACAAGTTGCCCCCCGAAGGAGCATCCAGTTTGACCAAGGGATAATTTTATCTGTGACCTGCTTTTCTTGCATATTAATTATGCTTCAATTCTCATCTGCTCCCAGGCAGAGGGATTTTACAGTTAACAGATCTGTTTATAGTACACTGATAATTGCCGCAATGTGTTTCACACGCCATCAGCCAAATAATTCACTGTAATTACGCTTCCCTTCATACAAAGCAAAAGCAGGAAAAGAGGAAGGAAACTGAGCCACGATCTAAGGCGAAACAGAGGGCCTTGCGTGGTACAAACAGTTAAGAGAAAGAGGAGAAAGCAGGTGGCACTAAGTAGCGTTAAATAATTCACATTGATGACTTTAAGTGAATGATCGATGACGGCTCTAATTACAGATAAAGCTGCACACAGCGGGATGGACGTGAGTCACAATGTTACACAAGGCGAGGAGAAGACCAGGAGAACTTTCAGCTCAGCAGTTTGGGTCACTTGGAAATTCATTTCCAACTGACACGGCACAGCTAGAGTTGGAGGAAAATGTGTTTTTCTTATCTTATTTACAGCATTGCACACACACTATGTAGAGCTGTCGGCCAAAAACGGATAGATAAGATCCAAGTTAAGCCTCCAGAAGGAATATTTGGATGATTTTGTACACATGCAAACCAGTGATGGATATGGTCATGATGAGATTTGCATGCAGCTCGCACATGTAGGACAGGCCCCAGAGAACTATGTGAGGGGCATCATGACTGAAGTGACAATGTGACAGGTCATCATCATCATCATCAAAACGGTGGTCACATGTTATCTGTGACGTGTGGAATGACCAGATGAGACTTGGGGTTCTCCAGTAAAGTGGTTCCAGTTTTAAACTAGTAAAGTTTCAAGACCTCCTGACTGACCTTAGGTTTAATTTCCAATGCTTTAGTAGAACCTGGCAACATAGGTAGTCCATTCACAGCTGAATTCGTTAACATCCCTCTGCTGTCATGTTTCTGGGACAGATAGAGGTCTCACAACAATCCACTGTGGGAAGTGAATCATCGTTCAGCTTCCTTCACCTATTCTATCCTAATTTGAATCAGTGGCTTTTTAGTCACTTTGAATGACCTTGACTTCACTGAACCTCTTCCCCAAAATGGAATTAGAAATGTTAAGACGGTTAAATGTTTCTGTGTTGCGTGGCTTGTGTTAATAATATTAGTTCACATTAGAGAACTAGTTTGCTCACTGAAGATAACAACACTAAGAAGGAGTTAGCCCACTTTACACTGCACTTGAATTTGAACTGGGCATTGCTACTGAGTCTAAAACAAGCCCAGTTTCAGCCACGCCTCTGTAGGAAGTTGGAGTTGGAATAGCCAGAAAGTGTTGACGCCGCCCAGACAATTTTAATGACCTTCGCCCCATTTCTAATCTACTTTTCATTACAAAGGTTCTTGAAAAAGTAGTTGCCTCTCAACTCCATTCTGATTTGATTTAAAACAGCCTCTACGAACCATTTAAATCTGGTTTCCGTCCTGGTCACAGTACAGAAACGGCCCTCATAAAAATCAGTAACGATCTCCTGACTGCAGCTGAATTACCTCTATCTTTCTTAAACTCAACAGTGACAAAACAGAAATCCTTCTTGTTGGAACTAAATCCACCTTATCCACAGCTGGCAGTTTTTCTCTCTCTGTTGATGCCTCCTCTGTTTCTCCCTCCCCTCAGGTTACCTGTCTGGGTGTAATCCTTGACAGCACTCTTTCATTTAAGTCTCATATCAATTACATCACTCGGTCTGCCTACTTTAACCTATGTAATATTAAGAACTTGGTCTGCCTACTTTCACCTACGTAATCTTTATCGTCTTCGCAACCCACCTGCGCCTCTATTCTCATTCACACCCGAGTAACTTCAAGAATTGATTATTGTAATTCTCTCTTGTTTCGTCTCCCTCAAAAGTCCCTCTATATGCTCCAGTTGGTTCAGAATTCTGCTGCCCACATCTTTACCAAAACCCCCGTATTTATTCACATCGCCCCTATCCTTCAACAACTCCACTGCCTCCCTGTGAAGCAACTAATTGAATTCAAAGTCCTTCTTTTCACCATCAAAGCCATCCACAACCTATATCTATCGTACCTCATCCAATAGTCTCTCCCGTCCGCTCCCTCAGATCTTCATCCCCCATCCAACTCGCTGTCCAGTCTTTCCATTTAGCTCCTGCTCCCCATCTCTGGAATTCTCTACCTCAAGCCATCTGAAACTATAGCCGTTTTAAGACAGAAGTTCTGGAATATTTGCGGACAATTCCATCCGGTCTTTAACCGGAGTTGTTTTCAAATACACCCCTTTTTTCTGGAACATTGCCTTTCGGCTGCTTTTACACAGCAAGAAATGTACCGGAGGATCCTGATGGATGTCTGGGGGGTGGGGGGTTGTATGTGCTGGACCCTTACCCCTCCAGCTTTTCCGGAACATTTCCGGATAATCTGAATGCAAACACCATACCGCGAAAAGTCAGCTCTTGTTACTAGGTCTTCATCCGTAAAATTACCGGTAAAGGGTAAAGATTGCTTTCAGACTCAAAAGCAAAACAGACGAAGTCCAGAAAATTACAGCTTTTCATGGCCTGTTTGGAAGGGGCTTATGACTCTCTGTCCACTGTTAAATCCAGACTCAAAACCCACCCCTGTTTTAGACCGCCTACAGTTTATGAGCTCTGTCCCCTTATTGCACTATTTTTTTCTGGTTTGTTTTGGGTTTTGTGAGTCTTGTTTTTTTTTTTTTTTTTTTGGGAACTTATTTTTATTAGTTTTGTAATTTGAAAACTTCAATGCAAGTCACATCATACAACTGTCGAATAGAACAGGTACAGTCTATGTAAATTACACTTATGCGTCAATGAAATAAACATGTGAAAAGATAGAAAAGAAAAAGACAGCCAACATTGCAGTAAAAGACAGGTCCACCCGAAGTGCAAATGTGTAAAACAGTTCAATTTGAGAGGTACCTTTGGATTGCGGACCATTCATCCATAAATGAGTCCATTTTCATTTGTAGTCCTGCTGTTATTCCCTCCATATGGTATACTTCTTGTAGTTTGTTCTTCCATTGAGTAATGGTGGGGGGCTGAGGCTTGAGCCAAGACATCGTAATTGTTTTCTTAGCAATTCGGAGTAATATTTTTATTAAAAGAAAGTTACAATTTAATCTGAAATGATTGGGGAATATTCCCAATACTGTGACTTTTGGGTCTAATGGAATTTCTATCTCTAGACAGTTTTCTATTTCACTTTGTATGTCTTTCCAATACTTTTTTAATTTTGGACAATCCCAAAATATATGGGTATGGTCTCCCACGAGACCACAGCCCCTCCAACAATGGTCCGAAGTATTAACAAATTTGGAAGTTATTAAGGGGGTTCTAAAGAATCTGACCTTGGTTTTAAGACTCTTAAGACTGGACTTTTATTTAATTTATGTCCCTCCCTCAATGTCTGTTCCCAGTTTTCGTTCTGGATTATTATATTCATTGTGAGTCTTGTTTGATGTTATTTTTACTTTCCTTAGTTATTTTCTCTGTTGCTTATAAAGTGTTCTTGTGTGCTTTGAAAGGGACTAATAAATAACATTTTTTTATTATTATTATTATTATTATTATTATTATTATTATTATTATTATTATTATTATTATTATTATTATTATTAATGTTGGAGTTTTGACATTTTCTTCAGCTTCCTCCCACAGGCCAAAAAGATACATGTCAGATGGCTTTAAGTGTTTGTGTCCGTGGTTCTATGTGTGTCTCTGTCATGCCTGTGATGGACTGATGGCCTGTCCAAGTTAGGCCTCACCTTTTGCCCACCGACTGCTAAACATACCCCTTGTGTTGCCCTCAACACTGACAGGTTAAAGTGGGTTAAGAAGATGGATGGAATCATTAACTGCAGCCAATGAATCACCCTGAAACTCACTTCCTTCTTGTTCCCAATTAAAATCATGTGGCGGTCTTTATGAACCTCTCTTCTATTAGTGACCCAGATGTTTACTGTGCAAGAGCACTACTTGTTTTTCTTTTGAACATGCTTTTTAAAAACTTCAGATTTTTGTGAAATTCTACATTGGAAATTCTAAATAATTGTACCTGTTGGATTGTGGTTAGAGTATGTGTACAGTTATTAAACACATTGATGCAGTTTTGGTCATTTACCTTTACATTTGTGTATTTCACCCATTGTTTTTGCTTCAAAACCTACAGTTTGCTGGACCAACACGAAAGTCTAACCCCTGTGTTTTTAATCCACCGAGGGCTGAATTACTCCGACCCAGGACTATTTACTTTATTTATTTATTTACAGGGACAATGCACATTAATGAACATATCAATGTAACAAAAACGTATCAATGTAAATACACAAGAGTTAGCCAATAGACTTAATTACACCTGTAGTGCCTACCAGGTAATTTCAATTCAATTCAGTTTATTTATATAGCGCCAGTTCACAACAGATGTCATCTCAAGGCACTTAACAAGAAGTCATTTCAATACATTTATACAAACATTCCAATCAGTTAAAAAGTTTCCTATTTAAGGAATCCCAGCAGATTGTGTCAGTCATTGGCGTGAGGTTGGGAAGACTTTCCAACCACAGCAATCCTTCAGCAATCCCTCATACTGAGCAAGCATGTAGCGACGGCGGAGAGGAAAAACTCCCCTTTAACAAGAAGAAACCTCCAACAGAACCAGGCTCAGTAGGAGCGGCCATCTGCCACGACTGTCTGGGGGTTTGAGAAGACAGAGCAGAGACACAGAAGGAACAGAAGATCTGATATAAGAGAACTTTCTATGTTACAGAAAGTAAAAAGTTGATAACAGGACACAGTGGATGTTCAGTTACTGGGAGGATCATCCCAGTCGATGCCCCCCGTCCAACAGGGCATTGCAGCCAAGCAGGATACCAGACCAGGTATATCTTCTACGGAGAGAAAAACACTGAGGGGATGATCTGATTCCAGGATCATTCCCATTCATCATAAGGAATGGCAGGTAGACTGTATGCAAAACGAGGGGCTGATTGGAGGCGGAAACACAAGAGATGCTTGTGACTGATTGTTGGTGGGCGGACAGTGTTGAGAGTGGCTATATGACCAGCAATTAAGTCTGGTGAGCAAGCTACTCAGATTGGATTGCAGAGTATGGAAGAAGCGCAGCACAGGATTCCTCTGGGGGGGGGTATCTTTCCAAATAAGATTTTCTAAAGGTGATCAAAGCTTATTACCAAGTATAACCAGGTAGATTAGCCCAAAAACACTGAAGAGACTAACATATGAACATCTGGACCATCAAGTAAATGGAGGACCCAAATGTAGGCAGCAAGGTTCAGATGAGAAGAAAAATCCACAACTGACAAGTGTATCCCGCCTCTCGCCCAATGAACGCAGTAGGTAGTCCCCATCCCCAGTGATCCTGCAAGGATAAGCAGGTATAGACAGAGGATGGATGACAAGCCAGTGTCCAAACTGCAACTAAATCCACAGCCGAGAGAATGAGGAAAAAACCGACAAATACAAGTCGAAACTACCAGCATAAGGGCAAGAAGAAGAACCAGGTGAGGACAGCAGGATGAACTGACAAAGAACTGAGGAGACCTAGATGTTTACATGCAAGGATGGTGATTACTGACACAAGGAGCAGGTGAGACTGATTACCTGAATGCTGAGGAGAAGCAAATCCTTCCTCATTCCTCAACTCTAGGTAAAGAAGAAATAAAGTTACAAGTAATGTCACCTTTCCGTCAGACTGTCTTTGTAGGCCAGAGCTGTCTTTTTGTTCAATCCCGGTTTTCTCCTGTTTGCGTGCTCGTTAGGTATCAGATTATGTATATTTTCAGTTCTTGGAAGTAGAGAAGTTTACCTTTTTTTGTTATTCCTGTTTTGTTTGTTGTGGTGGCATGAGCTATCCCTGAAGCCAAATGTGCAGTCTGGTCAGAAATAAACTAAAGTATGGCAGAATATTAAAAAGCCTGAACGCCATCTTGTCTTGAAGATAACAATGACCAAAATCATAAAAAGGTGACCTCAATTTATTTTGATTTGATGGATTGTAGTAGAGTTATCTAAAAACGTGCACTGAGTGAGTGCTTTGTTGCTGTGGTTTTTTTGCAATAATGAACACAGTTACAACTATAGTTCAACTGGAGCAGTTTTCTGTCAAACTCTTTTCTGTTGATTAAAGTATTAAAATATGTGAATGAGAGCAGCTCTTTTTGGAAATTAGCCACCATAAAATACAGTTTGTGAGAGCAAAGACAACAACAGAGAATAAAAAGGATGGAATATTCCATGTGCTAACTTGAGAATAACTGTGACATATTTAAAAATTTATTTCAGACAATAAAGATAAATTAACAAGTACTAGTTTAATTTGGAGCTGTTAACTTAGTTCAGAATATTTAGGTGGTCAAAATGAAATAATTAAAGACACCATTGACCACAGTCAAATAATTGCCTGGGGCCACAATGGATGACATCATATCCTACCTGAAACTGTTGGCTATGGATAAGAACCATTGAGAAATTAGCACCCTGATCTGACCCTGTTCAGATCAGGGTGCAATCAGGGTCAGATCACAATCTTGCAATCAGAAAACAAGATTGTGCGTTAAACCAAACTCAGTTTTTTCACAACTGAGGGGCAGATCACTTGCTGTGTGCGGCTAAATTTCGGTGAATTTTCTGCCTCACGAGGCGTTGAGGCGAAAAACTCACTGCGTGCGCTCTACGTGAGCTGTGTGCTGAGGGCAAATGTTCAAGTGACCAATCAAAACGCGGTCCACGCTCGCATAATTCCAAGATCCAGCTATCTGCTGAGCAAACGGCCTCGAATGACTTTTTGCTCAGCAGATTGTTCTTGTGTGCGGCAAGCTTAACAGGCTGGGTTATCCTGAGCTATCTCTGTAGTTATGCTGCAATAGGCTCCAGTTGCATTATTTGCTGCAATTTCAACTGTTTGTTTTGTCTCAGTTTTTTTTTTATCTCTCCATAGAAGCTACACCTGGTCTGGTATCCTGGTTAGCTACAATGCCCTGTTAGACGGGGGGCATCCCAGTAAGTGAGCATCCCCCATAAACTGTTATCAACTTTTACTTTCTTTAATATAGAAGTTCTCTTACATCAGTTCTTTTTGTTCCTTCTGTGTTTCTGCTCTGTCTTCTCAAACCCCCAGACGGTCGTGGCAGATGGCCGCTCGTACTGAGCCTGGTTCTGTTGGAGGTTTCTTCCTGTTAAAGGGGAAGTTTTTCCTCTCCACTGTCACTACATGCTTGCTCAGTATGAGGGATTGCTGTGGTTGGAGACTTTTGGAATGGAGCTGATTGGAATTTATGTATGATTAAACTGAAATGACTTTTCTTGTAAATTGCCTTGAGATGACATCTGTTTTGGAATCGGGGCTATATAAATAAAGTGAATTGCATTGAATTGAAATTATGAACAGTTTTGTAACAGAACCCATTTTGTGCAATGATCGAAAAACATTAATATAAAACATGGAATTACAGGTTACAAAGTTTTAGAGTCTTCTCTGCTGCCCTTTTTAAAATGTTTTGTTGATTCTCAAAGACTTTGGAAAGAACCTTCTAGCCCAAACTGTCATGACCCCAATGTTGAATCAGCTGACTTTAACCTTTGACATCCTATTGTCGGGTGTCCAAGATGCCCTTGCTTTTAGGCAGGATAATTCACCGCAGCATTAATGATTCAGGAAAGTTAGAGCATTCGGTCAAAAGCAGCCGAGAAAATCTCAGTCATTTGAATACAGCCAGCATTTTTCAATCTGGTGAGGCTAACCTGAATCACATTAGTATTCATACAAAAAAAGCAATGATGACAGAGTAATACAAAGAAGTAATAATAATTTTCAAGTCAATTTCTGGCTGCAACAAGTTCACCTGATAGATGAAGTATGCTATAGGAACAGTGATTGCAATAAAAATCAAAACATTACTGTTGAATTGCAAATAAAATGGCCCAGCAGAAAGGTTCTTCACATTTAAACTCTGTTTAAACTCTTACGTTTCAGCTTCAGTGCTTCTCTCATATTCAGACTTGTTTTAATCCTGCTTTACATTCTGTAGGATTGCTGGGGGTTGGATGCCTATCTCCAGTGGTCAGTGGGTGAGTCAGGGTTCACCCTGAACATGTCTCCAGTCTGTTACAGACAACTGTTCACACCCTCATACCTAATGGCAATTTAGAACCTCCAGTTAACCAGAGGAAGCCCACACAGAACACAGACACTCCGCTCACAATCCAGAACCTTCTCACTGTGAACATGGACGAGTAAAAAGTAGGGCCATTTGTGGGCCTCTAAAAAAAATGCGTGTTGCCCTTTGACTACAATTCAAGAGTGGTACAAATTTCACCAACAGGCACAAGTAGTTAATAAGTTGCAGAAAGTATATTTGAAGAAATAGTGAGCCAAATCCTGTTCTTCTTGTTATGAATAGCCTCTAACTATTGACCCACCCAAAAACTGGGTCAATATATTTCTTATATGCCCTTCTATTAATGAGGTGAAAACCATTTTTATATTTTGGATCCAACATAAATTACACTACCAATTTCTACTAAAATCAGACCACTTTATTTCTTTTACTATAATATTCCATGTTTAGTTTATAGCGGAGCATTTAAAATGTATTAAATGAAATGACAATGGGACAATGTTTTTGGATTTTATTTAAAAATTCCATATTTGTGGCCCATGAGTACTTCACAATTTCATGGCCAAATGTTTGGACACCACTGGTGTGCAGTGGACCCCCCACTTATTGGTGGCTTTGTATTTGAAGATTTGTCTGTGGAATATAGCTCTAAATTATTCCCTGATTTTTTTCACAGCACATATCTAAAATACTCAAAATTCTAATTAATTCAATTTAAATTAAAATTATATTTTAAAAAAATGCTTTATTTATCTCAGAGGGAAATGAGGTGTTGTTGTGACTCATTCTTCTCAGGTTTCTTCAAGGAGTTGTTGTAAACTCTGACTGATGTGGGCAGGAAGGATCTCACGTGTTACAGAAAAACTGAAGAAGTCTCTAACTGAAGACACTGTTGTTGTAGGATAGTCTGATGAAGAGGATGCTCAGGGTTGTCCATAATATTCTTGATTTTCTTAAGAATCCTTCTTTGCGTCATCATCTCCAGATGTTCCACAGTCGTCCCCAGAACAGAACCAGCCTTCTTCATCAGGTTGTTTAGCCTTTTTAAGTCCCTGGCTCTGATGCTGCTACCCCAACAGATGACGGCTGAAGAGATTACACTCTCCACAACAGACTTGTAGAAGATCTCCAGCATCTTGCTGCAAACCTTGGAGGACCTAAGCCTCATCAAGAACCACAGTCTGCTCTGTCTCTTTGTAGACGGCTTCACTGTTCAGTCTCCAGTTCAGTCTGTTGTCCAGGTGAACACCAAGGTATTTATACTCCTCAACCACCTCCACTTCTTCTCCCATGATGCAAACAGTGTTAGACTGTTTGGCCTGTTTCTTCTGAAATCTGCAATCATCTCCTTTGTTTTGTTCACATTCAAGGTAACAGGATTGTTTCCACGCCATGCCACAAAGGAGTGCACCAAATGCAGTTTGGGAAGCTGAAATACCTCGCTACAATACTACTTGACATCCTATTGGCTGGTGCTTGCAAAGCAGCCAATGTAGGAGCACCATTTATTGTTCTTGCCGCTGATTGGCTGTACCTCCAAGAGTTGAAAGAGGTAAAATGTAGATATTAGCTTCTCTGGTAGTGCTAAATCAAATCAAATCAAACTTTATTTATGAAGCGCTTTTCATACAAGAAGTTGCATCACAAAGTGCTTTACAGATTAAAATGACCCCACATAAAACCACCTTCCCTTCCCTCCCCCACAGATTTAAAAGCATGGTCACAGTTATACCCCCCTCCCCCCAACCCATCTCCCACGCACACACACAGTTAAAAGAAAAGGTAAAAAAGGACATTGGGCCGAGTGTAGATGAACCATGCAGGGAAACGCCATCAGAGGAGCCATCTGCCCCGGCAGCAGTAGATTAACAGCAGCAGCCGAGGCACTGACACAGGGCACCCAGTGGAGGCAAGGCCAAGACCCCCACCTCCACCCAAGCTCCACCCGGAGAGCACCCAGGCAGCTACAGCCGACCACCGCTCCCGGGGCAGAGGGCTCCCACAGAGGAAACACTGGAACGGGGATTAAGATAAATTAAAGTATAAAAAGAAACGGTAAATTAATGTGCTAAGATTAAATAGTAAAACTGATAAAAATATAATCATATAAAACATCCAAAGCAATTAAACAAACAGTGATAAATAATCAGTTAAAAGCTAAGCTAAAAAGGTGAGTCTTGAGCCTGCTCTTAAAAACATGAATATTCTCTGCAGCCCTGAGGTTCTCTGGCAGCCTGTTCCAGAGGTGAGGGCCATAAAACTGGAAAGACGCCTCGCCATGCTTGTGTGTCCTGACTTTTGGGGTGACAAGGAGACGGCTTCCAGAGGAGCGCAGAGACCGCGAAGGTTTATATGGTAAAAGCAGTTCAGAGAGATAAGAAGGCCCAAGACCATTAAGACACTTAAAAACCATTAAAAGAACCTTAAAGTCGATCCTGAAATGTACGGGGAGCCAATGCAATGATTTTAAGACCGGTGTAATGTGCTCCCGCCTCCTGGTCTTCGTCAGGACACGTGCTGCTGAATTTTGTAGTAGTTGTAAACCTGATATACTCTTTTTGGGAAGACCAGAAAGCAGGGCGTTACAGTAATCAATTCTACTGGAGATAAAAGCATGCATCAGTGTCTCCGTATTGGCCCGAGACAGAATGGGGCGGACTCTGGCGATGTTCTTTAGTTGATAAAAACCTATTTTAGTGATATTTTTTATGTGAGGAATAAAAGTCAGCTCAGAGTCAAAAATCACGCCCAGGTTCTTCACTTGTAAAGAGAGATTAAAAGACAGTGATTGTAGTTTTGGTAAAAGTTTCTCTCTCTGAGCCTCAGGACCGATGACTAAAACTTCAGTTTTGTCCTGGTTGAGCTGGAGAAAGTTTTCTGCCATCCAGGATTTAATGTCTAAAATGCAGTTAAAAAGTGCATCCATTGGCCGTGTGTCATCGGGAGACATGGAGATGTATAACTGTGTATCATCAGCATAACTGTGAAAGTTAACCCCATGTCTCCTGATGACGCTGCCAAGAGGGAGCATATAAAGGTTAAAAAGCACTGGGCCTAAAATTGAACCCTGGGGCACACCACATGTAATCCTATGGACCCTAGAGGAGCAGGTATCTAAACTTACCATAAAAGTCCTGTCTGTGAGATAGGATGTGAACCATTTGTGAACAGCACCAGAGAGGCCGATCTGTTTTAAACGGGTTAAAAGAATAGTGTGATCCACTGTATCGAAGGCAGCGCTTAGATCCAGTAGAACCAACACTGTCACCTTCTGAGCGTCATAATTTATTCTAAAATCATTTAAAATCTTCAGAAGGGCCGTCTCTGTGCTGTGGTTCACCCTAAAACCAGACTGAAATTTCTCCAGGACATTGTGCTCATTAATAAAATCATTAAGTTGAATTAAAACTAGCTTTTCTAAAACCTTGCTTAAAAATGGTAAGTTAGATACCGGTCTAAAATTATTAAAATCATTAAAATCTAAATTGCTCTTCTTCAGCAGGGGCTTCACTTCCGCCCCTTTAAAGGCGGCAGGAAAGACCCCCGTCTGAAGGGAGCAATTCATCATGGTTAAAATCTCATCCCTAAAAGATTCATAAAATGGCTTAAAAAATGAAGTGGGAATCGGGTCCAAAACACATGTGGTGGGCCTCACTGAGGAGAAAACTTTATCAAGAGACCCAGCTTCTACCAGGACAAAACTGTCCAGCGTTTCCTCTGGTAGAGACACACATTCAGATTTGTCTAAAACCATGTTACACTGAGAAGATAAAATATTACATCTGATGGTGTCTACCTTCCCTCTGAAGTGGTCTGCGAACTCCTCACAAAGAGTGTTTGAGGGGGTTTTCTGAAATGCAGTAGTAGCTCTGTTAAAAAGTTTATCAATGGTGGAAAAAAAGGATTTTATGATTATTTTTATTGTCTGATATGATTTTTGCAAAGTAAGCATTTCTTGAATTTCTTACAGCATTATTATAGGATTTGAGAAGTTCTGTGTATAATTGATGGTTTATCGTGGTTTTATTTTTTCTCCATTTTCTCTCTGCCGCCCTGCAGTCCCTCTTTAGTTTTTTAAGATTGTTATTTCTCCATGGCGCTGCAAGTTTTGAATGTGAGCGTTTCACTCTAAGTGGAGCCAGCAGGTCAAGAGCGGACTGAAGTCTTCTGTTAAAATCACTGACGATAAAATCACAGGGGGCAGGTAAGAGAGTAGGAGGAAACTTTTGGAAAACTTCTAGAAAACCTGCAGCCACTTCAGGGGTTAGATGGCGCTTCCTGACAGTTCTCACAGAGGTCTCCTGCTGGATAAAACTGGTGATGTTAAAAAACACGCAGTAATGGTCAGAGACAGCCAAGTCAACAACAGAGGACACACGGGTGGACAGGCCATGCGTGATGACCAAGTCCAGGGTGTGTCCTCTGTTGTGAGTTGGCTGCATGACATGCTGACTAAAATCCATATAATTCAAAATATTTAAAAATTCTGTTGATAAAGGGTCTAAAAGGTTATCCATGTGTAGATTAAAATCACCAGCTAAAATGATCCTTTCAAAGGAGTTGTACAAAATTGATAAAAACTCTGAAAATTCTTGAATAAAAAGTGCACTCTTTTTAAGAGGCCTGTAAACTGTGACACATAAAATCTGAGGAGTGCTAAAAACAGTTGCATTATATTCAAAAGTACTAAAATTATCAAATAAAACAGGTTTGGCAGAAAGCGTTGATGAACTAATAAAAGCAGTTCCGCCTCCCCTTTTGCAACTCCTCGTGGAATAAGTGAAGTTAAAATTTGGTGGGGAGGCCTCTGTAAGAACAACAGGGGCATCTGTACTCAGCCATGTTTCTGTTAAAAATAAACAATGTATATTATGATCTAAAATTAGGTCATTTATTATAAAAGTTTTATTCAGCAGAGAGCGGACATTTGAAAGTGCCATATTAATAGTGGTTGGAGATGGAGTGACTGTATGATCTACTGGGTGTAGGACTTTTGGTAACTGTTTGAGATTATTGGAGTTGCGTTTGCTACGTTTTTTATTATTTGTCCGCTCTCTGCTGATAATAACGGGTATAGATGATTTAGGGCAAGGTCCAAGTCCGATATGTGAATTACTGTTAAAATCAGAACTGAGTTCATAGGAGCAGGGACCAGCTGCACATCAGGATGTGGCAGAAGGGGCATGGAGGGCAGGTGCAGCTGGGGCTGGTGTGGTAGACAGGGGGGGGCGAGGGAATGCCAGGCTCATTGACAGCATGCGGGCACCCTGTCTATTAAGATGTAGTCCATCTGGACCAAACAATTGACTCCTGCCCCAGAAAATGTTAAAATTGTCCATAAAACCAATATTGTGCATCACGGTGGCAGAGGAAAGCCAGGTGTTAAGAGATAAAAGTCTGCTAAAACGACCAATACCTCTGCCAACAGTGGGGGTGGGGCCAGAAATAAAAACAGACACGTGTGCATTTTAAAAGATTAAACAAATTAATAAAATCCAGCTTCAGGAGCTCAGATTGCTGTTTACGAATGTCGTTGGTTCCAGCGTGAATAATAACTCTACTCACAGATGGGTGATGTTGGATATGGTCCAGGATCTGTTCAGTAATATCCTTTACGGTGGCTCCAGGAAAACACAGTGTGACCGCTCCTCTCATCCTTACATTCCTGATAATAGAGTCTCCAATGATGAGCGTGGTGGGCGGCTGGTCAACAAGTTGATGCTGGGCAGAGGATCTTTCACCGTCCAGGACCTGCTGGATGTTGGGCGGATTAGCTTCCCCAGGACTGCAGCGATGTGTAGTCGGCGCCGAGGGTTCGTTCCGTGGGTTCGGGGTGTAGTGGAGCACTCCTCGGCGAGTCCTGGGTTTAGCGCGACGTGGAGGGCTGCGGGAGCCCGGCTGCTGCTCCGGCTGCTGGGAGGGGATGGGCGGCAGTCCTGCAGAGCTGCGGTGTTTCAGGGCGTCCGGAGGGACAGTCAGAGGAGGAAAGTCGTGCTCCAGGGCACCGAAGCGGTTTGACAATGGGAGGCCGGGTGAAGGAGAGCGGTGGCGGCTGCTCCGGGCCCCCCCACCGTGGCCGGTTCCGACCATGGACCAGACACCCTGGAGCACCGGTGTTGAGCTGATGGGGGCTTTTGGCTTTGCCCCCAGATGGAACCAGCAGTCCTCCTCTGCAGTTGTTGTTGCTCCTCCGGCGTTCGGCAGTCCGAGTCCAGCGATGGATTCCCCCTCCGCAGCTTCACCGGGCTGGCAGGGAATTGTGTCCGCCAGCTGAGCACTGTTGGCGGCGGCGAAAGTCCGGCCGAAGATGATGTCCACGTCGCGCTCGTGGTCCTGGATTTGATGGAGCGTGGAGATCCTTTGCTCCAGCTCCAGAACTTTTTGTGTTAATTTAAAACAGCCATCACATCCGGGGGTGCAGGTGAGTGAAGGCATGACGAAATAAAAAGTAGTCCGTGCTCGGATAAAAAACGTCCCCGATAAAAACAAATTGCTAAAAGTCAGTGGTGTTAAAATCGGTTAAAAACAGTCATCAAAACGATTTAAAACCAGTTAAAACCGTGTTTGTTAGGGAGCCGAAGTTTGGCAAGTCTCTCTGTAGAAGGACGCCCAGACTAAGGCTAAGACTGCTTTCACTTTGCATATTAATGTATATTAAAGTATATTTGGTGTTTGAAATATTGAAATTGGCAGTTATAAGGATCTTGAAGGGGGTTTCAAGTATTTGGGGATTTTAGCTATTCGCAGGCAGCTGTGGTCCACTGTAAAGCTTTTTAGTAGCTCAGCAGCATCCATGCATGCATCAGTACAGTGGATTTGGAAAGTCTAGGAACCCACTATTAAAATACAAAGGTTTTTGATGTACGTTTTTTTTTTTTTTTTTTACTGTTGGTGTAAGTGTTTCAACACCTTTATAGTAATACTTTGTTAAACTGTCTTTTAATGAGGCTTTAGCTTTCAGCCTTCTGTGGTAGGAGTCTACCGGCACCACATGTTGGCTTGATAATATTGCTTGGACATCTCTTGTCCACACAGATAACTCCACAGATTTCTGTCAGAAGTAGTTCTGGATTCTGGCTGAAACATTCCAAACCATTAATGTTCTCCTGATTAAGCTGTTCTTCTGTTGATTTGGGTGTGTGATTGAACCCAATGTAATGGTGATTATTGAAATCCCTCATCATATTCAACTTTCTAGCACACGCCTGAAGATTGTGGGTCAAAACTAATATTTATTTACTTATATTTTGACACACAATTAGAGGTTTTCATAATTTCTTCCAAGTTAACAAAAAATGGTTCCTTCCATTGGAGGAAAAACAACCCCAGACTATCATTCTGCCACCACCATGTTTCACTGTGGGCACAGTTCCATTGGTGATTTGAAGTGAAGTAAAATTTTGGTTTCAAAAGAACATAGCCCATACTTAAGCAAGGTCTTTTTTTTTGTTTGGAAGAAAATTATTCTGTCATTTAACAATTCTACTTATTTCAGAAATATGGATATTCTATACAAGGCTCTTGTCTCATGTAGAACACAAACAGTACTGATGAGAGATTCCTTCAGCTCCTTCAGTGTTAAGTACAGGCTTTTGTCTGCTTCCCTGACCAGTTTCTAGAGAAACATCCGTTATAATAATGTCACCGTTGTTCAATTTATTTTTATTTTTTCCAGTTATTGGCAGCTGTTATCACAGTGCAATGATTGTGATACAGTGAAATTTGTTTCTTGTACCTCCCTGAAAGCTTTGTAAAACAAGATCCTTTAGGTTCTTAGTAACCTTTCAGCAAACTGAGTCTTTTGCTAAAGGTTGCAAACGAGCAACTGTCCATAAATCCTACTTCGCTGTTGAACTGTATTACAGGTTTATCAGATTCACTATTATTGATGGCACGGGCGTATCCAAGAGAACGTCAAGCTGGAACAGAAGCACAAAATCAATAAAAAGAAAGCGAGGGGTGACAAACGCTGGTCCTCAAGGGCAGGTGTTCTGCAACCTTTAAGCTTGGAACACACCACACGACTTTCACAGTCATCACGGATTTTGAAATTGAGGGTTTGGAACATGTATTTGGGAGTTTATCTTCGTTGCTTTGGTGCATTTCTCTAAGCAAAATTACAATTCTCATAACTGTTAGTTCAGCCTCCCCATCATTTAGTCATTTGTGCACACCATAGTAGCAGTTTCTCATTCAGTCCAAGAAACTGGTAATGCTTTGGACATTGTAACAGCCATAATTGTGCGACAGCCTAAGTTATTTGTTAGTGATGTCACAAGTATGTGTCGCTACCTGCCCTGCAGAACATGGGAGAACAAGCTGCAGATGGACGCATGGACTGTTATGGACTATACTTTTCTTCTCCCTAATTCAAGTAACGTTATGGGTTGTATGAACTCTGCTTATTTTCATGTATGACTAGATAGCAGCCGTTCAACCGGGCCTTGTAAGCTTGTTGAAGAGTGTGACTATTAAAGGACAAGCACTGTCGAATTCCCAGTTAACCAAAATTCCGAGCTAGCTTTCAAAATCTGACAATTTTAGGCATTTTTAAAAATTCTTTCTTGATGTTTCCCAAACTGAATAATTTCTCTCAAGTGAATCTCAGCTTTCACTAAAGAGGAGGAGTGTGTAAAGCATTAACTTTGACCCATGATTAGCCACTTCTCCACAGTCACTCAGAGCTGAATCCAATGAAACCGTCAATTGGCAAGCATATATCAACCAACCAAGCAGGACTAAGTTATTATATCATATTACAGTTATTTCCTTTAAGTACTGCTATACTGTTTACAGTTGCCTGCTGCTTTACCCAAAGGGTCTTATCTTTGTTGTAAATTCTGTAAGTTTTTACTTTGCTTTTGCACAATACTGTAAACAAGAACTACAAAGAGCATATGCAGTAAAAATGTAAAATGCATTTAATCAGTGTCTTGTACTGATTTACCTCAGTAAATACAGAAATGTGTAACTAAATTGAGATAGTGTCTCTAAGTTCAGATTTTTTACACATAACCCGGCTTTGCACCGGATGCATAACGTAATGGACGCGGTTTCCCTCCGCGGCGCACCCCTTTCTACTGGGAGGATTTAATTTATACAGCGAATGCGTTCCACACAGATGGTTGGGGCAAGCCAAAAGGAGAAAAAAAATGTGCATAACAAACAACGCTTTTTATGTCGTCAGAGCAGACAATAAGCGCTGAAAAAAAACTGCGTTTGGTCTGTCAAAGATGGCGTATTTTCTACGGTTCTTTTGGAACGCGTTCAGTGAGCGGCTGTATAACGTAATAAGCGGTGTTCAATGACCAGAGGAAACGTTGTTTTTTAAGGTGCTCCAAAGGAGCGGTTGAAAAAAAACTGCATTCTGGCGGTGTTTTCGCTGCTTTTTCCAGTGTCATAAGATATTTCACTGAGTTGTTTTCTTCATCCTCTATCTGGCATGCTCAAAAGTGGGCACATTTTTATCCTTTTGGCTTGCCATAGCTGGTCCTGCAAAGTCATGAAATCACAGGAGAGTTGCGATTGCATACCTGAATTGGTAGAATGCAGAAAAAAAATTGCTGGATACTTTACACTGCTCTCGTGTTTGATTTCCTGTCTGGCCTGATCTGAACTGCGTTCTGGAAGTGTAACATGTAAAAAATAGAGCCGGCACGTAAATTTAGCAGAGCGCCGCTACAGTCCACTTCTGGGACACTTCCGCCACTGCGTGTCCAGTGGAAACAAACCGATTGACAATAATGGCAGATATTAGCTTGTATTGCGCGTCGCAGAGTGAACTGTCATTAAGGGAAAAAAACATGACAAAGCCATTTGACTATCTTGTTCATAAAGTCAGGACTTTTCATTTTAATGACACTGACACTTCCATTGACATCAATACTTGCTCTTGAAGAATAACCTATCTGCTTTGAGCAAGTGACTTTATTTGCAGGTTATCCACTAGGCTTTACCGTTAATAATTGTTTTGAGAATTGTTAATGGTGATTTGAGAAATGCACCAAAGTGACTGAGAGAAACAGTTTTATTTCCGCCTTAACAGACAACAATATAGTGTTTGGACTAGATGCTAAAAAATAAGAAGTTTTAATATATGATAAATAGGTTCTATGTGGAAAATATGTTATTCAGAAATGTAAAATCATTAAATAAACCCCACTGCCTTCATGTTCAATGTGTGATTTTTTTCCTTTAATTCAATAGGAATCTTCAGTTTTTACTGTAATTTAGTCTGAAAGATCCGAGTGTCTCTGTTTGTTTGTTTTTTATTACTAACTGATTTGAATCAGTTAATAGTTTGTACTATGCCCTTTTCTGTTGGGCAATCATGTTTATAATAGTTAAAAATAAAGTTTAAAACAAAGACGGCTCCCAGCTGATGCCTTGTCCCAGCCTCTCTTTTATTAGCTGTCATCAACACACCTTTACAGTTGGGTTGGGGACCACTACACATTCAGTAGCTTCCAAATCCACATCAAAAGTTGGACTGTGACTGTGCTCGGGTCGGGCCGGGCCGGTTCCCCTCCCAGACTCCAGAGACTTTAAAGAGACCCAGTCCTTCTTTTTGACCGATGGAGTCAAAAAATTTGGTCATAATCTATTTTTACCATTCAACTTTTTAAATTAGAACACATTGAATAGAATTTATTTTTTATTCATTTTAATTAATATTCAAGTCAAACAAGCTGAACAGAGAACTACATATAAACAATGAAAGGAAACGATTGCACTTAAAATACACTAAACAAAAATATAAACGCAACACCTTTGTTTCTGCTCCCATTTTTCATGAGATGGACTTAAAGATCTAAATTCATTCCAGATACACAATATTACCATTTCTCTCAAACATTGTTCACAAATCAGTCTAAATGTGTGATGGTGAGCACTTCTGCTTTGCTGAGATAATCCATCCCACCTCACAGGTGTGCCACATCAAGATGCTGATCTGACATCATGATTAGTGCACAGGTGTACCTTATACTGCCCACAATAAAAGGCCACCCTGGAATGTGCAGTTTTTTGCTTTATTGGGGGTCTGGGGATTCAGAACCGGTCAGTATCTGGTGTGACCAGCATTTGCCTGATGCAGTGCAACACATCTTCTTCGCATAGAGTTTATCAGATTGTCAATTGTGGCCTGTGGAATGTTGGTCCACTCCTCTTCAATGGCTATGCGAAGTTGTTGGATATTAGTGGGAACTGGTACACGCTGTCGTATACGCCGGTCAAGCAAATCCCAAACATGCTCAATGGGTGACATGTCCGGTGAGTATGCTGGCCATGCAAGAACTGGGACATTTTCAGCTTCCAAGAATTGTGTACAGATCCTTGCAACATGGGGCCGTGTATTATCTTGCTGAAACATGAGGTGATGTTCATGGATGTATGGCACAACAATGGGCCTCAGGTATCTCTGTGCATTCAAAATGCCATCAATAAATCATCAATCATCAATAAAGTGCTCACCCACACGACGCCACACACGCTGTTTGCGATCTGCCCTGAACAATGTAAACCGAGATTCATCCGTGAAGAGAACACCTCTCCAACGTGCCAGACGCCATCGAATGTGAGCATTTGCCCACTCAAGTCTGTTACGGCGACGAGCTGGAGTCAGGTCAAGACCCCGATGAGGACGACGAGCATGCAGTTGAGCTTCCCTGAGACGGTTTCTGAAAGTTTGTGCAGAAATTGTTTGGTTATGCAAACCAATTGTTTCAACAGCTGTCTGAGTGGCTGGTCTCAGATGATCTTGGAGGTGAACCTGCTGGATGTGGAGGTCCTGGGCTGGTGTGGTTACACGTGGTCTGCGGTTGTGAGGCCGTTTGGATTCACTGCCATATTCTCTGAAACGCCTTTGGAGACGGCTTATGGTGGAGAAATGAACATTCAATGCACGAGCAACAGATCTGGTTGACATTCCTGCTGTCAGCATGCCAATTGCACGCTCCCTCAATGCTTGTGGCATCTGTGGCATTTTGCTGTGAGACAAAACTGCACATTCCAGGGTGGCCTTTTATTGTGGGCAGAATAAGGTACACCTGTGCACTAATCATGATGTCAGATCAGCATCTTGATGTGGCACACCTGTGAGGTGGGATGGATTATCTCAGCAAAGCAGAAGTGCTCACTATCACACATTTAGACTGATTTGTGAACAATGTTTGAGAGAAATGGTAATATTATGTATCTGGAATGAATTTTAGATCTTTAAGTCCATCTCATGAAAAATGGGAGCAGAAACAAAGGTGTTGCGTTTATATTTTTGTTGAGTGTAGGAACAGTTCACCTCCTGTGGTCTCTCCTGCTTGTGGGAAATCAAATAGTGGTATTGCTGCAGAGGTTATTGTCATGAGGTTTTGGATTTTTGCTACAGAGAGATCACTTTTTATGGGGGTTTAGTTGTTGTTCTAGAGACTGAAGCTGCACTCTGGAGACTGGAATTACAAAGCCACTTCAGCCAAAGTTTTGAAATCAGGGAACATTTCTCCAGCTGATGTGATCAGAAGTCGGAAAGACTATCTAAGCGAGCCGTTTCCTGATCCACAAGCTATAGCTTCAGTGGGAGGAAATTCTGAAGCATGCGCCGTTTCTGCAACAGTGGTTGGCATAACACCGGGCTCTTTAGAGCGCCTTTGTAACCAGCCACACCGGTCACAGTTGCATTCCCAAAGCCTCCGTAACTCTTCAACACGCTGTTAGCTCCTGACAGCTCTGAGATCAAGATCAGTTGTTTGTATGGGAATCTTTTTTTGATTGATTGATTGATTGATTGATTTAGTTACCTGAACTCTATGCCACTAAGTTAAAAATGTCTGCGTGTCTGAATCAATTGGTCATGGGTGTGAATTGTAAAGTGTAAAATTGACGTATGGCCTTCAGATTTTTCCTTCACCATACTAAAAAAGAAAACGCACAAATGTGGAAAATATTCGGTTAAAGTGACACCTGGCTGGACCAAAGAGACATCTAAAAGTTGCAAGACTCCTGCCCTCAAGGGCTGGAGTTTGAATCCACAGGCTTATGTTCCTTGAAAGTTTATTTGGACATCAGGTAGTAATGCGCTTCTTCAAAAAGGTTTCCTCTTTAAGCTCAGGGTCATTGTAACCAGGCCTTAAAGAGCTTTTCCCTGCATTTCACAAAGAAGACGTCACATGATCTCATGAGGTGAGGTCACATGACTGCTGAGCTGGAGACTTCACATTCTGCCAGAGGAGATGGAGTCCCAGCAATTTAAGGTGAAGCTCCCCTTGTCTCTGTGTGGCAGAGCAAGATTATTTATCTCTACAGCCATGAAGCCTTGTAGCTGAAGTACAAGTGATGTCTCAGGACTCCTCCCCTATTTAGTTCAAGGATGCGCACAGTTATGTTTATTGCAGCTTTTTTATTTTCTGCATTTATCCACAAACAGATTTTTGTTTTCAGTTCAAAGATGAAGATGACAAAATGAATGTCACATAAAAAGTAGAAAACTATGTACTGTCTCCTTTGTTTTACATCACGAGAACCAAGCATTTTAACAGGGGGTGTCTAAACCTTTTAGCTGAAGCAGCAAGAGCTAAACCTCATCAAATATGTGCAGCACAGCCATTTGTTGTTTGGCTCTTTGGCTTAATCTCCCAGCTAATTACATAAAATGATCTCTCCGATTTACAACAATGTCTTTTGCATGCCTATAATCCTGGCAGCTGCAGCCAAAATGCCTGGCTGCCACCAATCCCCCCCCCCCCCCTCTTATTCATGTGAGATTTGCAAGAACATTTACCATCACAGAAACAAGCCCATGTGTTAAAATATACACATTTATAAGCAGCATAATGATAATATATACCAGTGCAGACTTAGACGTCACCCAGTTTATGCGTTTTCTTATTTATTGATACAAAAGTTTGATCTGATTATGACGACAGGCCTGCACTTTCAATCATCCCTCAAGAGTAAATGTTTATTGATCAATAGAGACTTGGGCATGTAAATTCTGATTTGTATGTGCGTGTTGTCTGTAGGGCGGCTGCAGAGAGGAATCCATCATTATTGGCATGTGGAGCTGATTACTGTAGAGACTCTGAAAGTCTCATGGAGCTATGATAAAGAACTCTGTCCAGGCCTCTTTAGAACCACATCACTCAGGGTGTCTATACAAAGGCACAGAGCGCTGGCAAATCAGAACATCGCATGGTGGGCCGGGTCTACAGAATATGTGAAGGAAAAACAGCAGCAAGATATGAATGAAAACAACATGAAAACACAGCATTTAATTGCTCATTCCTGTCAGACGTGGAATGGATGGATGGATGGATGGATGGATGGATGGATGGATGGATGGATGGATTCTTCAGTCTTGAGTCTTTTACAGCCTTTTACAGCTTTTCCTCCATGATTGCCCTGTATCCTGTATTTAGCTCTATCCATCGTCCTATCACCTCAGCTTCCCTGTTACTGTGGAGGAAAAACATCCCCCACACCATGATGCTGCCATCGCCATGTTTCATAATGAAGATGTTGGGATCTGGTTTTAGTTTCTCTCCCGAGATAGTGTTTTGGATGTTGGCCTAATCCTTAAATATTGGCTTTTGGCTGACCTGTTTTTTTCTGTCTCTTACATGGCAAATCAAATCAAATGAGACCCTGGTTTTCTGTTTGCTATAACAACACGGCATTTTGGGTTGGATGGTGGCGCAGTAAATCTCACCCTGTGGTCTTTATGTATGCAGTTAGCATGCGTAGGTTCTCTCTGGGTACTCTGACTTCTTCCAACAGTCCAAAAACATGACTGTTAGAGTAATCAGTCTCTCTAATTTGCCCTTAGGTATGAGTGCGTTCGTGTTTGTGTGATGGACTGGTGACCTTTACAGCATGTACCATACTTTGGCTTTGGGAGGCCTACATTTGTATGGTAAATTGTTAGTATTTAATCACCAACCAAGGCTTCTTCTGCCATTCTCTTCCAAACTGAGCTGGATGACACAGAAGACATATCAGCAATAACTTATCTGGTTATGTCAGACAACACTAACGTCTTAACTGCTGGGCCAGGGATAATTTCGAAAATCTCATCCAAAACGACTCAAGATGGGATTTATCAATTGTTCCTCTCGATCTGAGCTGCTTGAGTAACCAGAGCTGATTGAAGTACTTACAACTATGACCCTTGTCTTAGCATGTTGTTGCTAGATGTCCACAGTGAATGGGTATCCAGGAAGATCGATTTTTAAGGATCAGCCATTGGGCTTGCAGGTCCCATGCACTGACCCTGATTGGCAGATGAACTCATTCAATTGAAAAGTGTCATAATGAAATAAATAAGCCACTGGAAAAAAAACTTTATGAAAAGAATGCTGACTTCGAAAAAAAAGACATTTTAGAATAAAAAGTAATAAAGAAATTTAAAATGGCTAAAAAAAACTGTATTATTAGGAAATAATGTACAGTGAAATAATAGCTTTTTCTGGCAGCTGAAGGATGAGCAGCTTCTCCCAACCTCTCCTGATCTCTAGCCTCATTCTAGCCTTATTCTTTTTTCTTATTTTTTTCTTATTTTCATTTCTTATTTTCATTTCTTAGCTTTTTTCTTAGATCTTCATACACCTATGGAAATGAGACAACTTTACCGATGAGTACACGCAGGGAACAAGAACCTGGCAGCCCTGTGTTATCACGGTCCAACAGTCTCACACAGAAGCCACAGAACAACGCTACTCCTCCAGCCAAAAGTCGTTTAACGGGTAGAACACCCCACTCACAAATCAACAACGACTGGCCGGCTTTAAAGCACACCGAATCTACAGCTGCTTTCTCTGCTCCCAGGAAGAAGGAACGAAAGAACCCCGATCCTAAAGCAGAGGATATCTCTCCCCCTGGAGTTCCACTGAGAAACAGATTCGCAGCCCTCAGTTCCCTGAAAGACGACACAGCCCCTGGGACCAGCCAAGGCCACCAGGAGAAGAAATCCATCAACATGAAGCGGACACAAAACAAAGTAAGAACACCGCCAGCAAAAGTTCTCATCATACATGACAGATCAATTAATGGTGTTGAAGATTTTTGTAGCCAGAACACTAGCGTTATCAGCTTCCCCAAGAGTGCAATGAGAGAAATATCAGAAAAAATCCAGACGATTTTGGAACAACATCCCAACCTGAAAAAGCTTGTAATTCACGCAGGTGTGAATGATGTGGCCAAAAAGCAATCTGAAGTTCTCAAAGCAGACTTCTCTGATCTGATACAGAGACTTGGTGGACTCAACATAAACGTCTTTATCAGCGGACCAATCCCTGAAGGAAATGATGAAGTAGACATTGCACGCTCCACAAATGGTTGAAGAGAAATTCTGTTGAAAAATCCATCCCATTTTAATAACTTTAAAATATTTGGATGTGCCAATCACTTGTTCAAACCAAATGGACGTTATCTTAATAGAGCTGGACTGAGACTCTTGACCTCAAATATTTTTTGTTATCTGAATAAACACTTGATAAGGCTCGCAAAAAGTCGACCTTGTGCCACAGCCTGTTGACACTACCAGAGAACAAAAACAAAAACTCAAGATCACACCACCCTCTCAGACACCTGCAAGGACTGACACAGAACAAACTTTTCCAGCAGCGAGTAAAGATGAAGAACACTTTGCAGTGCAATGTACAAGTATCACAATGTCTTCAGACTCATCGACAACTAATGTCTCTCCGTTTAGAGATTTCTCAGACAGACTGATAGCACAAATTAGAACTGGATCACAACTAACACCGAAACTTGGACTACATCAGGGCTCTGGGACTGACACTGGATGTACTCTGCCAATGCCAGAACTAGTAATCACGGATATTTGATGGGAAAGGGAACCGGACAGTAATCCTACTCCCACCGTCTCCCAGAGGTTTTCCGGCCACCCCGAAAAAATTATTCAAGTCATTATTAGCAAAAGAAAACAAAATCTTAATGCCAAACACACTTATAATAAAACAAATCTCAAGTTGATCACTTGTCAGAAAGCTCAGCTACCAATTATAAAACCACTTAAGTTAGCTTTATTAAATATTAGGTCTCTATCAGGAAAGTCACTCCTAATTAATGAACTCATCACTGAGCATAAAATACATGCCCTTTTTTTATCAGAAACATGGCTAGATATAAATAATGAAACACCTGTATTGATAGAAACTACTCCTCCAAATTACAATTTCTTAATTGAGAGCAGGAATCACAGACGAGGTGGAGGTGTAGCCACAATTTTTCACAATTCAATGAACTTTAAAAAGGTATCCCTGGGCACATTTGACTCTTTTGAATACCTAGCCACCCAGATAAATGAGCCTTAAAAAGCTCTATTCCTGAGTTTATTTAAGCCTCCTAAACATAACTCTAACTTCTTTAATGATTTCGGCGACATTCTCTCCGTAATATGTATCGACTATGACCAATTAATCATTATAGGGGACTTCAACATTCATACTGACATCCCCCAGGATAGACTAGCTAAAACCTTCACAACTTCGCCTGACCCAGCATATCAAACAGCCAACACACAATAGAGGACACACTCTGGACTTAATTATCAGCTAAGGTTTATCTATATCTGACATCTCAGTTATTGATACTGCATTATCTGACCATTTCTGTATTTTCTTTGAAAGTACCATCTCTGCTAAAATATCTAGCCACAGTGAGACAACTGTAAAAAAGCGTTTTCTAGGGGACAGTTCAGTTAAAACCTTTAAAAGCATTTACCCTTCCACCACATCCCCCTCATCTCCCAACTCCAGCTCAGTAAACAAGCTGGTAGATAATTTCCTCGTTAAAATCTCAGACATCATTGATTCCATTGCTCAGATTAAAGGGAAAGTAGTCTCAGGTAGAAAGAAGGTTCCGTGGGCGAATGATCCACTGGTACGTAGCAAAAAAAGGAGTGTCGACGAGCCGAGAGAAAATGGCGGAAAACTTGACTCCAGGTTCACTATGAGATCAACACAGAGGGACTGAACAGATATCAGTTAACTTTGAAAGAAGCTAGGGAATCTTTATTTTCTGAAATCATTAGCAGAAACATTAATAATGCAAGGACTCTGTTTGCAACAGTGGAAACACTAACTAATCCTCCAGTGACAGTAGCCCCTGAACTAAATTCTACCAGGGCCTGCAATGAATTTGCCAGCTTTTTCACTAAAAAGATTTTAACAGTTAGAAGGTCGGTATGTACCGCAGCACCAAACCGACCACCAATGTTATACCCAGGTAACACAAATGTAGAAAAACTGTCAGAATTCCACAAAATAAACCAAAAAAGCCTAGAAGAAATTATTAACCAATTACGCTCCTCCTCCCGCTGTCTTGATATCCTACCCACAGCTTTCCTTAAGAAAGTTTTCCCTGTCATTGGGTCTGATCTGATTAAAATAGTTAACTCATCCCTTCTGTCAGGTATCTTTCCCCAGGCTTTAAAAACAGCAGTTATTAAACAACTGCTAAAAAAGAATAATCTGGATAACACGTTAATGCAGAACTACAGGTCGATCTCTAATCTTCCATTCATCAGTAAAATTATTGAAAAAGCTGTTTTAGCAGTTAAATAGCTTCATAGCAATGACCAAATGCTTTGATGTTTTTCAGTCTGGTTTCCGTGCTCACCACAGCACTGAGACTGTCCTCGTCAAAGTTTTCAATGACATCCGTATAAATGCCGACTGTGGTAGAACCACAGTGCTGGTTCTGTTGGACCTCAGTGCAGCATTTGACACTGTTGATCATCATATAGTATTAGAATGACTGGAGAGCTGGGTTGGACTCTCCGGTACAGTACTTGGCTGGTTTGAGTCTTACCTAAAGAACAGGGACTTCTTTGTTTCAATAGAAAACTTTTCATCAGAACAAACAGAAATCACATATGGGGTGCCCCAGGGCTCCATCTTAGGGCCCCTCCTGTTTAATATCTACATGCTCCCACTAGCCCAGATTATAACAACCAACACGATTAGCTACCATAACTATGCAGATGATACTCAGCTTTACATTACGATGTCGCCAGGTGACTTTGAACCAATTCAAACCCTAAGTAAATGCATCGAGCAAATCAATGAATGGATGTGTCATTACTTTCTCAAGCTGAATAGAAACAAAACAGCAGTAATTACTTTTGGACCTAAAGAGGAACGATCAACAGTCAGCACACAGCTTCAGTTAATCCAGCTATAAACTACTGATCAGGCACGAAATTTAGGTGTAGTAATGGACTCAAACCTGAACCTCCAGGGTCACATAAAGGCAATAACAAGATCAGCTTTCTATCACCTAAAGAACATTTCTAGGATTACAGGTATGATGTCGCAACAGGACCTCGAAAAACTCATCCATGCGTTTATCTTTAGTCGGATTGACTACTGCAACAGCGTCTTCACAGGTCTGCCTAAAAAGTCAATCAGACAGCTGCAGCTGATCCAGAACGCTGCTGCTTGTGTTCCTCACTAGGACCAGGAAAGTAGAGCACATCACCCCAGTTCTAAAGTGCTTACACTGGCTCACTGTAGCTCAGAGAATAAACTTCTAAATACTTTTACTAGTTTCTAAATCATTGAATGGCTTAGCACCAAAGTATATTAAAGATATCCTGTTACTCTACCAACCCACCAGACCACTCAGGTCCTCTAATTCCAGTCTACTCAACATCCCTAGAATTAGAACCAAACACGGAAAAGCAGCTTTCAGTTTCTATGCTCCTCTAATCTGGAACAAACTTCCAGAAAACTGCAAAGCTGCTGAAACACTGAGTTCTTTTAAATCAGAACTAAAAGCTTATCTGTTTAGAGCTGCATTTGAGTAATGCTTTGTTGTATCATGTTTTGTTTATGTTTCTTGCTGTTTAATGGCTTGAAGTATCTGTGTGTGCTTCTTCCTTTATTGCTGTTTTTACTTTATATGCTTTGTGATTTAATGCTGTTTTTTTTTTTTTCTCTAATCATGTAAAGCACCTTGAATCACCTTGTTGTTGAAAGTGTGCTATACAAATACAATTGCCTTGCCTTGCCTAATACTTTCTATTAGGCACGTAAAGGAAAATAAAAATGATTTCATACTACTGAGCTTAGAATTTTAAGTGCATTCAGTTTTTTGTTGTTTTTTGCATGGTCACATAATATACAGTTTTTGTCTATTATTTAATTACTTAGATATTTATATCATAAGGTTTTATTTATTTATTTAATTTTGAGCATTTTGGCATTCCATACCTGCCCCCCACAACCCTGCAAGGACAAGCGCATATGGATAGGTGGATGAAAACAACATCTTATCTTGGAAATTTTCACCATTTGAATGAAAAAAGTTCTCTAATGACGTGCTTGTTGTGCTTGTGAAGAGGTATTATCTTGAAATCAGTTAACTTGAGAATGATCCATGATGTAAAAGTATTTATACCTCTTTAACAGGCAGAGTGTACGATTATTAATTATCCTGTTGATAGATTTCCCCACCTGAGTTGTGGACCTCCGCAGCTCCTCCAAAGTAAAATAAGCTGCCCTTGCCTGGGCCCTTGTAAGTTCAGGTAGGGGGCCATTTCTTGGTAAGTTTGCAGTTGTGCTATAGTCTTTCCACTTTCAGATGATGCCTTCAACAGAATTCTGGGAGATGTTAAAGTTGATATTGTTTTAGAAACCAACTTTGGTTTTAAACTTATACACAATTTTCCTGTCTGCTGTTTTCCTTGGTCTTCATGATGCTGTTTATTCTCTGATGTTCTCTAAACAAACATCTGAGGCCTTTACAGAGCAATTTGTTATATACTTTCTAAAAACCATCAATCTTTTTTTTCCAGTCAGTGTGAATACTATGCATTGCCTCGTGTTGGTCTGTCAGGTACGACCCCAGCAGAACACATCGAATCTGGTGGGAGTCAAAACTATTGTGAGACAAAGTGGATACATGGACAAGATCTACTTAGCCTGCAAAAGTAGGAGATTCCCCTGAACAAACTGGTCCAACACCCATTGCTTATAGGAACTGCCACTTAACTACAACTGACTGAAAGCTAGCTGTTAATACAGCAGCACACAGTGAATGATCATCCTTTGGGTTCTTCCTACAACTGCTTGATTGATATGGAGGTGTTGCATCAGGTGTTTCACTCTTACTGCCTATACAGCCCCATCAACACAGACGCACCTTCTTTGTTATTGGTTGAGAAAGCTCAGGTGTAGCCTGTTATGAGAAAGAAATGGCTGAGACGGGCCCAATTAACTGTCTGATTAATTGGTTGATCTATTGTCATCAGCACTGACAATTTATTCATGGGGTTGGTGGGATGGTGTATACTCATATAAAACACCATGCCAGCACAAAATGATGTCTGAATTGGACAATCCAGCGATGTGTGTTATAACAATGATGGAGAAGAGGTTTTGAAACAATGAGGAGAAAAACTCTGTCTGACTGAACACACTGCTATGAGGCAAGTAAAGACATGCAGTTCAGTGTTCCAGATGATGACATTTTATGTAACGGCTAAAACAAAAATTATGTCAATCTGTTCATAGAAAACATCCAACATTTAAATGGAAAAATCTCTGTTTTTACAGCTGGTACTGAAACCTGGAGCTAGATTTCTCATTAGTCTGTCCAACTGTCCAACAGCTTATTGTGCTGATGACATCCAGCTTTTGGTTGTATTGTTTTGCCAAAATGAATCACTGAGTGGCAACATTGAGCCAAGTCAAAGTATCTGGTGTATGGTGATTTGAAAAACTTAGGAAACCCTGTTAAATATTCACTTCTTTCAAAAGAGGTGTTGACATATCAAAAATGTGCATTCCAACAAAAAGTTTTGACACCCTTTCCTCCAAAAGTAAGTGTTACCCCATTTGGCTCAGCAACTTCATTAAGATACTTCTACCAGTCTATGATAACAGTCTGAGGAAAGTTTGGCCCACTCCTCACTTTCAGAAAGGAGACATTTGAGGGGTTTCTTCTATTTACAGCCAGTTTCAAATCACACCACATCATCTCAATAAGATCATGATCTGGGCTTTTACTCATTTCAGGACTTTTCTTAATTTTTAGCCAGTCCTTGGTGGATTTAGGGTATGTTTTGGGTTTTTGGTATGTTGCAGGGTCCCGTTTTACTTTAGCTTTCAGTTTCTCCCAGTTGATCTCACATTTCCTCAAGGACCCTTTTGTACCTGGCAGAATTCATGGTGGATTTATTGATGGTGAGCTGTCCAGGTCCTGTAGCAGCAAGGCATCTCCAAATCATGACACTTCCACCTCCATGCTTCACAGTTATTATGAAAGGTTGCATATTATGCAAATCTCACTTTTTCCATTCTATTGTGTTTCTCTGGGTCTCCTCTGCTTCTGTAAATACTCCGAAAAGGAATGAAAACCATCCATCCATCCATCCATCCATTTTCTTTTTTTTTTTTTTTTTTAGCAAATGCTTCCTGTCAGATATCTTGTGCTTCAACAAGCCGTTTGAAAAAGTCCCTTATTGTGACGTCACAACAAGCGGAACTTGCATGGAACATCCCCCCATTTATCAAAGCCCGCCACTCTTATGTCAAAGCCCACCCACCAATTTCATGCCATTCTCATGTGTGGCAAACCCACAGCATAGCAAGAAGCTGGGTGGGCGTGGTTTGCAACCGCTAATTTGCATAAAAGTGACAGAGCCCTCTAAACAGCTCATTCTGAAAGAGCCTCAAATTCTCAAGAATATTGAGCTGGTGAGATCGCTTTATGTGAGAGTGATCTTGTGCAAATAACTTCCTTGACATGTTTTATTCAGATCATAGAGCTATTATAACCATAGACTGTATATATAAGATGGACGGAGCCTCTGTGACATCACTCGTAGGTTTCTGAAGAGCTGAATTGAAGCCCAGTGGGCGGTCCCCACCACTGCCATCTTGGCTGCGTCACGCGTCTCGTCACTCCTTGAAAATATAAAAATGGGCAAAGAGGTGGGGCTGAGAGTGGGGCTGTGAGGGTGGGGGCGGATGTTTGACACCCATCAAACTCTGAGTTAATGTAGTTACGAGCTAACTGAGCTAACCCAGAGCTAACCGAAGCGAGCACAGGTTCCCGGGCTCTTTTAGCCAGACAACCGTACTTGAGCGACTCTGTTACCCTCTGCCTTCCAGGCTGTAAATAAAAGAATATCACATTGGTAATTCGGTAGCTACTTTGCTAATTAATTAGCTCAGTTGGAGCAGGAGCGGCATCTGCGAAGTAGAGTGGAAATATAGAATTTTACTTATTGAAAAAAAATGGAGCACAGACTTCTTCTCTGTTAGTGCAGTCAATACTACAGCAAGCCATCTTTGTCCAATAAGTGCACGATTACCATCCGAACAAGAATAAACATTGCAGACGCAACTGATGGTCAAGTTCAGAGAAACGAAATGGCCTGGACTGTTAACGTGAGTCAGAGGCTAAGGCCTTCCCTGGAGCAAGTAGGGGAGCGGAGGGGGGGGGGGGGGGGGCAAGCCGCTAGTCACCAGCTCTAGCGCTGACAGCTAATCTGAGACCTGTCAATCAAAAGGACACGCCCCTATTATTCATAATTTAAAGCTTAAATTATGTCTAAACGGATGAGATATAAAGAAAATTCACCCCCCTCAGATTTGTCATGATGGTAAAAGTGGCCTATTAAACCTGAAATAGGTTTTTGAACCAGGCTGTAAACATGTTTATTTCTGCTGTGAAGTTGGCATTTTGAACATGGGAGTCAATGGAAACTTGCTCCTTTCTGCAGCCAGCCCCTAGAGGATGAAAGGGAAACTGCAATTTTAGTCACTTCGTCATTTGAAATGCAGAGTTTGCCCCTTGATTATAAGTTGTTTAGAAATTCATAATATGCCCTTCTTTTCCTGGACTCCTGCATCTGGTTCAATATGACCTCTATTTGGGTGTCCGGTCAATTCACCATTAGACTCATCTGTCCAAAGAACATTACTCTTGAGGTTCTGCTCATTGTTTATGTTTTCTCTGGCAAGCCAAGCTATATATCTGGGGATTAAACCAGAAAATCGTTCGTTAAAAGGCTGAGTAATGATGTTCTGGGGACCAGATGTGGTATGACTGAGTGTGACCTAAGTTATTTTAAGTGGGAATAAATATGGTGAATGTCTTAGTATTTAGAAAATATGATAATTACATTTAAATACCTGTCAAATATTTAGACGTGTCTTTGGAAATAAGAAAAAATCACGACACTTGTTTAATCTTACAAAGATTTTAAAATATATATATTTAATTTATTTATATTTTTTGTCAAGTTAGTTGTTTTTTTTTACATTTGCCCATATGTGATTGTAAATAACCTTCATTTTATGCAACTTATGTGTCATCTACAGAATGATAAGATAAACATTCTATGAAACGTTTACTGTAACAATGTGGTAATCATGCTTAAATCTGTTTTTGTTGCATCAGTTCAGCCAAGTCAACACATCCTGAATGCACATTTATGAGAAGTTACCAGTATCACAGCCATAAAACCACACATTAAACCAAACTAAGACTTTTTCTTCTTTGTACATTCCCCATTGACACCAAATGGTGTGAACTATCGACTTTCACCAGAATGCAGCGTTTGTTTCATGTGTGGAGACAGCACCTGTGTGACAACCAGAATGGGAAGTGATGTCATCCGCACTCAGCAGTGTTGCTGTTCACGGTCTGCCCTCTTTGTTTCTCAGAGACATCAGCTAAATGTGGAACTCACTAGCAGGAAGCTCTCAACCTTCCTGTAAAGTCTACCGAGGGAGATCCCAGGCCTGAACGCAAGCTGTGAAGCAGCAAAAAAGTGTGAAAACAATTTAAAACGACACAATGCTCACAGATATTTCATCCTTTTGAGTCAAAAATCTTCATATTGTGGGAACGTTTTAAAAACCAATACATAATCAATTTGGATTACACAAGATTTTTTAGAGTGGGGAAAATAATTGAACATATCAATGTTTTTCTCAGTAAATATTTTAAATGTGGTATTTCACATTAAATTCAAACAATTTGTCATTTTAGCATTAACTAAACATGCATATTTTTAGATTATGGAAGGTAGCCAGAGTGTCTAGATCAGACCCTGGTCCAGTGTGGGTGACGTGTAAAAGTTGTTTTGCGGATGGAAAAATACATAAATAAAATTTCACATTTACAGTCCGGGCAGAAGTTTCTTTAATGTGTTGGGTTGCGATGGAGAAAATATATGTTTTTTTTCCTTTAAGTCTAAAAAAGAGGATGTTGTTGATATGTTGGCTAGGTGGAGAGTGGATGCGAGAATATTTCTCAACCTTGCACTGATAGCAGAATGTTCTTGCCATCCCGGCATCCATTGTTGCCAACGAGAGAGATGTTTCTGTGGCTGGATTTGCGATTCATGGAGGGAGAATACAGTTAAAGCTACGGACAGTGGACAATATTTTACTTCTGCACAGCAATCTCTGCATCAAATAAATCTCAGCTATGCAACATCCCAGAGAAATAAAGGGGAAAAATTCATAGTAATATAATTTATCTTCAATCACAGGTCACGTTATTTACTGTCTTTGAATGTTTTTTTTCAAACTGTGATGGAAAAATCTGAAGGTCGTCTGACATTTTAACAGATTATAATTCAACACTCTGAGCACTTGGTACAGATGGGCAGAGTTCAGGGAACTGAATCAATCAAAAAAAGATTTCTAGGAGAGAATCTGAGCATCATCTCAGGCCTGGACACCGTACTCAATGCATCTCGCTACCAGACGCATAAGTGGTGCATAACGTCTACGGACAGTGATACGCAGCTGATAGCCACCGTCATTGTCAATGGGTCCGTTTCCTCCGGGGCAGGAAAAAGCGCGAATCAGTCGCAGCCCTCTCCTATACTTACACGGCAGGTCTGTTTTGTACTCACTATGCTTCTAAAACATATCAAGCTCAGCAGTTTAGAACGCGCCAGACAGGAAATCTGACATTTTCAAATCAAAGACACGGGCGGATTTCCGATTCCTTATCTATGCAAAAGACAAAACAAAACCTCATCACCTGTGACACCAGGGTTGAAGTCAGTGCCATGGGACTAATTTTTTGGTTTTATCATGGACGACGAGACGTTAATCCCTCAAGTGGAGAATCACCCAGTTTACATGATAACAGTGATCATTTGTACAAGGACAACATGAAAAAAGAGAAGACTGTTGGCCGATGACTGCTGGAAATAGGCACCGCCCACCCACCCCCCAACCCTGCATAGGATAGACGGTATTGATAATGTATATATATCACACTCAATGTGAGAGGGAAGTTAATTTTAAGCTCAGTGCTGCTATAATGGAAAGGTACACTGCAAAATAAAGGTACATGCTTTCTGTACTATTAGTTAGTTAAATGTTCAGGTACTACACATAAACCTGAAGCAAAGAAGTGCTATACTAGATACAAAGTAGTGGAATACAGTATGAAAAGCAAAATGGGAAAAAATGGAGTGTATATGAGCCCTAGACGTTTTACCTTCACACACTTTTCCAGATAGTTTCACCCATTTAGTACAGGCTGTAAGCCCCTGTATCACTACACTGGCTGTCAGCTTGGATTTGTTTCTACGCTAGGAGTGCTAAATTAATTTTACACTCACCAGAATGAAAATGTCAAAGGCACATTTTTAACAATCTTACACTGCAGAATAACCCAATATCAGTACATCTCACAGCTGATAACCAAGTCATCCATTTTCTCCTTGTCACATCGTCAGACACTTCATTCTGCCTTTGCGACAGGGAGACTTTCAAATAATTGTCTCATACTGCATTCCAGCTCTAATGAATGAAATAAATCATGAATCCAACTCCTGAATCCAAATTAAAGACAAGACTAAGGAACTTTTAAATTGAGGCCTGATTCACCCATGTCCTGAAAATCTGTCAATGTCTTTTTTGTAAACCTAGTAAAGATAAGAAAAAATAAATAAACTTGAAAGCATGTATTCTTGTTCCTAGAGTCTTGCAGGTTTTTCTTTCAGGGGTCAAAAACATACTGTCGACGAAAATATAAACTCTACAAGTTGTATAAGTACCCCTGCCAGATTTACATTTAAAGTTCAATCCATATGTTATTTTCTGATTGAAAAGAACACAGGCATCTCATAAAAATAATAAGACTCATGTACAAGGTATTATTGCACAAAAAAAATCATTTGTTTTTATTTACATTGGAACTAAACATTCCATGTCCTAAATTGTCCATACTTTTCTCAATAATCAATAGAAAAGGCGTTATTGGCTATTAGACCAACCAAGCTCATATCTTCACTGGTATATATTGTTCAAATCGGTGAAATCAAAAGGCCTCTTTGCTATCACCTTAATCTTTTGCTGCCTCCAAAGATTCTCTTTTTGAACTCAAGTCAGAACGAGAATAGTGAACCATCTCCTAACTACTTTAGTTGTGTGTTTTTGGTCATTGTCATGCTGAAATATCCAATGTTGCCCACTAACAATTTTCTCTGCAGGTTGCCTGATGTTGTTGAGAATCTTAATGTCTTTATCTTACACAATTATGTTTACTTTGATTAGGTTGCCTATGCCTTTGGCGGAAAAACACTCTCTTTTTACACCAAATGTCCATCACCAAACAATTTGATTTATGCTTATTATAACCCCAACACAAAGAACCAGAAAGTATTTTTCTTTGCCCAGATAAAATTTTGACAAGGCAAAGTGGAATTTTTTGTACTGCACTTGGAGGTGTGGCTTCCTCCTATGTCTTCATCTATTCAATCCAGCAGTACGCAGTATCTGTTGGATCAGAAATATGTACTCCAAGGAATCTAATGGTATGCACTCTCTCTTCTGCATAGTTGCTGATGCTGAGGGATGTATGCTCAGGAATTATACTCCAGAAGTTCCTGATGATCTGCCTTGTTTGCCCCCGATGACCAGCAGGTTGTTGTCTCTGTATGAGACCCCTTTCGGTTTCACCTTATCTCTGTCCATTGTTTGTAATCATTTTCATAAATGAGCCGCACTACTATGGTATCATCTGCATATTTAGCTATCAGGTTTCCAAATGTGTGGATCCACAGCTGTGTATTAGCTGTGAGACAAGAAATGGACGGAGCGCCACCCTTCAGGTTACCCAGTGCTCAGTGTGATGAGGTTGGTGATGTTTTTAACCAAAGTGCATTGACTGTTGTCTCTCAGAAGAAGTTCTACACCCACAGCCAAGTAGCAGGGCCATTTAGGAGAAGTTTCTGTTTTAGTCTAAGGGGAATTATCCTATTAACCGCCAGGATAAAATTCAAATAAATGATTTTGACATTGTTGTCTTTATGGTACAGATGAGTGAGTACTTTGTGCAGGGTGGTGGTTATTGCATGCTCTGTCAAGCGGATGGGGCAATGGGTATAACCACAATAAAATGTGCACAGACTGCTTAATTCAAGATTCAAACAGAGCTCAGTAACCTAAGTATTTAAAGGTTATGTTTCCCCCAAACCACACTTATATTTAGTACATATGAGACTCAGAATTCTGCAAACCGAAAAGCTTGTGCATACCCTGCAACCATTAGTGCATCCTGCTGAGAAGCAAAAATGTATACGGTTCTGCAGTCTACATTAGTTCACGCATCTACGAGACGCTCCAAAACAAGACACAAAGAGGCCAACAGAAACCAGTCCCAGTTCCAGAGACTGCAAATCTCTAGATGTTCCATGCCCATACCTTAGTGTTCCAGAGGTGGTTTTAAAACATTAAGATCCAATTAAAGCCAAAAACTTCCCTCTCCTTTCATCTTACTTTGATATTTGCATGACAAACCAATTCACTTCACTTTCTTCACTGTCAGTCAAGTTTACTCCTCAGTCCACATTGTTTTGTCGGTCATGCTGTCCTTGCACAAGGTCTCTGAAGGTGGCCTGTGGTATCTGCCAGCTGAAACCAGCATGGGTGTGATTGGCTCTGTTTGTACAGTGGCTCTGTAATGGCCTTGACAGTCTGGTTGCCAAACAGAACTCGTGAAAATCGAGCTCAGGCCCCACACGGGTCGTTTTTGTGTAGAATTAATTAAACTCAAGAGACAAGACAGGACCCCATTTCGCCCCTCAGGTTTATATATAATGTGTGTTTTTTGTTTCGTTTTGCATTCTCTATGCAAGCACCCCAACCGCCCAGCAGGAGTCATTAAAGCCGCGCAGCCATCTGCGCAACTGCAAGCTAAACTGTGGAAAAGGCACCCACAGTTGTGTATGGACCTGAGCTTCCTGCAGTGGTGGGTATTTTCTCTGCATCACTCAAGCATGGGCCATAAGTAAGCTGAGCACTTCTCCAGGTTATTAATATTAAATACCATCTTGGATGGGAGTGGTAGGGAATTGCAAATTAAAGTCGATTTACATTTGATACTTAAGAGCATGGTACCCTCATGGTAATCAGGAAAAATGTCTTCACTTATCCAATTTTTCGACAGAGTCACGACTACTTATTCTCATCACTGGTCCACATAAGCAAGAACATATTCAGGCATATTTTATTGCGAGTTTTATGCAGATTTCTACCTTTAATCCAGTCAAATAAAACTCTTCTGCAAATAAGTGTGCTTTTATTACATCTATAATATTTATTTTAGACATTTGCACTTTTTCCAAATGCATGTTTCACCTTTAACATAACATATTGATGTTCCACATGCGCCGTTTTCTGTTACATTACACGGGCATACAGGAAAATGTAACGTAGAGAGAGCCTTTATGATGTGCAACAGAAATACCACTTAATGCACGCTGTCAGTAAAATCAGTCAGTGAACATACAATGGATTGTTATGATCTCTGATCTCCGGTATTAAAGTCACATGTGATTCATGCCCATCTGCTCTAAATGGCACACTGCTCTCTGCACTGCTGCTGAATGCTGGCACAGCATATAAATCTTGAGGTGCATAATCGCCCAAAAGCAACATCATAACCAGACATCCTCTCACGTGGGTCATTTTTATCCTAATATCGACCCTTCTTTTTTCATTATCTCATTTCTAAATGCTCTCAGCCGGATCTCACCACCCTTCTGGCTAAGATCATTTGTGGGTGTATAGTGAAGGTTTCTGTTTTTTTACCTTTTTGTGCTTGTCGTCACATGCACAACATTAGAACCACTGACAGGTGAGGTGAGTAGCACTTAGAGTAAAAGGTAACAAGTGAAGCTTTTTGTCCTCAAATCCGATGTTAAATGCAGACAGAGTTAGCAAATGTTATGGTTTGAGTGGATTTGACAAGGACCAAACTGTAATGGCAAGATGGGTCAGAGTGCCTCCAAAACTGCATCTATTCCCAGTCAGCAGTGGCCAGTTTTGGATCACATATGGGCCTGGAAGTCATAGTTTGACAGTTTTTACACAAGATGTCATACACTATTGGACTTAAGTAAAATAAAAACTGTGATCTCCTCAACTGCATATAAACAAATGTTAAAGGGGACATATGCAAATGTCACTTCTGTTCATCATTTTGTGTTGCTACTTGGGTCTCTGTTGCTTCTGTAAACGCTCCAAACAAGAATAAAAACGAAGAAAAAGTCAGAAATCTTATGTTAATACAACCTGTTTGAAAAAGTGCCTTACTGTAACGTCACAAAAAGCGGAATTTGCATATAACCGCTTCTCACCTGTCAAACCCTGCACACCAAGTCAATGACATTCTCATGTGTGCAACCCCAAAGCCTAGTAACAAGATGGGTTTGCAACTGCTAATTTGCATAAAGGCAATCACCCTCTAAACAGCTCATTCTGAAAGGGACTGAAATGGTTGAGAATTAAGCCAGTGAGATCACTTTATGTGAGAGGGATTTTGTGCAAAGAACTTCATAAACATGTTCTATACAGACCATAGAGCTATTATAAAAAGTTTACAACGAGAAATAATATGTCCCCTTTAAATATGTCAGTTCGTATTGTTATTTATAGTTCTAGATCTAGCAGTTTAAATGCAAGGCTGGAGTCTGATGTGGAGCCCAGTTGAGGGAAGGCAAACAGGTAAACTGAGGGAAGATGAAGAATGAACACAGAAGGGGCTGAACAGAGATGCAAAGGATATAGAACCACAGGGAAAAGGCTGACAATCTAAGAGAAATAAAGAAAAAAATACAAGAAATGGAACACAACAATAAACTAGGAAACTAAAAACAAATGAATGAACAGATACAGCAGGATCTTTAAAGCCATAATACTGAAACTAAATATGGATATAACACTAATAAGAAACACGAACATAAATAACCAGACAGTAATCAATGCACAAACACAAATGAAACTCCAAACACCCCAGGAACGTGACATCTTTAGATATATGTTGTTGTTGAAAAGGAGAAACAACACACTTGCTATGTGTTTTATGCAACAAATTAGAAAAGGGGTGAAAGGTACAGTGGCAATGATAAACATGATAAGTTAGGTGGGGCCCAACAACTCAACAGTTAGTAGCAGCGATTAATTCTTCTGTGATGCATTCAATCTGACTTTGATCAGTGTTAAATGAACCACATAAAATAGCACAAAACTACACACTATGAACAATTCAATTCAGTGTATTTATACAGCGCCGATTCACAACAGATGTCATTACAAGGCACTTTACAAGAAAAGTCATTTCAATACAATCATACAAACATTCTAATCAGTTTAAAGATTGTTTTCTATTTAAAGAATCCCACCAGATTGCATAGAGTCATTGACTAGCAGTAGCGTCCCGTTGATGCAGACTCCAACCACAGCAATCCCTCATAGAGAGCAAGCAAGTAGCGACAGTGGAGAGGAAAAACTCCACTTTAACATGAGGAAACTTCCAGGTGAACCAGAACGTGGCTCAGTACCAGCGGCCATCTGCCACCACCGTCTGGGGGTTCGAGAAGACAGAGAAGAGACACAGAAAGAACAAAAAGAACTGATGTAAGAGTACTTTCTATATTAAAGAAAGTAAAAAGTTGATAACAGGACACGGGGGATGATCAGTTACTGGGAGCAACATCCCAGTCGATGCCCCGTCCAACAGGGCATTGTAGCTAAGAAGGATACCAGACCAGGTGTAGCTGTCATGCTGCCCTAATCCCCTTCTCCTCATCATTGTCCTTACCTGTGTCTCTCCCATCAACCACACCTGATCCTCCTTACCTTCTGCCCTTATAACCTGTCACTTCCCCTCACTCAGTGCCGGTTCATTGTATTGTAGATGTCTCCCTGGTGTGTTGTCCTGCTGTATCCTCTCGTGCTCATCCGATGTCCTGTTTCCGTTCCTGCCGTGGTCGTCATCATCATCACCTCCTCCACCAGCAGCACCATTTAATAAATATCCTGCACCTTTCCTCGGCATCTTGCGTTTGGGTCCATGCACCACACCGCATACCGTTGACAGAAGCTTCTATGGAGAGAAAAACACAGAGAGAAAACAAAGTTAACAGCAAATAATGTAACTGGAGAGTAGTAGAAGAGAAAAGTAGCAGAGTGAAGTAGGAAAGAAAAGTGGTCAGTTTGTCCTCAAACAGTCTTAATCTATGGCAGCATAACTACAGAGCTAGCTCAGGATGACCTTAGCCACTCTAACTATAAGCTTTATCAAAAAGGAAAGTTTTAAGCCTGGCCTTAAAAGTAAACAGAGTGTCTGCCTCACGGACTAAAGCTGGGAGCTGGTTCCACAGGAGAGGAGCCTGTTAACTAAAAGATGTGCCTCCCATTCGACTTCTAGAAATCCTAGGAACCACCATTAAGCCTGCAGTCTGAGAGCAAAGTGTTCTGTTAAGAACATATGGAACAATGAGACCTCTGATGTATGATGGAGCTTGATTATTATGGGATTTATATGTAAGAAGGAGGATCTTAAACTCTATTCTGGATTTAACAGGGAGCCAATGAAGGGAAGCTAAAACAGGAGAAATGTGATCACTCTTTTTAATACAGGGATTTCTTTGTTTCAATAGGAAACTTTTCATCAGAACGAACAGAAATCACATGTGGAGTGCTCCAGGGCTCCATCCTGGGGCCCCTCTTATTTAATATCTACATGCTCCCACTAGCCCAGATTATAACAACTAATACAATTCACTACCAAACTATACAGATTATACTCAGCTCTACATTACAATGTCACCAGGTGACTTTGAACCCATCCAAACCCTAAGTAAATGCATCTAGCAAATCAATGGATGGATGTGCCATAACTTTCTCCAGCTGAACAGAAACAAAACAGAAGTAATTACTTTAGGACCTAATGTGAGGTTCTGTGTTTGTGTGTCTGCTGTGAGTCATCTGTCGCAGGGAGGATCTGTGGTGAGGAGCTGCTGCACGGGCTGATTGCACTCACCTGTTTTCAATCAGGCCTTTTGTGTCCCTGGGCTTCTTCAGGAGCTGGCTGACAAACATTCAACGCCTGATGGTTGCCCTACCGGTACCTCCAAGCCTCTGATCTCCAGGTATTTCTCCCGAGATTGTTCCCAGTGATCTCCAGTGATCCCCTGCGCTCTTTGTGTTTCCCAGGTTCTTACTGAGGAGTCTCTTGATCCAGCCAGTCTCCATTTTTCCACCTGCCTGCCCGCTCTCAGCCATGCCGCCTCCTCCTTGTCACCTTCCACTGGACCTCAGCAGCCTCTGACTCCGCTCAGCAGATCTCACTTATCTCCCCTGAAATTGGAAATCGCCTCAGATCTGTGAGTACCACCGCTCTCAAGAATTCAGTTAATTCCCATCTGTCAACGACCTTCTCTAACTTCATCTCTCCATATCCAGACGCCCAGCAGTCCCCGCTGTTTCCAGCTGATCATTTTCGTTTCTTTAATAAAAACATCTTAACTTTGTTCTGTGGTCCGAGTGTGGTTCTGCATGTGGGTCCGGAGGTTAGACACGAACATGACACCTAAAGAGGAACAATCAAGAGTCAGTACACAGCTTCAATTTATACAGCTAGAAACTACTGATCAGGCCCAAAATCTTGGTGTAGCAATGGGGACGTGAGACCTGAACCTCCAGGGTCACATAAAGGCAAAAACAAGGTCAGCCTTCTATCACCTGAAGAACATTTCTAGAATTAAAGGACTGATGTCGCAACATCATCAGGATCCTCCGGTACATTTCTTGCTGTGTGAAAGCAGCCGAAAGGCAATGTTCCAGAAAAAAGTGGTGTATTTGAAAACACAACATAGAAGACGATGCTGTTCTACTGATTAACTTAAGCCTGCATAGAGCTCGAAATCAGATGGGGCCAGGCCCCACTGTCCCCAAATGCAGGGATGCCACAGGAAAGGTATGTCAAATTGTTCAGGAGGCAAGCAAAAGTAAAGCTAACTGGAATACAAAAAGTTGCTTTATTTTGTTTTTATCTGCCATGTAGCATAAGAAAATTAGAAATGTAGGCAGCCTGTTGAAATACTTTGACAGATGGTAGGGATATTTACAATCTGGACATTTCATGGAGAAGCTGCTGTTGCAACAAGTGATGCTAAAAGTGCTACTGATGCTAATAGAAATAGCTCAAAAATTTAACTTTTATTTCTTATTTTCTTTGCTTTAATGAAAAGGGAACTGATATTTTATTCAGCTGTTAAGTGGAACTTTTCCAAATCTCTCATGTACACACAACAGCTCCACTAATAAATGATTGACTATTCACAGCAGAAAAGATTGTTACGAAGAAATTTTGTGATCTTTACGCCCTCTTTCCTCCCCCTATTCTCAGCATCCTTTATACAGATTTAGCAGCTCTGAAGCATAACGTTAATATAGGCTTGGAGAAATCATTCTGTGGCATATTATGAATGATCAGTCTCAACTAAAGTTAAGCGCACAAACTGGAGTACTATAATTGATATTTATTCCGATTTGCTTACAATACCAGGACAAAACACGATAGCAGCATTTTAGATCAGAAATCACCTGTATTAGCAGATATTTAAATTAAGATATTGAGATCAGATCAGAAGCCAAACATCATGGATTGTAGCATCTATAATCATAGGTGTACCAAGGGAAAAACAGAGTTAAACCAATTATGAGTGGCCAAGGCTTGCTGAAACAGACTGGGAAGCGAAGGCTGACCTGTACAGTATGATCCGACCCAACAATCTACATCCACTGTACCTGAAACTGCTGAAAAAAAGTTAATACTGTTTCTGATAGAAACAAGAGGAAATACACAGTATATCACATTTTACTGCATAGTCAAAGAAAATTAAGGGCCCCCATGCGGACCCTTACACCACATAAAGTATCAATAATGAGCGTGTAGGCATCAAAACCAAAATTTAGAGCAATGGAAGAACGAGGCCTTCTCTGTACAAATACATATTATACATCATTTGAAAGCTGATATTCTTGTGATTCCAATGGTGAATGCCAATCAAAGATACAATCAAAAATATAGGCAAAGGAAACGCTTTTGTCAAACCACTCAGACAGCAAAAAAATATGCAAGTCACTGTTTGAAGCCACTTATCATTGACAGGATGAAACCATCTCAAACAAAAACTGTATTTTTACATCCACAAGGGTCCAGTTAATGTCCTCCAGTACAATAGCTAGTCCACAACAAGTCCTATGTCCACAATCCAACATTATATGCCTCTCTAAACCCTGATAATTCCCTTCCTTGGGTGTATTTTTCACAAAGTTTTCATCACAACTACTTTTAGAATGCTCATATTAGCCTAAAAATGACACAGTGCCCTTCTGCTTCTTTGTGATGTTTATTGGCGGCTGGCAAACAACAAATCAGCGCATCACTCAAGGTTGCACTTGCCTCTCTAAGACTGGTGAGTGTCAGCATCATCCATGCTTGTGATAGCTTTGCTCTTGTCTTTATTAGGCTAAGCTCTAATGTCCAGTTGGCATTCAACAGTATCAAAGTATCTTTTTTTTCACCTCCAAAATTCCCAATTAATAGCCTATAGTAGCCTACCCTCTGCTGGTTGTCTTGGGGCAATACAATACATGGTTGCAACTTAATTTACACAGGCTTTGTAATCAGTCTTGGGTGGGCCCAATGCCTGAAAAAGCATTGCTGCTGGTTCTGGGGACCAGGACGCAGTATGTAAAGACAGCAGGAGTGATGATTTGGGCTATGTTGTGCTAGGAAACGTCAAGTCCTGCCACAGATTTATTGACTAAATGGCAAAGATTGTTATATTAGAAATATAATGCAGAGTCAAATTATGCATTTAAACTGGTGTCATTAAATGTAATGTCTAATACTACAAATGATAAAAACGAAAAAATTCCTCAGTCATGTGGCTGATCTGATGGATGGTGCCCTCTACAGAAGGATCAAGGCCTGACTTCTCTGCTGGGCACCCAAGCATCTAATTTCCATTATCACAAATGGTGCATCTTGCTTTTAGATAAAAAGAAGCCCCGCCGAGACCTACTATTGTGCATATAAAGACACAATGTTATTGTTGAAAGTTATGTGCATTTGATTGAAATTTCCACCCTTATCCCTTTTTTTTGTCTGTGTGCATTTGAGGCTGCCTCTCTGTAAGCCCGTGTTCATCTAAAGGGGAGTTCTAGATATTCTAACATGACATTTGGTTTATTTTCATGCTGAATTTTAGCGTTTTTTCAGCCAAAATCCAGACATGGCAGGCAGAACGAGCCTTCCTCAACAGATGCTTACAAAAAGGAAGTAACTACTGCCCTCCTTCCCCTTCAACCATGTCAGCACTTTACCGTTTCAACTTCATCACTTCCCCTTTTTTGCCGAGCAACATCTCAATCACCCTCATAAGTGTTTATTTGCATATTATCGCTGCTCACAGACGCGCACTTCTGTTTACTGATGCTGGTATACAGGAACAAAATGGGGGTATTTCCCACATTGCTGGAGCTACATATTAAGTGAACCAATATGCATCAATCGTGTGATTTTTAAATGAGTAGAACTGCTGCTCGCTGATAGTAAAAACCTCAATAGTTGAGTGATACTTCAGACAAGCAGATTATCGTGCAAGGAAAATTACTCTACCACAAACCTGTTTATATATATATATATATATATATATATATATATATATAAATTGGTTCATTCCAGTCTGTGCCAACAATGTGATTGAAAAAAAAGCAAAGCTGCTGTAAGTGTTAAGTAACTACTGATGTATATTTAAAATAATGTTGAAATAAGTAATTAAACAGGGATAATAAACATGTGCATGTACTGATTTTCATCTAGTCCACTTTTTAAATATAGATTAGAACTTTTTGTGATCTAGAACTTCAAATAAAATACAATTCTCTATTCTACAACTTCAAAAAATCTAAGTAATGTGAAAATTAAAAAGAAATACAGAAAATTATTTTCACATGGTTACATTTATCTATTAGAATAAAAGTAATTATCTCATTTCAGTGTTACATAGGCAAGTGAGGTCATTATAATTTTTAATGGCGTACTCAGCATATTTAATATTGCTGTTGTTTCTCTGTTGGTTATAAACACATTTTGAATCCCTACTAAATATTTCATTCGCTTTAATTTCCCACTTCAGTTTCATCTGTTTTCATTCCTCCAATGAGATAACCACAAGTAAGATAGAATACATGGGATATAAAAAGTCTATATAGCAGCTTTATTGTGACATGTATGCATTGCTATTATTCTGTGAGAGGAAAAATAACTAAAACATAAAATAGCTGCAAAAATTCTGGTTGCATAAGTGTGTAATATGTTGTTAAAGCCCTTTTGATTCAGTTTCAGCATTGGGTCTTCTTTGGTAGTATCAGCATCCCACACATTTACTTGACAATATTTCCCCCCTCTTTTTTTGAAAAGTGTTCCAGATGCTTCAGATTTTGCAACGGTCTCTACTCCACGGTACTCTAAGTGACTATATGTCATTTTTAGACTCTAAAAATGTAAATTTTCTCCTACTGAGACCACTCCTTTTTTCATTTGGATGTATACTTGAATTCTCTGTGATACTAAAAAACAAATGGATTAGGGTCAAAACTATGGTGGCCTCTAGAAACAAAACACATACAAATCCAAAAAGACATTCAAATTCCAAACACAGATAAAAATCCCAAAACACATACAAATCCCCTAAAACATGCACAACCCAAAACACATACGAATCCAAAAACACTTTCAAACTTCACAACGGAAGTGTTAGGTTTCAGCAGCTGGGTGCTTGGGTGTGGTTGTTTTTTCCTTACCTCATTCCATAGGGTGCAACCGGCAGATGCAGCAGCAGGTGTTCCTCATCAGCACTACTGTTCAAAAGGAGAATGGATCCTGGGGACTGACACCACATTGTTCTTGCATTCAGCGTGGTATTCAGGCCGAACTTCTCCTCAGAATACTTAAGAAGATTTTTCCTAGCGAATCTTGTCCGAGAGACTGACCTTTTCTCCTTCCCTCCGCAGACTCTATCCGGGTCCTTCTTGGAACTAACTCCTTTGTGTTTCCCTGGGTCCTGGAACCTCCAGGAGGATCTTCACAACAGAACAGTTCACCTTCCTCTCCGGTTCTTTCCTAGTCATTCTCCGCTCCACTCCCCACCTGAAAAACAGCCTTTATACTCATCAAGTCACCGTCTTGCTCCTACGCTTGCCTGTCCAACCTCCAAGAGCTCCACCTGCAAGGAACTAAGAGGATTACAATCATTCCGAACCACCCCATCCACAGCCTCTCTCAGCTCCTTTCTCCATCGTACCTCCTCCAGGTGTCTCCAAAGCCGACTACCAAGTAAGATTTCTATTCCAAGATTCACATCCAAAACTGTTTACCTCAGACCACTCTTCTAACCATTACCCTGTTTTCCTCCAGCCTAAGTCCCCATTCCCTGAAATCCGTTGCGCCGTTCTCCCTCTCTGGTTCTCTCTCCCTTCCCCTGGTTATTCATAAACATCTTTATAAACTGTTCTAAGGTGTCGTTTGGGATTGTTGCCTGATTTAGAGTCTAAGCCAAAACATGACAGGAGGAGCTCCAGGACCTCATGAGATTTTGTTACCTAATGTCTACACAAACCAGGAAGTAGATCCACATTCCAAACAGGAGGCCGTATAGGCCATAAGCTGAACCAGGTTTTCATTTCATCTTGTTTCGACCTCTGGCATCTAGGTACTGTTTGCTTCATAAAATAAATATGTTCGTACTGAGTTCCAAATCAATATTTCTCCTTTTGAAATAGTGCTGGTTTCTTTATGATCTTTGTTTTGAATTTGGGACTAGCTTGTTTTGACCGTAATGAGAAAGTAGTGTTACGGCTGAGCGTTTCAGACCAATGCAGTGGCCAAATTCAAAAAATGTAGTGATGTACGCTGATTTGGAGACTAGCAGCGATGATGAGGAAACTTCTACAAAACCGAGAAAAAGTGTATGTAGAAAATGCTACACAGGGTTTTAGTCAAGTTACCATCTCTCGAGTCCAAGTCATACTCAAGTCCTTAGTGTTTGAGTCCAAGTGCAAGTCCAAGTCCTATAGGATTAGTCCAAGTCGAGTCCAAGTCAAGGTCACTAGGTCCTACTCGCCAAGTCCCGAAACAAATCTTCTAGTCCAAGTCAAGTCATCATCCTCTAAGAGCAAGTCAAAAATAAGACAGTGTGTAGATTTTAAGACTAAACTAATGGTTGCCATACATGGTTTAATTTATTTAAAAATGTGTACCCAATGCCCCCGTGCTAGCACCAAGCTAACACAGTAGCATGTGCTACACAATAAAATATGCTTAAATATATTTGAAACCAATTAAACATGTCACCCGTACACTTTTTGGGAGGTTATTCAATTTGTCCAGCAATCTGACCTAATACAACAAGCTAAAATTAGCATCGTCACTGGGCAAGAGGCAGGGGACACCCTGAACAGGTCGCCAGTCCATAGCAGGGCTACACAGAGATATACAGGACAAACATCCATGCACGCACACACTCATACCTAAGGGCAAGTTAGAGAAACCAATTCACCTAACAGTCATGTTTTTGGACTGTGGGAGGAAGCCGGAGTACCTGGAGAGAACCCACACATGCACAGGGAGAACATGCAAACTCCATGCAGAAAGACCCCAGGCTGGGATTTGAACACAGGACCTTCTTGCTACAAGGCAACAGTGCTACCAACTGCTCCACTATGCAGTCCTGATGTTGCAAGTCCATGCCTTTTACATCCGTGAAACATGAACTGGATTTCACACTCAACGCTTCATACAAGTCTCTTATCGATCATCAGCATACCTAGACAGCCTAGCCAGTGGTGTGAAGCTAAATTTGGAGGGAGTGTAAGCAGGACTCAGGATCATCAAATGGCTGACCAGAACATAAAGAACATACTAACTATCAACATTGCTTTGGTAAACATCTACATTCATATATATGTTTTTATATAAAGCATTTTTAATGGTCATAAAAGTGTTACATTTCACAATGCTGCCCTTCTTTCGTCTATTTGTGCAACCTACAGGGCTGCACATATTAACTATACTAACTAGATATTATTTCAAAGCTATTTAGTGCAATCTGTTGACAACTGACAGCTTACAACAAGCTGGTCAGTGCGGGTACACAGTCTTTTTGCCCTCCAGTCAGAAGTTGGGTGGCGTGAGCTTGGGCTGTGACATCACATGTCAATGTGTGCATACCTCTTAAAAAGAAACATCTGACCTAAAGAAAAGGTTTGGGCAACTAAATTAGTAGGAACCCATCCAACCCTCAGAAACAAACAAAAAATGATGCTCTCTCACAAGAAAAAGTTAAGCAACCTGATTGACTTGGCCTTGATTTGAAACACATGGAGCCCTGTAATGGGTTTCTAATTAATCGGATTGCCACAGAACTGGCAGGTATACAGCAGTGTTTAGAGAATTTAAAAGGTGGCATCATGAGTGGAGCATTGTTGTCACCGGGCCAGACAGACAAAAAGGTAACCAGCACAGACGGAGTCTTGTGGACGTACATCCAATGGACAGAGTTTAAATAGGGTTGTGTTTTGGGTTTGCACAAGTCCAGATGGTTGTATCATGCAATTCCTCAGCAGGTGTGGTGTACAGATGTCACAGCTGCTTGATATTGGAAACGACAGCAGCAACCCAGTCAGTCATCCTGCACTGTGTTATGAAGATTTGAGCATTGCACAGGGGGCTCTTTACTCTTTATCACACAATATGATGATCCACACTGGGTATGTTCTCGCTTGGCCAACAGAAACCTTAATACATGAACATCTTGGTTCCCTTCAACTTTTACATAAACCTTTAGGTTAGTTTATGTTTCGGAATAATTATAGATCCATTATATAATTGTCATCAAAAGGTGAGTGATTAGATTTAGTTGCCGTATGTAAATCTGATCCCCTCAGTTTGGGCATTAGGGAATTGAAACTTCTTGCTTCAAAACTGTTGCTTTAATCTTTTGATGTGTTCTTCTTTTAGCTCACCAAGGTAAAACCCAGAAATTATTTGTGATGCTAGTAAAAAGAAAGTCAGAGCAACTTGTGGTGCAGAGGTAAAGAAGGAGCCCTATATATAGATGTTAGGACCTCTGTTGTTTGTTTTTCCCCTTCTCTTTCTCTCTGTCCATTTCCTGCCTGAAACACTGTGAATGAATGTCAATAGTGCCACAAAATATGAAACAGAAATATAGAAAACAGCAAATCTAATTAATTTCCGTCAGCATAAATGACGACATTTTACTTTGTGCAAACTTCACATTTTATCTAAGACCAACATGAGTCAGAGCATGACTGTGAATAATAGACAGTCACATGAGAATTTGAGGACACCCCAAGAAAGCCTGTTGTTCTAACATATTCAGACATATGCATATTTATTATCTATTTCAATGATACTGAAGAAATAACCTTCTAAAGTTTTCCAGAAAATGTCATAAAAGGTATAATTTCTGGTGGGGAATAAATTTAGGACACCCTGACATTTAGCCTATTTCTACTTAAAATGGCTAAAATTACACACAGGTGTATCACATTTCTTGAGCATGATTAGATTATTACCCAGCATTTTGAAGGAGGTTTTTTCCCGTTTGCTGTGCCCTTGACTGTTGACATGAGAATGAATACCACGGTGAGATTCACAGAGCTGTCTGAGGCCTTCAGTGAGAATAATTTAGCAGCTTCCAAGTCTGGAAAAATGTTTTAGAGAGATCCCTTCCACTATACAAAATAGGCCTACAAGTTGACCTAAGCCAGAACACCTTGAAAGCAGACTAGAGGAAATGGTCCCCAACCTTTTTTTCACCACCTAACTATTTAATATGACAGACCAATAAATGCAACAAAATGAAAAGAAATTGGGTTATTTTAAATGCAATAATAAATGCAATAATAAATGTAAATCCAATGTGTGCTCGTAACTTTATTAACGTTTCCATTACACTGTGCCAACAACATAAGTCAATTCTTGTCTGTCCCTTAACGCTCTCTGGTCGCTATGGTAACATTTGAACATGCCTTTAAAATAAGATTTTCCACGAAAACAAATATAAAAAATACAATTCACCACAACGCTGAATCAGCGGGAGCCCCGTAGCTGTTTCACTGTAACAAGATGGTCTGTCTGGGGCAGTTTTAAAGGTTTCACTGCCTCATTAGAAAGCCGGTTGACACATATTATAAGGAGTGGGGGCATGGAGCTCTGAAATGGCCTGTCATGATTAATAGTGGGAGTAATAGTAGCACTCCTGGTATAGTCTGTGAAATGTAGCTTTCTTTTTCTTGGAAGTCCTAGTTTCATCTTCTGTCTCTTCACCGGAGACAGAACTTTCATTTTTGCAAAGATACTTTTCACAGACCTCAGAGAGGCAAGCGTCTTGACATGCTTCAAGAGTGAGTTATAGCCGGATGTAACAAAGAGAATCTGGGCAGGTTTCAAAATAAAAAAAATTTAAACTTGGAGAATAGATTAAACAGAATTACTGTAAGTTATTTATTCTATCTGTGTGGCCCTGGCCCGGTGCCAACTGATCCACGGCCCAGTACCGGTCCTGGGGTTGGGGAAATCTGGCTTAAGAGACTTGTGACTTGACTTGAGCAGCACACTGATGAATTGAACTCAGACTCCGACATTTGAAATTGGTATTGTTGGAATCAGCATGTAGCTGATGTTAATGTTAGCTTGTTATATTAGGTCAGATTACTGGACCAATTTAATAACAACTTCCCTTTGGAAGTGTATGGGTGACATGTCGATAATTTATGGTTTTCATATGTATTTTAAGCATGTTTTATTATTTTGCACATGCCACTGTGTCAGGTTGGTGATAGCGTGGGACATTGAGTACAATTTTTAGTTTTTAAATAAAGTAAACCATTTATGGCTGCCATTATTCTAGTCTTACAATCTACACCCTGCTCTCTTATTTTTACCTTGCTCTCAGGTGATAATGACTTGACATGGACTGGAAGATGGTTTTTGGGACTTGGCCTGTAGGACCAAGCGACTTGACTTGGACTCCACTTGGACTAATTCTTTGAGACTTGGACTTGCACTTGGACTCGAACACTAAGGACTCAAGTGTGCCTTGGACTTGAGAGATGGTGACTTGAATACAACACTGCTCTCTGATGAACACAATGAACGCCTTACAGCCTGAGTACTCAGCTACTCTTACTGTGAAACAAAATTAGCATAAGCTATTTGCACTCACAATCCTTCAGTTTTTATTTCATAAAAAAAAAATGATGCAAACACAAGTAATTGTTGTTCTTTTATCTATATTGTGTTTCTTCCAAAGTTTATTCATATACTTTATGTCTATACGCTGTGAGCAATTGAAAACCGAAGTAAAACTTTCTGCACAATCTTAGTCAATAAACCTGATTCTGATTTCTGGAGTAATTATTTTAGAACAAATGACTCAGATCAGATCCGTCATGAATTCTATCATGTACCAGAAGGTGCCTTAGAAAAATATCAGAACACCTGTGAAAAAAAGAGAAAAGCTGAAGCAGAACTGGACTATGCAACAGGACAATGCCCCAAACTGACCAGTAAATTCACCAACGGCTGGTAGATGGCTAAAAGACGTTTTTCACTGACGTTATTTCAGCTGTTAGGAGGTGGGGAGTTCTAAAGTTTTTCTCAGTTTGAATACATATTTTTGGTGACATCTTTTGTTAAATGAGTGACTACACAAAATATATGTAATTAAATCACTTTATTTTCCAGACATAAATGGAAAACACTAGACATTGATGAACATTGTTTTTCAAGGAACAAGTTGGGGTTTTTTCACATGACATCATGTATTATGGAGCCCCTAAGGGGACATGGGCAAAAAAAAAAAAAAAGTTGGTTTCTCATTCGCACCAGCTAATTTCTCATGCCCAAACAAGAGCGTCAGTTTGTCTTTAAAATTGGTAGGGACAATCACCATGTGTGGTTGGAAGAATGCTGAGGACAATTATTATTACTTATTCATATATAAGTGCTGTATTCATCCGTTTGACATTTCACTACAAAATGTGCAGTGTAGGCTATATAGTACCAGTAATGGAGAAGGTAATGGAACCAGGTACAGGGTCCAGGGAAGTTGTTCTCCAGAAGAAGCTGATCTGACTGTAAGGAACTACTCAGAAGACCAAAAAATTCATCTTGACGTTAGTGAGGGCAGACAGTAGAGAGCTCAGTGGAATAACATGACTCTGTTACAAGGAAGTGTTCAGGGGGTGGATCCTTTTAACGCTCTTCTTCAGCCTGTATGGCGTCTCTCCACAGACACAGTCCAAAATCCGATATCAAGATTGTTAAACAGACAATAGTCATACACAGGAAGGCAGACGTAGGATGATTGGATAAGAATTGGTAGTCACGGATGGCGGATGGAGTACAGATATCAAATGGGCAGTCAAAATCTGTCATGGGCAAGGCAGGGAAGGAGTATTCTAGGGATATGGACATGGTCAAACAGATGGAACACAAAAGCAGGGAAAGGTTCACTGGATTTCTATTGGCAAATGCAGTCAATATTCTGGCAGGGAAAGCAGAGACTGGAGAGGGTTGAAATAGTGAAAGGCAAATGTAAGCTGAACAAAACAGATTAGGAGTGAGAGACTTGGCATTGTGACTTGAAAAGATGAATGACATACAGGCATGGCATGGCAGAAACGGTGCATTACATTGGCGTGGCTTCCTAAGAGCCTCTCTGGAAGGCCATCAAAGATTTTCCTTGAAGAAAACAAAGAAACCATTAGGTAACATTCAGGAAAATTAGAGATAACGCTTGATGGATGGGTTGACACTTTATGATGAAGATTACGCCGTATGGCCTTGTTGATGGATCGTCAGTACAGCAGACTGAGGAATATGAATCCAACCTTCATCGCAGAAGCAGCCAAGAGGCCCATGGGGACTCTGGAGGAGCTGCAGAGATCCACAGTTCAGGTGGGAGAACCTGTCAACAGGACAGCTAATAATTTTTGCACCCACATACAATACTCTTTAAGAGGTAAAAGTATTTTTGCATCATTGATCATTCTCCTGATCACATATCAAAAAGAGAATCTCCCAACAAACTCAATATTATTTGAATATGATCTAGCCTGTCATTACAATACATAAGTATTTTTTCAGTTGACTTGCAATTAAGATCAGGATGTTGCCCTTCCCCAAAAGGGAAAAGAAAAAAAGCGTCTTTTCTGTGAATGAGCCGCAATTCTTTGTCAAAACCTTTAAGCAATCCGTCGACAGGATGTTGAACCCGAGGGGATTTTCTGTGTCACTGATGGAGTTGTTGCGCTATTACAAGAAGTGGAGCAGGTATGGGAAATGAAATGCGAGCGGGGTTTATAAAAGATGAGGTGGCTCATCAAATGATGGGTTAAACAGTTTTTTTTCACAGCGCTATTTGTGGCCTACGGTTTTGCACAGCACACTCACACTGACAGACGAGCATGGAGACACTGCTTTTTCTATTTCCTCAATTTAACTACATGGCCCCAAAGGAGGAAGCGTATTTCAAAATGTTTGCTGTAGACGACTTGCAGTCACCAGCGATGAAGGACGATAGCAGCAGGTTGGTGTCTGAACTTCACTCCTTTTCAAACATCCAAGACTAATTTAGGGTAGATTTGTTAAGATCTCTAGGAATATATGGGTAGAACAACCGGAATCATGAGGTAGCAGATGTAGCAGCCGAATTAGGTTTTAATCAGCACTGCTACTTTTACAGCTTAAAGTCATTCCTCATGAATCTCTTGGCTTTTTATGAAGACTTGTCAGCTTACGTGACTTCTCTTTTAGGCCATACTTTACCAAAAACAAGTAGTGTAATTTATTGTGTGTCATGTCAACCACCACAAAATTTCTCAGAGATGAAAAGTCTGTGATAAGTTGCTGATTTGCCAAATAGTGCCACAAGTGCAGCACGGAGTGTTTGGAGCTTGATTTATTTTTTCCCTTGTTTTGCAGACAGAAAGACAAAGAGAGGAAGAGCCGACTAAGCCTTTTTCTCACCAAGTCGGGCTCCCATGAAAACGTCAGTCCTCATAAAAAGACAAATACGACAACGAGCAAGTGAGGCACAATCCATTATTTTCATGTACAGCCGCTATTATTCCAGACAACTGTGATTCATTTTTAAACCTCCCAGTTTCCAGCAGCCCTCCACGACTCATTAGGCGCATGCAGAAAACCTGGCAAGGAGACAGTTCTCCGAGAATCCCGACATTGTTTGCTGCATCATTAGGGTGGATCTGACCGTTTGTCTGATTCTTTTGTCTTTTTATCTGCAGCATCTCACCAGAGGCAGCCTTGCAGTGGAGCGACTCCTTTGAAGAGCTGCTGAAGCACACAGGTCCGTCCAAGGCTTTTACGGCAACGCTTGTTTAAATTGCTATCCGAAACAGTCGATTCTGCTGTCAGATACTTTGCTTCATTTTGGGTTTATACCGGAATGATGAACTCAAAGCAAGAAATAGACAATGGCGACAGCAGCGAGAGTTTCACTACATCTTTTAATGTTTTGTCAGAACAAACAGCTTTGCAGAAACTGTGCAACTTCCTCCTAATCACTGAAGTAACACTTTAGAGCTACACAGGAACCCAGTGTGCTCTTTTGGTAACATTTTTAAAGGAAATAACTTTATAGTCATTTGTAGTTCAGTGATGAACATTTTCTATGTATTGTACTCAAGTTACTCCCATACGACGGCCTGTTGGTGGTTAAGGTGTACTAATTTTTTAACAAGTTCCAGTTCCAAAACTGTTATGGTTTTTTATCATACCTTTTGCAAAATGTCAGCTATTTTAAAATATATTTGTGTTCATTACACAGTAAATCATATTGGTTATTGAGAATCACATCAGTGTTCTATCTGCAGCATGAATTCTACCTTTCAATAAACAGTAAGTGGACTAAACAACTGCAACAACAAGACATTTTCCAAGATTTATCAAAAATTCAACATGGAAAATGTTTTCTGAAGAATATTGAGGGAAAATGACAGTTAACAGTTAATGTCTACTTACCACGGAAGAATTAAAACCTTTAAGACAATAACTACTAATCGACTTTCTAATCTCAGTAGTTCTACTTTACACTTTTTACTATTTATTGATGAGTTAAAAAAATAAAAAACAAACAAATCACACAACAAATCAAACAATGACACTCTTTTGTGCTAGAGTTATAGCTAGTTAAAGATCTAAAAGTTGCAGAGAATCTTTTTGACTCTGGGATGTCATGAGGAGGGTTTATTTTATTTTATTGGTCCAAATTGGACTTTTATTCAATTCGATTCAATTCAATTCAGTTTATTTATATAGCGCCAATTCACAACAGATGTCATCTCAAGGCACTTAACAAGAAGTTATTGCAATACAATACTTTTATGACTTTTTTAATCAAAAAAAGGGGGGGGGGGGTAGGAAGAAGAATTAAAATTCAGAGATTTGGTTCCAGAGAAGCCACCAGCATTCATATCAGATTCCGGTCAGGATGAGGAGAAAGGGCCCATTTGGGTCCAACAAGCAGTGTAATTTTCATTGCTTACTGAATCGGCTATATCCCCAGAGATATGTGGCTCCCTTACACCAATTTCTGAAGCTTACATCTGGAAACAGTACAGAACATTGTGTGTGTTGTCCAAAGAGATCACTGTTAAACAGGAAAGTGGCAATGGTCTCTTTTGCACGAAGCTAGGTTCTCTGGAGGTTCTGCACTTTGGGTTTGGAACCGGGTGACACACTTGGAAAAAGTTACCGACCACTGAAACACGTCTGAGGCAGAGCGGAGGTTGACAACATACTGTGGTGTACAGTCGTGGCCAAAAGTTTTGAGAATTACATAAATATTGGAAATTGGAAAAGTTGCTGCTTAAGTTTTTTAACTCAGGTGAGAATGGTGATGAGCACAAGGCTGGAGATCATTATGTCAGGCTGATTGGGTTAGAATGGCAGACTTGACATGTTAAAAGGAGAGTGATGCTTGAAATCATTATTCTTCCATTGTTAACCATGGTGACCTGCAAAGAAACGCGTGCAGCCATCATTACGTTGCATAAAAATGGCTTCACAGGCAAGGATATTGTGGCTACTAAAATTGCACCTTGATCGGCAATTTATAGGATTATCAAGAATTTCAAGGAAAGAGGTTCAAATCTTGTTAAGAAGGCTTCAGGGCGTCTAAGAAAGCCCAGCAAGTGCCAGGATCGACTCCTAAAGAGGATTCAGCTGCGGGATGGGAGTGCCACCAGTGCAGAGCTTGCTCAGTAATGGCAGCAGGCAGGTGTGAGCACATCTGCACACACAGTGAGGCGATGTCTTTTAGAAGATGGCCTGGTGTCAAGAAGGGCAGCAAAGAAGCCACTTCTCTCCAAAAAAAACATCAGGGACAGATTGATCTTCTGCAGAAAGTCTGGTGAATGGACTGCTGAGGACTGGGGCAAAGTCATGTTCTCCCATGAAGCCTCTTTCCGATTGTTTGGGGCATCTGGAAAAAGGCTTGTCTGGAGAAGAAAAGGTGAGCGCTACCATCAGTCCTGTGTAATGCCAACAATAAAGCATCCTGAGACCATTCATGTGTGGGGTTGCTTCTCAACCAAGGGAGTGGGCTCACTTACAATTTTGCCCAAAAACACAGCCATGAATAAAGAATGGTACCAAAACACCCTCCAACAGCAACTTCTTCCAACAATCCAACAACAGTTTGGTGAAGAACAATGCATTTTCCAGCACGATGGAGCACCGTGCCATAAGGCAAAACTAAGTGGCTCGGGGACCAAAACGTTGACATTTTGGGTCCATGGCCTGGAAACTCCGCAGATCTTAATCCCATTGAGAACTTGTGGTCAGTCCTCAAGAGGCGGGTGGACAAACAAAAACCCACTAATGCTGACAAACTCCCAGAATTAGTCAGGATTTGGCCCAGAAGTTGATTGAGAGCATGCCCAGTCGAATTGCAGAGGTCCTGAAAAAGAAGGGCCAACACTGCAAATACTGACTCTTTGCATAAATGTCATGTAATTGTCAATAAAAGTCTTTGAAACGTATAAAGTGCTTGTAATTATATTTCAGTACATCACAGAAACAACTGAAACAAAGATCTAAAAGTAGTTTTGCAGCAAACTTTGTGAAAACTAATATTTGTGTCATTCTCAAAACTTTTGGCCACAACTGTACATTCAACGCAGTTCTAATTCCTCCATGGTGACCAGGCCTCGTGACTGAGTTTCGTCTGGCTTCGATGGACGAACCTTTTCTTCAGCTTCGGTCTCAGCACCGTTCTTCCACTAGGACCTGCACTTTAATCAAGCTACATGTGTTTTTTTAATATATTTTTGTTTAATATTTTTCTGGTAACACTGATGACAGTTGCAGAATCTCATACTGGGCCATGCTTAAATGCTCCTATGATGAAATTAAACATACAGTATTTGACTGAATCTTCCCCAAACAAAACAAAAGTTCATTGACAATCTCAGGTATGGCCGAAGTAGTAGGAAATCTTTGGTTTACCACCACCAAGGAGGTTATGTTTTCGCCAGGGTTCATTTGCTTGTTTGTCTGTCTAGTTAGCAACAAAAATCAAAAAGTTATAGGCAGATTTTGAAATAAAATTGTCAGGAAATGTCTGCAATGGGACCAGGAATAACTGATTAGAATTTTGGGGTGTTCTGAAAAAGTAATTTTCATGAATAACTACTGAACTAATAATGAGATCCGCGTGAATCAGTTCGGTCAAGGAATCTAAAAATTAGATCACAACATGCAGGAGCCTGGGCCTCCTGGGCAGAGGTCTGCGCTCTCCGAGTGCTTTTCTAGTTTATCTCTGTTTTTACATCGTACTAACAGTTTGTCTATTTTTTCTCTGTCAGATGGGGTGGAAACCTTCTCTCAGTTCCTCAGGACGGAGTTCAGTGAGGAAAACATTGAGTTCTGGTTGGCCTGTGAAGAATACAAGACCATCGATTCAGAAACCAAGCTGCTGTCCAAAGCTAAATGTATTTATACAGTTTTTATTGAATCGGAGGCCCCTAAAGAGGTACGTGGTGGCATGTTTATGTCTCTAGGACTGCATAGATTCTATATTGCAGCATGGTGCTTGCGAATGCTCAAATTACATTTTGCGTTTTTCTCGGCTTATCTGTCACTGAGGGCTGTTTGAGATGAAATATTTATGTGTCACTGTTATAAAAATAACTGTAGGCGAGGACCAACGCACTCCATAGTCATGAGCCTGCGGCGAGCTGACCTTTGTGAACAATCATTAGGTGCAGCAGCTTGCTGAGGTCATGTGCGTGCGTGTTATTTCTGTTTGAGAGACAGTTGTGGTTCCCGACAATTTGCGCTTGATGATGCGACCACCATCTGATACGTTGTTCAAGGCTTGCAGCCGTTTAGGCTGTTGAAAAGTTTGGTAGTCTGGTTTGAGGTTTTGAGCTGTCTTTGCAAAGCTAAAGACAGCATCTCCCACACACTTTCAGTCTAGAACAAAGAGGTGGAGTTTTTTTTGTTTCCCCCTTCAGCCTGGCAACGTGGCAAACGTGCACATTGTAGTTCCTGTTGTGCTCTGTTAGTTTGCAGAAGAGATAAAGTTCTAAATTAGTGAAACATAACATAGAGATCGCAAAATATGATAAGCACATTTCACAAAGGAGATTTCTAATAATTGTAAAAATATATCGATGACTCTCTTTATTGTGTAGATGTGGGATTTCCCCTCTTTTTCGCTAAAGTATCTTTCTAAACCCTGTATCTATTGATGTATCCCAAATTTTGAATCACAACAATAACTTTCTGATATATTTAATATTCCTTGCAGATTCCTTCATAGTATGCATTCATAGTTTGGACTGTATGTTATTGACCAACACGAAGTAGTTCATAATTGGGAAATGGAAGGAAAATTGCATAATTTAAAAAATTTGACAAATATAAATATGATGGTCTGTACGGTACAGTGGGAGTTTGAAAGCCATAAGAAATCCCATTTGCAGTTTGCACCAAACTATGTTTATAGGAGCAAACATTTGAGAAAGGCTACTGCGGTAAGTTCAGACTAAATTATTTATCTTTCAGGCCTGCAAGCAAAAACGCTATGTCTGGCTAAAGGCAAACACTGTGTACCGTAATGAAACACACCCTCCTCACCATTAAAACATGGTGGTGGCCGAATCATCCTGTGGGGATGCTTTTCTTCAGCATGGATAGTGGAGGTGGTCAGAGTTAAAAGGCACGTCTCCAATATCATGTTCTCTGACAGAGTTTAGGTCATTTATTGAAGAAGGTGCAACAATGTCAGTCTCTAGATGTCCAAGGCTGGTAGAAACATACTCCAAAAGACCTCCAGCTAAAATTAAAGCGAAAGGTGGTTCTGCAAAGTATTGACCCAGTAAGGTTGGATCTAAACATTATTTGTAAAACTATTCTCCTCCATGCCTCACGTATGCATTGCCCACCATTAGAAATACATTGAAGTTTGATGTTTACAATTATGAGAAAAGTTAAAGGATTATCAATGCTTTTGCAAGCTACTCTAAATCTTGACCAACAAAGCTAAAGTCATGTATATCACTCTTTTAGATATATATGTGTTTTCTTTGCAGCATTGATAAGCCATGCCTACAGTTCTAGACGGTTATATCTTACTTTGCTTTAACTCAGGTCAACATTGACTATAACACAAAGATGGCCATCCAGAAAAACATGGAATACCCAACACGAAGCTGTTTTGACGCTGCCCAGATGAAAGTCTACAGCCTGATGAAAAAGGACTCCTACCCGAGGTTCCTGCACTCTGACATTTATCTCCGTATCACTCGGAGGAAGGGCCCCGGATCTACCATGTTTCGCAGAAGGTCACGCTCCTGTGTGTTTAACGATAGGGGAGAAACCAAAACGGAGCCCTCAGATTGGTAATCGTAACATTGCACAGCTGTGGGGAATGGATTCATTATCATCCGGGATATCATTTATGGTTTGCAACACAACTGCTGAAACATGATGTGGTGTCTAATTTAGGGCCCACAGGTTCTGATATGTAGAGTGCAATATTTTTTGTGTAAGCACCGATTTCACAATGGATGACTTCTCAGCACAGCACCACAGGAAATTGACATTAATACTTATTTAAATGTACTATTTGGGAAATATTATTTCTTTCCATTATTTTCACGGGATTTCAATCCCAATTTCAGCTTGTTAAATTTTATTCTGTGGTTCGCTGAGTTTAACATTGAAACCACTAAGAGGGAATAACAAAAAATAAATAAAACCTTATTAGCCTACTATTTCAATTTAGCTATCATTATTTTTTCTGACGGTTTATGTTGCGTTTCATTTGCCTTGGAAGTTCATCACGTTTCAACTTCACTGTGTTCCTGTCATAGTTTGTAAGACCACTAAGGTTTGCTAACTAAATGACCATGCTAACGACTGTTAGCCTCAAAAGCTAACGACAGGTAGCGACAGTTTATGCATCCAAACACTGGAGCAACGCTTTTTCAAACAGAGGATGTACTGTGTTACCATTAGGGTTAATTTATTACCTTTACGAAACACGGCAGCCATATTGGATTTCAAAACAACTCCTGACTCTTCAAGTTGGAATTCCAACTTTACAACGGAAAGAAGTTATTTTGGGGAACTCATGCAGACATGAGCATTTTAACAACTCTGTTTCATGGTTGCTTTGAAACTGAAAGGGCGTTATTCCCAGTAACGTGGATCAATGCATTATAACTATTCACTTAGAACCAACAGCATGGATACCTCCTGGTTGGTTCTTTAGCAACAGTTATATTTTCTGGTCCATCAGTTAAATATTCTTGAGTCTAATAAGGTATATAGTAAGGGATATCTCTGCTGGATGCTTTGTGGATGCCGTTGACAATGTGATGCACTGAATCACAGCTGGCTTTAGTGAGGATTTTCTTTAAGAATTTCTTAAACCTTCCAAAACTTGAAGAAATGCGGGAATGTTTGAGGGAGAATTGGCCCTCATAGCTACTGTGATAGGATTGCTGAGGCACATTCAACGCTTTGTTCCCCTGTACAGCTGTGATATGTCATAGATTCATGCTTTAGATATGTTTAAGCTGATTCTACCACATTTTATTAAAACTGAATGATGATTTGCATCTGTTGCACTGTTTACCCACCCCCACTTGAATAACAAGCAGTAAAAGCCTGTGGCTGTATTGACTGCAAAGCACCTAACAGCTTTTGAACAAAAAAAAGAGTAGATCATACATGTCTGCATGCATACTGTATTCTGTCTGAATACTAATATTATATTATATTGATTGTGATTGATGTTTTTCAGTTGCCAATCTACTATAATTTATGTATGGCTTGATCTCATTTGATACTTACTGCTGTAAAATGTAAATACTATATGTGGACAACATCAAATAAATTTTTTCCTGTAAAATCTGTTTTAATGAGGCCATAAATGACATTAATTGTTTTGAAGGAGAACATAAACAGGACAAATAGAGCCATGATGTGCACATAATAAGACCAGTGGGAAACACCAATTGAATGTGGCTCCCCAGCCTAAATCACTGAAAGATTTATGACCCATATCAGTCGTAACTATTCTAGTGTGGAATTATTTATGTTACAGTATACGTATGAGTGAGTATTAGTCCAGACCTGTCACTACAGAACATCTGAATATTTTTTACACAGCCGAGTACACAGAGAGTATGTATGGACAGCATCGTGGTTTGGCTCATTTGCACAAATGTCTGGGTTTCTTGTAGCCTTCAAAAGGTGAAAGTCCTTTGTAGAACATGTTAGTCTCAATCTCCTCGAAATCCATGCGGAATATCTCACGATTCACATTATTTATTCATCCAGACTGGACGACGGCAGCACACATACGCTGTGTTTTGGCCGGGTGAAGGTGTGGGTGGTGCAGGGGTCAGGATTTACTCTGATGGTCAGCTAATAAAGGTGGAGCCTCAAGTTTCCATGCAAAACAAGCCGCAGCTAAAGAATAACTCTTCTTAATTGGATCATTCTGGATTCTTAGCCGTTAATATCATACCTGCAGTAGATATTGCTCACGGGGACTTTGTGTAATTGAGATCCAGATTAGTTTTTTCCCAGAGGCTAAAGCTTATGGCTAGTCTGAGAGTGAAGCAAACTTCTACCATCTTTTAATGAAAACTGTTCTTAGATTAGAACATGTAAAGTATTTCCGGTCAGAGTTAGTAATAGAAAGTAAGGCAGTCTAAAAATCAATAAAATAACCTTTACTTAAATCGCAATGACATTTTAAAATTTTACACTACACAGTAAACATTATTTTTAACTTGTCTCTAGTGATGCATATACGTCTAGGCTAAAATTAGGGTAGATTTGGTTGTAAAATTAGCAGTTTCAAAGTCTTAATTGGGTTTTTAGGGTTTACGCAAAGTCTAAATGTAGACCTGTTTTATTGCTTAGATTAGGAACCATAATAATAATGGCAGAAAGAACTGGACTCAAACTTGGGAAGTGTTAATTGCCAACACTTTTTTTATTACTTCATGATCCATAAATAATGTATACTGTTGACACCAGAAGTTTACATACACCAAATAAAAAGACACATTTACCTTTTTTCCTTACTGTCTGACGTTAAATCAGGCCAAACATCTCTTATTTTAGGTCAGAGTTACCTAAATTATTTCTATTTGCTAAATACCACAATAATGACAGAGAGAATGTCAGACATTAATTTATTAATGTCATCAGTATCAGAAGTTAACATTCATTTCTTAAGCATTTGGTAGTATTGCCTTTCAATTGCATTGTGGTAGCACTGTTGCCTTGCAGCAAGAAGGTCCTGGGTTCAAATCCTAGCCTGGGGTCTTTCAGCTTGGAGTTTGCATGTTCTACCTGTGCATGTGTGGGTTCCCACTGTGACTCCGGCTTCCTCCCACAGTCCAAAACCATGACTGTTAGGTTAACTGGCCTCATTAAATTGTCCTTTAGTGTGTGTGCATGATTGTTTGTCTTGTGTGTCTCTATGTTGCCCTGCGATTGACTGGCGACCTTTCCAGGGTGTACCTCACCTCTCGCCCGATGACCATTTGAGATAAGCACCAGCCCCCCCCCCCCCCATGACCCTGCGAAGGGTAAGCAGAATAGACAATGGATGGATATATGCCTTTGAGTTGTATGATTTCGGTCAAATGTTTTGGGTTTCCTTCCACAAGCTTCTCACACTAGTTTGCTGGAATTCTGCCCTATTCCTCCTCACAGAACTGGTGGAATCGGGTCAGGTTTGTAGGCTAACTCACTCACACACACCTTTTCAGATCTGCCCATTAATTCTCTGAAGGGCTGAAATCGGGGCTTTGTGATGGCTAATCTATTATCTTGACTTTTATGTCCTTTAGCCACATTGTAACTAATTTGGAGGTCTGCTTGGGGTCATTGTCCATTTGGAAGACCAATTTGCACCCGAGCTTTACATTCCTGGCTGATGTCTTTAGATGTTGCTTCACTATTTCCACATAATGTTGTTACCTCATTATGTCGCCTGTTTTTTAAAGTGCACCAGCTCCTCCTGCCACCCCCAAGCTTCACAGTTGAGATGGTGTTCCCAGGCTTACAAGGGTCCCCCTTGTTTACCTCCAAATATATTACCTCCTATTTGTATTTGCAAACTGCAATCTGGCTTTTTGATGTCTCTTTTGAAGTAATGACTTCCTCTTTACTGAGTGGCCTTTCAGCCTGTGTCACTTCAGGACACTTTTCAGTGTAGATAGTGACACTGTCTTACCAGCTTTGGCCAACATCTTCACAAGGCATTTTCCTTTGGTTACAAACACTAATTTAACTTGAAATGTCAGTTGTTGCTGGGCAACTGACATCTTACTTCTAAAAACAATCTGAACTGTCTCGGGTGATATCGATCAATATAGCCTAGATATCCCAGAGCAGGGATGGGCAACTCCAGTCCTCGAGGGCCGGTGTCCTGCAATTTTTAGATGTGTCCCTTCTCCAACACACCTGAATGAAATTGGCTGAATTACCTCCTCAGTATTCGCAGAGGTTAGCCAAAGTTAGTTTATTTATTTTGATTCCAATGAAGCTGTCTTTGAGTTTCAGTTGGGAAATTCTGGTATTTGCTGCATGACATTCAAGCTCCTTTTTTGGGATTTATGAATTTCCATCTGTCTAAGTTTAGACCCCAGTTACACCGGGCAGTCTGGATCTAAACTCAGGACTGTGTACATTTAACACTGACTCATGTGAGTGAAGTGTATGAGTAGCCTCAGTGTAATTATTAGGTCTATTGCTCAGTAGGTGTTTTTCCATCAAATGTTTAATAGTTACTCTGACTGGCACACTTCACATTTATTAATCTAAGTAGCTGTTTAGTTTCACTCAGGTGGATCAGTGTCGGTGCATTGCCTCCAACCTCTATTTCTCACAAAAGTCATCTTCAGCTTCTTTTTAAATACCAATTTAAACATAACACGGGTTTAAAGTACAATTAAACGACTTTCATATAAACCACTTTGTTACTGTTGTGATAGGACTTGCTTTAAAATGTTGGAAGTCCACTTTGGCCTTTGCCCCTCTCAGATTAGCCTGTAGCTTAACCCTCTATGACCAACTAGTCTGGATGTGTATTAAAGGGAGTTATCTACTTCAGGTAAAATATTACCAGAGCCTCACGTTACACAAATTATTTGACCAAGAAATTCGTTTGGCTGAAAAAATGAATATGAAAATTGAGATGAATGCTAGTATGAGGGAACCTAAAAGCAAAAAAATAACTTGTTTTAAAGTATCTAAATAGCAAGTTTAGCTCAGATTTTCTGAAATACATGAACTAAAAGATTCCAATTTTCGTATAAGTCGAAGATAATCAGTATTGTGTTGTACCCCTGGGCTAAATACTGAGCCAGCTTTACACAGGTTGATCACATCTCAGAAGTTCTTTTATCTGATCCTACGTGAGACAAATCTAGCGAGAGATTATTTGACTCCCAGACCCAGATATTGAGCTACAAAATCCACTCCTTTGAAATCTGTTTTCACTTGATGCCTGCAACCATATTGACAAACCTGGATAAATCTCAGAGGAACTGCAGACACAAGGCCACATTAGGTTTGAAAGACTTAAGGTGAGAGCCTGTATCTTCCCTTCCAAGCAATAAACCTTTACTGAAGTAGCAGAAACATATTTAGAGGATGCAGTTAAAAGCCAACTCAGTGCCAAGTTCCCACTACTTCCTAAAGTGGGTGACTGTTGTGCAGAGAACAGGTGGCAGGTTTCACTTTCAGCCAGCTGCACACTAAATATCAGGGTTCCGAGAGGCTGCCAGCAGTGTTAGATCTGTAGAGCTGTGCTGGAAAAGAAAGAATCATTATTAATAAGACTTTTATTTATCTATTTATTTATCAGCCATGATCCTCAATCACCTTTGCATCTCCTTGTCCCATTAAAGTAAAGAGAAGCCATGCAAGATTGAGGAGAAAGATTCAAAACAAATGCACGCTTACTGAATTACTTTCAGGGCTTTTTAAATGGATTTTGTTTGGTTGTTTCTTTTGGTTGTAGCCTCTCTCCACCCCAATCTCCATCCTGCTGTCTGCAGCCTCAGTAGCCTCAGCGGAGGAATCAAAAACCCGTTCAGGTTCAAATGAATAAACCCAGCAAGACCGACAACAAAAGAAGAGTCAGACAAATCCAGGGCTGTTGTAATTACACTATACAATGGAGCTTACACAAGCACAGATAAGACTGGAGAGGACTATAGTGCCACCATGTGTATGGTGAAGTTAGTGCAGCTCTGGAGGACAGGGCAACCTTTTATAACGAAAGTATGAAAACAAATAACAAAATGGGCCTTTTAGATAGTTGTGAAGTACTGAGACACTCTGCTATCTCTCTAATGGGGAACAGCACAAGTAAAGAAAAGGCTTCATCTCGACAGGAACATCACGGATGCTCTGCAGTGGCCCTTTTTTGACAAACAAAATCTTCGATTTCTGCTTCTACTCACATGCAAATAGGGATAGCCTGGGTGTTTTCCATCACTTGCTGCAATTTACATTCTTGGCTTGTTTTGGTTTCCATCACATTTCAGCCAGTGGTCAAGAAGGTCAGCGAAGGGGAAATAGCACCAGACGTGCATTTGTGTGTTTAGTGTGGATACAATCAGCAAACCAAAAGGAGAAGTGAGTGATCATATATAGCTCATGATCGGTTATGCTAATGTTTGCTGTGGTGCTGCGGCAAACAAGACCGATCTCTGTTGTGACTGTCTGCAGCTCCACAGAGTGAGACTCAGATATTCTTAAAATTGTGTTAGAAATAGTAGAAATACACTGAGAGATATGTAGTTTACAAATAATCCACTGCTAAGCCAATGGTAAAAGACTTGAATACAAAATGAAAAGTCTCCTATAGTAACGATATGAATGCTGCTGCTTACCCGCCTCCTGGGGGTGTTGAATCAAACTATGAACATGCAAGCTGAAAACTCATTTAATTGTTTCATTTCACTCTTTATTTAAAATGCTTCAGCTGTTCTGTACAGAAAGCCAATAAGCCAATTACAGTGTTTCTGTCAGACTCATGATTGTTTTTAGCCTGGGCCGTTGGAATTTTACCATTAATTTGAAAGATATGACTTAAAGAGATAGTTTGGATCTTTAGAAGTGAGGTTTTGAAAACTTTAAATACTCTCCATTCATGAGCCATACTGCTTATCCTTGCAGGGTCTTTGGGGAGCTGGTGCCTATATCCAGCTATCACATCAGCAAGAGGCAGGGTACACCCTGAACAGGTCGCCAGTCCATCGCAGGGCAACATAAAAACACACAGGAAAAAAAAGAGCCATGCGCACCCACACCTAAGGACAATTTAGAGAGACCAATTAACCTAACAGTTGTGTTTTTGGACTGCGGGAGGAAGCACGGAGGGGGGAGTACCCCAGGGGAACCCACGCATATACAGGGAGAACATTCATATCCATCTAGAAAGACCCCAGGCTAGGATACAAACCCAGCACCTTCTTTCTGCAAGGCAACAGTGCTACCATCTGTGCAGCCAACTTTAAATCCCTAAATTCCTTCAACTGTAGTAGACAGGTGTCTGATCACAAAGAGTTTGTAGAAAAATGAAGAAATTCTCAACTTGTTTGAAAGAACTAAGGATATACCAGATTTTTAGCTGTAGAAAACAATGTTGGCTAAACATTAGTAGAATGAACTAAAACTTTTTATAGACAACAGGGATCAGTTAGCATGAGGATTGTTCAGTCTCAGTATATCACAACCTGCACTTTGGGAGCTCATCTCTTTAATTATCTCCTGTTCTCTTTGTACTGTATATACAAACTGAAGCATAATATGACCAAACCTTTTAATAATAATAATAAAAGCTGCTCACATTCACATATTTTATGTTTTATTGTCAGGAACCAACTAAAACATAAAGCTTAAATCTTGGCCATCAAGACCAAATCTTTCATTGTGATCATTCTTAAAGTTCTACGAGGCTACTGTTCCCCTTTGACCCAGATTCTGTCTAAACAAGTAAGTTAAAGACAACATCTATGCTGTTATCCTGGCTGCATTTACCTCTACAATGGGAGCAAAGAAGAGACTGAATTCATTAAGCTGTGACTTCATTCCTCTGTTTGCCTTTGCCATACTTGCAAAGCCTCACCTCTCATATCTTGCCGGCATCCAGGCTCCCAGCAAGTACAGCCGAAACAGAAGGTCACAAGTCTTCCTTTGATATTCTTACCTTTAAAGCAAAACAGAGGGCATTAGAGTCTAGCTTAAAGCAAGGACACACCATTAGACACAACAGGCCCCCTAAGGGACAGAAATACTGTATGTGTACAGCAGGCTGAACCGTGCCCGTACACACACACACACACACACACACACACACAGCAGTCACCAAGCCCTTACCTTTGAAGGTAAATGTCACGACCCATTCTGACTAAACAAACTAAAGTCTGTTCAAAAAGTTTCTCAGTTCAGCGCTTTCATTCGCTCTCATATAGAACGCCGTGCAATAAGCAAATAGACCTGCTCTCAGCTCAAATTCTTCAAGTGAAAAATAGCATTGTTAAACTCAAAGTTCAATGAAAAGTTAACTACGACAACAGCCTGCTGAGTAGACAGTGGAAAACTTCCCAAATGTCTCCACTGAAAGTAGACACTTAATATACATCTCATATCATATCGTAATGCAGGAAATATACTCTGGTGTAAGGAACAATTACCGACTCTTAATTGGTAAGTAAAAGGTTTATTTGAAACAGGATAATGAACAGTCCGGAGATCTGCTCCTGTGGGAGGAAGAGGTTTGATCTGGGTCCAACAGTGGAAGAGAGGTGAGTGATTACTGAGCGCACGCTGAGGATGAATGAGGGAAAGGATATACTTTACTATCCTTACTGTTATTCCAGGAGGAGATGGCCAGGAGGGAAGGTAAGTTTTTCCAGGACGGGACTGTAAGGAGGCTCAAAGGACATAGAGGACATAGGTAAGTACAGGGAAATAATGTTTATTTAGTTCTAGGCAACAGTGAGCTAGTTTACCACAAATGTTGAATGAATGGCTCCAACAAGTTCACTCAACTCTCTTACTATTCCTCAGTGTGGTCTGATTTTCTAAATACATCTCAATAAAAATATCTGTCTTGTACAAAGCAATCAGATAACTTAATTTCCCACAATCAGTATAAGTGAATCTCTAATGACTAGATCTGTCTTATTAGCAGACCATAAAACATGGACAGTTGTCGTTGTTGTCATTGCCTTCTGGTGTCAGCAATGGTTTGCCCAAAGACAAGCATGCAACATCCTCCCTTGGCATCAAAGAACATTCCAGCTGAAAGAACACTTTTCTGGCTGATCAAGAACTTCATGCTGAGAGGTCTTACTGAAGAAAGATCCAGAAAAGCCAAGAGGGTCCTTCAACTTTTAGGGTTCTTTTTTAAGAGCAGAGGTCAACATTTTCCATATTTGACCGTTTTTTTAAAACGTTGTCGGAAAAATCTGAAGGTCATCTGTCATTTTGACAGAGTTCAATTCCCTGACCGCTGCGCATCTGTGACGGGACCGCACACAAACCGGCGCTGACAGATCGCTACAGTTTAACCACAGGTCAGCCTACTATCACCTGAAGAATATATCTACGATTAAGGAACTAATGTCACAATGGGACCTCGGAAAATTCATCCATGGGTTTATCTTTAATCGGATTGATTACTGTGATAGTGCCCTCGCAGGTCTGCCTAAAAAGTCAATCAGACAGCTGCATCTGATCTGAAACGCTCCTGCTCGTGTCCTCACTAGAACCAGGATAGTGGAGCACATCACCCTAGTTCTAAAACCCTTACACTGGCTCCCTGTAGCTCAGAGAATAGACTTCAGAATAATTTTACTAGTTTATAAATCATTGAATGGCTTAGCACCAAAGTATGTTGAAGATCTGTTATCACTATGCAAACCCCCCAGACCACTCAGGTCTTCCAACTCTGGTCTACTCAACATCCCTAGAATCAGAACCAAACATGGAGAAGCAGCTTTCAGTTTCGATGCTCCTCTAGTCTAAAACAAACTTCCAGATGACTGCAAAGCTGCTGAAACAGTTCCTTTAAATCAAAGCCAAAAAGTCATCTGTTTAGAGCTGCCTTTGAGTAAACGATTAATAATAGCTGAAATCTCATGTTTAAATATGTCATATGTTATGTCTCTCTAGTGTTGTATTTTATGCTTTTATTGTTGTTTTCCCCTACTCATGTAAAGCAACTTGTATTGACTCGTAAAAAGCGGGCTATACAAAGTTGCCTTGCCTAGGAGGAGCATATGCTGCAGGAATTCCTTCTACTGAAGCAATCAGAAAAGCTCCTTCAGAGAGTCATGCCGAATTCTGATCACTTCAGTTGGAGAAATGTTCCCTGATTTCAAAACTTGCTAAGGTTGCGCTCATAATTCCAGTCTCCAGTGTGGCAACAGAGTGCGGATCCAGCCTCCATTACACACAACCAGGAGCTCAGTTCAGCTCCATGTGGAGCGTTCCGGCCACAGCAGGTGAAAAGTTCATAATTATTACATGTAGTCCTTTAATCTGCTCGATGTGTGACAGCACAATGTTGATTCTCTGTTCAGTTTGTTCGAATTGAATGAATGAAATGAAATGAAATGAAATGAAATGAATGAAAATGAATGACAATTAAATACTACTTAATATGTCATTATTATCGTTTTAAATATTGACAGGTTAAAATAGATTGTGACTGAATTTTTTTGAATCTGTCAGTCAAAATGACCAGCGACAAAAAATTGTAGATGAGGACTTATGCCATAGTACGGCAAGACACTTCACCTGCCTTACTTGCTGCTGGTGGTCAGAGGTCACTGATTGTACGGCAGCCTTGCTTCTGTCAGTCTGCCCCAGGGCATATACGGCTAAGAAGTAGGTTACCATCGTCAGTGTGTCAATGACAATGTGGTGTAAAGTACTTTGGGGTCCTCTAGACTAGATAAAGCACTTAACAAGTACAGGCTATTTAGCTTTTTTTTTCTCTTTGGTGCAATGAAAAGACACATTTACGGCAACAAAAACAAATCTTTTTAAAAACCCTGGCCAAAGTGAAGATCTGTGTTTTCTCGTGTGGACAGAAATAACCGGAGTTTTCGGCTTCCCAACGTCATTTTCCTGCGACAAAAATGCTCCGACATCATTTGTGCGACCTGTGTTTACACTCAGAAACAGCATCTATGCCCTAAGAGATGTGTTGGCATACAAGCTGAAAGTTACTCTGAGTTGATGGGATTTGGGGGAACTACTACCCCCTACAGGTTTGGCATGTCTATGCATGTGCTTAACAACTCACTTAGACTCACGGAGATTTTTTTTAAACGAGGTGGTGAGGATATTCTTTTTTTTTTTTTTTTTTTTTAGGATCTTTTTTTTTAAGAAAACCCGGCTAGGTGTGTACATGGTCTTAGTCTCAGAGAAATTAGGAATGTTAATGAGCTTAGTGAAGCTCTAACAAGGAGAGTAACAGGTTCACACAAGTCGGGGAAAGTCTTATGGTACCATTTCTTTACCTCAGCTAAGTCCATGATCAACTGTTTGCAAGTACAATTTATTTAAAGGGTTTCCATCAACTTGGAAAATGCCCGGTCACTAATTTGAGATTGCTGCAACAGCATGGGAACCGTCCACATTGAAGCCAGGCATACATTACCATAGACCATAGGGTGCAGTCTAAAAAAGATTAAGCCCCCTGCACCATAATCGACACTTTAGAGATTGCCATTTACAACTGCTCGCATGATCAAGCTAAATTCCCTCTGGAGAAGGTTTGAGAAATCTAGCTGCAATGACAGCAACTAAGTAAGGAGAAGTAAAGGTGAGGCCTTTTAGAACTAAGAACACTAAACTGACTCAAAGTGATGGTAGCATCATGCTGTGACCACTTCTACTTTTTTAACATCCACTTCCTCCTCTGCAGATATAGACGCGATTATTCAGGCTTTCATCTCCTCTCACATGGAGTACTGAAGCATGTTGTTTTTCTTTCACTCAAAAAAAACGTTCCTTTACTCGGTGCAGTTAGGTTATTCACGGGTGTTCCCATGTCACTCCCCTGCTCTCTTTCCTTCACTGGCTTCCTGTAACCTTCTGAATGGATTTTCAAAAGTTCCACATCACATTCAGGGCCCTACACGGACAGATATCAGACTCAAATTTGTGCCCACACCACCTCATGGTTGCCTAGATTTAATATTCGAAACCTGCAGGATATCGGACGTGCTTGCCTGTAGATCTGTGGGGTGGGAGCCTAAAATTAGCAGCCATCACTGTATGAGCACTGTTGAGTGGTTTGAGAATGATGATGCTTAAACTCTGTGCATTTCTCTTGTATAGAAATGGTGTTAGTGGTGAATTAATCCATTGCTTTAATTTGAAGTGGATAATACAGTAAGTGAGGTGGATACAAAACTCTTTATACTGTATCTGGATACTCAGAATAGTCAAATTGAAAGGATTTTCTAAAGATGAGCAACGGCTGTAAAGCAGAAACACATATGTGCATTAAGCAGAATTATCCTAGCGAAATGTGAGCCTACTCTCTTGTAGTAAATGTGACTTTTTGCAGTCAGCGTTGCCCTTTTCAAACTATATATTCTCAAAAAAGTGTTTGCCTTTTAGACTTTAGTTTCTAGAGCCTAAATAATGGCTTTAATATTCGAAACCTCTGTCACGGCACATGAAGGCGAATGATAAATCAGTGCTTGTGCAGCTTTTGTCTCCTAAGTAACGCTGCTGAGATGCAAAAACTGCAGGAAGACGTGCGCTGTCCCTTAACAGCCCATTTGTTTACGGCTATTTGCATTTGGTCATGATCTTTTCCCGGAGCTTTCTGATCGCCTGCTTGTTGTTTTAATTAGGTTCGGTTTTCAAGTTCAAAGTAGAGCTCCACCACAGGAACTCGAATATGCTTGTGTGCGCTCAAAAAGAGAATCAAATATAGCTAAATACTTGTCGTTAAAGCTTAAAGAGCTTTAATCCTCTCAGACCCTTAATGCTGGAATTATCTAGTTGAGTCATTTGTTTACTCCTTGTAAATATGACCACATCTGCATAGAAGTGATAACCACTCCTGTGGCCGACAGGTGAGGTGAGCCTAAATCACAGCTGAGCTCTCCCTCTTCCTCAGGCTGCCACAGCCGTGGTAGGATGCCCTGGTTCTCCCAACAACAGTATTTTGCATGTACATTTCCATATATTCCATTCACGCTGGGTGGGGTGCAGGGGTGGGGTGTGTCGATGATGGGGGGGGGGTGATTTAGATTTGCTCAGTCACTTGACTCTCTCATTTCCGAACGGTCGCAGCCCCAACTTCAGCCTGGCAGGACCTTATCTCCGTCACCCGTTGTCGAAGACGAGGAGATGGCGATAAAGTGAGTTACTACATGTATGATTATTGGGCCTTTACATATTTCAGCGGGCAACATCACACAGCAGCCATGTGGAAAACGACGAGTTTTTCACTCACTGTAAGTCTCATTTTACTTTGGGTTTACTTCCGACAAGGAGATTGCTTTAGGGTCGCATTGTAAAAGGGACCATGATTGCTTGGCCTGTCAGGATGTTTTAGGTGTAGTGTTCACAGATAACTTGGCTAGTCATAGCTCTTGATGCTCTTTTCAAGGGTAGACTTTGTTGCTTTCCCAAGGATCCACTGGACGATGTTGAGGCTTGGAGTGAATCCGTGGATAAAGTCCTCAGTTGCAAAGGTGAGATATACATTTTGCTCCTTAAAGCGTTTGGCTCTATGTACACAGCCCCTGCTTACTGCTCTCCTGTGGTTTCCAGCCGGACAGATAGCTTTCCGGGAGTTCCTGAAGTCTGAGTACAGCGAGGAGAATATACTGTTTTGGCTCGCCTGCGAGGAATACAAGAAAGTCAAAACAGTCCCAGAGATGATCTCGTCCGCGAACAGGATCTACTCCGAATTTGTCGAAACAGAAGCACCCAGACAGGTAAGAACAATGTCAGACTGAGACTCTGTTCAGAAAACCAAATCAAATGATGTGGCTGTAACCTGCGCTCTGGGCCATATTGTTTGATTCCAGATCAATATCGACTGCACTACCAGAGAAAACATCACAAACAACATCTCCCAGCCAACTCTGACTTCCTTTGACACGGCGCAGAAGCTAGTCTACAGTCTGATGGCCAGGGACTGCTACCCGCGCTTCCTAAAATCTGACATCTATCAGGGACTCCTGAGGAAAAACGACTCGAGGTGACTGTGTTAAAATGGAAAGGCCCTGTGAAAATCTTCCGTTGGGCTCTGATCTGCTGTAGCTCTCTGTGATGCTGTGTAGATAACAGGTTTATGCCACACCGTCCTCATCCAATGCATAGGAAATGTAGCTTTATTTCTTCTCAGACTGTGTGATCCCATAGTGAGCTCAAGAGAATTTATTACTTTATTTATGTTAAGACGAAGTAAATCCTTTAGGAGACAGTGCACAAACATCTTCCATGATTTTCTAGTGCCCCGGTCTAAGAATAGACAGAGTCTATTTCCTTTTTTGTAAAGTATTATCACAACTTGATATGATTGATTATGCAGAAAGAAATGCTAATTTGTTCAACAGGTTTTTATCTCCATTTTAATATGCAAACACATAGTTCTATCACTCAGCTTTACCCTCTATCCAAAGTTTATTTTTCTGTTTGCACTGCAGTTTTAAAACATCTTACAAACTAAATATATTCAGCTTGGGCGCGGCCCTTTTTTGAGTGCTATGCAAATTAATGTTAAAACTGGCTCTAGGGGGCAAAAAGGTTCCTCATACACCAGGTGGCAGCAGAGATCTTGAAATTAAAAATGCCTCCACGCTTCCACTGTGGAAGTTCAAAAGTGTCACAGTTCAGAATAATGAGATAAATAAGTGGTTAAATAAATATATGCTCATGTGTAAATTTGAAAACAATAAAATACATAAATGAAGTAAATAAATAAATTCTTTAAATTCACCAACACTTATTTAATGCTCTAGTAATTTGTTCAATGCCTAAATGGATGTGTAAATAATTCAGTAAAATTCTGATGCATTACATTTTAAAATCATTCAATTATTTGCTTTATTTCATTATGTCATTGTTTTGTGTTATTTATTTATTTAATTATTTATTTATTTATTATTAAGTGGTTGATTCAATTCAATTTCATGATAAGCGGAAAAAAAATGAAAGAACTAAATAGGAAAAAAACTGTAAATAATTTCAAAATGAATTATATCTTAAATTAACAATATTGACGTTTCTTTTTTGTTTATTTAATAAATTATTGACCCATTTACATATTTTTTTTTCTTTATCCAATGTATTTATTGCAATTTTGCTTAAATTATCACACATTTTGAATTTATTATCGAATTGTTTTTATTTGCATTGTGGCACTAATGGCCTGCCGTATTTTTCACTCTGTTGGACTTGAATAGGGGTGTCCAAAGTCAGTCTTCAAGGGCCAGTGCCCTGCATGTTTTAGTTTTTTACCTGGTTCATCACGCCTGAATCAAATGACAGGTTCATTAACAGAATCTCTGCAGAACTTTGCTGTGCTGAGGAGGTATTTGGACTATTTAAATCAGCTGTTTTGGAGCAGAGACTCATCTAAAAGTAGCAGGACACCAGCTCTAGAAAACTGGAGGCGGACACTCCTGTCTTAGAAGATCCGTTTATTGAAGAAGTGTATGAATCAACTCTGTCTCATGTTAAACGTAGATAAATGTGCAGCCAGACAAAAAAATGGTGGGTGGGCTGGGGAGAAGGGCTCACTCATTGTGAAAACGTATAGCACATTCAAAACGCAACGTCTGAGCTAATCTGATCTGACGAGTCACGCTATGGAGCTAAAACCGAACGTTGTTGTTTTTTTTCATGAATTAAAGGTGTAGAGAAGGAAAACTTTCAGTAAGCATAAATTTAGCTGTTGTTTACCACTTCTTATTGGGACGTGATGGATTTTACAAGATGATGTAATAGTCTATGCAAACCGATGCAAATTCAAAAAGAGCACAACATTCATCTCCACCACATTCAAATGCAACAAAGAGGCTTTAACTCTGCTGGTAAAAAAAAAAAAATCTCCATCCAGCTTCGTGATATTGTACAAAAGTTTCAAAGAATAAAGTGCTGTCCATCTCATCTTTGTTGTCACATGTGTGTTTTTTCTCCATGTTTAGAAAGTAGAAGTAGGCCCCAGCATGGTTTCACCATGTGACGGCTGGGTGCCTCGTGAACATGTTGTTCAGTTTGTGTCTGTGGCACTGAACGTACCGGGGAGGGTTTATTTAAAGGTGTTCCACGTGTGTGGCAGAAAGTCGTGACACCCCGCCACAACTTCCTCTGCCTGAGATGACTCTGGTTGCAGTCACCTCAACCAGAGTACCCTGCGGAGGACGCTTCAGATGTTTTGGGCACTCTTTATCAAAAGAGGAAGGAAAAATAGAGAGCATTTTATGTCACATTTCTAATGTTCTAATGTTACTGCATGCAAAACCTAAAAAACGTCACAAAGCGAGTGTGCCTGTAACGACAACCGATGATGGAGGAACTGATGGGGTGTTGCAACCGATAATGAAAAGAAAAGGTGATAACACTTTAGGTCACCACTGCAAGTCATCAACATCTATGTCCTGACAAAACATTTCCTGTCAGAAACACACGGAGCAACAGTGAGATAAAGAGTTGCTTACATCATTAGCAACACGTCAGGGTTCCCTTAATCACTTGGGCATATTTCGAGGTTATGTACGTCTTTGCGTTGAGTTATACGCAAATACTGCAGTGCTTCACTAGGATGAACTGCTTTAGAAGTTCAACTGATAAAAATATCCATTGATCGTTATACAGTGAATTGCAAAAAACGAATGATTTTTTTTTTTTTTTTTTTACATTTTGTCAGAGTGCAGCTTCAGGCATTAATGTTTCATTGGGCCTTTGTTCAGTAGCCCAGCACAATCTAAAATAACTGCAGCTCTCTCTGTCCAATATGATGAAAACTAGTTTGCAAGGGAGGATGGGAAGAAATTTCTGTTTCTAGATGTGCAAATCTGGTACAGACAACACTTGTACCTATAACTGTGGCAAAGTTTATCACATAAAATCCAAACAAAATACAGTAAAACAGGACAAACATTTAAGGAACATGCATACTTTTGCAAGGCTCTATGTGTACAGGTGCATCTGAATAAACTGAAACATTATTGAAAAGGTCATTTATTTTAGTAACTTAATTCACGAAGTGAAAAACATTGTATAGACTGTTTTCAAGCCTTTATTTCTGTTAATTATGATAATTTTCCACTTACAGCTAATAAAAAGATGACATTTAAGACTATAGTATTACATCAGACCAAGAAACAAAAATAATTCAGAAAGTATGTTTACTAACTGCTTATTTTCAAAAGGTAATTTTGATCTCAGACAAACAAGCCTCATCAGAATGCATATTCTAGTTTATTAAATATGACCATAAATCCAGGCAACCAACTTTCACGGTACTGTGAAAAAGTGTGAAACATCTCTTTAATTATTTATCATTTGCTTCCTGTAAGCCCAGACTGTAAAAAAACCTAATGGATAAAAAAAGGATCAGTTACAAAAAAAAATCTCCCTCAAATGAATGTTATTCAGAAGCTATGGCTTTCAAACAGAAAATCCAGCAAAACTCAGAAAAATGGACCCAAAGAGAGGCATTTCACCAGCTACTGCATACCATGTTCTCGTACTTTGTGAATCCACCTTGTTGAAATTAAAATACCATTTTCTGTCTCCCACACAGTATTATCTGTGGTATATATCATCTATCCAGCGAAGGAGATGGGAACGAATTGTGTCTTTGTGACAAGCTGTTAGTAACAAATGGCCTCAATATGCCATTTAAAATGGATTCTTTGCTAACTTCTCTTTGTCCAGCACAGGTTAATCCATTGAGTTTAGAAAACTTTGTATTCCTGAATGATGTAAATGTCAGAGTTAAGAGGCTTAGCAAACAAAAACATTCATCTGAAAATGATTGCATGGAAATTAGTGAAAAATTAAAAATATGGATTTCATGATAAATAAGAACGATTATAATAAAGCCTAGACTGCAAAACATGGAGAATCCAGGGATGAATAAACATCGTTGCTTTGTAGTTTAGTTACAGTGCCTTGCAAAAATGTTCACACCAAACAAACCCCAATGTATGTTATTGGGATTTTATATGGTAGACCACCCAGGTATCCTCTCTTCAATCCCCCAGTTCTTTGAAGTAGAACCATCTTTAGCTGCAATTACTGCTGCAAGTCTTTTGTGGCTGAATAAATTTTCTGCTCATTTGCAAAATAGGTCATCTGGTGAGACTGAATGGAGAGCATCTGTGACCATTCTAACACATCAAAATGCTTTGATTAGCTGTTTAGGGTGGAGGTTGAACACCCCCCCCCCAGAGTTTGTAGTATTTTGTAGCCTGTTACAGGTTTTCTTCTAGGACTGCCCTGCATTTAGCTCCATCCATCTTCCCAACTCTTCATCAGCTCTGACGTGATTGTCTCCACTGTAGAGAAGCATCCCCACAGCATCGCTCCTGCCACTGCGTTTCACATTGGCACTGGAGTATTCAAGGTAATTCAGCAATGTCTTAAACCCACGAGGTAGTGAATTTAGCATTGATCATAGCTCAGCAGGAATAGGACATTTTGAAGTTTGCTTTGAATGTTGACAAATGTTGTTCAATGACGGTAAAATTATTCAGAATGTTTCCCAGCTCTTATAACAAGTATTTGAGTTTAGTGAAATATAGTTAGTAATTTATTTATTTTTTAAACAAAATCAATGTTATACAAGGACAAAAATGTGTTACTAATACTGATTTTGTGGAACTTGCATGTTCTCACTCTGCACTAGTGACGTTTATCTGAGCTCTGACTTTACTTCCCAAGTCCAAATATGCATTTCAGGTCAACTTGAGATTTTAGAAATCTAAATATATATCTAAATATATCCTAATTTTCATTTCACTTCTGCTTATTTCCAATAAATCTTGTTTGACCACATCAGAGAACTGAAATACCTGCAAGCTTCAGTCTAACAGGAAACCATTGGCAGTTACTTCAGTTCTTTGGGATTTTGCTCTCTCAATATTGCACTCAGGCTAAAGCATTTCATCCCAACTTGCTTTTAATTCACCCCTGAGTCCTTTCTAATGAGGCTCAGTTATCTAGCATTACAAAAATACTTCTTATACTTTTGGTGTGATAAAAGAGCTGAAGTTCTTCACCAGCAGTCTTTAGCCGTTTTCAAAAGACAGTTTCAAAAGACACACCGTGGCGGCATATCAGGGTAATACTGATGCTACGGTGTGTCCTTTGAATGCGCCGTGGCTTGAATATTGCGCCATTCATGCCGCCAAGCTTGATAGTAATATTACCGCAACGCCGGACTTGACCACTTATGAATGACCAAAGTCTCCCTGATGCTGCCTCCTCTTTGCGGTAAAGTGGCGCCATTTTGTTTTTGTTTTTTAACAGGCTATTCAGAGGCCTGGTAGGGAGCTGCTTATTTGATTCAACTTTTAGAAGGGATGCATCTAAAAGTTGCAGGATGGTGGCTCTTGAAGACTGGTTTGGACTTGGAGGATGAATTAACAGTACGCATCCCACAGCCGGTTGCGAATAGCGTTGACAGAGGTAAACAATACGATATTTTCATCATGAAAAGAAATGCCCAAGTCATCGGGGGCAGCTTTCAGAAAAGATCAGTCAAGGTTTCTGATATGACAGATATCATGTGTAGTGCATGAGGGGGTTTGTGGTGGCAGGGGACGCCAAACCACAATTTCGCCCCGTAGGTAGGATAGGATCAGTGAGAAGCGGTTTCAAGCATGCGCAATTCATTTTCAGTCTGAACGCAGTGGGGAAATATCTGCTCTGACTGCACCTGGACTGGTGGTGAGGACCCCATGGCAGAACCGCTGCTCGATAAGAAGAGTAACGGTGCGTTCACACCAAAACGTCAAAAACGTGCCGTACGCCCAAGTTGGACCATTGAACATTAGCAACTCGATGCACGTCCAATTCGCATTTTGACATGCGTCAAGCCGGAAATACGCAACTTGTGGGAGGAGCTAGTGCCAGACCGTGTTTTTACAAGATAACAGTAAAATAGTGGGACAGTAGGCTGGCTTGCAAGCATTTGCGCAGGGTCGGTAACTTGATAAATTGCCAAAGGGGAATGAACTTACCAGGTTGCCCTATCTCCTCACTTATATTCCTCCAAGCGAGGTCCTTTTAATTCCTGTCTCTGTAGAGAAACTGGTGTCGTATAGCTTGGGGTGATTAGCCACGGCAGTTATCAGTATTTCCTCCATGTTGAATGAATGAATTTTGCCAGACCTGACCTCGTGAACCGGGTCCCAGGATCACATGACACCACGTCACCAGGCTCCTGATTGGTTGAAGCGGCTCGAACTGACCCCGAAGTTCAAGTTTTTCAAGTTCAGCCACAGATGCAAAAATGCCCGCGATGAGAGAATGAACAAAATGCACCACATAAAATGTCGCGCATATTCTCTGACGTGCGTCAAAGGTCAGATTCACAGAAAAGCGTTTTCGCTACACAAATCTGCCTCTGACGCAACGCGGGGACCCCTGACGTGCGTCAACCACTTCTCCATTGACTTTACATGTAAACCTCATGCCCACGACGCTTCAAACGTGTTCTGTGTGAATGCACCATAAGGCCTGATTCACCGTCTACGTAATCGGTGTGAATGCATGCTTTCCGAGTCTTTAGCATCTCCAAAAGTCTCCAATAACACCAAAAAAATCACTAGATTTGTCACTATCACTTTAAAAATAAGTTTTAAAGAGTCGCTAGAGAGGTCTAAAAATTCGCTAAATATAGCGACAAAGTCGCAAAGTTAGCACCACTGCTCGAAACATCTTCACAACTGCCACTGAATGAAACCAAAGGAGGTTGGGGCTGTGGGAGGAGCGCTCCATTTACAACTTGGAAAAGTACGAGGGTAGAAGAAGCAGAAAATCGGATAATTTAGTTTTTTATGATCATTGAAAACCCAGATCCTAATTGAGATTAATCGACCAGCTTTAATACAAGGTACTGCCCAGTTGTTAGTGCTGTTGCTTTGCAGCAAGAGGTTTCTGGGTTCAAATCCATCTGTTCTCAATTTCTATGTTTGGCCACATTGAGTTGAATTAGAAACTCTAAACTGCTAAACTGTCCTTGGGCGAGAGTGTGAGCGTGTGTGTGTGTGTGTGTGTGTGTGTGTGAGTGTGCTCCTGCCTAGAATTCAGACTGAGGACCATTTTTCACCTGTTAAGTGAGGACCGTTTAATACAAAGTGAGGACATTTTGCCTTGTACTCACTTTCAATGTTACTGAGCTCTACTGGTTGGTTTTAGAGGTATGGTGTGAATTAAGTTTTAGTTCAGGTTAGGGTTAGGTTAGAATAGGTCAGTAATGGTTAGGGTTAGGAAAAGTGTCTGGGTTAGGTCAAATTCAGCGACTTAAGATTGAAGGATGGATGAAATTACATGATTACTTGAAGCTCATTATATTAGCAAGCTTATTTCTATTATGGTTCACCCTCATGACAAATGAGAGATGCTGATCTCTGATCAACAAAACAACTGAGCAACCTCTTGCTGGTGGATATGATTTCTTAGGCAGAGCCTTATGACTCAGTTTTCAAACAGTAAATCAAAAGAAATATTTTTTGTGAATAACTTCAACTCATCAGCTTTCAAAGTGTGCACCCAAAAGCATTTTTGAATGCCAAGGACTTTGTGCTTGAAGTTGTACTTTTTTGGTTTTATGTCTATTTCGAAATGTCTTCGTTAGATTACAATACAAGCTCTGTCTCCTCATCCATCAGCGCTTCCATGGCAATGCTACCCCTTACTTTAAGGAACTATTCACCCAACACACAACAACACGCTCCCTTAACTCAAAAGCCTCATCTCTTGTTCCCCTCCCTATAACCAGACCTTAATAGGGCCTTCTGCCTAGCAGCTCCTCTTTTACTTCCAGAGCATCTGAGGGCTCGACATACCACAAAGAGCTTTTAAAAAAACTTTTTACAAACGTATCTGATTGTATAGTTTTTTGACAGTTTATGATTCTTTTTATGCTTTCTAAGTACTTTAAGTTTTTTTGTGTAAAATGCACCACAAATAAAATGTATTACTATTATTCTTGCAGCTTTTATTTAATGGGTTTCCCATTGTAGACCTTAGGTCATTTCTTATAGGGTCTCTTTAAGAGCACAAAAAAGAAGGTTTTAAGAAATCTGATGACTGCATGACATTTGTTCCTTCGATTGTTGTTAAAGACTTCAGGCGTTATTGCAACATTATCTGTCCTCATCTGTGACAAAATTAAAAAACGGCATGTTGGCAGAGCACAGGTACTGAAAGTTGTGTTTTGGAAAAGCTCTCACTCATTATATATTTTTAATAACTCTTCAGCCATAAAATACAAAAACAAACCTAGTTTACCTAAATATACTTTTTGTTATAAGATGATTAAATCACTACGATGTTCCTCTTACATAGAAATCCTAACTCTGGGCACATTAGTTGACAAAATCTTTATTCATGTAACTGAAAGACAACATCTGTGCTTCCACTCAGCTGTATGTTCTGACAGCTGTATTATCAACAGTGGGGTGTTAAACAATTTTTATTTAACCTGTTAGTTTTGAGGGTTGGGGCTTGAACCTTCAGTTAATGTTCTTACGTATACAGCAAAGCCAAAGGCAGCATAGTCAAGTTTTTAAACAGAGGCGAGACACAAAGGCCTGCATTACCAACATGGGCCCTTACAGATGGCAAAAACTAGCTGCATGTGTGCTACAGCTGAACTTTGTCTCTGCTTCCTGCATGCACACACACACACGTTATTTAAATTGGTTAAAAAAAAACGTTTTCTCTCTAAGGAAACCCAGCAGATTGCATCGAGTCTTTAACTTGCAGCATTCCCTCAGAGGAAAAACTCCCCTTTAAAGGTGCAACATGTAAGAATTTTACAGTGACATAATCACACAACAGTAATTTCTCAGTCATGTTGGAAGGAAGGTTACATTGCAACAGATTTCCTTCTCAGCCAGCTGGGTGGTTGCAAGTTTTTATCATTTTAAAAAAGGCTGCAGAGGGACGTAGTCATTGTTACAATCTGTCCCGCCTCCATACTTCCTGATTCCAGAGCCAATCACATGTGAGCCTGCAAGGTTGCTTCAGCACAAACACTGTGTCGGCATTTGTAATTCGACAGAGACCGGGCTAGAGGCTGACGTTGAGCTAACAATGCTAGCAGTAAATCAGAAAAAAAACAGTTGGCTCTAAAAATATCTCAAGCTACTTTTTTTCCAATTCCCAACAACTCGATATTGCAGTGAAATGTATTTATCTACTTATCAACTGACTGTGTATGACTCGTCTTCGCTCGTCATCCTGAATCTTCTGGGCTGATCTGTAACTGGCAACCTGGCATGAATGGCTCTTTTGTTTTTCTACATGGGCTGCAGTACTCAAATTTGACCACAACATGCTGTTCTTACATATTGCACCTTTAACAGTACAAAACCTTCAGTAGAACCTGGTTTTCCTTCTTTCACCTCTGGAGTATTGCCAAAATGAGAAATATCCTATGCAGTAGTAACTCTGAACAAACTAGTCAATGCATTTGTTAATGTTGTTAGATAGATAGATAGATAGATAGATAGATAGATAGATAGATAGATAGATAGATAGATAGATAGATAGATAGATAGATAGATAGATAGATAGATAGATAGATAGATAGATATAGATAGATATAGATAGATAGATAGATAGATAGATAGATAGATAGATAGATAGATAGATAGATAGATAGATAGATAGATAGATAGATAGATAGAGTGTTTAGAATAAGTTAGTTAAAAAGACTACCCCATAACCTGGATTTACTAAACAAGTAAAAATTAATTCTAAATTTAAAAAATGCATTAAAAAAGACAAACAAAACAACTTTCATCTTAAAAAGATCTTAATTGACAAATAATTGTTTTGAGACTGTTTTCTATGCATAGGAGGGGGAATAAAAGTCCAAAAACTGCACTAAATCCCAACAGAATGGCTGTTGAAAAAAAAAAAAAAAAAAAAAACAGAACTTGACCTGCAAAACATTCTACGTAAAATGGAATCTGGAAAGTTCAGCGCATTGTCTTGTTGCCTACATCACTGTAACTGAACTACAGAAAACAGAGGAACTGTGGCTGATGGGTGTATGCAACAAAGAGCACAAAGGTGATAATGTTGCTCTGGAATTTTGGAAACAAGTTGGAAATCCAGAGAAATGGCCGGGGGAGAGGTGTTCACGTAAAGCAGACGGAGCAGCAGGAAATGAAAAGTTTATCAAACCTCAATCTTACAACAGCTAAGATATCTTCATGTGAAAAGCCACCACCATGACACAGCTCAACAACATCAAGAAGTGAACAGTGTTTTACACGACTGTGTTGAGTAACTGGTCACGTTGCAGCTTCTTTATTCCTCATGAACTTTTCCCCATTTTTCATATCCGTGTATTTCATTTGGATTTCATGTGACAGAGCAACATAAAGTATTGCATTTATTAGGCAAGAAAAAAAAATGTTTTCAGATTATTTACAAATACGAATCTGGTAAGTGTTCTCTTCATTTCTATTTAGACCCTCTAAATTAATACATTGCAGAATCGCCTTTTCTGCATTTAAAAGTACCCGACAACGCCACTCTGGGAAAACTTTGCCAGAGAACAAAAAAAAAGAGGTTAAAATTTGCCTACACAGGTAAGTTCCACAAAAATGAACAGAGACGTGGTTGAAGTTTTCCAACAAGAGGGCAGAAATAAATCCTTGCCTTTGCTTTTATTGACAATAAAGTAGCCAAGGTATATCAGAGAACTAGGTTTCAGTGATTAATAATAACCAAAACACTAAATAAAATTGAGGTGATTAATATATGAAAGACATATACAGGTGATATCTAATTAACAAGGCAGCACTGAAACAAAACTAATCATGCAACTCCAAATAAGCCATAAAAGAAACCAGCTAAAACTAGGAAAACGCGCACCGAGATAAATAAATAAAACCACACTGCCACCTATCAATCCCCTGTATAACTCAATTAAAAAAATACAAACTATGCCAAATTAAGATTAAAAGAACACCTCCACTACAACCACCGAATAAAACCTAGCACCTTAAGACCACATAAAAAGAAACTAAAACCAGAACCAAGTGAGTCAGTAAAAACGAAGCAGCAGTGGCGGTCACCGCTTGGCTGTACGGCACCCGACCAATAATGCGCCGACCATGTAGGACAGTGTTCTGCGATAGGCAGTGAGGCAGCAGCGAGATGGGAGAATATCGTTGTCTTGCCTGTGTTTTAAAAAAACGGTGAAGGGCTTACCGCTGCTGATTAGCAAATCGCTGCCGGTGCAGCGCTGGGGAGAAACTGAAACGTGACTGTAGGGATACAGCGGCCCCTAGTGCCAGGCGGACTCGACCCGCTGGTTACACATGCATAGACTAAAATGTGGGTCCTTTTGTGCAAAATAGCTAAAGATCAGTCAAAATGGATAGAGAGCATAGGTAAGCGTTAATTTTCAAGTCTTGGATATGGGTCTTTGACTGGGCCATCATGAGATATGAATATACTTTGATCTAAGCCATTATGTTGTAGCTCTGGCTGCTAGGGTCATTGTCCAGCTGGAAGGTAATTCTCCACCCAGGTCTGAAGTCTTTTGGAGCTATAACAGCCCCTCTTCCAGGATTGCCCAGTATTTTTTATCTTGTCATCCGCTTGGATAAGCTTCACTTTTCCTGCTGAAGAGCATCCCCACAGCATGATCCTGCCACCACCATGCCTAACGGTAGGGGTGGAGTTTTCAGAGTTATGTTCTGTATTTGTTTTCTTTCACATGCTGTGCTGCATTTTGTATGCAGGCCTAAAAACTATGTTTTGCTGTGATCTGATCAGAGTACCTTTGAGAACATGTTTGCTGTGTGTCCGGTGTGGACACAGTGGAAAACTGTGGAAAAGGGCTGGATTTTTGGAATAGTTATACTGTCAACAGTTTCTCCCACCTGAGCTGTAGATCTTTCCAGCTCCTCCAGCGTTAATTTGGCTGCTTCTCCAATTAATATACTATCCTTTATGTCATTTTAGGTGGATGGTTTTGCCTTGGTTGGTGTGCAGTTACTAACCCTGCTTTAAACTTTTCCACAACTTTAGATAGACAACTTAAATTTAGATTTTCTTTTCTCTTTCAAAATAAATAGTGTTTTTCTTTTGAGGTCAAAAAACAGCTAGCCACTGCAACGTTTTTATCTATTTTAGACTATGGGGACATTTTGCATATGTATGTCCCAGCTCAAAGTCTTCATAAGATTGACACTGTTTACCATTCCTCTCTGAGGTCTATTACTAATCATAGAGCCTTGACCCATCATTGTGAGTTGTATTCTTGTGTGGGTTGGCCATCTCTGTCCACAAGGAGGTTGGGACATTGGTACACTTTCATTTATAATAAGGCCACGCTTGGATTATTGCCCACCTACATTTGTAATTTAATCTCACGGAGACGTTTTGTTTCCTACAGTTTGCGAGCTAATGACCAATTGTCACTTTGTGTTCCATTTGCCCGCACAGAATTGGGAAGAAGGGCTTTTGCTTCTTCTTCTTCTTAAACAAAGATGAAACTGAGAGTCCTCCAGACGTTTTTGGTATTTATTTAATAAACATATGGAGGAAGAGAATGCACTGAAAACAGTGCTATTACTCAACCCTGTTGATATCTTGCTGCTTCTGACATCTGCCCCGGCAGTCTGATGCATTGCTAACAAAACATTACACACAGAAGGCTTTGTTTTCTCTAACATGACCTACTGTCCTAGATGCTCTTACTAAGACGGGGAGTAATTAATTAAATCCTAATTACATAGAAATATTCCCGTAACAGCCCTTGCGAGAGTTTCCAGAAGAGTTTCGATGCGCTCAGCAGTTGGTCTGATAAATCTTGTAGTCTGTGACCTCTTAGCAGGTCCAGTTGTTGCGTGTGTGATCTCCAGTCTTTCAATCGTGAAACAAAAACCAGTCAGTAAGTGGGAACACCTTGTCTTTTCCAAATCTGTTGACTTCTGAAGGGATTTGGTTGCACTGGGTTTTATTTAGGGGTCTTAGGGTAAAGGGAATGAGTCGAGCTACAAGCCACCCTTTTCAGATGTTCTTTTGGTTAAAACAAAATTACCCACTGTATCTTTGTCACTTTGTGTTGGTAAATCACCTAGAATCCCACCAAAATACAATCGAGTTTGTGTTTACAACAATGCAACATCCGGAAAAGTTCAAGAAATACCAGAGCCAGAGTTACCTCACCAACACATAGAAGCGTTCAGTTTCAACATCAAGAATCTTCAGCCTTGTCTAAGACGGAAACACTGAGATGTCATGGTGGTCTAAGAATCAGACCACATAACCACAGTGCCCCGGTATAGTTCAGATGATTGACCTTTACTAGATGTCTTCCCCCCCTACCAGTTCACCCCCGTGTTTCCTGCCTGCCTCCGCTGGCACAGATTTCAAGCCTCCAAATGAAGCATTAGAATGGAAACAAAGAACTGTCACACACAGGGTGGGTTGCAGTAATGAGTGGAGGGGGAAACACACAGGAGTTCCAGCACAATGTTAAAGACTTGAATGGCAATCATCCTTTTGTCACAGTGCTAGATCTTGAGTCTGTCCCACAGTGAGATCAAGATGATGGGATTTATTACTAACTCACAGACAGAAACATAACCCCAACAGATTTGGGTTCAAAATCTACATTTCTTGACACTTTGCGTCATGGAGAACGACAAGCTGGGGGTCTGTGAAAGTAAACAACACACTGGGTTTCACATATATTATCATTAAAATCTAAAAACCCAGAGGTTAATCATGCAGGACCTGATCACCCCCGAACCCTCCTTCTGCCGTCAGCCCACCAACCACCCAAGCCACTCCCCCTCTCTTCCACCCCTACAGAAACCTTCATACTAGCAAAGTAGGAAAATAGGTCATAGTCTCAAAGACCAAACCCTTCTCATAGTATACGTAAAGCAACACCTTAAAGTCTACTACATTTACCACCCGTTTTGCTGCAGACAGCACAACCGCATAGTGTATTTACGTTCCAGTCCAAATAGGTCACAGAACAGTTTCACCAAAGGTTCTGTCAATTAAACAAATGCCACGTGAAAACGTTTCTATCAGTTACTTAGAGCAAAATAGATCAAAGGCAACACATTTTGAACAGTAGCATTAACATGCAGGATGAAATCAAGATGACCATACAATAATCATTCAGCAAGTGTATGGGTATGGGTGCAGTTGTTCACAAAGTAGGAATAAACAGCTTAATAGTATTCACTCACTGTTTCAGTTCACAAAAAACAATCTATTTAGATGAATAAATCAATAATTTGACCTTATGTTCTCAAGCGTGTCACTGTGAATGTCCTCCTTTGTTTCAGTATGTTTTTGTACAGTTTAAATATTTACAGACTACGAAATATAGTCTCAACGTCCTTCCAATTCTATTTAACCTTCTTGATAGCAATATAACCATCTGAGCCATATTGGGCAGAATGTACCAGCTGCTGAACTAAAAACCTGATGATCCGTGGTCGAGGCACTCACTAAATCAGTGAGAATATTTCAGAAAAGCCTAAGAAGCTCAAAAGATATGCAACAATTTTTAATTATTAGGTTTTTTGCTCAGCTCAGAGCTACAATAACAAGCTGCATGTGTACAAAAAACATAGAAACTAACTTGTTTTTAGAGTCAAACATTCATAATTTATCTAAATCTACAGTTTGGCTCTTTAACACGAACAATGGGAACCGAGGAACAGTTTCATGCCGTTAATTAATTTTTTTTCCCAAGCTCCTCTTTTGATACCCCTCCCACATCCGAAACCAGAGTGAGATCATGCTGAAGAAGAGGAGCGCTAATTTAGTAGGCAAATATCGCATGAAATCATCTGAGTGGGAAACTCATGCGTACACGTGAGTGCCTACTAAAAAGCGGTCTAACAGGTTAAAGTGGTGCACAACACTTCATGTGGAGTGGCTCGTGACTCAAAAAGACAGGCTAGCCTGAGCCAAAGAAAAATTTACTTAATTCACTTTATTCTGAAAACACTTTCACATCAGAGAATAAAATCTAGTCCACACATCCCTCCATCCAGGCGGCGTACACCCTGGACAGGTTGCCAGTCCATCACAGGTCTAGTCCACACATATTAAATGAAATTTTAATCAACATTTTTGAATTATTCAAACTCAGACATGCCTTTAGTTGAATATGTTCTGATAGGATATTTACAATTCCGATCCAAATTGTTGCAATGGGGGATTATTTCCTGAATTAAATGAGTTATTCAATGCTATCTGTTGCTTCTTAAATATAAATCAACATAAAAATTAACCAGTCTTTAGAATGGTTCTTTGAAGAAGAAAAAAAACAGATCCACAAGATCTGGAGAGCCTCAAATCCCCTCTCTGTAGTGACAGACATTTTAAAACAATGGAACCTTTCAGCTTGTTTTGTGTTGTCATTAAAACAAGACAAAAAAAAACAAAAAATTACTTTAATCCATCTGCACTGCATGATTGGCTTAATGGTACAAAGCAGTAATGCATTATTTTCTGTAAAATATAAGTTTAAATGAAAAAGGCTCCTAGAAGTTGGAATTTCAAGTGGTGTTTAGGGGGGGAGGTTTCTCGTCAACTCTGACCTTCAAATCCAGCATGGCAACCTTGCATAAACCATGATAGCAGCAGTAAATAACTGTTCATTTGCCCTTCTGATGATCTGTATCTTTTAACATAGTCTCGTAATGATATCCAACCTTCTTTAGTCAACATATTGCTACAAAGTTTAATTCAAAAGAAGGTTACAATTTATTTAAGTTTTAAACCTATGAAAAGGAAAATATAACTACTGTACTATGTTTCACGTTGTGGAATGACGTTTTTTGTAGGGATTCTTCCTAATAAAGGTTAGACAAATATAATCAATTACAGCATGACAATATTGTTTTTGTCTAAGAGCAAAATGTGAAAGCAAGTCAGCAGCCTTTTGGACTTAATGCAAAACTGTATATTAGATCAAACTTGCTAGAAGTGTTAATATCCTTCATGGAAGCAAACACATTTCCATTCCATTTTGCCCTTTCATTGCATAGCTAGATTTGTAGATATGCAAAACCTGAAGATCTGGTTTTTTCTTCTACAAATTTTTTCCGATGGAAAATGAAGATGTGTATTGATGGGCATTTCATACCGACCATATGTCAGTTTAAACCATGTGGATGGTGCTAGCAGCAAGTTGCTAATATTTAAACAGACACCTTTATGTCATGTGGTCCAGGTTGTTCTAATGCTTCACTCTTGGAGAATGAGAGCTTTACTGACTTTTTTGTAATCCCTGAAAAGCATCAGAGTGTTCGTCTTTAGGATGTTTCAGTATGTTTGTAGTATTACTCATACTCACGGCCACTGCTTGCATAGTGGCTTACTGACATCCCTCAGCTTTTCCCGTTTGTTTGCCTCACAGGCAAAATACCTTCAAACAATTGTTTTGCTTTTGCCTTTTCATCAAGAGAGGGTCACAGATATTCTTCCCCAGACATACTTGCCAAGTTACGGGACTTTTCAAGTTCCAGCAGAAGCTTTCTGTTTTAATAGACAACCATCAAAATAGTGTCTCTGCAGAGCTGCTGTGTGAACTTTTGCTCCAAATTGGGAAGATGAAAACTTTCTGTAGGTTTTAGTTACAAACGAGTAACTTAAGAAGAATCATTCATCATTTCTTACCAAATTATATTGAATTATTGATAATTGTAACAACCCCAGCTCAAAATACAGAAGAATATATTATTTTCAGTTTGTACTGCTAATAGTAGTTAGCATGGTCAATTATCAAACCAGATAGTTTTTTAAGTAAGTCTGAATCTACTTAGTAAGTTTGGATGGGTTCAAAGGCACCTGGTGACATTGTAATGTAGAACTGAGTAATAGCTGCATAGTTATGGTAAGTAATCATATTACTTGTTATAATCTGGTATAGTGGAAGCCTGTAGATGTTAAATAGGAGGGACCCCAGGATGGAGCCCTGGGGCACCCCACATGTGACCTCTGTCCGCTCTGATAAAAAATTATCTATATATAAAATATTCAAAAGAAAATGCAGCTAGGGAAGCTGATATGTCTAAGCGCAGTGCTCCCTAACATTCTACTGGCTGCAGTTTGCAAAGCAGCAAATCCAAGAGTGCCATTCATTTTCTTTGGTGCTGATTGGCTGTAACCCCAGAAGAAGAGTGCAGGAAGACTATTGATGTTGGCGTGTGTCATGCTAAAACAGTTTCCAATGTAAATGCATATTAAGGTAAATTTGGTGTTTGAATTATTAAAATAGGCAGTTATACTTTTTTGTAAAAAAAAACACGGTCTGTCAACTGTTCATATTGCAACTCCTTTACATTTTCTTCTGATAAAGGAACGATTGATGTTCTTAAGCAACTCATATTTTTGTCTTTTAGTGCTTAATAACTGTAGGCTACATAACAGTTGATTCATTCACCTTTTTAAAAAAAGACTGTAATAGGGTTTTATGATTTCATGCAACCAGCCGGGCCCAATAAAGCCCTCCTTTGGTAGTGGAAGCTCAGACACAGGCAGGTTATTCATGACTGCATGCTCACAGGCTGGGCTTATTTTGTATTAGAAGTCTTTTCGAGTAGGCTGAAGTTCAGACTTACTACAATCTCTGCAGATAAGTTGAACTGCAACTGCTAACAAAAGGCATACTCAACAAGCTAGCATGCATTTTAACAAGATCATCCAGCACTTTGACTAAAGCATAAAAACAAATGTTAACCTTCTGATGCAGATTAGCTAACAGTTAGCAAGCAGCAGCAAAAATTCAAAACAGGACTTTCAAGATGACTGTATATATTGAGCAGAAAAAGCTTTAACGTCCTTATTGTAGTTTTATTCTCACTTGCAAATGAAACAATGTGATCTTTCCACTTAAAAAAAAAAGCTATGAGAGAAACATTAATCCTCAAGTATAAACAGATTTAAATATGGCTCATTTAAATCTGAAAGTAGATTAGGGGGCTGGAATGGTTTCACTATCTAGTTTTCCAAAACCTGAAATTGTGATACTGGCTCTGAAGGCAAAGCAGGAGAGATAATAAAGCATTTGCCTATGCTGCTGAATGTTCCGCCACCGAATTTGCATCCCCAGACCTTAAGCCAAACAATGCAGGTAGTGGAGTACAGTACAGTCAGACAGCTGTAGCCGTATGCTGCACGTTTGCGCGGATGTTTGCGTCATCCTCAACTTCCTCTTGGCCTGTGGTTTGTTCAGACTCGCTGCTCTGACGTTACTCATCATCCTCATCTCAGACTTTCTGTACATATATAGAGTTGCTGCGCGGGCTCAACAGACAGATGCAGTTGCAGAACTCTGAGAGCCAGTCTAACGAAAAAACAATCGCACATGTACAAAGCATTGTTGCCATGCCCATTCTAGCCACATTGACACCAAGGGAGCCGCAAGACGTAAACATGGATATCAACAAGAAAACTGTTGGATACAGGTAAAAATTCTAAATAAGCTTTTTTTGTATTATTATTTCTGCTAATAACCTTTGATTTTTCAGTGAGGTAACTCTTGTTGTTTCACGTTTTGCTTCGTTTAGCAGTGGAGGAAACCTAAAAACTCGACTTCAGTGTAAATTATCTCAACCAGCCAACACAGAGGCGTAAGTTAAGAAATCTCGCACCTTAAAACTGAAAACATCTCCATTGCTCTGTTGCTCCTTTCATGTGTAAGTAACAATACACTCTTCTTTTGCAGGCTCTGCTTTGAAGAGATGTCCCAGTGGTCACAATCACTGGAGAGGCTTCTCACCTCCAAATGTAAGTTAACCATCAAGTCATCTTGTACTCAAATCTTTTCTTTAGCATTCCTCTGGAATGTTGGCTAATTGCTGCTTACTTTCCCAATCTGTTTAGACGGGATGAAAATATTCCAGGCCTTCTTGAAGTCGGAGTTCAGTGATGAAAATCTGGAGTTCTGGGTGGTGTGTGAGGACTACAAGAAGATCAAGTCTTCCTTCAGAATGCCCTCAAGGGCCAAAAAGATCTTCAAACGCTATATTCAAGCTGAAGCTCCCAGAGAGGTATGCAGAGACCTTTTAATTTGGAAGACGTTTTTTTTTTTAGAACTTTTCTCAAAAGTCAGCAAATGCTTCAGAAAGTTACTTTTATTTATTCGTGTTATATCTCTTTAAATTCCAGATCAACATCGATCACAAGACCAGGGAGGTAATCAGGACCAACATCAAGGTTCCGTCTGCAGTGTGTTTTGAAGACGCCCAGAAAATCGTCTACGGGTTAATGGAGAAGGACTCATACCCACGTTTCCTAAAGTCAGACATTTACAGGACTTTACTGGACTCTACATCAGAACCAATGAGGATGTAAATAAAATATTCACCTGAGACTTTGCCGTATTGTAAAGCAGTGTCAAACACTGGACGGACTGAGAAGTACACCATCTGCGTTTGGTTTATCGTGATCATGGGGTGACAACCATCAGACTTGGCCTAAGACATTCCCTAGAATGCTTGTACCTTCCTCTAGAGTTTGAGAACTAATCATAGATTCTCTTTATCACATATAACTCTGCTTGAGACTCGCAGTTTGCTTGTAAAAAACAGTTTAGAATTCAAATCTGAATAGTCACATGGGCTAACATGGGTGTGCTCAAAAGGCGAATCTGAAAGTGCAGCTGATGTGGATTGAGCTGGAAAGCAAAAGACTTCCCAAAGAGACAATGATTGTGCAATGAAAATGCTGGGGACTTTTTGCAAGTGACAGCTGAAACTAGATGTGGTGCAGACAGTCCCGTCCACCAATAATGAAAGTGTACACTGGGGGTTATCGACAATTGCACTTCCACTCAAGTTTATTTTTACCGCACTAAAGCTATATCTAAGTACATGCTATAGGAGGTGTGGATTTTTTTTTTATGCACAGCTTTACGCATTTAAAACATTTCCATCCTGACATCAGTGCAGACACACTGTGCCGATATGTTACAACTGTAATGAAATGATATAAGCTACTTGTTATAAATGTACTAATGGGTGTGTAAATGTGAATATTCAACCCAATTTGTGGTGTTTAATAAAAATATATTTGGACCTAAAGACATGTGTTCGAAAGTGTATTGTGATTAAAATCAGCTTTTCTTTTTCTTTTTTTTTTTACCCCAAATGAGGTCAGACGTAAAAATCGCATCACCTCAACACGGGAAGCAATTCAGTCACTAATTCATTCAGTTCTTTTTCTCATTCATTCATCTACTTACTCATACTTAGAGACTTCACTTCCAAGAGGTTTAGAAACGTTCAAAGTACCAGAGTGTACCAGGGTACAGGAAGAGAGTGACTGATATATCTGGCACGGCAAAACAGAAGAAAAAATAAAACCTTTGATCTTTATAATAAATTCAGTTCAAACGCTGACCCAATTTTCATGGTTTACTTGTTTCACACATAAGTTCTTAGCAGGTTTGTTATTGCCTTTTCTAAAGTAAGAAGATACCAATCCTATCAGCAAGGCCAGCATGACACAGCTCTGTGTGCTGGAGTTTAAACAAATAAGCATGAAGCTGATATGCCCATTACAGATATAAACAGATTCAATTTACTGTCTTACATGTACAGCACTACTCCAAAGCTGCATTAAAGATACTTAAAGTTCCCTTTAATGTGCTAAATGACTATATCTCTTCTGGCAAGGACAAAACTGGAGTTCCCACTTTAACCAACTAATCTACATGACTAGAGTGACAAAGCTGTCATAGCCATAGAGCATTTTGTTATCATTTTAAAAGATGGTGTTGTTTTTAACAATTAGCCAAATGTTTCAGTCATTGCTACTACAAGAGCTTGCTATATTAAAACACCACAAAATTTCCCTGAGGTCCATCTTGCCAAGCGCTAGCTTCATCTGGTTGAGTCTGTCTGAATATAAAAAAATGATCTTTCATGACTGGCATCGCCTTGTTTCTTACCTTTAAGGCTTTTATTTTAAAGGAAGAAAGGAAGTAGTTCTTGAGTTGTTCTATTGTGTTGACACGACAGCTAACGAAGCTTTATTTATTAGCTTGAGTCATCTAGTATAGGCTCCCAGCGGGCCCTGCTGCTAAACACTAGCTTATATGAGCTATAAAGAAATAAATTCTACTTCAAAGCTGTTTATTAGGAAGCATTAAGGTGACCAGTCAAAACTTGAAACAAAACTAAAATCATGATGAATAGATAAATAACCATAGATAGGCTAAGTATGACCACTGGCTAACAGCTAGTCACCAGTGATGATAAAGTTGCCACCTTCTTTGGAGCGACATATCAGCTGCAAACTAGAGAGCTGCTTCATTGCTTTTGCTATGAGTCTAGTCTTCATTTAATCATCTCTTCTTTCAAAACTAAACCACATAGATTGATTATTATTGAACTACGGCGTCACTCACTGGGATTATTACGATGAATGAATGAGACATTCATCCAGAATCGAAAGCCATAAAATACAAACTAATCCTTTCTAGGTTGGATTATTCTATGCCTAAAACCATGCACACACGTAGCCGGGGTTATTTAAAAAATAATATTCTCACCACCATCTTTTGAAAAAAATATCTCCGTCCACACCTAACCCCATAAGTGCGTTGTTAAGAACATTCATAGACATGCCAAACCTGTAGAGACACTAGTTCCCCCAAATCCAATCCACTCAGAGTAACTTTCTATATTCTAACTTCTACATAGAGCACTAATTGAGCTTGCAAAAACGAGCAAATAAAAAGCGCTTGGACCATCATCTCTGAGGGAATAAATGCTGTTTCTGAGTGTAAACACAGGTCGCACAAATGATGTCGGAGCATTTTTGTTGTGGAAAGTGACGTTGGGCAGCCGAAAACTCCGGTTATTTCTGTCGACACGCAAACGCTTAAAATGGAGAAAACGCCGACCTTCACTTTGGCCATAGTTTTCAAATAGATTCGTTTTTGGTGGCGTAAATCTGCGTTTTCGTGTGGATGACGGGCCAAACCGTATAAAAACATTTTCGTTTTGTGAGATACCTGGCTACATGTGGAAAAGGCATAAGAATTTTAGTACACAGTTGTTGTATGTATATTGTAATGTATTTATGTTCTAAAGTCTCCACTCACGAAAACAATATCGTTTACCGTTTTGTATCGTGAGCTGGACATATCACCACACCCCTATCACAATAGGAACCAATTTATATATTCTTTATATTTATTCTTTATCTTCACTGTCTATCTGCCTTTTCAAACTCCCAAAACAACAATTATGGGATGCCCATTAACTCATAATGGAATGAATAAAGTGCCTTTGTGGGATGTAGCAGCACATTTACCAAAAACTATCTTAGCTAATTTGGGTTCGCTATACTTAGCTTATCTCATCAGGAAGCCTTTATTTAAAAAAAGGAGGTCAGTCTAGCACATTGACTGTATATACTTAAGAGGGTAGAAGGTGTTAAAGTGGATGCTTATTTTTAAGATGATTTTGAGTTTATTTTTGGAGCACGAATTCTCACACTATTGCCACACTACTTCTAACGGTTCCTGATATCTGGTTTCTGCCACTCATACTGTTGAAAATGATTGTGTCTCTGAACAAAACAGACAAATATCTTTGTGAATGTGCTGGGTGATGATCAGTTCACCCCTTCATCATTTTACATGTTTGTATTTTGGTTGACCTGACTTTTTCGGATTATGAAAGAGAGCTGTCTGCCACAAGTTGCAAATATCCATCCATTTATAACCACCAGGGGGACATTAGGTACCTGCTTTGATACTAAGAATTTAAAACATTTTTTTAAAGTCTCCTCAGGCTATTGCAAGGAAATGTGGTTTAATAACTTCAGTTGTCAAATAATTTCTACTAGCAAAAGTTCTCTTTGGGGTATTTTGGTTTGATGGAGGGTCATAATCTGTCATATAAATGTCGTCTGTGCTGAAAGGGAATCAGAACCAAAATAAATACAGACTGGGTAAATTAAAAGGTAATTATGATTATTTTTATGACTATTTAGCTCAACAATTGATCAAAAATACTTTCCCACAAAGAAAAATAATGGTGTTTCTTAAAGGTTTAAAGGCCTGTTTTCTCTGAGGGTATTTGTGGCTAATGTGTGTATAAAAGATTGGGGATTACAAAGTGCTGAATGGACCTTCTCTACTATTAAATGTATATTTTGAGAGTCTGTATATTTCACTGTTTTAACATGGTCAGAACTGGAAAATGGCTGCTTTTGTATTGTACAGAAGCACTTTCAAAGGGCTTCGTGATTGCCCAATGAGTAAGAGGTTTTTTTGTTTGTTTGGTTTTTTTTTCAGAATGCTTCCACCTACAAAGGATCAGTTCTCACATCAGACTTGCCGTAATGTTTCTTTGGCTTTTCATGCTTTTGAATGTGCTTTCTTCTCAAGACCCTACAGTCATGCTCAATACACCTTCGGGTTTACCATTCAGTCATCTGTTTGTCAGAACAAGAAATACACTTCACCTTCACCAATTTCTTTTTTGTCTTCTTACCACAGAACGGATTAAAACCGAAACTGCATCTATGTGAGGGAAAAAATACCAAAAAGGAAGTTTGCCTGTGAGAACACATCAGGTATCACTCTGTAAAAGGTTACAAAAAAATTAAAAAGGAAGTGTTTGAGCCTGACTGCTTCACCACATCCTCTTTTAATCTCACTTGCGTACAAACGCGGACAACGACACATACACCAGTAAAAACTGACTCCAGAAACACGTTTGTGCTATTAAAATTATTAAAATGCGCAAGAAACTGTGGCATTGAAAGCCCCTAAGTCATTCATGTGTTTGCCAAACAAGTTTTCAGAGTCTCCTCCATTCTGTGTCATCAAAACTGATTTCCAAATGATAAAAAACATCCACCATATACATGAGATGGAAAGTGTTACACAAATTAAAAGTATTTTTGATCGGCACGTTTTTAGTCAGTCACGTGTATCGAGAAGAATTATTTTCTGGAATTCAATTACCTGTAAACACAACATGACTGGGATGCTGTCTGACCAGTTCAACAAAGCGGCCTTTGTTTCACAGGCAGGTGAGAGTGTTCCAAGGTGGAAACATGGTGCCAGATAAAGATCAGTTTCCATCAATCAGCGGGATAGAAATGTGTATTTACAGGATAACAGGTAAAACATCTGAAGAACCTAGCAGGGACGGGATGTGAGCTCATAGAGGTGGATGTTGCATAGATGCAGAGGAAGTATCAAAGGTGATTAAATTAGATGGATAGATCAAACTAATTGGGATACAACACTTTGCAATTGATTCTTAAAAACCTGACCGGTAGCCTTAATTCAGCAAAACTAAGATAAAGACAAATGTGAGTTGTGTTCAAAGCCAAAGGACCAGGGTTTTTGGACATTTTTTAAATGCAGATGTTTTATTTTGGTCATGTGTTTTGTTTTTGTTTTTGTTTTTGGGCTGTTCATACTACCTCAGATCAATTATGGAACCTGTCCCCAATCCACCACCATCAAAAACAGAAGTGGCTTTTTTTCACATTTTCGCTTTCTGTTTGAACTAAAACCAGGTCATACTGCCCAGACAGACTTCTGTCTATTAAAACGTAAAACTTATGCAGAGAGTGATTTAATTTGTTGTTGTTTTTTAATGCCGTCCTGCGGCACCTATTAAAACACTCAATTACAAATCTATCAAACAGCAAGTTAAGCAGCCAGAACGAATGCTTTGACTTAAACATAATGTCCTCCGCATGCAGAGCAGTGATGGCTTTGTAAAAAAACTGAAATGCAATGATAAAAGGCCACTGTACCTTGAAAAAGCATTCATACACATGAAACTTTTACACTTGTTACAACTACAAACTTCTGTGTATCTTATTGGGGTTGTAAGTGACACACGCACACACACACACACACACACACACACACACACACACACCTACACACACACTCAGTATTGAGGGATTGCTGCAAAGTCATGGACACAATGCAAGTTACAGTCCACTTTCACTACAGGTTTGCCCAGGAGGAGTGATTGAAGTCACTGACTGTATGCAGTGGATTTCCTTGGATAGAAACCATTTTAACCAATTTCAAGAATAAACTGAACTTGATTGCATTGTTTAATAACTAGGATAAATTGGGAATGTATGTTTCACCTCAGGAATGTTGCTAAAATTAGAAACATCCTGTCCAGGAGTGATGCTGATAAAACTAGTCCATGCATTTGTTACCTCAAGGCTGGACTACTGTAATTCTTTACTATCAGGAAGTCAACAAAATGCCATTAAAAGCCTTCAGTTGATCCAAAATGCGGCAGCAAGAGTTTTGATGAATATTAAAAAGAGAGATCACATTTCTCCTGTTTTAGCTTCCCTTCATTGGCTCCCTGTTAAATCCAGATTAGAATTTAAGATCCTTCTTCTTACATACAAAGCCCTTCGCTCTTCGCTCTCAGACTGCAGGTTTACTTGTAGTTACTAGGATTTCTAAAAGTAGAATGGGAGGCAGATCTTTTAGTTATCAGGCTCCTCTCCTGTGGAACCAGCTCCCAGCTTTAGTCCGTGAGGCAGACACTCTGTTTACTTTTAAGGCCAGGCTTAAAACTTTCCTTTTTGATAAAGCTTATAGTTAGAGTGGCTAAGGTCATCCTGAGCTATCTCTGTAGTTATGCTGCTATAGGCTTAGACTGTTGGTGGACAGACTTACCCATTTTCTTCACTCTGCTACTTCCTTTTCTCCTACTACTCTCCAGTTGTATTACAGTACATTCTGTTATTTCGACTGTTAACTTTGTGTTCTCTCAGTGTTTTTCTCCCCATAGAAGATATACCTGGTCTGGTATCCTGCTTGGCTGCAATGCCCTGTTGGACGGGGGGCATCGATTGGGATGATGTTCCCAGTGGCTGAACATCCACTGTGTCCTGTTATCAACTTTTTACTTTCTGTAACATAGAAAGTTCTCTTATATCAGATCTTCTGTTCCTTCTGTGTCTCTGCTCTGTCTTCTCAAACCCCCAGACGGTCGTGGCAGATGGCCGCTCCTACTGAGCCTGGTTCTGTTGGAGGTTTCTTCCTGTTAAAGGGGAGTTTTTCCTCTCCACCGTCGCTACATGCTTGCTCAGTATGAGGGATTGCTGAAGGATTGCTCTGGTTGGAAAGTCTGCATCAATGGGGCCCAACCTCACGTCAATGACTGACGCAATCTGCTGGGATTCCTTAAATAGGAAACTTTTTAACTGATTGGAATGTTTGTATAAATGTATTGAAATGACTTCTTGTTAAGTGCCTTGAGATGACATCTGTTGTGAATCGGCGCTATATAAATAAACTGAATTAATATAGACTTGGAATTTGTATGTATTGATACAACTGACTTTTTTTTAAGTGTCTTGATTGTTGTGTTGTGAATTACCGATATATATATATATATATATATATATATATATATATATATATATATATATATATATATATATATATATATATATATATATATATAAACTGAATTTAATTTAATTTAATGGAATGGAATGGAATAGAATGGGCCCTGCGATGAACTGGTGACCAGCCCAGAGTGTACCCTGCCCCTCGCCCAATGACTGCTGGAGAAGGGCACCAGCAGTTTTAGATAATGGAGGGATGAACTGAACTGAATTGAACTGAGGGTGATGTGCAGAGTTAATTTTTTGCTACACAGCACTTTGCATCTAGGCCAAGCGATTCCATTCTGGTCTCATCTGACCAGAGCAGGTTCTTAAACATGCTTGCTGTGTCTCCTGCATGCCTTGTAGCAAACCCAAACAAGACTCAAACGGGACCCATGGCTATCCTTTTCAATTATATCTTTCTATTACTCTTCCTTAAAGGCCAGATTTATGAAGTGCACAACTTACAGTTGTACTGTCAACAGATTCTGCCACCAAATCTGTGGATCTCTGCAGCTCCTAAAGTGTTACGAAGGCCCTCTCATGTTTTCAGTTGTGCCATACTTTGTCCATTTTCAGTGGATGGAACCGATCTCAATGAGATGCTCAAAGGTTATAATAATGTTTTCTAACCTTTCCCTGTTTTAAACCCTGACCCCTCTCCACTTTTTCATAATTATGTGCCACTTCATAGTGGTTTATAGCATCAAATAGTAAAATATACCGTGGGACCAAAATGCATATGAGATGTGGCAAGCAATGTGTTACAAGTTGTTGCTGAAGTGCTCAACAGTTATTGCAAACATTGAGTTAAGTTCAGAGGACACAAAGAATGCATTGTACGCGTACCCGGCAGCATAGAAGAGTTTCGTAGAGGTTTGGTTTGTAATGAGGTCGCTTGGTCATTTCTTGCAACTGTTCAATTAGGGCGTCCTCTTTACAACATGGTCTTGCATAACAAGGGCTGGTTCCCCTCACACACCCACTGGTCAAAATCTCCAGCCCCATGGAGTTGCACAAAACAGCCCGTCATCATGCAACGAAATGCAAACGGTATCAAATTCGGTCAAGTTCTGGAAATGATTTGTATTGTTTGCATGGCATACTCGGTGTCAGGGGAGATTGTTTTGACAGATTGCTGGATGTCCTTCTAACTCACTACAGTTCATTGCTCTGCACAAGTGGTGTTTCATGTCATTCCTCAAGGGCTCATGTTCTGTATGTTCTAGAGCAGTGTTTCCCAACCCTAGACCTCAATGCACACTGCCCTGCATGTTTTAGGTGTTTATTTTCTTCAGGAAACCTGGTTTCAATGGATGGCCAATAAACAGGCTTTTGCGGAAAGACAATTATCTGAATCAGGCGTGTTAAAGCAAGGAAACATCTAAAATCATCCTAGGACTACAGATGAAAATGAGCTGTTGTGGCTAACTCTGGCATATTTACATGTTGACTTTGAGTACTCATGGTAATTAATATGCACCACTGTCCCATCTAAAATAAATAAATAAATAAAATAAAATATGCAGGGGTGGGGGGCCCTGAGGGTCAGGGTTCGGAACCACTGTTTTCCTTGTACAACACATTCCACAGGTAGCCCAGCCCAGCCATCTGAATCAACTGTGTTGGAGCAGCAACACATCTAAAATATGCAGTTCATCAGCTTCCTAGAAGCAAAAACCTATCTCTACATGGAATGCCAATACTTTCATTCTCTGATGCCAATTCAAGTTCCAGCTCCTCACAAATGACACCCTATGCATACTAATTACTGTTCTGCATGTAGACCTATCAGATTAAGATTATTATTACATTAGATTGCCACTTTTCTTGGCAATCAACTCAGTCCTTAACTATCTTTATCAGTGAGAGGACATTTACTAAATCATTTAACATCGACATATTTAAACATTAGATCATTTTCTTCACAGAGAAAGAACGAATAATTGAATCCATTGTGACCTACATCAGATGTGAAACATTGAAACTAGCCAAACTTCTGTCCAGCGCACCGGCAGAAAAACCTCCCATTAATGTCAGCATGGTAAAGCCAACCATAAAAGCTCCAGCACCATACTGCCACACTGATGTGAGTTGCAAATGATAACTTGTAAAACTTTTCTTTCTCTCATCTTCTCTCCTCTTATTTTGTATGTACCCAGGGGTATATTTCTGTGACCTTAACTGTCATGCAAATATGGTATATTTATATCTACAGAAGGGATTATAAAATGTCTTATTTTAGAACAAGATAGCTTTATATGCTGAAACATTTTCCATAAGTATTGTTGAGCTGATTTCATTTATTCTGAGTTTCTTTGGGATTAATTCACACACGAAGCACTAACTATTGCCAAAAATGTTCTGATTTAGATTCTTTTTTATCAAGCCTTCATGCAGAGATGTACGTTCAGCGTTGCAAAAAAAAAAACAAAAAAAAAAAACAGTTTATTCTTTGACTAATTTAAAGGAAGGGGCGTGCTGACCAATCGCAGGCTTGCGCTCCCAAAAAAATGGCCATGTCTCCGTCACCCTCTGTGGGCCTGCCGCAGAACGATTGCACCGATAGATCAGCGGGGATGCGGTGACACCCGCCGCCATGGTGGGTGTCACCGCACCCCCGCTGACGGGGAAGTATAAACTAGGTTTTAGATTTAGGTCAGGATTTTAACTAGGCCACTTCATCACACCAACCTCACCATGTTTGACTGTCAGTATGATATTGCCATGAATGGCAGGATCTTAGTTAAGTTTAACGATTGTGATATGATGGTCAGTTTGTGCCATCATATTTCTATGTGGTTTACCTGTATTAATTGTGTCACTGAGCGCCTCACCTTCCTCGCCTATTTATTTACTCACCTGTGTAGCATTCAGAAATCAAATCATCCAGTATAAATGCTCTTTGGTTCAGTTGCTCCATTGCCGAATCCTCTGTTGACCTCCCCCTGCTGTTGCCAGTCTGTTTCTGTCCACTGAGTTATAGGTTTCAAAATTCTTCATTCACCGTGCTCTGATCTTGTTTTCCCAAAAGTCTTGAGGATTATCATCATGTAGTTATATTTTTGCGTAGAGCCAGGGTGGTTTTGGCTAGATTTCTTTTTACCTAATGAATGGCATCTTGATTGAAAAGCTGTTTTTTTTTTTACTCTGGTTATCTTTGTATGATATTTATTTTTGAGATAAAAAGCAAAACAGAAAAAAAAAATGAAATGAAATGGAACAAAACGTTTTGCACAGAACTGTGTGTGTAAACATTGGTCATTATATTTAATTCTTTTACTGAAGTATGAGTCAGAACTTTTTGATTTTATTGTTGCTTTGCTAGTAATGCTACAGGGAGATCGGTTAGCAGCTATGTAGTTCACTTACTTTCTAAAAGCCTTGAGATATGTATTAATTTATGTTATTTATTTATTTAAGATATGATTACATCTTCAAAAAAGGTTACATACATAAACCACGACCAAAGAACTGAGTAGTGATTTTATTTGTGTTTATTTACAATCAGTTTGTTATGTGTGCTGTTGTGTGTCAGTCTTGGTCAAGAAGGCTGTGATAAACAGTAACAGAGGGCCTCAACAGTTATGGAGTTTAACTTAAGCTGCAAGGTCCATATCTTTAGTAATAATAATGAAGGTCATGTTAAAAAGAAAGTCCACCCATTGGAATTGAAGAGTTTTATGTACTTTGTATATTTAGTTGAGGTTTACTGATACAGCCAGCTCGCAAGGCGAGAGGATGCATGAGACTGGGTTCACGAGAGGGTGAAGAGACCAGAATCTTGGAATATTTTTGGGGAAACAAATATGTATTTTTTTTCCACAAATACAAAAGTTTTAACAAAAAGCTAATCAATATAGAAACACCCATGACATGCTCCCTTCTTGTGTTTCAATGAGAAGAATAAAGGTTCAGTTAGACTGCATTTTTGAGACTCTCTTGTTTGGTGTAGAATTATCTAGCTTGATTAGTCTGCTTTAGATTTGGAACTACAGATGCTGGATTCAAAACTCATTAAAAGTGAAACAAAGACCCATTTAGTTTAGCACTTAGAGAAAGCTCTGAAGCAGATGTCAACTATGGCATTGTTAGCGACTAATGGTTAGCCGCCGTCAATATCTATCCGTGCTTAGACTGTAAAGAATATCCTACTTATTGTTGGTTTCTCGTCTGTCTCTCTCTCACACCGTTTTATTTCACTACAAAGTAGCTAGAGTGTGGTAGATAGAGTTTTTTTAAGTTGTCAAGTTTTCTATAGGGGTCGCGTTAACCGAATATTTCCCATGTTTGACCAGGACTGAGCTGCCTTGGCGGAGGTGTGCGCTATCCAAGTGCTTTTCTAGTTTAGCTCTGTTTTTCTCCTACACAAAGCTGCTGAGTAAGGTCTTGCTGCCATTAAATCTGTGTGGTTTTTTTAACAATTTAAAGTGCCCCGATCAGCGCTTCTGTGTTTTTTGTGTCTGCTCTGTGCTCTCAAACCCCAGTCAACCGTGGCAGAGGATTCATTATACCAATCCAGGTTCTGCAAGACGTTTCTTCCTGGTAAAAGGGTGTTGTTCCTTTTCACTGTGGTCTCGTGCTTGCTAAGTACAAAGCATGGATAAAAAAAGTAATGACTGGTCCAATTGGTTTCTCTGGATCTGAATTGGACGTCTGTCTTTTAAAGTGTCTTGAGAGGACATTTATATAAATTTCCTTTATGCCATCTCAAAGGGCTTAAAGCAACTTCCTCACTTTACCTTTTTGATTGATCTGGGGGTAATTTAATATAAGCCTGTAGCTTTAGTAGTTGATGAGCTTAATACATGTATTTTATCAAACTTTAACCCAACAGTATTAACCCGGATAGCTTTCAGTTTTATCAGGATATGTTTTTACTGATTGGTATCGCTGTTTTGTAGCTGTTAGATAAAGTTCCTAATTCGGCTTGTGCTGCAGATCTTGATCTACTTCATAATTTTCCATGTCACATGCTGATCAAAAAAATGACAATGAACCTTTTTTATTCCCAATTTTTACTGAGCAAACAGTGGCCTTCTGTTCACACAGTCCAGACTGTCATCTCTTCTTGGTTTTTTGTTCATGCAGATTGAGACTTGATTTAAAAATATAAGTATACAAATTGTTCATTAGACTGGTTTAACTGGTTAAGCTCTTGGGCATATTTAAGAAAAAAAGCTTTTCATTTTAGATTCTTCCGTGTAACTCTTATCTTAGCTCAAGTTCAAGTCTTAAGGAGGAAGTAAATACATTTTGAGTTTGTCACTCAACAGAAGTATGACAAGTTTTGAACGTTCACACGTCAACAGCTGCTCTTCCTGCAAAGATAAACGACAGCAATGAACTAATTTTAACTAAACCAAACATATTAGATGTAAACTCATACTTGCACATTAAACATTCAGTGCATGGTGGTTTGTTTTGACCTGAAACCCAAATAAACAGCACAGTTTAAATTAGCACACAACTTATTATTATTGGCTGACATATCCTGCTGATAATGAAACACAAGATAAAGACCAATGAAGATAAAAGGAGAAAATGGACAGTGCTATTTTGGATACAGTGCCTTGCAAAAGTATTTATAGCCTTTGCAACCTCAAATGTCAAGGTATTTTTAAGATAAAGTTGTAGCATATAATTGTAAAGTAGGGGAAATTATATATGTTTGTCTTCAATCTCTTTTACTCTTACACCCCTACATATGTCTTCAGAAGTCACCTATTTGGAAAACAGGTACATAGAAAGTTCAAAAAAAATCTGTGGCAAGACTTGAAAACTGTTTAAGAAAGAGGGCTAAAATGACAGGCCTTAGATGTGCTAAGCTGGCAGATGCATGTGGGCTGAATACAAATGCAACACAAGTACTTTCCATGGTTTCACTTGTAGAGATGAACAGAAAACCATAAATCTTGTACAGCACATTTTGGCAACAAGGCAATTCAAAGTGCTTTACATAATTAGAAGTAAAATAAAATAACAAGCAAGCAGAAACAAACATTACATTTCAAGTAAGAAAAAAAAAACAATGGTAGGTAGAAAAACACACTACAGTTTAAGATGTTCCAGTTGTTATTAATCGAAGGCAACTCCTAAGCAAATTGATTTTTTAGCCTTAGTTTAAAGGAACTAAGTGTTTCAGCACTTTTGCGCTTTTCCTGAAGTTTGTTCCAGATTAAAGCGGCATAAAAACTAATTGCTGCTATTCTATGCTGTTTGCTTCTAACGCTGGGGATGCAGAGTAGACCTAAACCAAGAAGACCTGAGTGGTCTGAAAGGTTGATACAGTGACAACAGATCTTTAATGTATTTTGGTGCTAAGCCATTCAGTGGTTTATAAACTAATAGAAGTGTTTTAAAGTCTATTCTCTGAGCTACAAGAAGCCAATGGAAGGACTTCAGAACTGGGGTGATGTGCTCTACTTTCCTGGTTCTAGTGAGGACACGAGCTGTCTGACTTAGGCAGACCTGTGAGGACGCTATTGCAGTAATCAATTTGACTAAAGATAAACCCATTGATGAGTTTCTCAAGATCTTGTTGGAAAATCAGTCCTTTAATTTTGGAAGTGATCTTCAGGCGATATAAGGCTGACTTTGTGATATTTATGTGTCTCTGAAGGTTCAGGTCTGAGTCCATTACTACACCTAGATTTCAGGCCTGATCAGTAGTTTCTAGCTGTAATAGCTGAAGCTGTGACTGACTCTTGATCGTTCCTCTTTAGGTCCAATAATTTCTACATTATGCAGATTATCTCAAAACTGTCCCATTCTGTTTGTTATGGCATACAGTGGGTTACCAATACTTATATATTGCATCAGTCACGACCTTCCTCAGAAATTACCTTTACATTTATAGATGCAACATAGAGTTAACACTTCTGACAACAAGGACGTCGCTCTTTTCTACCCATTTGTTTAGCATTTGTTAAACATTAAACATTTGGTTTGATTACAATCCAAACTGAGGTAAAGTGTGAGTTCTGTCCGTTCATGCAGTTGTCTGGTACCAGAAATCCACAAAGGGATTCATTGTGTACATGAAGGTGAAGTTTAAATTTCACTGATTTCAATAAATTCCGTCTATATATGGTACTGTTTTGCATCAAAAGTCAAATATTGTGCAAGACATACAGGCCATATTTAGCAAAAACACAGCAGATTCCACAGTGTTGGAGAAAATTAAACAAAGATGAAGCCAAAATGAAAACGCTGTGCAAAAGAAAATAACTAAGTACATCAAACAAGGAAACAGTATGTAAAACCACCTTTGAAGTAGTTGTTTTCTTTATGACTGTATCCGCCCCTCACATCGTTGCGAAAGGAATTTTGGCTCACTCTTCTTCACAACATTGCCTCAGTTCCTTTTAGTTCTGCAGACAGGTGTGTTTGGAGTTTTCTTCAGCCATTCCCTTGTTGTGGGCTGTTGTGTTTGGAATCATTTTCATTTTTGCATGAGTCAATTAGGGCCCCGGTTCAGCTGTCAAAACAAATGGCCTCACTGTTAGTCGTTTGAGATCATTGCTGCTGTTTTTCCCCCTTAGCTATATACCTGTTTCCTTTATAGCAACAATCTGCCTAAACTCCAGCTTTGATAGAGGTGAATAAAGCGCATTTGGTTACCTACGCATGGCTGCTACCTTCTCCCCTTAAGTCGTTTGAAAGCAGCATGAGCCTTGTTTTTCACAGTCTAGTTTATGACAAATTTGATACCACAAAGCCTCGCCTTAATCATGTCTGCTGGAGGGACATTTTCAAAGCATATTATCAGTTCTCATCCCACCCAATCTCACCCACTAGTTGCTTTGTTTAGGGGCTCTGGAAAGACCTATACTCATCTATCTTTGGTAGGATGTTTGTCAATATATTTTATATATTACAGAGGCCAGCTCATGTCCAATAGTTAAATGATCTCTTGTCCTTTTTAAGCCATTTATTATTTGGTGATTAATGCTGTTGATAAGGTTTACTGAGTGGGTTTAGGTTTCTTGGACTATTTATTTAAGTCTCAGAATCCAACTTCTAGGGTCATCCAGTAGGTATCCATTAATGAAAGGACCCTTTTATTAAAACGGTCCTAGAATTCAAAACCGCATTTACCTTTTTCTTCTTTAATTTAAGCAGTCTGGGGTGCCAAATGCATAATTCCAAAAAGTATTTACCGTCTCTAACCGCCATTCCTATGCAAATTCGTAATTTTGTAATTGTAGTGGAGGAACGGGCAAGTCTGGGCAAAGCTCTGATAACGCATCATAGGCTGTAAACACACCCCCTTAAATTCACATGTCAATTCACATGTCCTTCAATACAGGTAGTATGTAACTGTTGGTTATAGAACTATTAACACTATCGTCCTGGGGAGCCTAAGTCACTCCCTTCTACATCCGGTCCATGGGTCCCCTACTGTCGAAAAAATTAATGAGAGTCAATGGAGGGATAAAAGTTATTTTCTGATCCCGTTTGAAATGTTCCATGGATTAAACATATGATGTCCGTGAATTTTAAAGACACATTTTGGTGCAGAGAAAACGCTAATTTTCGACATGTAGCAAAAGTTACTTCAGGTTTTGTTTGAAAACCCATAGTGGAACTGAAGAAGAAGAAGAAGAAAGATGGCCGTGAGTTTAGCGAGCTTTGCATCCTTCTTCCAGGACAAAGGAAGGAGCATTATAGGTGGCGAAAACCTCTATAAATCTGGTCATGTGGAAAGTAGCAGCTAAGCTGGGGGAGAAATAGTTGGTCGGGTGAGAGCTAGCATGGGGGACAAACTCTACAAGGTCTCTGTGAGTAGTTCAAGCGCTAGCTAGCGCTAGTCCCGTGACGTCATAAGGCAACTTCTGATTTGTAGTCATTTTAATTATGAATTTTTACAAGCAAATAAATGACAAATCACATGACAAACACAATCGAAACGCAGTTCATTGGTTTTCATTTAAACTGAGGTTCAGCATATGAGTGATTCAAGGCGTAAGGCAAAGCGGACCAGAAAATAACTTTTATTGCTCCATTGACTTTCATAACTTTTTTTCCGGTTAGGGGACCCATGGGCCGACTGGAAGGGGAGGAGACTTTGACCCCCCATAGAGCCATTGAGGTAAACCGGCCAATCAGCTCATATATGTTTTATCCTTCACCTCAGCCACGGACTCTTCTGATTCCACAAGTTTGACTTCAACCAAGTCAGGAAATGCTGCTACCCCCTTTGCCTCCCCCTCCCACTTGTCTGTTTCCAAAAGTATGGTGAAGAGGCAGCTGGAGAAACTGAACCGAAACAAGGCTACAGGTCCAGATGGTGTCAGCCCCAGAGTCCTGAAGGCCTGTGCAGAGCAGCTCTGTGGGATTCTGCAGCACCTCTTCAACCTTAGCCTGACCCACGGGAAGGTTCCAGTGTTGTGGAAGCCATCCTGCCTTGTTCCAGTACCAAAGAGAACTCACCCATCAGTCATCAATGACCATAGACCTGTTGCCCTGAGATTCCCACATCATGAAGGTCCTAGAGAGACTCCTGTTGGCACCCCTGAGTAAGCAATCAAGGATGTATCAGGACCCACTGCAGTTTGCTTTCGCCGTGGAGTTGGAGTTGAAGATGCCATCATCCACCTACTTCAACCAACCCACTGTCATCTGGACAAAGCAGGCAGCACTTTGAGGATCATGTTCTTTGATTTCTCCAGTGCATTTAACACAATTCAGCCTGATTTGCTTCATCAGAAACTCCTGAAGACACAGGTGAAACCTTCAACAATCGCCTGGATCAGTGACTACCTGACAAACAGACCACAGTTTGTGAAACTGAAGAATTGTGTGTCAAACCAGGTGATCAGCAGCACAGGAGCACCACAGTGGACCGTACTCTCATGATTCATTTTCACTCTGCACACCTCAGACTTCCAGTACAAATCCGAGACCTGTCATCTGAAGAAATACTCAGATGACTCTGCAATTGTTGGGTGTATCAGAGATGGACAAGAATCTGAATACAGAGAGCTGGTGGACCGCTTTGTGACATGGTGTGGAAACAATCGTCTCACCTTGAATGTGAACAAAACAAAGGAGATGATTGTAGATTTCAGAAGAAACAGGGATAAGTCAAACACTGTTTCCATCATGGGAGAAGAAGTAGAGGTGGTTGAGGAGTATAAATACCTCGGAGTTCACCTTGACAACAGACTGGACTGGAGACTGAACAGTGAAGCCGTCTACAAGAAGGGACAGAGCAGACTACTTCTTGAGGAAGTTTAGCTCCTTCAAGGTTTGCAGCAAGATGCTGGAGATCTTCTACAAGTCTGTTGTGGAGAGTGTAATCTCTTCAGCCGTCATCTGTTGGGGTAGCAGCATCAGAGCCAGGGACTTAAAAAGGCTAAACAACCTGATAAAGAAAGCTGGTTCTGTTCTGGGGACGACTGTGGAACCTCTGGAGATGATGATGCTGTCAGGATGTGCCGCTTGTTAAAGTAAGGATCCAGGCGCAGACGTGGATGAAAGGTGAAAACCAAGATTTAATGGTGCGACAACACAGAGAAGGTTTTTGTCCATAGACAATGATCCGGCCATGAGTGAAGAATCAGACGGAACTTAAATAGGGCAGACAGGTGAGGAGAAACAGGTGAAGCATATCAGGAACAGGTGCAGTGAATAATAATCATAATCAGGGGCAGAGCCCTACGGACTCTGACAGATGCAAAGAAGGATTCTTAATAAAATCACAAAAATTATGGACAACCCTGAGCATCTTCTTCATGAGACAGTCATACAACAACAGAGCGTCTTCAGTCGGAAGCTTCTTCAGTTTTGCTGCAATACAGACCGCTACAGGAAATCCTTCCTGCCAGCAGCCATCCCTATCTACAACAACTCCTTAAAGAATTAATTATATGAGCTACAACAACAATTATGTTCCCTCTGGGATCAATAATGTATTTTTGAATTTGAATTGATATATGGGGTTGTCTTTGGCCATTTATCAGGGCTCCTGGGCCATTTTCAACCCCAACAAAATTTCATTTGCTACATAGAGGCTCACAAAACAGTTTCCAATAGTCAAAATTGTTGTTCTAGAACCCCTTTAACGGTTCTCTTTTGTGTGAAGTTTGCCTACTAACTGAATGCACCACAGTCTAGTACAAGACGATACATAATATTGAGTTTCAGTCAGGTTTTAGAGCTCATCATAGCACTAAAACAGCACTGGTGAAGGTTACTAATGATATTCTCATGGCCTCAGATTATGGACTTGATAGATCTCAGTGCTGCTTTTGACACAGTCGATCATAATATTCTCTTAGAAAGGCCTGAACATGTTGCAGGGATCAAATAAACAGCACTAGGCTGGTTTAAATCGTATTTGTCTGACAGATTCCAGTTTGTTCATGTAATTAATAAATCTTCACACTCAAGGGTTACTTGTGGAGTACCACAGGGTTCTGTGCTTGGACCCGTGGGCACAAAATGTTCATAGGGCCCCCTCGCCGGCAAAAAAATAACATAATTTAAATAGGATTTTCACCACAGTCTTGTAAAACTACATTGCTCATCTAAGGGCAACAATATCAAGACACAACACAGAGGTGTAACTCCCTTGCCTATGTGAACACATCCTGCTTGATCTCACCTCCACCAGGCCAGGACTACAATTCAGATTGTTCCATAACTTAATCACTAAAACTCACTCATACTCGTTAATTTTTCTTTCCTGTCCCTCTACTCCTCTCTCACAGCGCTCCTTCAATTCTTTTGCTTCTCAGCTCTCCAATGCTGCCCTTCTGTGTCTCTTTCTGTCTTCCCCCTATTTTTCTTTCTCTTTTATTGATAAAAAAATTGTGCGATCAGTTTAAGTTAACATGACTCATACTTCAAAGCATTTGATCATAAATGGGAAATGAATGCAAAGTAAAAACAAATGCTTTTCCTTTTACATAATATTGTGTTTAATAAACCTGTATCTGTAGCTATAAACTCCCGTTTCTCCATCCTCCTCTACTGTCTCTTTCCTCCTCCTCTCCTGTTTTTCATAAGTAAAACCATGAGAACAGGGCTCTTGTCTAGGAATGCACAATGTATTGACACCAACATCGGTATCTGCCGATGTTAGTCATTTTTTAACATATTGTATTGGTCCGATAAGTAAAACTGAGGCAATATTAAAAATCACCATTTATTTCCATCTTTGTAAGAGATTAATGTAATATTTATAACATTGTAAATAATAGTTATTGGCCATAAGAGCAATGATATCAAATATCTGTTTTGCCGTAAATGTTCTAATCGGTGCATCCCTACTTTTGACTCTGTCCTCCATGATGTGCTGCTCCAGCCTTTCTGTCCACCTCTTTATGAGTTCACTAAGAAAATGACCAAACTGACAGATAAATGCCAACAAAGTGAACACTATGTGCTGATCCAAGTAATTCATCATCACCACAGAAACCTCTTTCACCTAAAAACTGACTGACAGCAACGACCCGCCTGAGCAGAACCTCCCACCAGTACCGCGTCTCTCCCTCCAGCTGGTCCAGTTTAGCTTTCTGTCCTGCTACCAGTGGCTGATGCTAGCAGCACACTGATGCAATAATCAGAGCTTTCCTCATGGTCACACACACATTCCAAGTGTTTCCAGTCAGAGAAACCACTAATGTACTGGTTTTATTTGCTCCAAATAAGATGCAGGGGAAACAAAAGATATTATCCTACCTGTGGTCGGTGAACATGTGATCCAGTCTGAAGAAACTTTTTCTCCACTTGGGAAGTGACAGCAGATCATTAGGTTTGGCTCACTTTACCGCCCAAACCTCGATCACGGGATGAAACTGGATATCTTGTCGCGCGATTATTAAAAGCAGCAGCTCCACGATCGATAACAACAGCGTAAGCATTTACGTTAACTGTCCCCCACAATGCTGCGTCCCACACCGGATAAACCCAGGCTGAGCTGCTGCTACTACAGCTAGCCTCAGGTTGTGTAGCTAACGCAGTGCCGTCCGAACAGGTTCATTGGCTCACCATCATCCACCATGTCTTCTTTTTCCTGATTTTCCTCCTTAGGTTTTACACGGAACGTGTCAGTAGATGACCGATTTCCTAATAAACACCTTTTCTTCTCATCTTTCTCTCTTTCATTTATAGAAGCCGCCTTTTTTCGCTCATTTTTGATTCTCTTAGGACTACTCCTACTGTCCGGTGATGGTCAGCGGAGTGCCACTTGCTGGGGCAGGGGCGTGGCATGTTACCATGGTTTCCACAACTGCGCCTTAGGGACTATGTAACTTTGTTAGGGTAAAAAAAATGGTGTGGAACTTATTGGTTATCTCCGCCAGCACCGATCTCTGCCATATTTGAAATATGAAGACTATTTTTTTTCTTCCTTAAACTGCTCATGTGGGCCCCCCAGTGGGCGTGGGCCCCTGGGCCTGTGCCCATAATGCCCATTGAATAATCCGGCCTTGTGTCTTTGGACCAGAAGCTCCAAAAAAGAAATTGCTTAGTCAATCACTTCATCTAGATGGTATTAAAGTGGCCTCCAGTAATGACTCTGTGTTATTTTTGACCAAGACATCAATCAATCAATCAATCAATCAATCAATCAATCAACTTTATTTTTTAAGCACTTTTCGTACAATGAAATGCAGTTCAAAGTGCTATACAAAGTTCAAAATTAACCCTACATATATCACCCCTCTGCCCCCCCTATAGACACAAGTTAAACATTTATACTCCCCTCCCCCCAATCATATCCTAATGTATGTTCCGGAGCAACATGAATATGACATTAAAAATCACAATAAAATGGCCTCTAAAATAAACCCAAAAAAATGGACACCGGGCTGAGTACAGATGAGCCAGGTTAGAACGAGGGAGCCATCTGCACCGGCAGCAGCAGATCAACAGCGGCAGCCGAGGCTCCAACCCAGGGCGCTCAAAGGAGGCGGGGCCGGGACCCCACCTTCACCCAAGCACTACCCGGAAAGCGCCAAGACAGCCATGGCTGACCACCGTCTCCGATGCAGAGGGCTCCCACAGAGGAAACACTGAAACAACACTGACATTCAAATCCCATATTAAACAGGTTTCTAGGATTTCTTTCTTTCACCTCCTGAATATAAATGAGAAACATCCTGTCCAGGAGTGATGCTGATAAAACTAGTCCATGCATTTGTTACCTCAAGGCTGGACTACTGTAATTCTTTACTATCAGGTAGTCCACAAAATGCCATTAAAAGCCTTCAGTTGATCCAAAATGCGGCAGCAAGAGTTCTGATGAATATTAAAAAGAGAGATCCCATTTCTCCTGTTTTAGCTTCCCTTCATTGGCTCCCTGTTAAATCCAGAATAGAATTTAAGATCCTCCTTCTTACATACAAAGCCCTTAATAATCAAGCTCCATCATACATCAGAGATCTAATTGTTCCATATGTTCCTAAAAGAGCACTTCGCTCTCAGACTGCAGGTTTACTTGTAGTTCCTAGGATTTCTAAAAGTAGAATGGGAGGCAGATCTTTTAGTTATCAGGCTCCTCTCCTGTGGAACCAGCTCCCAGCTTTAGTCTGTGAGGCAGACACTCTGTTTACTTTTAAGGCCAGGCTTAAAACTTTCCTTTTTGATGAAGCTTATAGTTAGAGTGGCTTAGGTCATCCTGAGCTATCTCTGTAGTTATGCTGCTATAGGCTTAGACTGCTGGAGGACAGACTTACCAATTTTCTTCACTCTGCTACTTCCTTTTCTCCTACTACTCTCCAGTTGTATTACAGTACATTCTGTTATTTCGACTGTTAACTTTGTTTTCTCTCAGTATTTTTTCTCTCCATAGAAAATATACCTGGTCTGGTATCCTGCTTGGCTGCAATGCCCTGTTGGACGGGGGGCATCGACTGGGATGATGCTCCCAGTAACTGAACATCCACTGTGTCCTGTTATCAACTTTTTACTTTCTGTAACATATGAAGTTCTCTTATATCAGATCTTCTGTTCCTTCTGTGTTTCTGCTCTGTCTTCTCAAACCCCAGACGGTCGTGGCAGATGGCCGCTCCTACTGAGCCTGGTTCTGTTGGAGGTTTCTTCTTGTTAAAGGGGAGTTTTTCCTCTCCACCGTCGCTACATGCTTGCTCAGTATGAGGGATTGCTGAAGGATTGCTCTGGTTGGCAAGTCTGCATCAACGGGGCTCAACCTCACGCTAATGACTGACGCAATCTGCTGGGATTCCTTAAATAGGAAACTTTTAAACTGATTGGAATGTTTGTATAAATGTATTGAAATGACTTCTTGTTAAGTGCCTTGAGAAGACATCTGTTGTGAATTGGCGCTGTATAAATAAACTGAATTGAATTGAAGTTTATGGTTGGGGCCGTCAGAGGGCTGTCAGAGTCGCCGCGGTGCTTTGTGTGCTTTGGTTGCGGCAATTTTTGAAACTTTTGCTGCTTTTCAAGCTTCAACGTGGCAAAAGCCAGCAAGACAGAAGTTGAGCTAGCTGAACTTTCAGCATCCCCTGAGCATCAATCAACCAGAGCGTCTCACTGTAGTGACGTCACTACACATTTAAAGTAGCGCTGAAAGCGAACCTCATCCGTACACAGCTCCTGGACCAAATGGGTAAACTCTCCAGACTCTGAACGCCTCTCAAGGATGGGGAGTATCCATAAACAGCGCTAATATGCCCGATGTTTACGTTGTCTTGCACTATTTAGCAAATAAAGCCAAGCCACTCTCTCGACATGATCCGGCATTGTTTAAAACATCTGGCAACAGAGGAAGCCCCGCCCACACTCTTTTTTTTTTGCTCAGCAAATGGCAGGCTTTGCAAGCTTCAGGCTTAAAAATGTATAAACTTCCAACTAGTCGCTTTGTGAGCATTTTTTGACGTCGACAAAGCCTGCGGTGTGAACGTGGCATAACAGAGCACTTCACTCTCAGACAGCTTCCAGCTTTAGTCAGTGAGGCAGACACTCTGTCTACCTTTAAGGCCAGGCTTAAAACTTTCCTTTTTGATAAAGCTTATAGTTAGAGTGGCTAAGGTCATCCTGAGCTATCTCTGTAGTTATGCTGCTATAGGCTTAGACTGCTGGAGGACAGACTGACCACCTTTCACTTTGCTACTTTTCTCTTCTACTACTCTCCAGCTGTATTTTGTTTTTTATTTTTTGCTTTTATTTCGACTCATAACTTCTCAGTGTTTTTATTTCTATAGAGGCTACATCTGTTCTGGTATCCTGCTTGGCTGCAATGCCCTGTTAAATGGGGGACATTGACTTGGATGATGCTCCCAGGACAACGTCCTCCGTGTCCTGTTATCAACTTTTTACTTTCTTTAAAAAGAAAGTACTCTTACATCAATTCTTTTGTTCTTTCTGTGTCTCTGCTCTGTCTTCTCGAACCCCCGGACGGTCATGGCAGATGGCCGCTCGTACTGAGCCAGGTTCTGGTTCTGCTGGACGTTTCTTCCTGTTAAAGGGGAGTTTTTCATCTCCACTGTCGCTACATGCTTGCTCAGTGTGAGGGATTGCTGTGGTTGGAGTCTGGATGGACGGGGACACAACCTCAAGTCAATGACTTGATGAAATCTGTTGGGATTCCTTCAATAGAAAACTTTTAAGCCGATTGGTATGTTGGTAGGATTGTATTGAAATGACTTTTCTCTTTGAGATGACATCTGTTGTAAATCGGCGCTATATAAATAGACTGAATTGAATTGAATTTAAATGGCATGTACTTGTATAGCCACTACATTCAGTCATTCATACAGTAATGGTGGTAAGCTAGATTGTCGCCACAGCTGCTGACAGACAGCAAGGCTGCCACCAGTCCCTCTGACCACCACCAACAGGTAAAGTGTCTTGCCCCAGGACAGGACGACTTAGGCGGACAGAGCGGGGGTTTCACCCCACAGGTAAAGGAACACACTCCTTCCCCCAGAGCCACAGTCGCCTACGCTGAAAAGAGAAGAAAATGAGGCTACTGTTACTTGCAATAGTTTTGGGAACACATTCATTTTCTATTTTTTTGATAAAGAAAACAGTCAGTGTAGAATCTTCCCATCCAGGTTTAGCTAGTCAAGATGTTGTGTGTCTAAATTTAAGGTAGTTGTAATTAGAACAAAAAAAAAAAAAAAAAAACAGTCAAGGCTAACTGTGGCTCAGTGGTAGTGTAGCTGTCTTGCAATTGGAAGGTTGCAGGTTTGATTCCAGCCTTATCCTGTTGCATGTCTATGTGTCACTGGGCAAGGTACTTAACCCCAAGTTGCCCACTGATTGGTGAATAAATGGGTGTGTGTTTGCAGAGGTGGGTAGTAACTAGTTACATTTACTTGAGTGACTTTTGAGGGGGGAGTTAATTTTAACAGTAGTTTTGCTATGACATACTTTTTACTTTTACTTGAGTCATGCTATAATGAAATATCGCTACTCTTACTTGAGTAAAATGTTCAGGATACTCTACCCACTGTGAGTAAATTCACTGAAAAAGAACAAACATGTTTTAACCAAAAGTAGACCAGACACAAACACACACAGCTGCAGTTTATTAAAGGAGAACACCTGTTTCTACACAAGCTTTGGTTTACTCATGTAATTTTACATCTGTTGAGCTTGTTGTAGCATTTTTGACGTCAAGTGAGTATACAGTAAACATTATATATCGTCACATGAAGTACTTTTTACCTTGTTCTAAGATTTTTTTCATTCATTACCTACTGTAAGTATTGGTATTATGTTGAAAAAATTGATTTAGAAAAAAAATTATTCTTCTTAAAATGTGTTAATTTGTAATCATGTTATTTATTCATAGCTTTTTTTTGTCTTTAAAATGTCAGTATTTGCCAATAACTTTCTATTTTTCTCTGTCTGATGACATCATTTTAAAAGCCTTAAATCAGATGTTACACCGTACTTAGATGGCCTTTTTATTAAGCTCTTTTTTCACTCCTACTCGAGTACTTTTTTGGATGGCTACTTTTTACTTTTACTTGAGTAAAAATATGTTAAAGTAGTGCTACTCTTACGTGAGTACAATTTTTAGGTAGTCTACCTACCTCTGTGTGTTTGTATGAATGCTGTATAAATTCAGTCCCTTTACCATTGAGAGTACAAAATTCATTTTTATATACTCAAGGAAATGTTATTGTTCAGCCTTTTATGCTTCCAAATGACACTCAAGATCTTGCCATTTTGTCTTTGCAGTGGCAGTTTCAATGGCTGATAGAAAATCACGTAAAAGTCAGATTTAAGCACAGATTCTGACTTTTTAAAGCTAACGACCTCAAGCCTTTGATCAGATGATGAAGCTTAAATGCAGTTTTTTAATATTTCAACAACTCTGCCTCTTTGAACATTTTGAACGTCTATTTAAAACCCAGTTCTGATTACCCACCCTCACAAAATGTGAATACTAGCAGTTTCTTGCCCAGTCTTAAGATTTCAGGAGGGAGTGTATCTTAAATTTGCTTTTCCAAATCCCACGACGATAGCGCTGAGTGAGACAAATTTTACTTTGACAGTCTTGTAGGACCTCAACTTTGTCATTTAAGGTGAGATCATGCAACCAACTGGATGTTAAAGCAACAACAATTACGTGATTGTTCAGCGTAAGAAAAACAAACAGACAGTGGAATTTGAAGAAAAATGTACCCTGACTCTAAGAATAGCACAGACCTGAATGGTTAGTCAGTTGACACAGAGGCTTATCAACCTGTTTACGCATGTAAGTGCTAAGAATGTTGTGGGAGTGTAACACTAAGCTTGTTGTGCTCTATAATTAAACCAGAAGGAAGAGGAGATGTTTAGTCGTATTTTATGCATTCATAAGGCTCCTTGAAGACGGATAACAAAGAGGGATATCCTGCTGAAACCTACTGGTATAATTCATGAAGAAACGTGTTTGCACGATGCCCTGGTTCTAGTTACTTAGATAGCCGACAGAAGCCGGGATCCAGTGGAAAGTTATGGAGTTCAGAAATCTGACTGGATGTTGGAGTGATTCCTCAGATGACTGAGCTGCATCATGCACAAGCTGCTATTTAGTCAAATAATAGTTCACTGTTGAGGTGATTCAGTTAGACAATGAATGGATTCTTTAAGAAGTCCCAAACAGCCCTGAAGGACACAAGAAAAGTGTAAGTGCAGTTTATTTGTCACACCTTAAGGCTTTTTGTTTCATGTTCGTACTTACGTGGTTGAATTCTTTTTTCATATTTGCCATGTGGGCTAAAAGTCTCAAGTTGAAAGTACTCGATTTTGTTTTTTTTATGTGTTGTTTTACACACAACTAAACATTCACATTTTTAAAGAAATAAAAAAAGTAGTTTGATTGTTGAAGAAATGGGAGCTCCAGGTCTTGATGATCTGAAAAATAATTTCTTATCCAAACATTTACTGGACCGGTTTGCCCAACTCTGCTTGGGAGTAAAAGTCCTTGAATGTTCCTGGTCCCGTTTTCTAAGTTAAAGTTAATAAAAGAAAAATAATTTGCGTTGTACCCAGGGATCGGGTTAACGGAATATTTTCCATATTTTACTGTTTCTTTTTTAAACAGAGACGGAAAGATCTGAAGGCCTTCAGTCATTTTGTCTGATTAGTATCCACACCTCTGACCACTTGGTGCAAATGCAGACATTTTTTTTTTTTACTTCACACATGGACAGCTAACTAAATGAATAATTTAAAAAAGATTCCCATGAGAGCATCTGAGCATCTTCTCAGACCTGGACACCGTAATCCATGCACCTCGCTACCCGGGAGCTGACAATGCATGTCGCTCCAAAGCCTCCCAACCACATGTGCATGCTGCTGGATTTCCTCCTGCTGACGTGATAGCTTGCTGGTCAGGAAACGACTTCACAGAGTCCTTCTGACATCTGATCACTTTAATTGGAGAAATGTTCCCGTATTCTGAAATCTTTGGCTGAAGTCGCACTTAATCCCAGCCTCTGGTGTGGCAGCGGAGTGCTGATTCAGCCTCCAGAATAACATCTAAACCACCATGAGAAGTAATCTGTCCCAGGTAAAAATCCAAAAACTCATGACAATCAACCTCTGCAGCAATCCCACTATTTGATTACGCACAAATGGGTGCGAATTTCAATTCCATCTGGAGCAGGAGGAACTTGAGACACAGCAGGTGAACTGTTCGTGTTGTCTCATTATTTATTTTATGTGTAGTCCTCTGTTCAGCTTGTTTTGATTTGATATTATTTAAAATTAAACAGAAAAAAACAAGTACCGTGGAGTAGGCATGTTCTAATTTTAGAAATCGTGGGGTAAAAATAGAGTATGACCAAAGTTTTATGACCAATTTGGTAAAAGTGACTCACAACAAAAATATTTAGCGCGACATCTGGTCTTCTTCTAAAAATCTTGCATCATCCACCTGAGCAGGCGGGCCAAATTTGGCTTATTCCCAAACTGTTGTCAGGGGCCGTACAGAATCATCACAAGGGTCGCACTTTGGAGACCTCTTATCTGGAGATACAATTCAACTCCAATGAATTCAAAAATACTTTATTGATCCCAGAGGGAAATTAGCTGTATACATAGGTATATATAATACAGCATTGTATGGAGATTTAGGTGTACTGTATTCCATGCATGCAGAGTCCATTACCATAGGTACACATCTGCAGTTGTTTTGTCATTTGTCTTTACTGTAACTGATATTGTTTCCTAAAACCCCCTGTTCTCTCCTTTTTGTAGACAGGAAACATATGAAACGAGCCTATTGGAAGACTCCCTTGAGACGGTCCTTTCCAAGAAAAGTAATTTCCTTCTGCTTTCAGGCAGTTCTGAACCAATGTCATGGTTGGCTACTGCTGTCCTTGTAATGCAGCTCTGTTCTTTGGTGTAAAAGGTGGACGAATGGCGTTTCGGGATTTTCTAAAGTCAGAGTTCTGTGAAGAAAACCTGGAATTCTGGCTTGCCTGTAAAGAATATCAGTCATTTGGCGGCCTAGAGGAACGGACACAGATAGCAGCGAGTATTTATGAAAAGTTCATCGGGGATGGATCCCCCAAACAGGTGAAGACAGTTTTCTATTAAATGGAGTTATCCAACTGAATGTACATTGTCACATAAAAGTATTCACAGTTCTAGATTTGAGGGGGGGTTAAGATTCAGTAAGGGTAAAGGGTATAAAGGTCAATCTCATTTATTGGGATTATTATATACAAATCAGTAGCTAGTTACTACCCCCCCTCTGGTAAATACATTAAGAACATGCTACAATGTTCTGATTTTTATTTGTTAGAAATTGAACCACTGACAGCGTGTCATTGTTCTTCCACTAAACAATTATGCACAACTTTGTGTTGGTCTATCAACATGAAATGCCAATAAAATACATGAAGCTTTTGGTTGTAAAGGGACAAACAAGTCAAACGTCAAGGAGGCATGATTACTCCCACAAAGGACTGCGAGTGCAACGTAAAGTGAGTGTTTCTGTAGTTTCCATGGCTTTGTATAACTGACTGCTGTTTCTGCAGGTGAATCTTGATTTCTGCACAAGAGAAACGATCAGACAGAGTCTGGAGCAGCCAGGGCCGTCCTGCTTTGCCGTGGCAGAGAAGAAAATCTACATCCTGATGGAGAACTGCTCCTTTCCGCGCTTTATTGAGACGAAGACGTACAAACTTTTTATTGACTCGATTTCTAAACATAGAGGCCTTAGGAGAAACCGCATGGCTGTGAGAATTAAGAGCCCCGTGGAGGATTTCACAGTGAACCCACTGCTTCTGGTGAGCAAGGACTGAATGCATGTGCTTCTGTTGACGGTTTGACATGTTGCCCAGACAGACAGGCTGATGAAGGGCTGCGGGTCAAAGTGCTGCGCAGGCACTTCCTCATCCCACAAAGCTTCACAGCAGATTTCTGTAAGACGAAGGAGAGCTGTGCAAATGACACGGAAACGAGTCATCAGCAGAAGCGAAGCTCCTGCTTTCACAGTGCAGCTTCTGACAGGGACGGTCTTGAATGTAAAAAAAAATGATTGTTATTGATCCGCACAGGTGACTTGTAATAAAATGGATTTTGGATTTTGTAAGTTTGGACTTCATTTGCAAAACAAAGACCTAATGCTGTATTTGTGGAAAATATGTAACCATCCTCTTAAAGTAGGCATGACGATGCAAAGGGGTTATTTCATGATAAATCACGTGAGTTTACAGAACCAGCTGCGTGGAGGGAACAAAAGCGCGCCCTTCATGCTGCAGCTGGTGCGCTACTGCCCCCCAGTGGAGGTTAATAATACTTACATTCAAAAGAAAATCTGCTGCAACTTTAGTATGAAGCAACTCACATTATAATTTATTTATTTCAACTACAGGTTCTTATTTTTTTTCTGTTACCTTTAAATTTCTGGAAATGTACAACGTAATTCAGGCCTTGATTCCATTACTTGCTTTAATATTCCTGTTGATTTTAAAATAAGGACAGGAGATCTAAGTGTTTATTGTTTTTGTTTTTTTACCTAAGATACATTTCTTTCCTTCACATATAGTTGTGCATAATCAACAAGACAAAACACAGACTGACGCCAAAAGAAGAGAGGGAGTGGCAGTTTTTGTTTAATTTATTGAATGTATAAATTAATTAATGAATCTTTATTTGATCATTAAAGAAATATCAAATAAAAACAAATGTTCATAGGGAAGATAAACTAGAAAATAACCAAATAAACAGATATAGTAATCAAGCCTGCAGAAAAAAAACAACTTTCATGGTCAAAAAGGATTAGAAAGAAGCCGATGCTTATTAAATCCTACCCCGATTGATTCAACCAAAATACACACCCATGTAGAGATTGAAATAATTAGGTTGTTCTCCATATCACAAATAACCCTAAATCCACACACCAAATCATACCGAATGTACAGTACACCACATCACCCAACCACAGACCACCAGATCCCCACTGTGTACTCAAACGGTGTTATATCCATGCGCTTTTGCAATAGGGATTTTTTTTTTATATAGTGTGTTACTTTCAACATCACCATTAATATGCACACTTAAATACCACCCTGCATTTAAAAAATGCATATTAATTAGAGCCTTTTTGTTAGTTTGCTTCTCCTGTAAGGTTAAAATCAATAGCCATAACAACACCTGTATGATGTAAGCTAATTACAAATGATGCTAATGACAGTAAGTATGCAAAGCACAAGCATCTGGTGTTGACATGTTGGTATGGGTGGTGGCAAATGAAAATCTGCTTAGGGCCCCAAAACGGCTTGGGCCGGCCCTGGTAATTCCCAACAGGTCAAATGTGAGTTACCCAGACAAATCAACTTCAATTGATTTTATTTCTACAAACCAACCTCAGAAATAAACATACCTCTATATTTCCCAATGACATCAGTGACCACTGTATCATTACTACAGTCAGAAACGCAAAAAAAAAATCCCAAAACCAAACCACAAAATATTGTAAAACAGACATGAAACAGACTTTGCTCAGGATGTATATCTTTATCTACATCGGCTGGGAAAGAGTTCAGACAGGAGCAGAGGTTCACCATCCAGCAGGATAACGACCTTAAACATACTGTAAGAGAATGGTTACAGAATGGTTAGATCAACATATATTCATGTGTTGTTCTGAATAAAGTCCAGATCTAAATCCAATTGAGAATGTGTAGCAAGATTAAAGAAGCTGCATGTAAATGCACTGACTGCCCGGAGTAAATATAAACTCGGTAAATATAATCACGGAAATACTAAAACTAGCGGTCGGGGTACTGAGTGATTCATGTCATGAGAATAAGAAAAAAAAAAGCCAAAAACAGAGAGAAAGTAAGAGAAATGACTGTAATGCTAGTCAGCGCCCTCTGGTGTTAGTGTGTGAGAATATCCCAGCATCCACTTCGCCCCACCCTCGTGCCCCCCCGGATTACGTCACTGCTGACCAGAGGGGAGGCCTCGCTCCATCTAAACTTTAGCACTGTGTAAAATATCTCGCGGTAAGTGGTCGGTTATTCAGAATGTATCCATAATTATTTTTGGTTTTCTTTGAACACCAGCATTAAATGCCTGCCGGTAAACCAGCGGCGTTGGCTTTAGGGCGACCGGCCTCCTTTTAGCTCTGCTCTCCGGAGTCCAGGTGGATAAAAAAAGTGCTCAGATTTAACGGGTAGTTCATGCTAAAGAGGACAGCGGCTAAAACGCCTCGGCTGTTTAGTTGTGCTCTTATGAGAAGGTGGAATACGTGTTGCTACATTAAAAGCAGTTTCGTACATTTACGAGATTTTTTTTCTTTTCTTCGCATTTGAACCAACTCAACTGGGGCTCAGCCTCGGTTCTCTGCTGCCAGATCAACTAGTTCAGTCACTAAGCTGTAACCGGGAATGTTAGCTCAGCATCAATTCTTATGCTAGTTAGCCGGGTGGGCTCTCTGGAGTTAACCACAACTTTCTGCTCGGTGAAGCCTCGAAACATCTCCAGCGAGTGGATCAGTGTTTTATCATGCGCATCGTCGTGTCCTCTAATCGGCTTTAATCTATTTGTGTCCGGGCGCGGAGGAAACGATGCTAGTGTGTGAAGTCAGTGTTGACATGCCTTCATCTGGGTCCGCCTGATGTCTGCTGCTCACGCCTCTCGGAGTGTGGTTGAACCGGCTATTTATTTATACGACGGAGTGTTGGTAGATAAAAGAAAAAAATATATATTTTTGGGAGTAACCCAACCTAAAAAAACTACCTCAGAAATTCTGAGATTAATTTCACATATTTTTTCCAGATAAAACTCGGAAATTCTCTCATTTAGAAAAGTCACACACGGAACATTTGCGAGAGGAAACTCTGAAGTTTTCATGATTTCGATGATTAAACTGCGACATTTTCTGATATTTTTAAAGTCAGAAATGGTAAATAAATAAAAAACTCATATTTATCAGAAAAAAAACTCTGAAGTTTGCTGTGATTTTTAATCAGTTATTTCCAAAAGAAAATGCCAGTCCTGTAAGATTTAGGTGTTGAATTTACCAGATGAGAAATGTGGATATTGTCAAAAGTCTTAAGTGGTAACCCTAACCCTCTTTTTCCCAGATCAGAACAACTTCTCCGGGTTCAGACTGTCCATGAACGTCTGGAACAAGAGGAGCTGCAACATGGCTGTGGCCTGCAATAACTAAAGTTGGATGGAGCTCAATGAGACCTACTGATGCAGCCATGTTGCAGCTTCTTCCTCACAGTCTCTCCATTCCATCCGTCCATGCTAACCCTGAACCCGGGAGGAGTCGTTCTGATCCAAAAGAGCCACATGAACCACTTAGGCTGCACTTTTGAAAATATCCACATGCTCATCTTGTTTGTTTACTAATTAAATCTTATTGGACTGGCAGAGTTTTTTTGTTTGTTTTTGTTTTTTGATAAATTAATGGGGTTTTTTCTTGCAAATGCCTGTCTTCAATGTCAGAAAATATCTTTATTTTAAATATCGAAAATGCCTGACTTTAAATAATGGAAATTTCTGCTTTTTCTCTCGCAAATTTTTGACTTTTCTAAATTGGAGAATTTCTGACTTCTGGAAAATATGTGAAATTCATCTCAAAATTTCTGAATTTATGGGCGGAAATTTACTCAAATATTTTTCTTTTGTCTAGAATGTCCCTAATACTCAGTTGTAAATCCGCATATGGAGGAGGAGGGTCATCGCATTGAAAAGATAAGGAATTGTTTGGAGTAATAAAAACGGCGAGTCGTCATTGCTAACATTAGCGATGCATTATCAGAGCCCGTTTCTCTGTCATTAAAATTAAACATAATCAACAGGGAAAAAAAACTTACTGTGTAGGACTCGTCACTTGCCATTGAAAGCTCCTTGTAGCAGCCTATCTTTCTGCAGCCCATCTGGCAACCTCCAGTCGGGAGGGGATACACCGCTCTACAGTAATTTGAAAGGGATTGCAGTACCAGTTTTGGCCACAATCTTACATACGGCTCCTTTAAAGATAATAGATCAAACACATATGGATGTTGACAAACTTCGTATTTTCAGAAAGCTATTTCCAATCAAGCTGCATTAGGGTCGTTTATAAGGATGTCCGGAGAGTTTCTGCAGATCAGCCTCAATATGATGCCAGCAGGGGATTGACAAGGTTAAGAAAGATATTAGAATGTTCTGATGTATCACCTAAATTCAAATGGCATTATCAGCTACAGATATATCTGACTCGCTGCATACAGCTACAACTAGGCATGGGCCGGTACGAGATTCTGACGGTATGATAACCGTAGGCAAAAATATCACGGTTTCACGGTATTATGATTACAGCTTTAAAATGTGTATCTTGAATGTCTGTTTTTTTTTGTTTTTTTTTAAGTAAAAAACTTTTTACTGATGCAGATATGGTATCTAACTAGCATGTTAAGTAAGATAAATCATCATTAGCATGCTAGTTATCATATCTGCCTCAGTTTAAAAAAAGTTACTAAGGATAGAGATGAAGAAAAGATAAGATATGGTAGTTAAGGTAACAAGCTCACTTCAATAATGTCAGACGCTAATACGCTCGTTCATTCCAAGACAGCATTAACTTTACCTTGAATTTAGCATACAACGATGGGTGGTGCTCCTGAACACGCGCTATCATATTCCATGTATTGTCTCCTCGGGCTTCCACTGTTCTCAAGCACGTTTTGCATGTCGGGCGACCTTCTTCTTTCAAGCTGTGAACGTCTGGCTTTTTACAGTACCCGAAGTATTCCCAAACATCCGCTTAGAGACGGTGGAAAAAGTTCTGGGGGCTCGCCTCCTTCAGCCGTCACACAGCCTGCAGCGCAGCCTGTTTGTCACTCACAACAAACGCAGGTGTGCGCGGGGGAGGGGAGGAGGGAGTGCCGCTTTACTCTGCAGCTTCACACAGCATGAGGAATCGTTACTTTCTCCCTGGCGAGACGTCACATTAAAATAACGCTCATACCGCAGGAACGGTATGACGGAAAATATGAGTGGTTTTGAAACCTTGACTTTTTCATACCGCGGTATACCTTGAAACCGGTAACCGGCCCATGCCTAGCTACAATTTTGAAATAAACTCATGTCTTGCTGTGTTCATCTAGTAGGGATTGGTAAAAATCGCGATACTATGAGTAAGACTATATATTGGGATTTTTAAAACTGAATTTAGCTGTAGAGAAACTGTCACAGCGTTCTAAACACTCACCTGTTTCATACTTTAACACATCCAGTTTTATTACTAGATCTAGTTGATCCAGTGGAACGAAGGAGGTGAAAACAGCCACAAACTATCAGTTATACTTCATGAATCATGATGAACAAACTTTTTGAAAATTGTCATAGTTAATGCAAATTAATTTTAAAACCGATAGTTTTTGCCCTCTGTTATCAGCGGTTCCTCTGCTTCATGTCTCCCCCCCTCCAGCACACGGTTTGAAAACTTTTTATTTATAAGTGTAACAATATCCTTTTAAACTGAAGCGCTTGATGTGACAAGTAGAAAAAAGACGGAGAGCGCAGACCTCCATGAAACACCTCACACCCCCTCACCCCTCCAGATCACAGGATCTCCATGCATGATCACCCCCATAATCTAATAATATGTTAATTGGTGAATTTCTAACATTTCCGGAAAGTTTAATCCAAATCTGTCCAAATATTTTGAGTTATTTTGCTAAAAGACAGACAGACATCAACACGAGCTCCTTGGCGGAGGTGATAAACTGATGAGATCAATATTGGGTCAAAGTAAAACTGTTTCATTGTTGCAGTTCCCCCATTCTACCACTGGATGCTGTGCGCACACATGGTCAGAGCTGTTTTTATATTTAGAAAGATTTCTACGCATAATTACGAGATGATAAATACCACACCATGCCTAAAATTGTTCCTACGCATGAAATACGCATAGATCATCTGTGCGTAAGTACGGCTGATAAATGAGGGCCCTGGATTTCTTAGGTGCATTCCGTCTCCAATACTTTTAAATTAAACAATGTCTCATGATCAGGCCTCTGCATCTAAAAGTTGCAGGATAGTAACTATCGAGAACTAGACTTGGGCTCCTCTGGTGTACAGAAACAACAGAGGCTAGTTGACCTCGGATCAGGACATCCTTAGTATGTACGTCAGACGGTCTGTAACAGTACACAAACATCTCAGTGTGGTACGTATTTGGGGTTTTAAAGTCATGGTTCGGTATGTTTTTGGTACACTTTAATCAAGGTATTTTTATTACTATCAGCATTAAACAAAGAACCGTTTTTACTGAATTCCTACCTTTTGATTACTGAAATTAGTTTTCAATTCAATTTAGTTTATTTATATATTTATATTTTATTTGTATAATTTTTGCAATATTCCTGAAGTTAAAGAAGGAAATCCTAGAAACCTGTTTAATATGGGATTTGAATGTCATGTCTTTGTCAAACATAATGCAGAGATTCTTTATGTTATTACTGGGAGCCAATTTATTCCCATCCAGATGAAGTGATTTACTAATCAGTTTCTTTTTTAGAACTTCTGGTCCAAAGACAGCAACTTCTGTCTTGTCAGAATTTAAGAGCAAAAAGTTTAGAGTCATCCATGTTTTTATGTTTTCCAGACATGGCTGTAATCTACCTAACTGATTGGATTCATCAGGATTTATGGATAAATATATAGTTGTGTATCATCGGCATAACTGTGGAAATTTATCCCATGCTGTCTAATAGGGATGTAAGAAAATATCGATACACCGATATATCACAATATTCTATTTCCCGATATTGTATCGATTTTTTGGGGGGGATTTTTTTTTTAGGATTTGAATAGAAGCATTATTGATGATAGTCATTTTTGGAGTAAATATAAAAGTAGGACTGGTAGTTTGTATCTGTTTTCACCTTTTTTCTTCCAGTGGATCAACTAGGTCTAGTAATAAAACTCGATGTGTTAAAGTGTGAAACAGGTTGGAATGTTTAGGACGCTGTGACAGTTTTTCTACAGTTAAATTTGGTTTAAAAAATCACAATATATCGTCTTACTCATAGTATTGCGATATATCGTATCGTCTCCCCTGTATCGCGATACATATCGTATCGTCAGATTTTTACCAATGCACATCCCTACTGTCTAATGATTTTACCAATTGGAAGCATATATATAGTAAAAATAATTGGTCCAAGCACAGAACCCTGTGGTACTCCACAAGTAACCCTTGAGTGTGAAGAGTTATCAATTACATGAACAAACTGGAATCTGTGAGACAAAAATGATTTAAACCAGCCTAGTGCTGTTCCTTTGATCCCTGCAACATGTTCAAGCCTTTCTAAGAGAATATTATGATTGACTGTGTCAAAAGCAGCACTGAGATCTAACAAAACCAGAACAGACACAAGTCCATTATCTGAGGCCATGAGAATATCATTAGTAACCTTCACCAGTGCTGTTTTAGTGCTATGATGAGCTCTAAAACCTGACTGAAATGACTGATAGCTGTACTTGAATGGAGCATGGACAGCTATTGGGAAAATCCCTTCTCTTCGACGGGAATTCCATCGACTTGCGTTTTATCCGAAATGAGTTTGAGCTGATTGGATGCTACTGGTAGCCATGGGAACGTCAGCTGGTTTTTCTCTAGTATCATTGATGTTTACATTCAGGTTGAGATTGCTTCAGGTGAGTCACTCAGTTCATAAACTACATAAACTACATAAACATTCTGCATGTAGAAAACAGCTGGATTTGTTCGGCACAAGTGCGCACCGAACCAACCACGCCACACCGAAATATACGAATACATGTACCGTTACACTCCTTGTCTGTTCTGATCCTTTGAGGGACATTTGTGAAAATCTTTTTTGTTTTTTTGTTTTACCCTTCTCTAACCCAGGCCTTCTCCAGCATTGCAATGGAGCCATCAGGAAACACTACAAGCAACCACACCCTGAACTCAACAGGCGCTGGGGGCTCATGGGAGATCATCGACAAGACAAAACTGTGTCGCTTCCTCTGCTACGGCTCCGAGGGAGACATCTACACCGCCAGGGCGCAGGACCACGTCTCCATGGAGAACACTGGAGCCCTGCTGTCATTGCTGCAGGAGGGGAGAGGCGCAGAGGCCGTGGAGCAGGTCAAGTGTTTCGCCCAAGATGGCCGCGCCGTCCGGCCGGCTCCTGCCCTCTTTGCCCTGGCTTTGTGCTCCCAGCATTCCGAGCTGAAGACCAGGCAGGCGGCTTTCAAAGCCATGAAGGAGGTCTGTCGGGACCCCGCCCACTTATTTTCCTTCATTCAGTACAAAAAGGAGCTGAAAGAGGGCATGAAGTGTGGGATATGGGGGCGTGCCCTGAGGAAGGCGGTGTCCGACTGGTACAACGAGCAGGACGCCCTGAGTCTGGCAACAGTGGTGACCAGGTGTAAACAGCGAGAGGGCTGGTCCCACCAGGACCTGCTCCGACTCTCCCACACCAAACCAGCCACAGATGGTGAGTAGGAACCGATCCTCATCCGTCAGAAATTCCGTGTTTCGACTATGAAACTGTGACGGGCGACTCTTTGTGTTTTTCAGCTGTCGCCTTGATTAGCAAGTATGTAACAAAAGGGTGGAAGGAGGTCCAGGGGGCTTACGCAGACAAAGAGAACTCAGAGGAAGTCGTTAAAGTGCTCTCCTATCTCGAAGTGGTGGAAAAGGTCAAGCACAGCGGTGACGAAACCGAGGTCAGCAGTTTAATAGAGGAGCACAAGCTGGAGAGGGAGCAGCTGCTTACGGACCACCTGAGGTCAAAGCAGGTAATCCACGTTTCTTTTTTCAGACTTAATCCTTTAATAGTGAGACTGCAGTATGTGGGATTTCAACAAGTTAGCTAGAAAATAGAGATGCGTCAACCAGAGACTGGTGGCTCATTTACAGTCTTGGAAGTTTTTAGAATGATTCAACCTTTTCCCCAGAACTGAATTCCCCTTCTTTTTACCTACAAATCCCACCTGTTGGGTGTGTTCCCACTGAGGGGTGCAGAAGCAGACCATGTATGTCAACTACAGTGGGGCAAAAAAGTATTTGGCAGCCACCGATTGTGCAAGTTGTTCCACTTAAAACGATGAGAGAGGCCTGTAATTATCATCATAGGTACACTTTAACTGTGAGGGACAGAATGTCAAAATAAAATAAAAGAAATCACATCTCTCAGCCTCCAGCAGGAGTTCGTTATCACCTAATGAACTACTTTTATGATTGTATTCGAGAGGTAACACTGTAAAATACTGTGCTATCCAACGTAGAAAAATCTGGATTTTAATTTTAACACAAATAAAAAGGCATCAACTGATGACCCCAGAAAACTACAGTGGTTCCTAATGTTCCTAAAGAACACTTTATTAAACAACCGAAAACCTCAAAAGGATGAAATAGTGAAGTAGCGAAATGACCAGCATCCAAACTCACACTAAACATCCCACTGATGCTGAAAACTGATACCTTCGAAGGGATCTTCCTGTAGAAACGGCTTCCACATGGAAAATTCTTAGTGCTTAGATACGGTGCATTCACTCATCAAATAAAAGGTAGAATCTCTTAGCTTTCCTACTCGCTAGTCACTGGTCAGGCCTGTTCAGAACTATTTCTAGGACTGTGCCGCTCATGGTGGCAGCATGTTGGATTAGCTCTGTTAAGTTCTGATTTTTCCTTTTAATAACTTCTGTTTAGAGGCTCCATGGATGCAGAGCAGAGAGAGAGAGAGAGAGAGAAAGCTTGGCTTTCTGTCCATACAGTTGGAGATTTAAAGAGGAGCGCTAAAAGCAAATGAGGTGGATTAGCAGCGCTTACAGACAGCTGGTGGTGTCATCCTAGACATGTTGCTGCGGAACATTTACTCTGCAGCCCGGTGTAGGTACCAGATCTGCACGGGACCCTGCGCCAACCTATGACGTTGTATTACATGATTGGCTGATTGGCTGGACGTTGGTACGTTGACATAGTGCGGGGTTTAAAACAAGAAGAGAAAAAACTTTATTTAACAAATAGCAAATATGCAACATAAGAACAAATGAAGTATACAGAAGAATTCAACAGATACAAACAGTACATGATACAAATGTATATAAATGAATTGTTTTGGGAGCCTTTTCTGATAGTCGGATATTGATTTTATGTACAGTTACACACATGTTGTCTTTTAGGGATTTTAAAAAATAAAACCAGAATAAAACATATTTCCAACGTAAGGGAAAATCTGTCTAAATATGGTTAATAACAACCTGCTAAACTCTTTCCAAAGCCCATGTGTGAAAGAGCAGTACCAGAAAAGATGAGTCACTTTTTCTTAATGATCCCCCCCGTGGAACTGTTATTAACATTTATGTGTCTTTTAAATTCCCCCATATAGTGCTTGGCAGGGTCAAAAATGGGGCGCAGTGTGGTTTGTCCGAGTGGTGTTGCCGTAGTGTGATGTTATCGGCAGGCGCAGGGCGTATTTACGCAGATCTGGTACCTACACCGGATGCTGAGCTGTTAGCATCTCGGGACAGTCGTGAGACTGACTGCTACTGGAGATCCTTCCTGTCCACAGCGTCACAATCCACAATGACTCTTTGGAGACACTTGGATGATATGAGTTACGACAACATTTCATTTCCCTTTGGGATAAATAATGGATTTTTGAATTGAATTCAATCTGAAAAACACTTGTTTCTAATCTATCTTTTTTTTTCTGATTGAATAGCTCATCATATCTAGGATTGCATCATTTCCTTTGGTAGATGGTGTTTAAGTTGCAACTGATCCTAGCTGCTTTGTTAGGATTATTTAATTAATATAAAAACCTACCCGTCTCAATCGCTTCAGAGTCTTCCAACAATTTGCTTTTGGGGTTTCAGTTTCAAAGAAACCTAAGTAAGTATCCATCACAGCATGATTAGGAACTGGAGATCTGCTAAAACTGCATAGATCTGATGAAAGGGTTGTTGTTTTTTTTGTTTGAAGGTATGGAGTGCTCTACTGAAAGAAATATCTCTGCATTCCATCCTCAAAATCTTGGGAAAGATGACGTCCAACAAACTTCTTGAACCAAGAAGCTCGGAGACCCAAACAGTCTGCGACAGACTTCAGAACGAGTCATCCCTGAAGAAGGTACAAGTATAAACATACTCCTAACATTATTTTTTGTGTGTGTGAGAGTTACATGTAAAAGCGTTTAAACATGTTTTAAAACCCGCAGGCGAAGATCCACCCTTTCAGCATCCTTTTGGCTTCAGAAAACTATAAGCGGGGTCAAGGCTTTCAGGGGAAAACAAAATGGGAAGCAGACGGTAGCATCCTCAAAGCCATGGACTGGGCTTTTTACAAAAGTTTCCTGGTGAGTTTCTCCCCGGCTGTCTGTAAATACGGCAGTACGCCTCTAACACGATCGCTCTCGTCCTGTGTCCTCAGAACGTGGAGCCCGTGGGCAAACGCTTCGTCGTGGCGGTAGACGTGAGCACGTCGCTGACCAGCATCGTCCCGGGAACGGCAATCAGCACCGCTGTCGCGGCAGCAGCTATAGCCATGGTAAGTGTGGAGCAGATGTATTTGGAAGCGGGGCTCGTCTGTGGAGGAGGCCTGGGCCTGTTGACACATACTGGGAATTCCTGGCAAATTATTTCCACTCCATGTTAGTCCACAGGCCCCCTCAAGGGTTATTAGCTGGGAAATGTGACATCACTACAAAGCCTGTGAAGACAGTTGTTTAGTTGTACTGAAAGCGCTTTTTTTTTTTTATTTGCTGCAGATTTTTGCTCGGACTGAAGCAAATACCCATGTCCTGGCCTTCTCTGAGGGAGCTGTGATTCCATGCTCTCTTTCTGCAGATATGACGCTTGCAGAAGTAACTGCAGAGCTGGTTAAGGTAAGATGTAGAGCTTTAAAGGGGTGGCCGGCTGGTGTTACTCAGGGCTATCCCAATTACAGAAGTCACGCTAAAAAAAGTTGTTGTCGATCATTTTGACTGACGGTGACAGTCAAATCTGTTCATAATCAATTTTTACCCGGCAATTTTTAAAATACTAATAACATATTTAGTAGTATTTAATTTTTATTTATTTTAATTCATATTAATTCTGAACAAACTGAACAGAGAATTTACTTTGAGCCATCACACATCGAGCAGATCAATAGGCTACATGTATAAATTATGAACATTTCAAGCGCCACCTCTAATAAAGTTTTGAAATTGGGGAACATTTCTTAGTTGAAATGTTCAGAACTCTCCAAGACTCCCTGAACCGGGGCTTTTCTGATCGCTTCAGCAGGAGGAAATCCCACAGCGTGTGCCTTTTTCTGCGTCTGTGGTTAGGCTGCAGCGACCTATGCCCGCCGGTCTGTGTACGATGCAGTCACAGATGCGCGCCAAAGCCTCCGTAACCCTTCAACGCGCCGTCAGATCCTGGATAGTAAGATGCATTGGGTTTGGTGTCGAGGTCTAAGATGATGTTCTCATGGGAATCTTTTTTTTTTTATTGATTCAGTTACCTGAACGCTGTGCGTAAAGTTGAAAATGTACACACGTCTACGCCAAGTGGTTCCTGGGTGTGAAATTATCCGTCAAAATGGCCAATTTTTCCGTCAGTTATTTAAAAGAAAACGGTCAAATACAAAACATATTCAGGCAACTCGACCCCTGCTTTGCTCCTTCAGGTCCTGGACGATTGATGGATTTCTGGTTATGCACCAGGACGAATGATCCAAAGCAAACTAGCAGGTCCATTTCTCTAACGTTCGGACTTAAATCTGATTCAGTTTCTGCGGCATCAATTTAAAAAGGCTATTCATCATTAAACCCCTCCGGTGTGGCTGAATTGAAACAGAGTGGGTCAAAATTCCTCCACTGTGATGTAAGATACTAATTATTACATCCTAGAAAAGATTGATGGCAGTTTTTGCTTTCTGGGCACAAGCAGCTATTAGGTTTAGAAAATGAGCCAGGCTAATCGAGATCTTTTTTTGTTGTTTGTTTGTTTTTCTTAATAAATGAAATCAAAATTTTTACAAACTGCATTCTGTATTTACTCTGGTTATCTTTTGTCTGATATTAAAATTTGGTTAATCTAAAACATTTAAATGTGACCAAAAAAGCAGAAGAAATCTGTAAGGTGGCTAAAAACTGCACTCATTGTCATTTGCAACACAAGTTGAAACAGAGTCGCTTGACTGCCCCCGACAGGTCAGTTTTGAGAACTGAGCACTGCTCTCCTGTTTGAATTGCAGCCTTGCCAGTTTCCTCCCCTGGTTTTTACTCCACAACTGTGCTAACTGTTATCTGTTGAAGTTAAAGTGAGCCTGTGTTTCTGTTAAACCCTGGTTTTATTTTCCAGTTCCCTAGCGGCAGCACGGACTGCACTCTCCCTATCACATGGGCCACAAAAAATGGGAAGCCCGTCGATGTTTTCATCATTCTGACCAACAACCCACTGTGGACGTTTACAGCGAGCCCGGTGGAGTGTCTGAAGAAACACAGGCTTGTAAGTTTGTCCATGTGAGAACGTTTCATCCTCTTTTAGGTCATGTGCACACATAGCCGGGGGGTTTTTAAAAACCGAATATCCTCACCACCTCGTTTTTAAATAAAACTCCATCCACACCTAACCGCAGAAGTGCGTTGTTAAGCACGTTCATAGGCACGCCATACCTATAGGGGGCAGCAGTTCCCCCGAATCCTATCCAATCAGAATAACTTCTCTACTTTCTAACTTCTACAAAGAGCAGTATTTGAGCTTGTAAAAACAAGCTAGCAAAAAGCGCTTGGACAATCAATCAACACAGCTCTGAGACCATGCTGTGTCTGAGTGGAAACGCAGGTAGCACATGTGAAGTCAGAACAGTGATGTTGGGAAGCCTAAAACTCCGATTATTTATGTCCACAACAGGTCTGTACGTTAACTTTTTTAGCTTATAGCACTGGTGCTTCAGAGGTAGGTGGTTTTGTATCACAGACAAAAACGTTTCGGCACCAACAATCTAAAAAACAACTGTAGTGCATCTCATTACTCTAACACAAACGATAGAAATGGATACAATGAACGCACAATACAAGAAATATTATCAGATGTGTTTATTCAGTGAAATTGCTAACATAGCTTTAATTACATTAGCGTGAATGTATGAAATACATAGGTGTGCATATACATTGAGAAGCTTGAGCAGTTTAGATCATAATGTAACACATGTAATAGAATAGAAATTCCCTTAATTGTCCCACACTGGGGAAATTCAAGCCTAAAAGCAGATTCACAGAAAGATAAAAACATAAGATATAAAAAACAGAATTAGAGGTAACGGTGTACAGTAAGGGCAAACTTACGACACTAAAATACTGTGAAGTTATTAAAAATAGAATGCTCCGGTTCAAGAAATGTGCAACTGAGCGGGATAATTTAAAAAATATTTACAAAATATATGTCTGTTTGTACATCAAAGAACAGGCTATTTGCAGAAAAAGTGACAAAATACTTTGGAAACAACTGATGTGTAATAATGGACAATCCTCTTTCTGAGACTATTATACAACAACAGTGTCTTCAGTCAGAGGCTTCTTCAGTTTCGCTGTAACACAGACTGCTACAGGAGATCCTTCCTGCCCACAGCCATCAGCGTTTACAACAACTCCTTGAAGAAATTTTAACAGTATGAGCTAGAGCAAGACTTTATTTTCCTTTGGGATCAATAAAGCATTTTTTGTATTTAATTGAATAACGGCAGAGATGTTATTTGAAATGATACTACCCGTCAATTATGACTATAATAAATATAGTGAGCTCGTTTTATGCAGTATCTTCCCCCAGACTGGATTTCATTTCTCCCGCGATGGTAATGATGTCCCGGTACCAGTTGTTGTTTTGGATTCTGGAAGCGTCCGTATGCTGTCTGACGGTGGGCTGGCGACAAACACAGGGATTGTGGGAAATGTTGTAGGATATAAGGCTAATTCCATTGATGTAGTAACACTTGGTTATCTACTACAGCCACTATGTAGCATTGAGACGTACCATCCCTTCATCTGTTGCGGTCGCATCTTCCTTAAAGTAAAAAAAAAGCAGCTTGCCAAGCTGTCGCACGGGTGCTACGTATGAAAATTGTTTATCGCACAGACAGTTGTTTTCATCGCACATACAACTGTCATAAGCAAACGCTTACAATTGAGAATTTTCTAATCTTTACTTTGGTTTTTAGAGTTTTTAGAAAGAATCATTTTTTATGCTGTAAATCTGCGTTTTCGTGTGGGTGAGAGGCCGAATCATACCTGTCAAGTTTTGGATCTGAAAATAAGGGAAATTTTTCCGGCGCCTGCCGCAAGCTGTCCCGCTGCCCCGAAAACAACCCCTTTTCAACCTTTTACAAACTAAATATATTAAATCTGACTGGCTTACCTTTGTTCACACCTTGCCCACATGCTTCACTCAGCTTTGTGTAGAGATTTTCTGCGTTTCCCACGTTGCATACAGGCATCTCCAAGAATTTTGTAGGGACCTGTAGAGTGGCCTCATCATACACTCTAGTGAGGATGACGAATTCTTTGTCCGTTTTTCTGTTATTGGATTCGACGCACATTAGTGAAAAGGGCTGAGATCTGCATGTTCTGGCTAACGCATCATCCAACTCAACTGCTATGGCACCTGTTGAGTTGCCCAGAAATTAACAATTAACAATACTATAATATGTGGTAAATTGTCAGCCTGAAACATAAATTAATACCTAATTTGATCAAAACTACCTTTGATGATTTGAGTCACTTTTGTTTTCCCCGCTGAGTATTTTCTAGCAATTTCAGAGTCCCGAAACATATCAGCAACACATTTATTAAAATCATCACAGAAGGTGAATGAAACATTGTTTTTTGCGCACAGCATTGCCATTTTCACCTCCGCATTTTAAAGCTGGTCTGCCTCGCTGGAGCTTCTAGTTACAAATGCTGTCATCGCCTTAGCATTTTTTTGTGCCTCTAGCGCGCGTTTATGCTTGGCGGATTTTTCATGTTGACTCGCATCATTCTTTCCGCCGTGTAAAATGCTAAAATCGCAGTTACACATTTGACAAAACGCATAACTGTGCCCCAACCTACTCCTCTTAAGAAAATTAAACTCGCTGTCCCACTTTTCAAGATATTTACATGGTTTTTTTCGTTTTTTGGCAGGATTGCCTTCTCCGTTTTCTCCCTCCATGTCTTCTTCTTTTGGTTTTTGCCGAGTTTGTTCCGGTTTGTTCCCACTGTCAAAACTGCCCAAACCTCGCGATAACTGCCACCAGTTCTGCTGCAGGAGGCAGTTCTCGCGAGGCTAGTGACAGTTCAGTCTGATGAGAGCGTAATGGTGCGTTCCAGAGATCCTCGGAACTCGGAACGTTATATCACTATTTTTGTTAAAATACGGGAAATTTGCGGGATATTATTATTACAGGAAGGCGGCGGGAAAGAGGGGTAAAATACAGGACTTTCCCGGCCAAAACGTGATACTTGACAGGTATGGGCCGAATCGTAGAAATATAGAAATCTTCATTTGGTGAGATACCCGGCTACGTGTGGACAAAACCTTAGTTCTTTCTTCTTCTTCTTTTTTTCCGAGACACTTTTAGAAACAGTGTGGAGAAGGTGTTGTCTCACTAGTCAGTGGAAACATTTCACTGCACATGAGCCAGTATTAAACACATTGCTGCTAGCATGAGCAACATAGATTACACAGTGTTGCTTTAGGTGTTTTCCACTGTAAATGCATTGAATAAGGAATACGAGACAATTTCTCCTCAGTAATAAAACTAAAACTTCAGAGGTAAAGACACCAGAGTGTCTTCCTTGCTGTCAGCTGAGCTGTTCTTTTCCCCTCAAGTCTTGAGATATCGGGTTATTTAATAATCCTCATAATTTCCCAAATAAAATGTTTTCTTCCTCTTCATCCTCAACAGGCATCGGGCGCAGACTCCAAGTTGGTGATGTGTGGCTTGACTTCCATCGGCCACACCATCGCCGACACAGAAGACAGGGGCTTACTCAGCATCTGTGGCTTCGACCTCGGAGCTTTCCATGTCATTCGTAACCTCGCCCTCGATCTGATCTGATCCGATCCGATCCGACGCAGAAACGGGACCATCCGAGTCATGTGACCAGTGTACAAAAAAGGCGGCACAAAGTGGACCGGCGAGGCTCACCCACCAAGACTTCCGGAGCAACTAATCCCCCCCAAAAAAAATGCTGACACTTACAATTCCAGATCTTTGTATCATGTTAGTTAAAACCGTTCGGCCGAGCGTCCAGCGGGCTGGACGGCTCTCCAGTAACGTTACCTGCACAAATTCGAAAGGCAAGCGCTAAAACAGGGTATATGCTGCGTATGTTGCAGCCAAAAGTGACTACATAGCAGGCCTATTATGGTTATGGGGTAAGACACTAACATCTCTCATATACAGCAGGGATATGGCCGATGGGAGAAACCCGTGTGAGTCAGAATGTTGAGTTCCCTTTAAGGTGGCTTCCTGTAGTTTTCGCTCTGTGTCTATGGTAGAAAGTTTGAGGTAAAGTATAGGTGAATTATAAGCCTGGAAATTTGAAGTAGGATGATTATAAATTGTTAACCTGTCTCTGGGAAATGAAGATGAGAGATAGCACCAAAAGTCCACAGAATCGCTTTCTGTTCTGTGAAATTCTTTGATTTATTCAGTCGGACCAGTTTTCCTTTAAAACTAACGTTAGATTAATTTTAGATTTTAATCAATTTGTTTTAGTTCTATTACCGTTTAGCCCTAAGTCACTTTATTATTTAACAGTAGTCTCTCTCTCTCTGTCATTGAGCATGAGAGGGTGAGCATGAATGCCATAATAATTTAGAGTCTGTTTCCTCTTTGAAGAAACTTAAATAGTATGAGTTACAACAACACTTAATTCCCCTCTGGGATAAATAAAGTATTTTTGAATTTAATTAAATTTGAACCTGTGGGACTGATGGTGTTGTTAAAAAACAGCTTATATGTGCACAAGTGTTATGAAAAAAAAAAAAAGATGAGACAGATGTCTTTCAGGCGTTTCAAGGATTTAATAGCGTGTTGCTCAGACACGGAGGAACAGCGTGCACAAAGCGGTTTGTGAAACTCGGACCTCCGGGGGCGTCGTGGGCGTTCTAACACCCACACTTTTCCTGGGGAGATGGTTAAACACCCTCACTTTTCCAACAGTTTTGCTCAAGAACTGTATGGTGTTATATTTGTTTCCCTAACCTAAGCACACAGTGGGCCCTACATGCTCAGTGCAAAGTTGCCCGATTTCAAAACTTTGGCTGTGGTGGCGCTTGTAATTCCAGTCTCCAGTGTGGCAACAGAGCGCAATTCAGCTCCATGCGGAGCGTTCAGGCCACAGCAGGTGAAATGCTCACAATTATTGCATGTAGCTTATTAATCTGCTTGCTGTGTGACGGCACGATGTGGATTCTCTGTTCAGTTTATTCAGATTGAATATGAATTCAAATGAATAACAATTAAAGGAGTCATGACCTGTAATTTTCACTTTTCCACCAGAAAAAATGTATGTTAGGATTGCCTAACAATCGCCTAACAATCGCCTGGATCAATGACTACCTGACCACAGTTTGTGAGACTGAAGAATTGTGTGTCAAACCAGGTAGTCAGCAGCACAGGAGCACCACAGGGGACCGTACTCTCACCATTCCTTTTCATTCTGTACACCTCAGACTTCCAGTACAAATCAGAGACCTGTTCTGCAGATGACTCTGCAATTGTCGGGTGTATCAGAGATGGACAAGAATCTGAATACAGAGAGCTGGTGGACCGCTTTGTGACATGGTGTGGAAACAATCGTCTCACCTTGAATGTGAACAAAACAAAGGAGATGATTGTAGATTTCAGAAGAAACAGGGATAAGTCAAACACTGTTTCCATCATGGGAGAAGAAGTGGAGGTGGTTGAGGAGTATAAATGCCTCGGAGTTCACCTTGACAACAGACTGGACTGGAGACTGAACAGTGAAGCCGTCTACAAGAAGGGACAGAGCAGACTGTACTTCTTGAGGAAGCTTAGGTCCTTCAAGGTTTGCAGCAAGATGCTGGAGATCTTCTACAGGTCTGTTGTGGAGAGTGTAATCTCTTCTGACATCATCTGTTGGGGTAGCAGCATCAGAGCCAGGGATTTAAAAAGGCTAAATAACCTGATAAAGAAGGCTGGTTCTGTTCTTGGGACAACTGTGGAACATCTGGAGATGATGATGCAAAGAAGGATTCTTCATAAAATCCAAAAAATTATGGACAACCCTGAGCATCCTCTTCATGAGACAGTCACACAACAGAGCGTCTTCAGTCGGAGGCTTCTTCAGTTTCGCTGCAATACAGACCGCTACAGGAAATCCTTCCTGCCCACAGCGATCATCATCTACAACAACTCCTTAAAGAATTAATTATATGAGCTATAACAACACTTAATTTCCCTCTGGGATCAATAAAGTATTTTTGAATTGAATTAAATTGAACAAACAGCAGCTAACTGCTAATGTGGCTATTGTATGCTAGCGGGAGTAGTAGAGATGGGTTAGATATGCTGAAGCGTTACCTGCGGTTTCAACCCCCCTCCTTCCTGCCACCAATCAACGCGCCCCTCATTTGCATTATTACAATGACCGTCCACGACAGCCAAAATATCACATCAGATCTCACGAGACGATAATGCCTTCAGAAATAAGGGTCAGAGGAGCTGTTTATTTTTTTTCACTTTTTTTCAACTTTTCTTTTTTAGAAGGGCCTGAAAGACTATAATAGAGCGTGGGTATCCAAGGTAATACTAGGTTATGACTCCTTTAAATATGTCCTTTTAAAAATTGACCGGTAGAATCTATTACCAGACTTTATTTTATTTATTTATTTTGACCCCAACAGTCAAAATGACCAAAAACAAAAAGTGCTAGTGCAACTTCTGGGTCAGATGGTTGTAATCTGGACACGCCTGAGTGTTCCAGGCCTGATCAATCATCCCCAACACAAATCGGGATGCTGACATGGTTTTATACAGCTTACATGAAGCTTCCTGGATGATCTCACACAGAACTCTAGCCACATTCTTAATTCAGAGTCGCTGGACTACGAATAAAAGCTGGGTCCGTCCCAGCAAACGGGCCAGTTTGATTCAAATCTACCATTTCTGTTTAGAGGAGTGGTCGAATATCCCGCTAGCATTATCTCAGGACATTACTGACGGCTACAAAAAGTGTGTGACTTTGCAACTTGCTGTGGGCAAATCGAACCAAATATTACTGGTCTTCTTGAACTTCGCATAACTTTAATCCAGTGTGGATTGGAGAAAATGCACATGATTCACCTTATATTTAAACTTGACCAGTCAGTTCTTGTGTTTTTACAATTCATTCAAGATGTATGTTGTATAATCCACCTGAAATGCATCACTAAAATCCTAAAAGGAAGGTATTCCTGTCCATGACTCTATATATATATATATATATATATATATATATATATATATATATATATATATATATATCAAGAAGACTCTTGGTGCCCTTTAAAGGGGATCATCTGTTTTTAGAAGGAAGGGTTAGGGTTCCTTAAGAGATCCCTCTGCAACAGAATTATGCAAATGTTAATGACTTTAACAGATTTTCATGAAGGCGGAGAGAAATTGGCTAAAAAATAATGTATTTTAGTCAGAAGTCTATGCATCACATTTAGGACAATACTGTTATAGTGTCAAAGATCAATGGTAGCTGTAAGAACTGTTCACCGTGACTTGAGTCTGCTAAAGTTGCACTGCTGTATCTTTCATGTAAGAAGGAGTGGTTTATGCAAAAACTAAAGAATTGCAACTATTGTGGAATAAATCAAATCGAATGTGCTTTTTGAAGTCATAAAATTGTTTTGATTTAGGCAATCTGCTTCATATTCCTTCATTAACAGATCCGCTGTGCTTACGGTGAAGAGTTGATACCATAGTAGTTACAGTGGTGGTCATTTAATAAAGAGGAATACAGACGTCATCCACTAAACATGCCAGTTATTCTGGTGTGATCCACTGTGTAAAAACATTCTCAACCCTGGAACTGAAACATTTATGTCCATGCACATGCATCCTTATAGTTTTGTGTGTTACCCCAATGTTCTTTTTTTTTTTTTCTTATATAGACCTAAATAGTATAAATCTAAAGTAAGTGTTCCGTAGGTACTGTTGATACAGCATCTGTAGTCTTCACAGGAGAGGGTAGTATTGTGGTATTGTTATACACAAGAGTTTCTCCTCCGTGGTTCACTTCGTTTCCATCATACTGTCTATTATATCTACTTGTTACACAAGTATTTTGATTGTAGTGGTTATGTAATTCCATCCCTAATAAACATTTATGCTACTCTTGAAATCTTGTTTTCAGTCTCATAAATCGCTGTTTAAAAGGGACATAATATGCATATTTCACTTTTTTCATCCTTCTGTGTAGCCATTTAGGTTTCTGCTGCCTCTATAAACACTGCAAACATGAATTAAAAAATCACCCATTCATATGGTTTTTTTTTTTTTTGCAAATTGATTTCTGATGCTGTCTGAAATCTTGTGCTTCTATGAGCCGTTTGGAAAAGTGCCTTATTGTGACGTCACCTGTCAGACCCCACCCCTCGTCTGTCAAACCCCGCCCCTCATCGACCTTAACCCGGCCCAAATAATTCAAATTCCATGCCCTTCTGATGTGTGGCGAACCCGCAGCCTAGTAACAAAATGAGTGGGCGTGGTCTGCAACCGCCACTTTGTATAAAAGGGACAGAGCCCTCTAAACAGCTCATTCTGACAGAGACTGCTGAGATCGCTTTATGTGAGAGTGATTTTGTGCAAAGAACTTCATTAACATGTTTTTGGACAGACCATAGAAAAATTATAAGTTGTTTAAAAATAGGCATAATATGTCCACTTTAACAAGCTCAACCACATTACAAGAGAAGGCAACACAAACAGGGAATTAGTCAATCACATGGTAGCAACACAATGTATTGTATAGTCCTAGACTAATGAAAAAGACTCAAACCAAGCATTAGAATCGAGTTAGGGTAGATTTATGTTTGTTCTTTTAGTCATCAAAACATTCAACACTTTAGAAAAGGGCTTTATAATAATAAAAGCAATCAATTTTATTTGAGGGCGCCTTCATAAAACCCAAGGTCACCTTACAGAGAAGGAAATTAAAAAAAGATAAATAATCAGCAAAACAATCAAATAGCAAATCAGTAGACAGGACAACAACCGAAATCAGAGTCTAAAGTGAATACGCCTGGCCCTGTTTGAAGAGATGTGATTTAAGTAAAGAAAGAGAGTTAATATTTCTGATGTCGGGAGAAAGTGAGTTCCAGAGGCGAGGAGCAGAGCGACTGAAAACTCTGGTCCCCATGGTGACAAGCCGGCCAAAAGGAACAAGAAGATGAGTGGCTGACGAAGATCTGAGAGAACGGGAAGAAGTGGCGATGTAAAGGCTATGGAGGCACTTCAACGTGAGAATTAGAATGTCTGTGTGTTCTTGTAGTTGAACCTGTTGAGTCAATACATGTACAACTAGTATCTCCCTATCACGCCATGCTGTGTTCCTACAAGTTTCTTGTTGAGCTGAGCCCCTTCAGATCAAAGAGCTGTTAAAATGTATCTACATTTCATCCTGGTGTCGGGCATAAATGAAGAGACTGTGTCCAATTCAGCTGCACACTGCACAATAAGAGGCACTGAGGAAGTGGAAGTGTGTCCCACAGGTGAGGAGCAGAATGTCCAGTTGTGTTTGTTTCGACAGAGGTCGAAAAAGTACTAAAATATTCTACCCAAGTAAAAATACTACTACTGTGATTAAATTTTACTCAAATACTAGTAAAATTACCAGTTTAAAAATTTCCTCAAATAAACGTAAAAATGCAATTCAAAATTACGTTGTTAATCCCAAAGGGAAATTAAATGTTTTAACTCATTATCCAAGTTTCTTTAAAGGTTTGCTGTAGATGCTGATGGTCGTGGGCAGGGATGATCACCTGTAGCGCTCTGCAGATGTGAAGAAGCCTCTGACTAAAGACGCTCTGTAGTTGTATGGCAGTCTGATGTAGAGGATGCTCCGGATTGTCCATAATGTTCATTTGAAGAAGAATCCTTTTTTGCACATTAATCTCCAGAACCTGTTTGCCAACGATCTCACATTGCCCAATATGATTGATGGAGATGGTTTAAACTTCCTCCTTTTCTCTCTCCTCTTCGCTTTCTCTGCATCCATGGCGTCTCCTTTTCAACTCATCAGGGTTTTGTGGCTGCAGTTGAGGTATTATTTGACCTTTTGTGATGTTAATCAGTTGCTCCCAGTTGTAAACCACCTTGTTGCCATGGTTATGCACCATAACAAAAAAAGCTGCACAGCATTGAAAACCAGAGAGAACAGTTGTCCCAAAAAATTATGTTTCTGCCAGAAATGGAGGAATAGAAGTTGTTAAAAAGAAAAACAAACAGAACGAAAGTAACAGAGCAACTCCAACATGCTTCCAATTCCAGAAAAAGAAAATTCCGGAAAAGTAGCTTATTTAAAATATACTTAGAGTAAAAGTTACTTAGTTACTTGTTTTGACAGCGGTAATTCAGTCTCTCCTGAGTAGTGCAAGAAAGACAATGGGACATAAATCTCGAAGTAGTTTTTTTTATTACAAAAAACTTTTTTGAAAAGTACAATTGCAGATTAACTGCAAATCTATAAATCAAAATGGGTAACACTAACAGCCACAAGTGCTGTGACTTTCCCCAAATGACCCTAGGAAGACCAAACTGTCGGGTACCACCACAATGTTTGTATGAGAAAACTGCAATTTTCTGATGAGACCGTCAGATTTTAGAACATGTTAAATAAACTTCAAACTTGTCAAATTAACATAGCAGCGGTTAAAAACATGTTTTTCTAAAATTGTACTTATAGATCATAGTTCCTTTTGTTTGTGTCCATCCTCAGAGTGTTACTCTCTGAACCTCCTGGTAATTTTGAGCAACAGTTGATTTTTAAAGTTAGTCGAGTTCATTCTTGCTCGCTTTGCAGTAAAGTATTTTCTGTACTGGAAAATTTACCTCTAACATATTAATAGTTCCATAGGTTAAGTATTCTAATTCTCTAATTCTACATATTCTAAATCACTCTAAAAAATTGTCCAGCATTAGTAGGCCTACACACTACAGACTTCAATCGCCCAATCAATGAAGAGGAAGGGTAGACAGCAGTAGTTCGTCTGAGATTCAAGGTGCTGCAGAGAATTTGCTTAATTTGACTCAATTCATTTATTTTGTAGTGTGATGCTGGTTTCATTTTATGCCTCAGAGCATTTATCCTACCATGCAAACTTAATGTTTTTAATGCATGTTAAAGACAGTAAAAAAAACACAGAGGATAGGACTGAATGAAGACAAATGATTGGCTGTGGCAAGGGAAAAGCCGAAGGACAAGAAGAAAGGAAGCAAAATACACAGTGATCTTTTCTGAAACAAATTCAAACTCAAACATACGTTATTGATCCCAGAGGGAAATCAAGTGTTGTTGTAGCTCATATAATTATGATATGATTAAGATATGATTATGACATGATATGATATGAAATGAAATGGTCTTGCTCCTGTGAAACATACTTTCAGTGAATGCTGCCACTAGCCATGACATTAATAAAATGTAGACATTGTCACAATTTGTCCATAATAATAAAAAATAAAAAATTAACCAACTACATAGAACTGAAATTTGGGACTCTATAGGTAATATGGATTTCCCTCTGGGGGGCACCAACGTGTCAAAATGAGTGCATATTTCTGCCATGCCAGGCCAGTAGATCATTTCTACAAATGAATTAGATCTGCTAAGACATAGGTGTGATTAGAAAAGGAGCAGATGAGGAAAATACTTTGAAATAAATGGAATTAAAAATATATTTATTTGCAATCTAACACACGTTCACCAGCTTCAGGTCACCTTTGTCCTACACTGACATTTGTGTGATCAACAAAAATTAAGGTTTAGAAAAAAAAGAGCATAAAACGGTATATGTTTTCAATATCTATGAAACACATGCTGGTGTTTATGTATGAAAGTAGGGCAGGCAAGTATTTTTCCAAATGGATTTAATGAATAGAATAGAATAGAATAGAATTAATCCTTTACTGTCCTACAAAGGGGAAATTCGGCTGTAACAGCAGCAAATTGAGGGATAACAGAAGCATTCACGATCACACGAGAATGGTAGAAAAAGTATGAAACAGAATTAAGAATTATATTTGTACATCAAGGACACAATTACAAAAACCAAAGTAAAGTGCGGTTATCAAAAATAAAGTGGCATACTCAGATTAGAATATGCAACTGAGTAGGATCATTTAAAAAAACAGTGAATATTTACAGAATGCGCATGTGTACTTGTGCAATAGAAAGTAAAAAAGTAAACGTAACAAGTAGTTGACAGAATATAAACTGAGAAAAACAGATGTGCAAATAGCAGCCACAGAGATGTTAATTAAGTCAGTTAAACTGCTAGTTACAGCAGGAGTGTGAACATTATTGAGTTTGTTGGGAGCAGTTCTGGTTGTAGTCTAACAGTTGCAGGGAGGAAGGACCTGCGAAAACACTCCTTCATGCACCTAGGATGCAGCAGTCTGTCACTGAAGGAGCTCTGCAGCTCAGCAACATCTTCATGCTTGGGGTGGGAGACTCTGTCCATCAGTGGTGTTATTTTGGCCAGAGTCCTTCTGTCTCCCACCACCTGCTCTGGATCCAGGGGGCATCACAACAGAGCTGGCCTTCTTGATGAAATTCTCCAACCTCTTCCTCTCAGCTGTAGATAAACTGCTGCTCCAACATACGACGCCATAAAAGATGCATTGATTATGAGAATGTTGGAGTTGCAAACCACTCTGAAAAACTGTAAGCTTAACATTCTCCAAACAACATAGAATAATATGTTTTAAGGAACAGATCTTTATTTGCTCTAACAATTATGTTTTCTTGGGATTCCTCGAGATACAAGGTGTCCTCTGAACGATTCATGAGTGACTGCCGCAAATAATGACATCCCTCTGCAGTATTCGAATGTAGCTGACGTGATTACTGACATAAAACCAATGAGATGAATGTAGGGAGGACCGACAGTGTCTAAACTCCATCATCCAGAGCATCCTGACCTGATGAATCACTGTGAGATACGGAGGCAGGACCTCTTAACCCTACAAGCAGAGAGAATTGTCCATGTCACAAACAGCACTGTGTAGGGGAACTTTCCTTTGACTGCAGATACTTTGATGTGTGGAGTGAGATTTATCCGAACAAAGTGAGAGAGTGAGAAATAAAGAAGCTTGACTCCCAATTTAAAAGAGTGGGGGTTGGCAACTCTGCGTTTAAACACATGTTAGGGACAAAAGTGTGCACATTGAGAGTTGGTGAACCAGGATAAGGCTAATTCCACCCAATGGGTGCCATTTCCTTGTTGCAAGTCCACCAAATTAAATTAGTTTTTAATGTAATTTTCAAAAGTAAATCTAGTAACACATATACTTAACTATTCCAAATGACCATTGGTCAATCTTAAATGACTTTATTAAATTTTTTACATGGTTTTTGAGACAAACATGTTTGGATTATTTTCAGTCCTGTTACCAAAACTCATGTAACATCTTAAAAAGCACATGAATAAGCAGGTAAACTAATTCCTTCATTTTCTACTCAAGAAAGTGTTTATTTAAATTAAATGGTTGGTTTAAAGTTTAAATAACTAATGTTAGTTACCAAAAAATCCATACTGATTTTCTAAGAGATCCAAACCCATATTTATTATTTCAAGAAGACAAAGGGTTCTAGTTAATCAAATTTCTGATTATGTAATTCATTAAACAATTTAATAAATTATGGACCAAATATAATTGAAAAAATATTTTTATTTTTTTTACAGAAAAACAATTGAGTAACAGGAATGAACAAGGTGTAACAGGAATGAACAATGGACAAGGGGAACATGTGCCACATGTGTATGTCTGAGTTTTGTGGCCTTTTTCCCAAGACCCACTTTGTAGTTTTTCCCAGATCCCCTTTTGAATTCCCATGTAGCGAGCTGTGACTTGCCTCAGGGGTGGGATGATGCACTAAATATCCTCAGACAGATACCACAGCAGGTCTTCACGTGCTGGCCAGAAAAACCTGTTGATCCCAATTTTGTGCATGCAACGCACCTCAACATGAGTTTCACATGTATCTGTGATGACACCTGGGTAAACGTCTGCATCGTACTTCACCACACACCATTTGCCAATAATGTCAGGACTTTGCCACATAATTTCTGTGGCTGTGGGGGCTGCCTTTTGATGACGGAATGTGAAAGGCTTTGCATTAAAGCACTCACAGGTCAGATTTTGCTTTGTTGTGCACAAGCAGCTGACATCTCTGGTTGTCAGTTCTCCTTGGGCAAGGGTTACTACCTGATGTATCCTCATTGTGGAGGGAATTGATGGCACATCATTTGGCATCTCCTTCTTTGGTTGTGGAGTTACAGCTTGCTCTGGTGATAGCTGGGAGGTGTCTGGAGCGGTGACGAGGTGCCGCTGAACCTCTTTTCTGTCTTTGAGCCAATGGTATGTCTCCCTCCACTTTTTTCGTCGTCTGCGCTTTTCTCTCTCACTTAGTTGGTCTATCATTTTCTTCCTGCCTGATTCTAGGTCCTCCCTGTATTTGGTTTGTTCCCTTTCAAGATATCTTTCCCTCCTCTCTGGGTCGGCATCACGTCGAGCACGATAGCGCCGTTGCTTTTCTGCAGCACTAAGTGGGGGCTTTGCTCCCTGTAAGCATTTATTCACATTATAAAACTGATCTTAAATCTCAACAACTGCAGTAATTTCAAGTGTAAAGTAAAAAAAAAACAGATGCATAGTGTAATATTAGTCAATATTCTATCTAATGAATCATTTTACCAATGGACTCTACTCAGTCCTGTTACTTCTCATATGAGTAACAGGACTGAAAGTAACAGGACTGAGTTTTTAGCATAGAGTTAGCAAATTTATGAAATATAACCACATGGCACCCTTGATAGTAGCATGAGGACACAAAGCACAATCTAGTGATTCACCAAAAATTTGTATTTTTAAAATAAACAAATGATAACTAAGATATAATTTAAGTAACAGGACAGTCTGTTGAGATTGACCTCGTCATTTACTGTCAACATATTAAGAAAATAATCAGAAAAATGAATGAGAGGACTTACTTTTGGTCTTCCCATGACCTTTAGAAGATCCAACTGATGCAACTTCCTGTTGTACGTGTCACTTATGGAATGTTCAAAATTAATCAGATGGGGACATGGGTGAGGGTAACAGGACTGAGTGTAAACCGGGACACAACTAAAATGTGTATTTTTACAAAAAAAATTATAGATTTCGTTTGAAAAATACATTTGTGAAGCATAGAGGGGATATAGAGCCAGACAAACATGCAAAAAAAAAAACGTTTCTTTTGGCTTTTGTTAATCATATTTCATCCTGAAGTGTAATGTAAAAGATTGAGGACGTGTGATGCAAATGCACCTGCGTCTATGTTTTATGTCACTAATAGCCCTTAGACTTTGAAGCGCTAATAGGTTCATTTAGAGTTAAGTGGCTGAAAACCTTCTTGACAAATCCAAACTCTATATAGTTTCATATTGCTAGAGCCTTATTTGATAAACTTGGTGGTTTAAACTTTTTACTTAGGTGTGATTTCGAGTTATCCAAGATTCCTATTAAGCTATCCAGATTTCATGGACAAGTATTACTTTTTTGGAAGATGGTTTTCACCCACAATTTCACTCCACATAATTCTTTGTTATGGAACAACAGGTCAATACTTATTAATAAGAAGTCTTTTTTCAAAGCTGAATGGTATGACAAAGGTGTTCTGTTTGTATCTGATTTAATGGACAACGATGGTAATTCTACTAAATTACCATGAATTTGTTAAAAAGTATAATTTTAATTGCCCCTTCGGTGAATTCTTGAAAATACGTAAAGCTATCCCGGCTGCCTTGACCCTTCTTATTCAAAACACACTAAGATACTCCAACGTCAGACCAACTCTTCCCAACTTAAGAATAGGAGATTGTAAACTCACTGATAAAAAATGCAGTAATTCGGTTCTTACAACTGCTTTTAAATCGAAGCTATTTGGTGATTACTTTAGTAGATTGCCATCAGTAGTAGACCCAGAGATAGTAGAGAAGGCGCATTCAAACTTTCTGAAATGGCCTGTCTCTTCCAAAGTCAAAGAGACGCACTTTAAAATTTGTCACAAAATCTACCCAGCAGCTGTTTTTTTGCACAAACGATTTAAGTTGGAATTATCCCATTGTGTCTTTTGCGATCGTCCTGAAGAAACATTAGATCATTTATTTGTTATGTGTCCTGTTTCATTTCAATTTTGGAGTGATATTAAAGATTGGTTGTCTGCTAAAATAGCTAACTTTCCAGATCTCAACATTACCCATGTTTTATATTACTTTAACGATCTGGGGAAGAAAGCATCCGACGTTGTGAATGTTGTTTTATTGCTTGCCAAATACCATATCCATTGTTGTAAGTGGAGAAATGCTGCCCCTTGTTTTGATCATTTTTTGAACGAATTTAAACTTTATTACTCCTCATTGAGACTCTTTAAATCTTAACGTGACCAAAAAATGTGTTCTAACATATCTATGTTTCTTGTATTTTGAATTGAATCTCATATGTCTTTAGCCTTACTTTTTATTTAATTAAGTTTGTAAATGCCCCTTATTTTGTTCTCTTATGCTGTTCTCTTGTTCTTTTACACAGTATTTCTGTACCTCTACGAGATGTTTGTACTTGATTTTGTTCAATAAAAAAAAAAAAAAAAAAAAAAAAAAGGATTGTGGAAGCAGAAAAAAAAATATGTCACTAATAGCTAGGGGAAACCTATATATATATATATATATATATATATATATATATATATATATATATATATAGAGAGAGAGAGAGAGAGAGAGAGAGAGAGAGAGAGAGAGAGAGAGAGAGAAATATTAATTTAAATTTTTAATTTATTTATTGATTGATTTTTTATTTCAGATCAGGCACCTTGCGAGGCCGCATGATGTTGATATGTGGGGTCCTCGTAAACACATGAAGGCGAGTGAAGAAGATGGCGGATGTGTTGAGTGTTCTCCGTCAGTATAACATCCAGAAAAAGGAAATCGTCGCTAAAGGGGATGAGGTGATATTTGGAGAGTTCTCCTGGCCGAAAAATGTGAAGACTAACTACATAATCTGGGGGTATGTCAGCACTCTGAACACATTTAGACCTCTCTTTTTTTTTAGGCCTGGAACTCCCTCTCCGCAACGACCCGAAGCTCGCCAGCGACTTTATGCTAAGATGCTAACAACTCCTCTCAGGGCTCAGAACTTTGAGCTACTGGCTCCTTTTGCGTTATGCTTCAGTGACGTGCACTAAACGTTTTTCTTCCACTTATTAGCGTGTCGTTGGCGCCAGTGTGGTTTTTGCACTTTGTTTGTATGTCTGTTATATCCAAGAAGTGAACGGCCAAACTTGTCTCAGTGAGGTGATGCTAAATTAGCAACGCCAACTAGCCATGACTTTTGTTTACCGGGGGGGGGGGGGGGCGTCTTTTATGTTAATATTCAATTACTGCCCTGTTCAGTTGAAATGTGTAGTTAACGAAGAACACAGTCACCCTGTGGTGCAGCAAATAAAGCTGCATCCCTCTGTAGATTTGCTAACTGTTGATAGGTGTTTATGGAGAAACGGAACTAGCTGAACCAACTTCGTCGGACTGGCTGCATGCTTATAGATCAATTCTTAGCTCTTAACTTTACTCCTAATGTTGGGAATGTGTTTTTTTTCTTCCCCCACCAGTACTGGCAAAGAGGGCCAACCCAAGGAGTACTATACTTTGGACTCCATCTTATTCTTGCTCAACAATGTGCATCTGCCGCATCCATCGTATGTGCGAAGAGCTGCAGTAAGTGGAACGCCCCCCGTCAAAGCTTCTAGCACCGCTGTTTTGGCTCGTCTGTAGCTGTGTACAGTGTGTCCGTTCACGGCATGTCTGCGTGTCGTTTGTTAGACAGAGAACATCCCCGTTGTCAGACGACCGGATCGAAAGGGATTGCTGTCCTACCTCAATGGCGAGAGTTGTAAGTAGCAGCTCTAAAGTCACTGTTTCCATTATAATTCCCAACCTACTGTAAAAGCGGTGAGGATTAAGCCAACACTATAACATGCATGTGTGTGCGAATACGCAAAAAACCTCATTTTCTGAAACAAGTTTGATGCTCAGGAGAACAAACAAAAGGGAAATGCACCGATATTCTTTTCAGTGCAGTTCCAGTTAATTGTGTGCAGAACTTCTAAAAAAAAAAAAAAAAAAGGTTGTTCCCCTGCTCTGTGAACATATATTTTAATGACTAGTTTTTCAGCTGCTTTCTCTGCAGCTCTGCCTTTGCAGAGATGGGTGAGCACTGCACGTTTAGGGGCCAGTGCAGTCTCTCTCTCATGATAAAGTGTGATGAACAGTTTTGTTGTTAGCATGATTTACCCATCTTTCTATAGCAGTGAAGCAGAGCTGACTCAGTTACACAAATTGTACTCCCAGTGTTTGAAATCATTATACGGCAGGAATCTGTCTCAGTTCTCTGTTCGTCCCATACGGTTGTGCGTTCCGGCTGCTTCACGCTGAAACTGTAAAGTTGAGGTTAGGCTGCCCCCTAATGTCCCCATTACTATCAGGAATGTTTTAGCATTTTATTGATAGTGGGATTCAAAAAAAATCTCTCTCTCCCTCAAATACACCGGACAGCGTTTTTAAGGGCAGTTGGAGTCCATCCAATTGGCCAAATACAGTGGTGAGAAAGTGTTTGCCCCCTTCCTGATTTCTAATTTTTTATTTTTTGCATGTTTGTAACACTAAAATGTTTTAAATAACACATTTAAATATTAGTGAAAGACAACACCCGTAAACACAAAATGGTGTTTTTAAATTAAGGCTTATATTAGTTGTGGGCAATATAAAAAGGTATATGGTAGAAATTATATAAATTTTGCCAAAGGTATACATTTTGACTATGCCGGCCTAAACATCAGCATTTATCTTCCTTGATGACATCATCAAGGAGGATAAATGCTGATGTTCAGTGTTCGTCTTTACACTACATATTGTGAGTTTAAAATTTGTTGTTTTTCATTTAAAAAAAACCTGTTGACTTTAAAGCGTTTTTGATTCAGATATGTGCAGGTTTATTTTTGTGATATTAGGTTTATAAATAAGTGACTAGGAAAGCAGAGATTTTTTGAACTTAGTGTTTAAAAAAATAACATTTAGCTTTTAATTTCTTTTAAATATCTTCATCTTTATGTTGTGAGAATTTTTGTCTTGCATCTTTTGGAAAAAAGATTTGAATATTTTGACTTTATTGATCCCAACGGGGGGAAATTCACATGCTACGGCAGCATTAACAAACACCAAAAGGAATAATTGCAGAGGTAAAAGATAGACAGCAGTATAACACTGGTGGAAAATGAAATAAGTAGAATAAAATACAAAAAATGAGTTTACAAAAGGAACTGCACATAAATATAAAGTGTCTCCCAGTCGGTAGACTGAAAACAGTCCCTCAGTCTCTCACTGGAGAATGAGGGACTGTCCATACTTCCAACTTCAGGCTCTCTTCTCACCCTGGGTGTGTATTCAGGGAGCAGAAGGACCAGATTATGATCAGACCTTCATTGGGTGGACGTAGGGAGAGCGGATGAGGGTGAGGTATGGTTAAAGTCCCCACTTATGAGGAGGAGTGCGTCAGGGTGCAGAATCTGGAGCCGATTCCATGAGCTGTGCAGCTGCTCACAAGCGGCGTCACTCTGCTCCACTGTCCCGTCGGCGCGCATAAGTTTGAATCCTTCCAGGGAAAACCTCAGTCTGGATTCAGTTCTGATAACCACGACTCTGTGAAAAACATCAGGCTGCACTGTCTGTATTATCGCTGTGTTCTGATCAGCGCCGTGAGCTCCTCCATCTAATTGGGGAGGGAGCAGACATTAGCCACGATGAAGGACTGTAAATGAGGTTTATACCTGCGTTTTCTCTCCTGGAGCCTTCGTAGTGCTCTGCTGCTCTTCTTTTCCTCCGTATATCAGAGGGAAGGTCCGGCTTCTCTGTGCAGAGACGTGCCGGTTCTGGCAGAGCTAACAGCTGATCTTTGGTGTAAACAAGGGAGCTGTGTCTGGAGCCTAAAAACCCCAACGTGACAGTTAGTCACAATCTTCCAACGGGTTTCCCAGCGCATTCCCTGGGAGATCCAAATATAGTACAAAACAAAGAGTAAATGTTAAAAAAAAGTACCCCCATGGTGTGCACATTTTTCATGAAAAGTTCACCCGTCAGATAAATCACCAAAACATGCCAAACAGTAGTAAAGAACACTAAAATAAGAACAAAAGGAAAGAGCTGCCGTAACCAGCAGCTGCTCGTGCAGCGCCATAGCAAATGCATTTTGGGCAATACATTTTCTTTAAAGGGACTATATTTAAGTTTAGGCACAAATAAATATATTAAAATGTAACATTTCTTCCTCATACATGCTCCAGCAAGGCCTCTTCACCACGGTTGCATCTTTATGCCTGTAAATTCACTGGAATAGAGTGCCTCTGGCCAAACAAGCAGATTTCACGCTTACTTCCCAGAGGGAGCTTAATAACGTCATGCGCGTTCACGCTGAAGTGTAGTGTTCGCTATCTCCATAATAAATATTAAAGGGTCTAAATATCTTACACAACAGTAACATGTCTTACCTCAGTTGAAGTCATGCCTGCAACTCTGTCAATTGTCCGAGACGGGACTGACTCCTCTGTCTTTTTCTGATGTTCGCGCTCATAAAGCCTGCGCTTGCGCGCCTCATGCACAAGCTTTCCATTGAGGCTGCAGTTGCGCGTTTGGCCTGAGGGGGCAATCGCGAGTACAAAACTGTTAAACTCCACACAACCCGTTTTAAATGTCATTCTAAGCTTTTTTTAAAGTTGTTGTTGTACTGCAATGTATCTGGAAAGTGAGAATGTTCATAAACTGTCAAATTGACATGTATAAAGAAAATAATAGATATCGTTACTGCACATGCTTTAGATTATATCGCAATATAGATTTGGGGCGATATCGCCCAGCCCTAGTTTATATTATTAAAGGAGAAAAAAATCCAAACCTACATGGCCCTGTGTCTGTTGGATCAGTGTCCTGCTGCTGAACCCAAGTTGGTTTCAGCCTGAGGTCACCAACAGATGGCCGGACGTTCTCCTTCAGGATCTTTTGGTAGACGGCAGAATTCATGGTTCCATTTATCACAGCAATACTATCACAGCAATACTTTCACATCCTGAAGCAGCAAAACAGGCCCAGACCATCACACTACCACCACCAGGTTTTACTGTTGCTATGATGTTCTTTTCCTGAAACAGTGTTACTTTTAATCCAGATGTAACAGGATACACACCTTCCAGAAAGTTTTACTTTTGTCTCATCAGTCCACAGAGGATTTTCCCAGAAGTCTTGGGGATCATCAAGATGTTTTGTGGCTAATTTAGGACGAGCCTTAATGTTCTTTTTGCTCAGCAGTGGTTTTCATCTCTGAACTCTGCCATGCAGGCCATTTTTGCCCAGTTTCTTTCTTATGGTGGAGTCATGACCTCTGACCAAGTTGGATCTCCGCATGATTTCTAGCTTTCGAGGATCTTTAGGTCTACTTCACTTTGTCAGGCAGCTCTTATTAGGCGTGTCTCCACTATCGGAACTTAAGTGGGATTTAACCCGATCTTTTTCTGACTGGGTAAACAGCAGTTTCAGCAGTAAGTAGCATCACTGATCAGAGACAAACGGCGCCCAGAGCAGCAGAAATAACAAGAGATCGACATGGAAGAAGCAGCTTGTTGCTGCGTTTCCATTTGCTGTTGAACAACTCTTCTTATTTTTACAAAGCCGGTTGTTTGGGATCGTCTGCTCATTTCCCTCTGAATTACAACCAATCAGCGTGACGTAACCACAGCTCCCGCTGAGCGACTCGATCGGGCCATTCCGAGTGCATAGCACCATACAGGTACTCTATTGGTTCCTGACAAAGCCCCCGAAAATGCCCCCGTCGGCCTGGCCCAATAAAGTGGAGACACGCGCATATCAGGAAAGTTTGGTCAAATCACCCGGAAGTTTCCGATAGTGGAAACGCGTCTATTGAAGTGATTTCTTGATTGAGAACAGGTGTGGCAGTAATCAGGCCTGGATGTGGCTAGAGGAATTGAACTCGGGTGTGATGAAGCACTGGTATAACCGGGGAGGCAATCACTTTGTCACACAGGGCCATATAGGTGTGGATTATTTTTCTCCATCAATAATAAAAATCTGCATTTTGTGTTTACGCGTGTTGTCTTTGGCTAATATTTACATTTATTTGATTCAAGTGTGACAAACACTGTTTCACACCACTGTATATTACTGGTATGTAGAGTGTGAATACAACAACAGTTCTGGTCCACTCTACTGTGCAGCTCTAGTCGAGGTCAAACAACTCCGCTGGATGTTAATTATGGTGTTTTATGTTTGCATAGCAGATTTTATATACACCATATGTTTGTCATTTGATTAGACATAAACTTTTAGTTCCATGCATTCCCTGCGGGCTTTCTCTATATCATTACTATCCATGATGATCATGTGACAATGCAGCAATCAGTCATGTTTGCATCAGGAAGCCTCTAACAAGCAGACGATTTTCACACCTCTGTCGTTCCACACTCTTGTGGAAGTTGCTGTGGGGCAAAACATTTTTCTAACTTAGAATATTGTTAACATCAGCCTGTTGGTCCCAGTCAATAAAATGAATTGGGCTCTTATCCTGCGGTTTGTACATAGTTGTGGAAATCCTGTATTTTTCACAGCTCTCCCAAACTCCACAACTTGTCTGTTGTAGCCGTTTGTATCACCAGTTTGATGAGAAACTCCCTCTGATTGTCCAGTAAAGGTAAAAATTCAGGGTGGCGTCATCGTCCCTAATGAATAACACACTTCTGTTCTCTTCCAGCGACATCGACGAGCATCGACCGAAGTGCACCCATAGAAATAGGTCTTCAGAGGCCGACACAACGTGAGTTTATAGAAGCCTTTTTTATGATGTGGAGATTGCAAAAAAGGTTTCTGCTTATGATTTGTCTAAACGGGTTGATTTACTGTCTAACTTTCAGTTTGTGCTGTTTCTGCTGTCAGTACTTTTGTACATACGGTGATAAAAGTTCTTCTTCTTTTTCCTCCCCAAGTTAAAAGAGCAGCTGATGAAGTATCCTCCGAAGCCAAAAAACCACGCTTTGAGGTAACTTTGAGTCAAATGGATCAACTCACCTGTATGTGTTTATGAAAATAACCAGTTGTCTGCAGATGAACTAGTCTGATGAAATGAATGCTATTAGCTTATTTAATTCTGATGTCACAACATTACCTAAAGGTAGGCTAAAAGGAATAGTTTAAAAGTAAAAACTGATCATTATTATTAAATCTAATTTAATAAATAGACTCTTTTTTGCCTCTCTTTCATTTCAAAAACAGGTGATGGGGTTACATTTGTTTATTATGAGGAAAATGTTCTTTAGCAGCTTTCTTAACTTTCTTTTCTTTTTATTGTAGGCTGTTTTAGATTTAATGGTTGAGATTGAGTCATCTTTTCTGAACAAACATCAATAGACTGAGCATAAAGGATTAGAGGCTTTGTCCACTCACAGTTTAATTACTTTGTGTGTGCGTGTGTGGCATGATGTTTGTTTACATATAGACTAAAAGAAAACAGTCATAGTGTAGCATCCCAGGCTGTCATATTGTCTTCAAAACATGAAGCAGGACCCCACCCCAACAAATGCTTTAATATTTTAACATAAGCTTTATCAGCAGCAGAAGTGAAACAGTTATGTCGTTAATTTAGAGTACAAAGAAGCGATTGGTATAGCTGCTCTTGTAGCACTTTAAAGGAGAGATCGGACAGATTTTTAGATGTTTATACACGACTAGTTGGCATTAAAATGCTCATTGTCGGCATTGCGTTGACCTCAGGATGCTGAACGCGTGCGTCTGGACAAGGAGCGCCTGGCTGCCCGTCTGGAGGGCCACAAGGAAGGCATCGTGCAGACGGATCAGATCAGGTACACGACTGTTAATGTTCGAGATGGATTATATTAAATTCCATAGATTCTATAATTATCATTATAGCTAAAACCGTAATGCTCCACTTGTGAAAGTAAATCTGTTGGGATTCTTTTTGGCACTCGGACATCAATTCGGAGTGCCACGCTGCCAGACAGGACCCATGTTAAAGAAAACAAGAAAAAACTCAGATGTGTCTTTTAGTAAACCATCCTCCAGATAAAGAGTTCCTAAAAGCAAACCTCTTTTCTCTTCATCCAGATCCCTGTCTGAGGCCATGTCAGTGGAGAAAATTGCAGCCATCAAGGCCAAGATTATGGCCAAGAAGCGTTCGACCATTAAAACGGATCTAGATGACGACATTACACTGAAGCAGAGAAGCTTCGTGGATGCAGAGGTGGATGTCACCAGAGATATCGTCAGCCGTGAGAGGGTTTGGAGGACAAGGACGACCATCCTCCAGAGCACTGGAAAGGTCAGAGTCACGCCACCGGCGTCATGGTAGACGAGCATCTTCCTCAATTTCATCTGTGGCCTGAGCGTTAGATTTAGGATCTTATTAGAATTCAGCTGACAAATATAAAGTTTCACTTCCTATTGCTCACTGTTTCTGGGCATCATATGTTGAAGTTGCTACAGCAAGCTCCTCAGGAGATGAAATCAATGAAAAGAAATGCAGCTTAAGTTCTCAGAGGTGACACAACATTCCTCTTGAATCTGAGGAGCCTGCCGAATGAGAAATATTTAAACCAAAGAGACAAAGCAGAACAATTTTTGCTAAGTCAGTATTATGTAATGCCCACGCAGGGAGGCTGACAGCAGCTTGACATATGCTACAATGATAAATGGCTGTTCCCGCCCACGCTGAGAGAGTCTCTGCTGTGCAAAATGAAGCAGGAATGAGCCATGATGGGAGGAACTGTACATCAGAGAAAAAAATCCAAAAGCTCTCCATCTTGACCACTAGATGGCGGCATAAACTCAAATTCTTAAGTTGTTTTAACCAACAGGCTTATCTTGAAGCATTTGTTTCCCATGCATGCACAAGTATGAATGTAGAATGTAGTCTCTTTTGTGAGCTCCAGCCTAGTTTAGCATCTGTAAACATGTTTAAGATTAAGATATTTATTGTCATATGCACACAGTTTACACCAGGCAATGAAATTCTTAAATTGCAAAGTGTGGCTAATGTTAAGAGCTAAATATCTCAATGAGGCAGTTTTCCTGTTGCTCTTTGGGACCCTGCACAGGCTAAAATAATCTGACATTTAGTTTCATGGTGTTTTCCAATGTAGGATGAGAATAAAAATGTTAACATTTCAAGACTATTTCTTTTTAGGTCTCTTTAAACACTTATACTCAGCATTTCTGAAAGAATCAACTTTTACACATTTTTTGGTATATAGTTAACATTACTACTTTGAGTTCCCATATTAAAACTGAGCTTTGTGTGCAACTCATTGATCATTTAGTTTTTTCATTCAATTCAGTTTATTTATATAGCGCCGATTCACAACAGATGTCATCTGAAGGCACTTAACAAGAAAAGTCATTTCAATTCATCATGTGTACATTTCAGTCAGTTTAAAAGTTTTCTATTTAACGAGTTTCAGCAGATTGCATCGAGTTTAATTGACTCAGTTGCGCCCCATTCATGCAGACTCCAACCACAGCAATCCCTCATAATGAGCAAGCCTGTAGCGACAGTGAAGTGTTGCACACTAAACCTAGAAATAAATACACACATAAAAAAAACAAACTGAAATGTCAAATTATTATATCCATCCATCCATCCATCCATCCATCCATTTTCTTCCCCTTATCCGGGGTCGGGTCGCGGGGGCAGCAGCCTAAGCAAAGAGACCCAGACTTCCCTCTCCCCAGCCACTTGTTCCAGCTCCTCGGGAGGAACCCCAAGGCGCTCCCAGGCCAGCCGAGAAACATAGTCCCTCCAGCGTGTCCTGGGCCTTCCCCTGGGCCTCCTCCCGGTGAGATGTGCCTGAAACACCTCACCAGGGAGGCGTCCAGGAGGCGTCCAGGAGGCATCCTGACCAGATGCCCGAGCCACCTCAACTGACTCCTCTCGATGTGGAGAAGCAGCGGCTCTACTCTGAGCCCCCTCCGGATGACTGAGCTTCTCACCCTATCTCTGAGGGAGAGCCCAGACACTCTGCGGAGGAAACTAATTTCAGCCGCTTGTATCTGTGATCTGGTTCTTTCGGTCACCACCCAGAGTTCGTGACCATAGATGAGGGTAGGAACGTAGATCGACCGGTAAATCGGGAGCTTCGCCTTTTGGCTCAGCTCTCTCTTCACCACGACAGACCGGTAGAGCGCCCGCTTAACTGCAGATGCCCCACCAATCCGTCTTATCGGTCTCCCGCTCCATTTTTCCCTCGTTCGTGAACAAGACCCCCAGATACTTAAACTCCTCCACTTGGGGAAGGACCCCATCCCCGACCCGGAGAAGGCACCCCACCCTTTTCCGGCTCAAGACCATGGCCTCGGATTTGGAGGTGCTGATTCTCATCCCAGCCGCTTCACACTCGGCTGCGAACCGCTCCAGCGAAAGCTGTAGATCACTTTCCGATGAAGCCAACAGGACCACGTCATCTGCAAAAAGCAGAGACCCGATCCTGAGGCCACCAAAACGGATCCCCTCAACGCCTTGGCTGCGCCTAGAGATCCTGTCCATAAAAGTTAGGAACAGGATCGGTGACAAAGGGCAACCTTGGCGGAGTCCAACTCTCACTGGAAACAAGCCCGACTTACTGCCGGCAATGCGAACCAAACTCTGGCACCGGTCGTACAGGGACCTAACAACCCGTATCAAGGGGCCCGGTACCCCATAATCCCGGAGCACCCCCCACAGGGGCCACGAGGGACACGGTCGAATGCCTTCTCCAAGTCCACAAAACACATGTAGACCGGTTGGGCGAACTCCCACGCACCCTCCAGGACCCTGCTGAGGGTGTAGAGCTGGTCCAGGGTTCCACGGCCAGGACGAAAACCGCATTGTTCCTCCTGGATCCGAGGTTCGACTATCCGTCGGACCCTCCTCTCCAGAACCCCTGAATAGACCTTACCAGGGAGGCTCAGAAGTGTGATCCCCCTGTAGTTGGAACGCACTCTGTGGTCCCCTTTTTTAAACAAATTATTATATATATATTTTTAATTCAAAAGTAGTGTTAGGAACATTCTGAACGTTACTTGAAGATGTGTGTTTAAATGTATAGCTTTTGTACAAGACTGATATTTTGTATGATTACATGTTCAGTTATTAGTCACATAAAAGTCATTGTGTGTTTGTGTCTTTAATGCAGAACTTCTCAAAGAACATCTTTGCCATTCTTCAGTCAGTGAAAGCCAGAGAAGAAGGCCGAGCACCAGAGCAGAGACCAGCACAGAACACTACCCAAGTGGTAAGCATGCTTATGTCTCGTTTTTCTTGGAAGGTAAAGGGCTCTTTTTCATTTTCAAAGTTGATTGAAGTTCCACTAGAATTGAGCATGATTAAATGCAGGTAATGTTTGAAAACGGCTTCATGCGGAAATGAACGTACTCTCTTTCTGTGGATGCAGGATCCGTCCTTGAGGAACAAGCAGCCTGTTCCAGCCGCCTACAACAGATACGATCAGGAGCGATTCAAAGGAAAAGAAGGTGACTTTGCTTCATGGTCTGTCACTTGAATAAAATTGGGTCTTGTTCTACAAGACCTGGCTGAACAACATATTGACGAACATATCTCTTAAAGAAAGTAAAACGGCATTTAAAGTAAACATTGCTTTCTCTAGAGAGGCCTAACACCGGGCCTAACACCGGCTCTTCGCCCCCCCACTTCCTTTTAGTTAGTATTTTTTTGTATGTGGTTTACTCGTGTAACCACATTTACTTATTCAGTTCCGTTTATTTATATAGCACAGATTCATAACAGATGTCATCTCAAGGCACTTTACAAGAAAGTCATTTCAATACAAACATTCCAATCAATTGAAAGGTTTAGCTAGTTTTCTATGTAAAGCCTGTCGCACACGAGAGCTATCTGCTGAGCAAAAAGTCATTCGAGGCCGTTTGCTCAGCAGATAGCTCGCCGTGTGCGGTTAATTTTCGGAGAGTTTTCTGCCTCATGAGGCGTTGAGGTGAAAATCAAACAGGTTTGATATTTTTCGCCTCACGAGGCGAAAATCTAACTGTGCGCTCTACTTGTGCTGAGGGCAAATATTCAAGCGACCAATCAAAACGCATCCTCCGCTCACATGATTCCAAGATGGCAGCCCCGTGTTTTCAGTGAAAACAATGAATGAAACGGAGACAGAGATGGATTTGGAGGAAATGCTGCTTCTCATTTTGTTTATGAGGCGTTGCCCCCGCCACCGTTTGAAGGTTAGGAAAATATGGGTTACGGTCGAGTACCCACGAGTTTATCTTCTAAAATATAATCTTCTCTTTGAGCTGCCATCTTGGAATCATGTGAGTGGAGGATGCGTTTTGATTGGTCGCTTGAATATTTGCCCTCAGCACTCAGCTCAAGTAGAGCGCACACGGTGAGATTTTCGCTTCACGAGGCGAAAAATATCAAACTTGTTTGATTTTCACCTCAACGCCTCATGAGGCAGAAAACTCACCGAAAATTAACCGCACACGGCGAGCTATCTGCTGAGCAAACGGCCTCGAATGACTTTTTGCTCAGCAGATAGCTCTCGTGTGCGGCAGGCTTAAGGAATCCCAGCAGATCGCATCTAGTCATTAACTTGCAGTTGCGCCCCGTTGATGGGAACCGATTACTTAAAATGACAGAAGTACAAAATATCCAGCAGCCAAGAAAAAGACCCATGTGTTTTAGATGGCCCTAAACACCTGGAAAACTGAGCATAAATAAATGTTTAGTAGGGATGTAAGGCCACACCAAAAATCCTGGTTTGGTACGTACCTTGGTTTCAATTTCACGGTTCGGTTAATTTTTTGTGCAGTAAAGGAACAAAGTTTAAAGGAAAGGTGTAATGACATTTAAATCAAACTGTACTTTCAGTAAATCTTCTAACAAAATGTTCTCAATTCAATTTTCAATTCAGTTTATTTATATAGCGCCAATTCACAACATGCAGTTTACTAGAAAAGTGACTCGGACAACCTAAAAATGTATAAAATAAAATAAGTTAAATATTTTCTGCAACATCAATACTCTGGCTTTCTGCCAAAGTCAAGACAATCTGACATGAAATTAATAATTTAGACTTCCGTACTGTCTGTGTCAACAGTAGGGCTGGGTATTGTTAGGAATTTCACAATTTGATTTCGATTCAATACGATATTGATTTATTAGCTTCAATATCGATTCAATAATAAGTAAATACACAAGTAATTAAGTACCTGAGTATATTTTTTTATAAATGAGCCAAACGTCGGCTTTTAACTTTGGTGGTGCAGGCTTGAACGGAGTGCAGCTGCTGTCTGTCATCTTGCTGTTTTGGTAATGCGTGTCTTGTACAACGCTGAGCGCTCTCACTAGAGTGTTGCCCACAGCGCCGCCACTGGCTGGTGGGCTGAATCGATTCATAGGATTTGATGAATCGATATTGCATTGAGAAACAAATATTTGCAATGCATTGCTGAAACTATATTTGTATCCAGCCCTAGTCAACAGTGGTAACAAGTTAATCTGGGGTTCAGCTGTTACCTGAGCCAGCTGACAGGATGTTGCATGAGTTATTCAGGTGATGAAGTTATTACAGCGCACTGCTAGTCTAATAGAGCCGTGGTTTCTAACCCCAGAGTTTTTCTTGGTCTTATGTGATCTCTTTTATTTAACCTTTTATACCTTTTAGTATGCGTGTAAACTGAACATAAAATATATTAGATAAATAACTTTATTTTAGTATTTATGTGGGACACTGTGGTAGGCACGGTGTTCCCTCTGTTCCGCTTCCAGCTGCTGCTGCAAAACAATGCAAACGTCACTGGCTGAATGTTTATGTTGTGTTTATTAGGTTCTAAAAGGTTTCTGTAACACTAAATGTTGTGATAATTAGCTACATGGTACATCCGTAACCTGCATCTCATTACCTTTCTTATTTTGTAGAAACGGAGGGATTCAAAATCGATACCATGGGCACTTACCACGGCATGACCCTGAAGTCAGTGACGGTAAGAACAGCTTTTCAACCCTAGCCATTGGGTCTAACATGCGGTTTCACCAAAGGAGTTCCAGTGCTTAACCAGGGCTGGTTGTTAGCTCTGGCATTGCTCCAAGTAGCTGTTAAACTCTGAGGATTTATTACAGATATGATTAAATGAATCCTTCAAAATGTCTTCACCCTTTTCCTCATTAGGACCATAACAGTGTCTCCCATGAACGTGTGATAAGTTTCTATTTTTATAACATTTTGACTCTAGGAACCCCAGATTTATTTCAGTAGGAAAATGCATAAGAAAAATGTAAGTGCAATTTTGGGAATTGGCTTATTAGAGCTTGACTAAGCTAATAATAACAGCAATGATTCTGGTGCATTATTAGTTTAGGAGCACTGAGTGTTATATAAACAAACACTTTTTAGCTTCAGGCCTAAATTTCTCTCTCTCATAAATGTGATTCAGAATGTTATATTCCAGTGTTTTTGACTTTCATCCTGTCGATCTTTAGACCTAAACATAAAGTAGGGATGCACAATATATCTGCATCAACATCGGTATCTGCCCATGTTAGTCATATTTTAACATCGGTATGGGTCTAAGTAAGACAGGGACAATATTAACAGTCGACTTTTATTTTGATCTATTTGCGTTTCAGGAATGGAGGCGGTTGGCCACATGTTTGGTCATGTGACAGTGCTGCAGGATTGAGATGTTTAACTGAAGCAAAGATGCATTGTAGGCAGTCTGGTCCTTTTTATACTGCGTCGTTGATTGTTGGGAAATATATATAATAAACAAGACCCCTTGGGGGGGGGGGGGGGGGTGGTGGGGGGGAGTAGCGGCTTATAGTCCCAAAATTATGGTACTTTTTTTTTTTCCTGCATTCTACCCTTTCAGTTATGCAATTGCAATTCTCCTGTAATTTTTGTAATTTCCCATGACCAACTGCGTGTCCGAAACGCTCCCGGTGGAAAGGGACACTCTGCTGAGCTAGCAGAGAAAACGCGTTTACTGCTTTACGGACCACTTACACGTCCGGTGGAAAGCAGGGGTCACATGTGGAGAACTTCTGGTTTTCAGGAGATCACTGACCAATAGTCCTTTTTATTTTCTATTTCCTGTGTAACATCTTTTACTTTTCTAGAATTGACTGAAAATTACAGACATGTGGCTGAGTGCTTGACTTGGAGCAGAAACAAGTGGTTCTTGTGTTTATTTCAAAGACTGATTAGTTCCAGTCTCACACTGCGGCTGATCCCTAACCTTCTTTTCTAAGATTACTTCTGAGATGTTGCTCTGTTTGAAATGTTTATTTGCCTGCTTCATGTTATTAAATCTACATCAGATTTAACATTTTACAGACATTTCATCTGAAATCCAGTTTAATTCATCCTGCTTTCTTTTATTTTTTTATATCAGAACTCTGTACATGGGCGTTCTGCAGTCCAGTAATAACAATTTGACACTTTAGTTACAAATTGGCAAGAATCTCACAGAATGTCTCGAGTTTTTACACATTTTGTTTGGCTTGTCTCTTGATATCAAGTTAGGTTTTTCCACAGATGGCATTCATAATTTGTATTGAACCAAAAGGGTTTACATGTAGCAGTCAGTGATTCAGTAAATGAGCCTGCTTGTCTCTGTTGTGTCTGTTGGAGTGCGCTCTGCCCGTCCTCTCCTTGGTCGCGCTGATGCAGGCGTTGTGCTTGTTGCTTTGAAGGTGATGCCAGTATTTGAGCAGCTCATTCGGATGGAATCCGTGTGACGTAATGAGGTGGCTGTACTTGCAGCTGGAGTACGACACCCGCCAGTGGTTAAACAGGAACCCGTTGGGAGGAGGCGTGGGCTCGATCTTTAGCCTGGCCAGACAGATTCCCACGTACACATCCTCCAGGTGCAGGCGGCGTATACTCAGAGAGGTCTGATAGATTTTCCTGGCCAAGTCTCCAGAGAATACGTATCCAGTCCCAGAGCAGAAGGTGGGATACCTCTCACCCGGGTAGAGCTCAGGGGGCATGTACCACTTGCTGTTTTTGTTTCGGTTGGGTGCGAAGCCTCTCATGTTGTTGCCTGTGAAGAAGTTCTTCCTAGACTTCAGGTCTGGCCTGAGCAGCTTGTAGATGAGGTACTCCGTGTTGACGAACATGTCGCTGTCTGTTTTCATGACGTAGCTTGCCGTTGGGCAGTGCATCGCCACCCAGTTCATTCCCATCAGAGTCTTTACCGTCAGGTTCTTATAGGAATCCAGGAAATCCTGCTGAATGATGTCGTGATGCCTCCGGCTCTCTGCCTCCAGCATCTTCTGCTGTAGAAGTCCCAGCTCTCCCTCTTTTTTCCCCAGCAGAAATAGCCGGATAAATCCCGGAGAGGGGAAGACGCTCTCGTTCCCCCAAGTCTGCCTGATGGCGTTCCTTGCTTCTACCTGACGAGCTTCGGTGGCAATTAGCAGCACTAGAAACGGGGCGAGGCGGTGTCCATCACATTTATCCGGCTCGTTGATGGTGTAAGGGAAAGGTCCGTGGGTTAGAGTAGCATTTAGAGCTCCCTCTTGGCTCTGGTTGGTGTTAGCAGTTGAATTACTCTCAAAGCTCGCATCACTGTGATGATCAGGAACACTTTGCTGCTCAGATGAGCTCACGTTGTCATGTGCTTTCAACGTTGGGTGAGGAACGATCACAAACCTCCACGCTGAATGTGCGGCGCTGGCATTCCATTTGTTCTTGGCGATTTGAAGCACCGTCCCGCCATAGACCACAGGATAGCCCTTCCACCACGGGATGCCAGAGAGCTTGGGGAGCCACACTTGGTGGACCAAAAACACAAGGAATCCCAGCAGTGAGAGGAGATACAGGAGTTTAGCTGTGTGCGTACAGCAGTGGCGCCGTCTCCACTGCATAGTTCTGCTCTTTCATACAACAGATGGCTGATTACACAAGTTAAGATTTGTTGTTGAGTTCCTCAAGGGTCATTCCTCCCGTGTTATTTATTGACGTTGGTGCATGTGCCAAGGGATGACCTAGGAGACGAGAGAATGAATGTATGAGCAGGTCCAGAAAGATGTCTTAATACCCAGAAATACAACAAAATAGAATTTTGAAATAGAAAATCTGATTATTTTGGATTCAACAATGGGAGCAGCCCAATTCCCCCCCCCCCACTCACCCTTCAGTTGTAATGTAACAACTCTAGAAATGGGATTATTGATCTATGTCACTCCCTGCTCTATTGCGCATGTCGTCTGCAGAGAGAGTTGTTCTTACTTCTTTACAACCAACTCCTTTTCCATACAAAAGTGTGTATGCATTGGGGTTAGGCCTGAAATAGGGATTTCAGTATTTGGCTAAAACCATTTTGAGGCTTACTGTGTTTGTAGGCACTGGAACAAAGTAACTTCTATGTGTTTAAAAGTATTCAAATCCCAGACTGAGGTAAAAATTATTAACTTTACTGGATAAAATCATATTAAAGAGTAAGTTCTTAGCTCTCCTACATGATTGGAACACAATCATTCATGTTCTCTGCGGGTTTTGAACGGGTAAACGGTATTTCTTTTTCTTTTAAACACAAAAGTTATCCCCAGCAAGTGTCGTTACTACAAAGAGTCCATGTCTCAAATTCCAGATGTTTTAACGAGGCGTAAATTTCCCAAATATTTTTTGAGTGGTACGGAAATGTGAAGTAATATGCTTCAGCCACTGTTACCAGACAAGCAAGAAGTTGTTTGTGCCTTGTAGAGGGTGGATCCCAGATGATCGTAAATCCTTGTTGGGTGAGCTGCTCTTTTAAACACGTTGGTCTATTTTGGCTGGACTAAATATGGAAGCCGCATTGTTTCAGACAAGAGCCACTGTCAGCTGCTCACTGCACCTAAAGCTCAGATGCTAGCATCACCCCAATGGCTACCAAAGCTTGATAACAAACAATATCTTTCGGGGTTCTTATTACTTATCAGGTCTTGTTTGATAAAATGCTGATGCCAAGGAAGAAGTTGATGTGTGACTTGTGCTTTTCTGGACAGGTTTATGTTTTCTCATTCAAATAGTGTCCATGCTTTACCGTCAAAGGTTCAGAGTGAAACATGAGTTGTTGGACATATTTCCCTTTGGTACTCAAGCAACACTGACTGTCATAAAGGCTGTTTTGCCTTTAGGCTAAGTTGATATCAGAGCTACTCTCTGCTTTTACTGAGCTCTGATCCATGAGTCTACATGCTGTTGTAACAAATCCTCACTGTTGACATGAGGGTTCTATTTATTTTGGTGAAGATTTATAGCACTAATTTTAGACCAGCCCAGTGGAGCATGTATTCATCTTATCATGAGTCACCCTTAACGGTTCTTACTCATCTCTGCACAGCGTTCTGTTCAGACAGCAAAGTTGTTGATCAGCTTGTCAACGCATCTCACTCTTCACTGATAGACTCTATTGGATCAGTGAATTAGTCTGATGTTCAGAAACACTCGTTTCCTATTGGTGATTATTACGAATGCACTAAGAAATTAAAAATCCGGCCATTTTCTATTTGGTGAAACCACCACAACTAAGTCTTACAAGGTCACGCTCTTAGGTGTTGAAGTTGGAACTGTAGGAGGAAGACTTTAAGGAAGGCTGAACATCTTTGAGCAAAGTTGCTTTCTATTGTTCTTTTCTCTTGTCTTCTGTTATAAAATGTTTGTGAGATTTTATTTGCAAGCCATATTGCCCAGCCCTTGCAACTAGTCATATTTTAAGGAAACAGAGAGAGATTGCTGTTTACTGTTGGTATCACTAACTCCTTTAATCACAAATACATGATCTTTAAGACTTTAAAAACCCCAAATCAAGTCTTACATGAATAAAACCCATTTATATCGCCTGTGTTCTCACACACAGTGTGACATCGCCTCTGCTTCTAATGTAAATAGATGAATGCTCACAAGCAGGAACACTAGAAAAATGTCCTTTTGAATATTAATTATTATAGGCAGTTTGCAAAGATGTTACATAATGTACCTCTGGCCGTCTTGAAGAACAAGTGAGCCTAACCATCCAGGAATATTGCGGAAGGTGGTAGGGTGGTTTTTAGATAGAACTACACCAGAAGAGAATGGTAAATAAATCAGATTTTGTTTGCCATTTTCTTCTGGTGTAGTTCTAAGTGCTTATGCTGCCCAAAATATACGTCGATGTAGAGAAGTACTTGGTGTTGTCAGTGAAGCACACAACCAGTTTACATCTAGTTGGGTTTGAAAAGCGTCAGTGGGCCGTTATCGACAAGGCCAGGTGCTTTCCTTTAGGTAAGCTACCGGCAAATAGCTCTCAGCTTGAAGAGCTACAAGTTGGGGCGGGGTGACAAATCAATTTTCAATCAATCAAATTGGCTGTTTATGAACATTTCAATTTTGAAAAATCTGTTTTTTCGTTTTTTTTTTATAAATTTTTTTCGTGTTTTTTTTTTTAAGCAATGCGCTCCTTGAGCTTCCGTGGTTCTAGCTATGTCAGCCTGGCTAAGCCCTACCATCTTGTTTAAGAGCATGTTTCGCGACTTGTTTTAGTTGCATTGAATTCAGGCCAACTCCCAGAAGGGATGGTTGAAACAAAAGCAAGTTTATAAAAATAATTTCTGTTATCTTTTTGAGAAAAGGAGTAGTATTAAATTTTAAGACGTACTTGGCGAATGCGAAGACGGTTTTAATATTTTAAATGTTTGTTAAAAATAGTTTTATCAATACTTTCTGCTTCAAGCGGCCCTTTAGGGATATTCATAATCTTGATGTGGCCCAAAATGGAGATGAGTTTGACACCCCTGGCGTAAACTGAACATATGTACCCATCCTGCGTTAACCAATGAAATTGAGAATTTATATTGTTTTATTTTTTTATAAACGTACGTCCAATGGCTAAGGCATTATTTTCTAAGTTATAAGAGTCCAGATCAGATTTCTAATTTATGGGCAGGTTTAGCCCAAACACTGACCTGGAGCTGCCTAGAAATGATTAAATCACTTCTTCCTGAAGAAAAAAACAACAGAGTGACAGAGACTGACGTGATATGAAGGAATATGACAAGACCACATTTATTGTTAAACCACTTAAATCCTGGAGTTGCCTCTCTGATTTGTGGCAGTCAGACCATTTTCATGTCAATTACTTTGTTCACTCATTCTGATTTGTGATCCTAATCAGTACATTTTACATCTTTTTATCTTTTTCTTTTATTTCCGTTTTCGACCACTCCGAAACGTGCATTGTGCTTAAAAAAACCTGTTTGTAAACTAGTGGCTTTAAGAACAGCTAACTTTGGACACAGACGGTTGACCGTTCAAGTTATTCTTGCATTCTTGCACGAGAGACAGATCAACATAGTAAAATCCTGGTCTGTGTCAGTCACCCCAGACTAAGACTCAAGTTTAAACACAGTAAGTAAACATGCTAAAAAATGTCTATCACAGTCGTCATTCCAGTTGCACCGTGTGTTTCTGCAGGTTTTCTAGAGCAATGGACAGAAAGTTAGCCGTCGTGCTTTTGCGAAACCTCTGTAGTTTGTGAAGTAAAAGTGAAATCTGCTAATTTCAGTATCTGCGGGTTGAAGCTCTACAAAAAATGGCACTTGGCCCAAAACTCTGATCATTGCTAATCCAGTAATAATCAGCAGAGGGGGGAAGAGTACCCAAGGGTTGTACTCGAGTAAGAGTAGCATCACTTCAACATATTTTTACTCAAGTAGTGTTGTGTTGGGGGGGGGGGGGGAATAAATAACTAAATTCTCTGATTCTGAATCGATTCTTATAAAAATTCCTAAAAATTGATTCGTACATCCATAAATCGATTTAAACGTGCATCAGGCGTTTTAAGGTTTAGGTCTGAAAGGGTTAATACAGCTTCCCCCGGTGAACTGTAACCCCACTCGGTGTTGCGTCATTGAATTACAGGCATATAATTATGGTAACAGCTCAAAAGACGTTTTTCACAGCACTGACCCATATCAATATCGAATTGGAACAGATTGGATTGTAACATAATTGATTCTAACTCTTGAAAATTTGGAATTGAATCGATTCTTGAAATTTGAATCGACACCCAGCTCTACTAAAGTAAAAGTCAAAAAAAAAATAGCCGTAGGAAAAAAAAAATACTTGAGCAAGAGTAAAGTATTTGGTAAATAGACTACTTGAGTACTGAGTAACACTTGATATAATATTTTTAAAAACATGTCATCAGACAAATATGAAGTTATGGGTAAATTCTGGTATGTTAAAGATGAAAATGGTGGGGAAATAATACAAATGAACATAGTTGGAAAATAATGTTTAAGCAGAAAAAACGCTAAGTAAAACTGTTCACAATAATACCAGTACTATAGAGATGGAGAGAAAGTCTTTTGAACAAGGTAAAAAGTACTTCCAGCAACAGTTTATGGTGTTCACTATATATTTACTGGACTTGAAAATGCAACATCAAGCTCAACAGATGATTGCATTTGAAACTCACTGAAACTGTAGGTGTGTCTGGATCTTATTGATTTTTTTTGTTAAAACTTGTTTTGTTTTTTATTCAGAAAATTTACTCTGGGAAGGGCATTCAGAAATTTTACTCAAGAGTAGTGATGCTTAGTGATAATACTCAAGTAAAAGTAATAAGTACGACGTAGTAACACTATTCCTGAAAGTACATGTTTTTTCAAGAAAAGTTTCTAGAGTAACTAGTTACTACCCACCTATGATAATTGCAAAGGAGCTTTTCCAGTGGAAAAATAAATCCTTAATAGCACATTTAAAACAAATAATCTGGGAAATTGTCTAGAATTCCAATGCTTTAATAGCCAAACGCCTCTTGTAAGCAAAGTTTGCTTCTGATAAAATCCTTTTGGCTTACCACGACTCTGTGGGGGATCTCAAGCTTTAGGCTGATGGGGAGAAATGTCTACAGGATGACTTCCTCAGCTTATAATCGCGTTCTCCCCCCCGAAGACTCGGTCTGTATATGTGCACCGCCAGCAAACAGCATTAAGTTGCGTGAGCTCTGACTTCTCATGTCTACTGACGTTAACTAAACCAAACAGTTCTCTATGGGAGGATTCCAGCAAGACGGTGCTTTGTGTGACAGCTGTAGATATTTATTTGACTAAAAGGAAACAGAATGTTTCCTTTAAATCACATATGTCAAAGTCGAGGAATTTATTTGGCCCCCGGGATGATATTAATTTATTATTAGAACCGGCCCGCAGGCCGCTGGTGTTTCACACGCGCCAAAACTGCATTTCCCATAATGCAACGGTGGCGTGCCGAGCGGGAGGCGGGAGCATGCTGCGCAAGGCCGCCTCATTTCGTTATTCATCAGCAGTGGTTATCATAACAGCAAGAGTCAACTTTCAGATACCCATCAAAAATGGCGAAACGGAAGGTGGACACTGAGAACCGGGGGTTTCAAACAAGGTGGGAGGCGGAGTACATGTTCACGGAGGTAGAGGGAAAGCCTGTGTGTCTTCTGTGTGGAGAAAGTGTGGCAGTAATGAAAGAGTATAACCTGAGACGGCATCATGAAACGAAACGTGCGGACAAAGACAAGAATATGGACATGGAACAAAGGCTACAGAAGGCGAAAGAATTAAAACGAGGTCTTATATCTCGACAGGCTCTATTCAGAAAAGCCAAATCACAAAGTGAGGCTGCTGTCAAGGCCAGTTTTATTGTGGCAGAAGAGATCGCTAAATCAGCCCGGCCATTCACAGAGGGGGATTTTATCAAAGGCTGTATGCTTAAAGTTTGTGACACAGTTTGCCCAGATAAAAGGCAACTCTTTTTAAACGTGAGCCTTAGCAGAAATACAGTTGCTGAGCGTGTAGACCAGCTGTCCATCAATCTAAAAGAGCAACTTGTGAAAAAGGGAAAAGATTTCATCGCATATTCCCTGGCTGTGGATGAGAGCACCGACATTTCTGACATTGCCCAGTTGTCAATTTTCATCCGCGGAGTGGACTCCAGCCTGAGCGTGACAGAAGAGTTTTTGGCGTTACGTCCTATGAATGGCACAACTACAGGACATGATCTGTATGAAGAGGTGTCAAGATGCATAAATGAGATGGAGCTGCCTTGGGACAAACTTGTGGGTTTAACAACAGATGGAGCACCTGCAATGTGTGGACACAGGAGTGGACTGGTGGCGAGAATACGGGAGAAGATGCTGGAGGAAAACGCTACAGGTGAGCTGACAGCTTATCATTGTATCATACACCAGGAGTCGTTGTGTGGTAAAGCCTTGAAAATGGAACATGTAATGAGCACCATCACGCGCGCAGTTAACTTTATCAGAGCCAAAGGTTTAAATCACCGCCAGCTCAAAGTATTTCTGAGCGAGTTAGAAACAGAGCATGGTGATTTGCCCTATCACACTGAGGTGCGATGGCTAAGCCAGGGAAAGGTGCTGCAAAGATGTTTCGAGCTGCGCGAGGAGATCTGTATGTTCTTAGAAAGCAAAGGGAAAGACACAACACAACTCAGAGATCATGCGTTTCTGTGTGAAATGGCTTTTCTGTGTGATATCACGAGTCATCTGAATGCATTGAACCTGCAGCTGCAAGGTCGAGGTCGTGTCATCACTGATATGTACAGTACAGTGAAGGCGTTTAAAACCAAACTAACTCTGTGGGAGGCACATATGCGGAAAGAAAACTTGAGCCACTTTCCTACCTGTCAGACAATGAAAGAGAAGCTCTCTACCAGTGTGTTCCCGAGCACACAGTTTGCTGATAAAATTAGTGTACTTGCCGCTGACTTCCGACGCCGATTTACTGACTTTGAAGCACAAAAAAGCAAGTTTGAACTGCTCAGTAATCCATTTTCAGTTGATGTGGAAAGCTCACCACCAAACCTCCAAATGGAGTTGATTGAGCTCCAATGCAATGACGCACTGAAGGCAAAATATGCAGCAGTGGGTCCTGCGGAGATTTCCTGTTTCCTTCCCGAAACAATGCCCCAGCTGCGCCTTCAAGCTGCTCAAACACTGTCTATGTTTGGCAGCACATACCTGTGTGAACAACTGTTTTCTTCGATGAAGCTGAACAAAACATCACACAGAAGTCGACTTACAGCTGAACACCTTCACTCGATCCTGAGGATATCCTCAGCTCAGAGCCTGACCCCGAACTTTGATGAACTTGTACAAAAGATGAGACACCACCAAGTATCAGCCTCAGCCTCAAACAAGTGAACATTACTGTGCAATAACATATTTAGATTTTTTACTCAGTTAAAATAAAAAAAGTTTAAGTTAAATATTTGTTTTCATTGCACATGTGACTTTTCTTTGAAGAAAGTGTTGTTTTTCTCTTATTAGTGGATTTTTGCACTTTATTTTGTTTCAATCCAGTTGTATTTTAAAAATATTTCAGTTGAGTGACTGATAAAAAGTAAATTTAGCCTACTTTTGACTTTTCATTTCCCTGAGAAAATAGACTGATGGTGCTTTGAATAATACCGCTTCATTCATTTAATGTGCATGTTGCAAGGATTTTATAAAATTTGTCTTTTGTGCCTGTTGAAAATTAAAAATTACTGACAGAGCCATAACAAAATATTGCTTTATTTGTCCGATCCAATCATATAGTATTATATATGTTAGGGTTTCAGTACGTTCAATTAGGTTCACTCGACTATGAGTGATCATTGTATTTTTTTTCAAAGAACATTCGATCAGTCCGGCCCTCGGCTTGTTGGTAATTTTTTAATTTGGCCCCCTGTCTATTTGATTTTGACACCCCTGCTTTAAATGGACACACCCTGCACATCTTGTAGGCTACGTTAACAGCAGAGGTATTCCTGTAGTGGGCCATTCCAATGTTGTCAATCTCACCCCGTTTGGTCTCTGCTCCTTTTATCTTCTCTTGGTGAAAAACAGCCATGTAGCGCACGCTTGATGGTTCATATCCTCCTCCAGAGCACATGACAGATCCTCCAGTTGTCTTGCCGCAGTTTTGAGGGATTGTTTTTCATAATCGCCCTATTCATCGCAGGAAAACAAAGTGTTCATGCAGTCGTCGCTCTCTCTCCCCCCCACATCAGCTGAGCGAGCAGTCTGTATCTCTGTCTGTCTTGATGCATTGTCCCACACCCCCGAAGCCTGTTTCTAAAGCGGCGGTGCTGCAGCTGCCTGCGGCCAAAGGAAGAAGTCTATAGGTGACGGTTAGCCGCAGCCCCCAGGTCCCTTTCGCTGACTTCGGAGTCGTGCCGTGTAAATAAGAGCAGCAATGCTTGGGTGGGAATTATGTCTCCCTTCAGCTTCTCTTCCTCTTCCCAATCTAATGCTCGCTCTTTCTCATTGACTCACACCAGCGCGTGTAGTCTTCTCTTCCTCCGATACGTTTCTGTCCCTCTGTTTTTCTTCCCCTGCTCCTCTCTTACCTTCCCTGGTTCAGCAGCCTCTCACGCTCTGTCCTCTGGCTGCCAACAGCGGGGGAGGAAGAGGATGACCAGGAGGAGCGCGAGGCAGGGCTGTCGGTTGTTGCGTTTGTTCTAAAAAGCAGCTCCAGGCTTGGTGGCATTACGCTCTCCCAGCACGTCACGCCGTCTCTGCTGCTGTTGCTGGCTGCTCTGTTAAGAGGGGAGGGGGCCGGGGGGGGTTGGGCTACTGACCTATTTGTATTCACACCCACTCCCCAGAAAGAAGAATAAAGTATGAGCTGCATTTGGCATGCTGTGAGGAGAGAGGAGAACATTCTTCTGTCAACAATTTCGCACATTAGATTTCCTAATCGGATTGAAAGATGTGAAACGTCTGGTTCCTTCTTCTCACTTAACTCAAATCTCTTGCAGTCAACCTCCAGTGAATTTCTTGTTAGATAATTAAGATAATGTTTCGCCATGATTCAGTCTCGCTTGTTTGCCTTCACCTAAAGCCTTTCTTTTTAATACTGCCACGTTAGCAAACGAGCAAGCAAGTGGAGTGTTTTTTACTTCAGTCTTCGAAACAGTGTGTAAGAGTGCAGAATTTATCACAGAATTTCTATGTTTCTTAATGCCTTATGAAAACCAGAGTCAACATTTAGTGGCTCGTAATAGACCAACTGATATAGTTAAATATATTTACTATGAAAATCTAATCTAATCTAATCTTAGGTTATAGAACATAATAAAATGCACATTTGTTTTTATTTTTCTTGATCATAGTTTACCAAAAACCAAGGCCGTATCCAGGCTTTCAAAATTACCGAGATCCACCATCCATTATTCCAAGCTCATTGATTACAAAGTAGAGACCAAAACTGAATTTATGTGTGTCCTCTGTGTCCTCAATGGTACATCCGGCCTTGCCGAAAACGTACGGAGCGGTGTTTTTTGTGTACCTTTACACTCCTGCTTAATATGCATTAATAGGCACAGTATGAAAAAATTCTTGACACCACTGCAGATGCTAACATCTACAGTCTTACCACTGCTCTTGGTGGTACAACCAGTCGACATCAAGAGAATAAATGGAGCTCCTTGATTGGCTGCTTTACAAACAGCATTGCACCTCGGTATTCCAGCTTCCCAAGCTGCATTTTCGTTTAAATATTTCAGATTTGCTCTATGAAACAATCTGGCAAATTTCCGTAAACAAGTTGGAACCACGTTTCAAAGCAAAATCCAAGTAGGTGAATCAATGAATATTGGTCCTCTGTACTATGTTTAGCTTTAGTTTTAAAATGCTTGCAGTGTTTAGTTTGGGTGTGCCATCTAGGGTGCCTCACAATTTCTATTCGATTACAATGCGGGTGCTACGATTCAATTATAAAACACTTATTTTTGTTACATATTTTTACCCCATTTAGGGTTTTTTCTTCATTCCTTTAATGGATAATTTCTCATCTTATATCCATTCACTTTCCATCAATTGAAGTATCCAAACCAATTGATTTCCTGTCTTTTATTTATTTGAAACCACAAATCAAACCAACACATGTCCAAAATATGTTTCATAATCATATCAAGGTCATATTTTCAATGAAAGATCAAGGAAGTGTTTGTTGGTAATTAAAATAAAATATATAAGGTGACTGTATTTTGATTTACATAAAATAGGAAACTCGGTCTGTTAGGTTAAAAAAGTGGTTGACCTACAAAGAATCACACACAAAGGTCGGAGAGAATATGGAGTCAATAAGCTCTGCAGAGGTAGATGTGGATATCAGTTCTGCAGAGGGAGACCAGGAAAATACTATAAGGAATGAGCCAACCGTGTCTGTCTGATCTCAGCCTCCCAGTGTCATAGTCTCTGGTCTCCAAGAGCATCCCCTCTGCAGTCTCTCTTTATTTAGTCACACTTCCTTAACATATTAAAAGAACAGGATGTCATGCAAAGGAGCATGTGACTGAAACCAAAATGACATTTAAAAAGTACATTAGAAAGACACCCTAAGAAAATAATAATACATTATTATTTTACCTAACACGGTCCAATCCTTAAACATATCAATCATTTTCTATTAACTTAAAGAAAACGTTTAAAGTATTTCTGCTCTATGTGGTTGGGAAAAAAAACTTTAATAAACTTCAGCTTTTACAAGTCAACCATTAGAGAAATGAATTTAAAATCTAAATAGAAATAATTAATCATCTCTATTAGAAAATAAACCTATAACAATAATGGTTCCCTTTTAAGTCATAGAGGACAAATTACACAAAAATGTGAAATTATATCCTTAGAAAATATTTTTTCTATTCAAAGTAATGGAAAATAAAAAGCAGCATTCTCCCAAAGACACTTAAAGTCTATACTCTAGTCTTTTTTTCTTTCTTTTTTTTTCATTGTCAATTTAATACAGAACTTGAACTTTGCCACGTGTATAGTTTTTGTATCAGTTTGACCAATGGGATGTTTGTCACCTGTCATACGAAGAAACAAATCTGCTCGCTATGAGTACGCTGCTCTCCACCACACATTAGTCTCGACCGGAATGGATGAAGGAAATGTCCTTTGTGTTTCATGCTTAAAGCTACATTTGGGCTGACGTCTGGTAAACCATAACTCCGCTGCGCTTGGGGAGGACGCCCTGGACAGCACCGGAAAAGTGAACATGTCCGTGAACATGTTACTGCTAATACGACACACAACAACGAAGACGGTCCTTTCATAACTAAAGTGCAAAGTATTTGCTTTATTTTATAAATTTCGTCCTGCGTGGCTGAAACACTAGCTGCAGTAACCGTTTCCACCGGTCCGTCCCCTAAAAATGTCTGCGCAGCACGCCGGACTTTTATACGTTTCTCATTTAATTATAATGAAAAACAATCGATTTTTCAACACTTTTGAATAGCTATCGATTTGGCAAGTTTCACATCGCTATTAATTGATTTATGGTGAATCGACACACCCCTAGTGTTTAGCATCCCATGATCGCAACTAACACAACAACAATGGTTTCCAAAGATGTAATCTTGACCTTTAACATTGAGATTTCCTAAAAGGTTGCCAACATTCCCAAATCAAACATGTTTATCAGTGGCTGAAAACTGAGAATGCACAGACCATTTACTGACTGACTGAAGGCAGATATGCTAAAGACAATGTCGGACAGTCTTCTTTACACTGTAACAACTTCCACAATGAAGACATTTATGGGTGATGCAACTTGGTAGCACTTAGTAAGGGGTGTTCACAGATCAGCACAAAAATTTGATTTTCAGTGGATTAAATTTTTTTTTTTCCCCAGTTATGTTTCAACAATTCACAAGGATCAGTTCTCACTTCAAACGTTCAAGATGAATTGTCTGCTCTTTCTCCAATATGAATTCAATTCAATTTCAATTCAAATTTATTTAGAAAGCATATTTCCTACAACATGGTTGCTCAAAGTGCTGTACAAGTAATAAAAACAAAAAAACAGATTTACCTAATAAAATAATCTCAGTTTTTGATTGGTTTAGTTTGGTGAATGAAATAGAAAGATACTCCAATCCTCGCTGGACTGTCGGGGCATCTGAGACAGATTTTTTTAATGTAATTTTTACATTATTTTGTGACCATGTCCCACATACCTGCAAGTCCCTTCCTCCCTCCTGAGCATCATGATAAAATTTAACATTGAGACATGTTGCATTCCCCCTCCTAAAACTATCCATCCTTAAGGGATTTTCTTCCATGGCCTTGCTGCTGTGTGTGATTCCTATCTGTTCTTTTATTTTGTGGAGCTGCTGATGGATGATGCCGATCAACATCTGTTGGGCAAAACCAATTCTTTCTAATCTGTTTATGTTGCCGTGAAAGTGCTGATGTTATCCTCAGCTGTGAAGCACCGCTGCTCTGAATGCGGAGTAGTTACAACATCAGGATTAGTCGACTGGACTGGAATCAGAGATCGGCTTCATTTTTAACATTTCTAACTGCTGCGCTGGAGGAGAATCCAAACGGATCCTATGAAATATGAAATATTCAGTCTGTTCAGGGATTGGTTGCAGTATGAGCCGCACAAGAGTGGCTATAGTTAAAAATGGAAATGCAGAAAGTTCACTAGTCGTGTAGCTCAAAATCATTAAAACATTGATGTTTTTTATAAAGACATTTTTGACTTGAAACTCTTTTCCAGTTATCACAATGGCTGGACGGTTGTCGTTGGTTTAGGGAGTAACAACCTTTCACAAAGCGCTCCATTGGTTTGGATAGCTTTTACCCTCTAAAAATGAAATGATCATTTTAAAATATAATGAACGGAAACTTGCAAAAAAAAACACTAAATGGAGCTCTTTTTATGTTCTCTGCTCTTTTTTTTCCTCTAGCAACGACTTTTCTCTTATGTTTGCCTTCGAATGTCTCAAAGAGACTAACTGTTAAATGCGTCCGTAACAGTGTAGTGTTTGTTTCTTTTTTTAAAGGAAGGCGCATCTGCACGGAAGGCCCAGACACCGGCGCTGCAGCCAGTGGCTCGTCCAGGTCCGTATTGATTTCCAAATCTTTATGTATAAACATTGTGTTCCGTGTGTGTGTGTCTACAGTTATAAAAAATAACCTGTCTTCTTGTCGAAGCAAATGAAAACCTGCATCCCTGAACAAAGAGACCCTTTCGAGTCTTTCCTGTTCTTGTGCCACAGAATTGATAGTGTTCAGCTCATAAACATTAGAAACTCAGACACATTTCATATATTTTTTCTTGTTTGCGCATCCAGCACTAATAACTGAGTCGTTATTGTTCGTCAAACAGAGATGAAAACAAAGCTTCTCTTTGCTGTGATCATCTCAGTATCGATCAAATTCAACCAAATTTTATTTGCAGAGCACTTTTTATGATGAAATCAGCACAAAATGCTTTACATGATTAAAAACGGAAAAATAAACAAAACACATTTAAAGCAAAATGGATAATACGCAACTCAGCACAAACAAGACACACAAACCGTCCCCCGCCCCGTCACTGCCAAAAACACTTCTCAATCCTTTCCTGTTTCTTTAAATAAACATCTAGAATGATACCACTGTGAGAAAACAACATTTGCACAATGGAAGCCAGTCCCCAGCCACAGAAGAGTCACCACAGGGGCCGCCATGATCAGGGCAGGCAGGTATCCACAGCACAGCCATAAGGCGGCAGTCCAGAGCCCCGCCCACCACCACAAAAGCGACCTCCGTGGCTAAACTAGCAGGACTCCCAGCGCGAAGGATCGCCATGTAGGAAACACTGGAGTTAGTCTGGATAAACAATTTCTAAAAACACTTAAAGGTTGGATATGGAACACGAACACCACAGCGACATCTAGTGTGTGGAGGTTGTAGTTGCAACAATAGAGCAAGGTTTCCAGTCGTCTGGTTGCCAGGTTTGCTGCCGATACGTGAAGTGATACTGCACCATGTCCAGCCGCCTGTTTCCTCTCTTTACTGTGTGTGGAGGTTAATGGGCCATGATCAGTATTCTCATATCTAGGATCAACTTCATATAACTTCATACAACTTCATACAAAATCAATATTTTATATTTTAATTTAAATAAACATTTTTAAAGGAAATACTTTACTTTCATTCTGCACCCCTTTAAACGTCCTGTGTAGGTTTTTTTTTTAAATATAGTTTTTTATAAAATTGTTCCATATCCAAGCTTTAAGTAACACGGAATAATAATAAAAATAGATAAAGATAATTGAAAATAAACCAAATAAAAAGATAAATAGATAAATAAAATGACTCAATCAAAAACCAAGCTAAAAAGGTAGGTCTTGAGCCTCTTTTTTAAAAACATCAGCAGTTTCTGCGATCCTGAGGTTCTCCGGCAGGCTGTTCCACAGACGAGGGCCGTAGTGATAGAACGAGGCTTCCCCATATGTCTTTGTTCTGACTTGTGGAACAACTAAAAGGCCAGTACCAGAGGACCTCGTGGACTGTGAGGCCTCATACTTTAAAAGAAGGTTGCATAATCAAGATGGACCAAGACCATTAAGACATTTATAGACTAATAAAAGAACCTTAAAATCGATCCTAAAATGCACAGGGAGCCAATGCAATGACTTTAAAACTGGTGTAATGTGTTTCCGTCCCCTGGTCCTCGTCGGCACACGTGCAGCTGAGTTCTGGAGTAGTTGTAGTCTTTAGGAAGGCCAGAGAGCGGCGCATTACAATAATCCAATTTTGCTGGAAATAAAAGCATGCATCAACACCTCTATGGTGGCAAGAGAGAAAAGAGCGGACTCTGGCAATTAAGTGACCTCTGTTTACTTGTCATCAGAAGGTATATCAGCGAACTTTGCTGCAGATTCTGTAAGCTGCTACCCTACGACTTCCTTCCAGACTTGACCAAACAAGAAAAATGTTGTCTGTCCGACGTAATCGGTGGGTTGCCGGTTCGAATCGCCACTCTGTCCGTCTCCTTTGTTGTGTCCTCGGGCAAGACACTTCACCCCGCTGCCTGCTGGTGGTGGTCAGAGGGCCCAGTGGCGCCTGTGTCCGGCGGCCTCGCCTCTGTCAGTGTGCCCCAGGGCAGCTGTGGCTACAATGTAGTAGCTTGCCACCATCAGTGTGTGAATGTGTGCATGAATGACTGAATGTAGTGTAAAGCACTTTGTGGTCCTCTGAATAGAAAAGCGTTAAACAAATGCAGGCCATTTACCATAAAACCACATGAATGAAGGGACTTTGTTGTAATAAGAGGATCCGACACTGACCAAGATGCTCTTACAGCTTTTCCATCCACCCCCCCACCCCCCCCCCCCCCGATGTGACAAAGCACGGCGCATCACATCCTGGGCTTTAATCTTATAACAAAAAACCATCTCTTACCAATTTTGTTGTAACAACCTGTTAATAGGGGTTTTTGAACATGTTTACATTTATATTCACCTGCATAAAGAATTTTTCTTTTTTTAGTTTCACAAGCCAGACCTCCACCAAATCAGAAGAAAGGTACACATATCCTGCCCTTTCATATAAATACAATACAATATAATGCATTATCTAACCTTCTGTACAATTATTATTTCTATTTCATTTTTTAACCTTGTCTGCAGGATCCCGAACCCCCATTATCATCATCCCTGCTGCCACCACCTCCCTCATCACGATGCTGAATGCTAAGGATCTTCTGCAGGACCTGAAGTGAGAATTTAATGTGAAAAGTTAGAGATGGTGTCAACTTGGCTCATATCTGCACAGGCTGTGCCCCCTTTACACCAACCAACCCCGGCCCTAAGCGGTTCAAGCATTAAAGACGGTCATAGAAACTATATCTGGGTGGATATAAGATTCTCACGGCATGAGAAATAAGGGATGCGTGATATATCAGCATTAACGTCAGTATCTGCCAACATTGGTAACTTTTTAGCATCAGTCCGATAAGTAAAACTACAATGACATAAACAGCCGATCTTTGTTTCCATCTTGTTGCCATTTGTGTTTCGGGAGGGGGAGGGGGTTGGCCATGTGGTATTGGTTTGGTCAGGTGGCGGATATAACGATGTAGCGCAGGATTGTAACTGGAGCACAGAAACGATGTCAGCGGTGGGGTCGTTTTTTTCATGCTCTTGAAGTGGTAGGGAATTATTAATATCGGTCATCGGCCATGACTGCGAGGCCTGTCAAAATAACTAATTTTTGCTGGACAATAAATTGCCCCAGAAATTATTGCGACAAATTCTAATCGTCTTGGGAGCTTTTTCACCTAATGTAATGTAAACAAAATTGCCCTTCAAATTAATGTGTATTAACCACTTAGTTAAGACAAGAAAAATAGACAAAACTACCAGTTCGGAGTGTTGTAATCATGAGGTTCAAACTAACAACAAAAACACTGTTTGAATAAAAGACATCCCATTTTACTCTGTTACCACGGACATCTGGACCATATTTGTCTTTTTTCATCCAGTCTCTGGTTGGAAGAGGGAGACATGGGAGGAAAACAAACAAGTCTGCATAAAATTTAGCTTATTTGAGTTTATCATGCGATTAATTGATGTTTATTGTGACAGCCCTAATGACAAGGCTATTAATATCTGATATCGGTCCAGATTGTCATGTTAGTGCGTCCTTCGATAAAATACTACATAATTCAAACAAAATGGAGACCATGATTTCTGCTTTTCTGCAAAACCGGAAACCATCATTTGTTCCTCCTGCTTCTAAAACCTAAAATCCAGAATATTATAGTAACTATAAATGTTAACTTTAACAGGCTGCAGGCTCAGGTTCCCAGCATGCAGTCAGCTGCTTTCAGTGTTACCTTCTCTGTAGTTTACCATGGCTTTTCATTTGCACTGCTTCCTTACAGCAAATGCAAACCTACTGCAAATCAGGACTGGGTATTTTGTCTGAACTCAAGTCCAAGCATAAAGGATTGGTACTCCTAGTTGGATGGACGACCAGGATAAACTCTATTTCTTTGTTATTGACCCGGCCACACGCCTCCTCAGAAACTTCAAACCAACCCGTTTGGATTTCAGGTTTTTTACATCAGAGGACAAGAAGAAGCAGGGCATCCCGCGGGACAACGAGGTTCTGCTCCAGAGGCGCAAAGACCAGATCCAGCCCGGCGGCACAACGCTGAGCGTCACCGTTCCCTATCGCGTCATCGATCAGCCACTTAAGCTGGCTCCACAGGACTGGTGAGCTGCTCTGTTTCATTCATTCCGTGAAGAAAAGCAAGACATGTTCTCAGGTAAACTGGGTTTTAGTCCGACTTTATCCCCCCAGCTGCTCTAACTCGGCCCGGTGTAGAAAACAGTGTGCTTTAGAGATGGCAGGGTATCGGCTGAGTCTTTAAAGTAATGAGTTGATAAATTGATTTAAGGAAAATTAAGACCTTTAAAAAGTAATTTAATTTGTACAGTGTTTAATATGGTTAGTATTGACATGGTATTCAAATTAGTTTGTCTGTCTAAAATAGATGCACATAAACGAATAATATACAGTACAGACCAAAAGTTTGGACACACCTTCTCATTCAAAGAGTTTTCTTTATTTTCATGACTATGAAAATTGTAGATTCACTCTGAAGGCATCAAAACTATGAATTAACACATGTCGAATTATATACTTAACAAAAAAGTGTGAAACAACTGAAATTATGTCAAATTCTAGGTTCTTCAAAGTAGCCACCTTTTGCTTTGATTACTGCTTTGCACACTCTTGGCATTCTCTTGATGAGCTTCAAGAGGTAGTCACCTGAAATGGTTTTCACTTCACAGGTGTGCCCTGTCAGCTTTAATAAGTGGGATCTCTTGCCTTATAAATGGGGTTGGGACCATCAGTTGTGTTGTGCAGAAGTCAGGTGGATACACAGCTGATAGTCCTACTGAATAGACTGTTTTGTATTAAGGCAAGAACAAAGCAGCTTAGTAAAGAGTGGCCATCATTACTTTAAGAAATGAAGGTCAGTCAGTCCGAGAAATTGGGGAAACTTTGAAAGTGTACCCAAGTGCAGTCACAAAAACCATCAAGCGCTACAAAGAAACTGGCTCACATGAGGACCGCCCCAGGAAAGGAAGACCAAGAGTCACCTCTGCTGCGGAGGATAAGTTCATCTGAGTCACCAGCCTCAGAAATCGCAGGTTAACCGCTGCTCAGATTTGAGACCAGGTCAAGGATACACAGAGTTCTAGCAGCAGACACATCTCTAGAACAACTGTTAAGAGGAGACTGTGTGAATCAGGCCTTCATGGTAGAATAGCTGCTAGGAAACTACTGCTAAGGACTTGTTTGGGCTAAAGAACACAAGGAGTGGACATTAGACCACTGGAAATCTGTGCTTTGGCTATTTGACCAAGAAGGAGAGTGATGGGGCGCTGCGCCAGATGACCCGGCCTCCACAGTCACCGGACCTGAACCCAATCGAGATGGCTTGGGGTGAGCTGGACCGCAGAGTGAAGGCAAAAGGGCCAATAAGTGCTAAGCATCTCTGGGAACTCTTTCAAGATTGTTGGAAAACCATTTCAGGTGACTACCTCATCAAGAGAATGCCAAGAGTGTGCAAAGCAGTAATCAAAGCAAAAGGTGGCTACTTTGAAGAACCTAGAATATGACATATTTTCAGTTGTTTCACACTTTCTTTAAGTATATAATTCCACATGTGTTAAATCATAGTTTTGATGCCTACAGTGTGAATCTACAATTTTCATAGTCATGAAAATAAAGAAAACTCTTTGAATGAGAAGGCGTATCCAAACTTTTTTTCTGTACTGTAAAATCATTTCTCGTTCATTTATTCCGACTGTTTGCATGGGTGACTTTGCGTATTATCGCTACAGATGTACCAACCTGACGTATCCCGCTAATTTATGGTGAAGTGCAGCAAAGCGACGCAGTACTATTAAAAATGGCAAGTGTAAAATTGCTGACTCTTGGCTAGAAGTTGTGGATTTTTAAGGGGACATATTATGCCTCTTTTTAAACTAGTTATAACAGGTCTACGTTCTTCACACAAAATCACTTTCACATAAACTGATCTAACAGTTTCAGTCTTTCAGAATGAGCTGTTTGGAGGGTTCTGTCATTTTTAAGCAAATTAGCGGTTGCAGACCACGCCCACTCATCATCTTACTAGGTTGCGGGTTTGCTACATGAGAATGGTATGGAATTGGAATTGGTGGGCGGGGTTTGAGAGGTGAGGGGCGGTTATATCCAAATTCTGACCATTGTGACATCACAATAAGGCACTTTTTCAAACATCTTGTAGAAAGCACAAGATTTCTGACTTCCAAAAGAAAACATGGATGGTTTTTATTCATGTTTGAAGTGTTTATAGAGGCAGCAGAGACCCAAATGCCAAAACAGGATGAAAAAAGTTAAATTTGCATAATATGTCTCCTTTAAACAGTGGCTAAAGCCTGTGGAGGAAAATAGGGAGGCTTACTTTGTGTTTGGTAATAAGATCAGCGTGGCCTCAATGGGCATCAACGCAATCAAATGACTGGCGCTAGCCACACAACCGCCGCCGTGAACATCCGCAGTGATCAGTCACCAGTATTTTTTCTGAAGCTGCTACTGGGACAGTGGGAGCACCTTAAACACCTGCGAGTACACTACTGGCGACCACCTCCACAGCAATTATTTTGGCCCCGTCGTCTGCCACAGTTGACCTCTGAGGGGCGCTAGCGGGCACACAATTAATGCAGCAGGCCGAGGTGATTTGAACCACCACTCACTAACAAGGGAATAAAGGGAACTTTCTAGGCCAGTTTTCACTTGTGGCCATTGAAAAAACATTTAATAACTAAATAGTCTTAACATTAATGATTTGCAGTGCATTGAGATTAAGTCTTATGTTTGTTTGTTTTTAGAAAGTTTAAAAACGGTATTCAAATAGATTTGGAGATCCCTGCATATACCCTAGATTACTCTTAGAATATTTTATGTTAAAGTTGAGCGCTTCTCCTCATTGACTTATTTCCATCTAACACAACTATATTTTCATCACTTTAGCTCCAAGCCTCTATGCCTTGCATCATTAATGTGGTTGGTTTCAACTTTTAGTATGAATAACGAAGTATAACATACAGCAAGTTAATAAATTCAAACAGTCAAAAACAAAGTAATTTGTCACTGCTTTTTCTGAAATTAAAATCAATAACCATCAATAATATGGCTGAACAGTTTTAATTGGATTAGAAATGAAAGCAAACTGAACACCAAAGTAACAGAACAAGCTGAAAATGAGAAATCTTGTCCATTTGATTTTGTGGCAAATTATCAATCCCTCCATTTCATTTTTATATTGTTTACAGCTCTGACCTGTCGATTACTCTATAATGACTACAAATCATTTTCTACTTTCTTCTTAAATAAAATGTTTCCAGTCTACTGGTCATCCTTAGAATCAGAACCAAGCACGGAGAAGCAGCTTTCAGTTTCTATGCTCCTCATATCTGGAACAGACTCCCAGAAAACTTCCAGAACAGAGTTCCTTTAATTCGAAGCTAAAAAGCATCTGTTTAAAGCTTCCTTTGAGTAAGCGATTAATAATAGGTGGAATGTCATAACAGTAATGTCTTAATGTTCTTTATCTTTCAGATGTTTTGTTTGTTTTATTTCCCCTAAACAAGTATAGCCCCTTGAATTGGCTTGTTGTGGAAAGTGTGCTATACAAATAAATTAGCCTTGCCTGTAAAGTAAAACAATGACTTCTCAAAAACGGCTTAAAGTGACAGATTTCTCTCGATTTACTAAAAAAGCTTCCAACAGAGTAAAATCCTCCAAGTTCTGGGATAAATGACCACAAATGCAGGTCAACTGGAAATTCCAGCGTGTCTTCCTTTTTTAAAAGGACAGATTATAGCACAACTGTTCATATACCAGCATTGTATCATAAGATATTCAATCATGTCTACACAATGAACAAAAACTGGTGTTTGTGTTGCAGCGGTTTTTATTTGTGAAAGGAAAAACGAGCCATCTCTACTGTTTTGATAAGACTGTAATAATCATATCTTCAGTGGATTCAAAACTGTTCCCAGCTATACATCTAACCCTTAAAGCTGCTGTTGCAGATGTGCCAAAACAAGCAAGTGGTGGTTAGATGTCCTCACCCACCCAGATCTAGATGAACTAGAAATTCTTCCGTCTGGACTTTGGTTTCATTTGTGAAATCAGGTTGGGATAGTTCTGTTTGTCGTTCTGAACCAGATGAAGTATTAGGCTACAAAGTAACAATGGTCCAAGGGCGTGGCATTGGAGTGTTCAAATTCATTGTAACTCTTTAGAACCCTGGTGGACTGCAGCTCCTATGACATCAGAACCTAGATGAAAAACGTGCCCCTCATTTAGTGAGAAATTATTCAACTCTCCAGATCTCTGTATCAGATTAACTAAAACCCGACACACCCAGTGTTCACTGTTGGGCTCTGTTCAGCTGCATTGTACAGTTTCTCTCCTGTGGCTGCTTTTGAGTAAGTGATTAATAATAGCTGGAATCTCATGTTTTAATGTGTTGTATATTGTGTCTCTAATGTTGTTTTATCCCTTTTTTTGCTGCTTTTATTTTATTTATTCCCTAATGATGTAAATCACCTTGAATTGCCCTGTTGTTCAAAGTGTGCCATACAAATAAAGTTGCCTTGCCTTACTTTGTGTTCCTGTAGGGACCGGGTGGTGGCTGTGTTCGTCCAGGGTCCTGCCTGGCAGTTTAAAGGCTGGCCGTGGCTGCTGCCCGACGGATCTCCGGTCGACATTTTTGCTAAAAGTGAGCGAAAGACTCTGGTTTCCCAGAGCATGGTGGTTCTCTTGAAAATATGACCTTCATAGATCACCATACGAGTGCAGCGTGCTCACTGTGAGCATCTCTTCCCCCCCAGTTCGAGCCTTCCATTTGAAATACGACGAGGCAAAGACAGACCCCAACGTACAGAAATGGGACGTGACCGTCTTGGAGCTGAGCCGCCACAAGCGCCATCTCGACCGCCCCGTCTTCTTGCGCTTCTGGGAAACCCTCGACAGGTGCTTACTTTCCTGGCATCTTTGATTTTTGACCTAATTACGATTACTTCCCAAACTTACCCCTCTCTCTCTTTTGTCTTCTCTCCCTCTTTATTTAGATACATGGTGAAACACAAATCACACCTCCGGTTCTGAGCTCAGATCAGAGTTTCTCTTTGAAATCCCCTCAAATTGATTCCACAGCGTTCCAACTCTCCTCGGTCCACATGTTTTCCAAGCAGCCAAGCCATCCTCCCAACCCCTTTTTTAACCTGGAGGAGGAAGAGGAGGAGGAGGACAGAACAGCCAATGGACTTCCCTGAAAACTCCTAAAGCATCTTTCTGGAGTTCGGACCCAGTTGTTTGTTTTTTTCCAGGTAGTTTAACAGAAAAACCAAACTATGGTTGAGTTAAAATTCTACAGACTGTGGAAACAATTAAATTAAGTTACTAAGGAACACAACGTTGATGGATGTGTTTTGGGTTTCCTTGTTTTTGTTTGGGTTTTTTTGGGGGGCTGTGGCATCAAGGAAATTGTTGCTTTCGGCCCACAACTGTTCAGATTGATGAAAATGATTAATGCAGAGCTAAGTTAGAGTGCAGAGACTCTAATTAACCTTTTGATTTAGTGTGTTTGTGGTCAGAATGTACATACATGATAAAACCTGAGCGAGCCAAAGCTCTTTGAGCAGAGAGAGCTGCAGGTAAAGAGCTGTTTATATGTTGGCAGCCTGCTCTGCTCCGGCGGCTCAGTGAACAATCTCAGACCGTTCCTAATTTTTTTCACGCCATCGCCACCTCTACTGGTCATGTAATGACTTTGTCTTCTTTTTCTTTGTTGGTGTTGTGCTAGACAAGAAAAGATGGAAATAATTGCTTTGTCATCACATGAGAACGGGCAATAAAGCCTTTGTGAAACACCTACTTGTGTGTTCTTGGCTGTGTTCAACGTGGCTTTCTTTCCGTAAAGAGAGGAATTCCTATTTTCCCCTTGGTGAAACTATTTCAAGTTGTTTCAATATTTTTCTGGTTGGACTGAAACATCAAAAATATTTTATAAAGTCTCTGGTCTGTCAGATCTTAAAGTTCATACAGTTTGGTTTCAGTTATAACAAAAAATATTTTCAGAATTTATTCCATCATAGTCCAAACTTAATTCCCTTTTTTCTTCCTTGTGACTTGCTACTTAACTACTTGCGCTCCTTGTGTTTTTCCTTCCTTTCTTCTGTCCTCCCCTCCTTGTCGTTCATTCCTTGAGTCCTTCCTCCTTACATCCTTGTTTTTTTCCCTTGTTCCTGGTCTTAATCAGGTCTTTCCTTCATCTTTGTTTTTTCTACTTGTCCTACCTTATCCCGTCGTTATTCCTTTCATCCTTGTCCCTTTGACTTTCTTATTTCTGTTCTTCCCTGTCTTGGCTCCATTCCCTCTGTGTCACATCCTTTCTTCTCTTGGTCATTTTCTTTGTTGTTTACTCACAACTTGTATTTCTTGCCCTGCTTTCATTGACATGCGTTCTTCAACAGGTTCAGTTATGGAACTAGCTTAGCATCCTCCTCTCCTGTCCCCAGCCAAACAGATATCCCACCCTCCTCTGACCCAGAGCTTTCCTGTCACACCTCGGATGTTTCATCCTGCACCTCAGTCATGGACCATTCTGTTTCCACAAGTTTTTCTTCAACCAAGTCTGGAGATGGTGCTACCCTCTTTGCCTCCCCCTCCCACTTCTCTGTCTGTAGAGGTCAGATGAAGAGGCAGCTGGAGAAACTGAACTGGAACAAGGCTGCAGGTCCAGATGGTGTCAGCCCCAGAGTCCTGAAGGCCTGTGCAGAGCAGCTCTGGGATTCTGCAGCACCTCTTCAACCTTAGCCTGAGCCAGGAGAAGGTTCCAGTGTTGTGGAAGACATCCTGCCTTGTTCCAGTACCAAAGAGAACTCAGTCATCAGTGACTATAGACCTGTTGCCCTGACATCCCACACCATGAAGATCCTGGAAAGACTCCTGTTGGCCTACTTAAATAAGCAAACAAGAATATATCAGGACCCGCTACAGTTTGCTTATCGCCGTGGAGGTGAAGATGCCATCATCCACCTACTTCAACCAACCCACTGTCATCTGGACAAAGCAGGCAGCACTGTGAGGATCATGTTCTTTGATTTCTCCAGTGCATTTAACACAATTCAGCCTGATTTGCTTCGTCAGAGACTCCTGAAGACACAGGTGGAGCCCTCAACAAAACTCCTGGATCAATGACTACCTGACAAACAAACCACAGTTTGTGAGACTGAAGGATTGTGTGTCAAACCAGGTGATCAGCAGCACAGGAGCACCACAGGGGACCGTACTCTCACCATTCCTTTTCACTCTGTACACCTCAGACTTCCAGGACAAATCAGAGACCTGTCATTTGCAGAAATACTTGATGACTGCAATTGTCTATTGTGTCAATTGTGTATCAGAGATGGACAAGAAGTGTGCTGACCACACATAATGCTGCAGATCTTCTACAAGTCTGTTGTGTAGAGTAATCTCTTGTGACGTCATCTGTTGGGGTAGCAGCATCAGAGCCAGGGACTTAAAAAGGCTCAACAAACTGATGAAGAAGGCTGGTTCTGTTCTGGGGACGACTGTGGAACATCTGGAGATGATTATGCAAAGAAGGATTCTTCATAAAATCAAGAAAAATAAAAATAATTGGACAACCCTGAGCATCTTCTTCCTGAGACTATCCTGCAACAGAGTGTCTTCAGTCGGAGGATTCTTCAGTTTCGCTGCAAATCCTTCCTGCCCACAGCCATCATGATCTACAACAACTCCTTAAAGAATTAATTATATGAGCTATACCAACACTTAATTTCCTTGTGGGATCAATAAAGTGTTTGTGAATTTAATTGAATCACACCCTTGACTTCTGTCTTTCCTTACTTCTATTCCTCATTCCTTGTCACTTTCTGTCAGTCCGAGTCTTATTTCCCTTCCTATTGTCTGTCCTCCTTTCCATGCTTAGGTCCTATTTCCTTACCTGCATCTTGCCTATCTTTATCTTTCCTTGTCGTCTTCCCTTTGTTCAGTCCTGAATGTTCAGGACAATGTTCATTGTAAACTGTGATAAATCTGTCAATTATTGTAAAGCAGGTAGTTTGACCAAACAAACTACGTTGATAACCGATGATATACCAGGGATGTGGGCTTGTGGAAATCTGATGTGAGTTACAAATTAATTGACATTCGACCAGCCTATTTCATTAGACTTTAGACTTGACTGTGGGGTTTCACACAATGACTCGTGACTTCACTTCCATTTGTCCCCTTTGCCTCTAAAATACTTTCTTTCTTCAAAGTGTGTTACAGCCTCTCCCCTACTGTTCACCTGCTTTTGTTCTGCAACAACTCCCAACTTTCCTGGCAGAGTTGTGCTCTCATTCTGCATTATGAGGGGGTGCACAAATTTCCAAACAGGTAGACCAGTGTTTCCCAACACTGGTCCTCAAGGCCCACCGGCCTTGAGGTTGAAAAACAGAGGTACGCTACTAAGCGGCGTAACTCCGCAGCATTTGGTTGAGGCACTTTAAATACAATTTTAAATACAGGCAGAAGCAAGTGACTCGGACATAAAATGCTATAAAACAGAACCGTGATGTCTTCACATATGTTATTGAAATTCCAGCACAAAGCAAAAATACACGTTTTAACATCCGTTCCTCCCCTTCATGTCAATAAGGTAGGTCAACTACAGACGATGTGTTCTTTGTCTTTTATTTAAGTTTTAATATCTCCCAAATGCAATGCTTCAGTCTTATAGTTAGGTTTAATGATACTGTAAAAAAAAAAAAGAATTGCTGTATTAGGGATGTTTGATAATATCTGCTAATGCTCGCATTAAAATGTAATATCGGAAATTGTCGCTATCAGTTTTTAAGAACAACTTTTATAGCTTACTTTCACGCCATGCACATACACATCAATATTGTCAGCTACTTCTCCCATATGACAGATCCAAGGTATAGTTTTTGAGATATTTTTGTTTGGCAAAACTTGCAATATGTGGCTTCTGCATTTCTGAGTCAATCTTGAATTCTTAAGTAGACATCTATTGGCGGTATCGGAAATCAAAATTTAAGGTATATCGTTTTTCCCTCTTATTCATTTATCCACATGCCTGTTTAGATTAAATCAGTTTTATTCAGATAATCTGCTGTATTTTACGAAGTGTCTCTTATGCATCTCTTGTATCGGTTAAGGCTAAATTGTATTTCCACTCACTAAACTCGTATAATTCCCACATAAAGTACAATGAAGAAACATAATTTAATTTACTTGCACAGACTACAAGGCTATCAATGAGAAGGAGAACATGTGGGCTGAAAACTTAAGTAGAGGGGCAGCAACATATAACTTACTAATGACATTTTTTTTTCTTTTTTAAACGTGTCCTGTATGGCAGAGTGGAGCTCAGAAATGGTGTCTGAGTACCAAGTAGAACCCCAGTTTCACAAGCGGAGCATTACAGCTTTTGCTATAGTACTCCACTTGATATATATGTGTGAAAAATCTTTATTATGAATTGCTGGGGGTTTTATTTCCTGATGTTATGGACACGGAGACGGAAAATAAAGGGGAAGAAAGAAAGAAGATGAGGAAGAGAGATAGGAAACAAAAAGTCAAGAGAAGGAGAGTTGAAAATACAAGAGAGGAAGGGGAACAAAGAAAACACAGGACAACATCGAAGTCTGCCTCCATACCCACAGGACGGCAGAGAGAGGGGGAAAAAACAGAAAAAGAAAAAAGATCGACAAAACAAACCAAACATTGTGAACTAAGAACTACACAACCACATCACACAAAAGTGGATATAAAAATACAACAACAATGTCACAGAAAAACTCATGGTACCGATTAATTAAGATCTAGTAATGATAACCTCAGCCCAAGAATATATCTGTAAGCACTGGAGACCCCACACCTATGTGTGTGTGTGAGCATGCTGGTGCATATACAGTAAGGTTTCTCCATACGAGTTTTCGATAGCTGGTGTGAGCAGCCATCAATCCGTCTCCCAGGAATCGATGCAGACATGGACATCGGAGCCAAGACGTCCAAAGGAGCCCCAGGCAGACCAGCGCGGGGCCGACCGCATCCCCCAAGAGAGGAGCAAAGGAGAACCCCAGGAGAACGTCCAGCGGCTACAATGCAGGGGCCCGGGGGGCAGCAGTGACGAGCCCACAGGCCCAGCCGGCTGCGCCAGGGCGGGCCCGTCCATAGACCGGGAGAGCCGGGGCCCAGGGGCGCCCCACCCCTCAGCAAGGAACCAGCCGACGAGGGGCCACCGCGAGGGCTCGCGGCCGGCCGCCATGCACCACCGCCACCCTGGGCCAATTCCCACAGCCAACATCCCAGCGCCCCACCCCTCCCCCACGTCGGGGCACCCCACCAATAGCCGCAACGGACGGACGGCATCCCCAGGCCAAGCTTAGCCAGCACCTGGACACGTCACAGGTGGTCTCATACCCGTGGGCGAGCCTCCTTGATAAGTGGGCACCATAGGACAGCCCCGCCCATATGAAGGCATCCCTCCTGGTATGTAGCCAGGTATCCTCTGAGGAGGGGCACCGTGCTGACCATGCATGAGATGCGCCGTACAAAAACAGAGAACAACTTCATTATACATCAGACCTGTAGGCAATAATTTCCAAATGTATGAAATAACTTGTTTAAACTGGTTAAGACAGTTTCTCATCTGAACTGATGACTCATTCTAAGACTTACCCCCTGTCTGTATAACAATTTATCTGACTGAAGTTGCTTGCTCTGCAGGTAGGAGAACTGCCTTCTCAGATTCCGAACAGAGATAGTCTTACCAACTGAACTATAAAAAAGAAACTATAAAGCATTGAGCTCTTCCTCCTGGTGTCTCAATATTCCACCCACAGCTTTCCTTAAGAAAGTTTTCCCTGTCACTTTTTTTGACTCAAACCTGTCGTCCATCGCATCTGTTTTCCCCCAGGCTTTAAAAACAGCAATTATCAAACCACTGCTGAAAAAGAACAATCGGGACAAGTCGCTTATGCAAAACTACGGGCCAATCTCCAACCTTCAACCTTCAACCTTCAATTCATCAGCAAGAATATTGAAAAAGCTGTTTCAACAGCTAAATAGCTACCTAACAATGACCAACCATTTTGTTTTCCAGTCTTGTTTCCATGCTCACCACAGTAAAAGTGTCAAAGTTTTCAATGATATCCGCATGAATACAGACTGTGGTACGGATGGACCTCAGTGCAGCATTTCACACTGTTGATCATTGTATATTTTTAAGAAATGACTGGAAAGCTTAGTCGGACTCTCAGGTACAGTACCCTCCTATTTAATATACGTGCTCCTGCTTGCTCAGCTGTACATTACAGTGTCACCAGGGGACTATGAACCCATTCAAACATTGAGCAGATGCACTGAACAAATGAATGTATGTGAATAGAAACAAAACTGAAGTAATTATTTTTACACCTAAAGAGAAACAATCAAGAGTCAACACACATCTCACTTCTATACAGCTAGAAACTACTGATCTGGCCCAAAATTTAGGTGTAATGGACTCAGACCTGAACCTCCAGGGTCATATAAAGGCAATAACAAGGTCAGCCTTCTAGCACCTGAAGAACATTTCTAGAATTAAAGGACTAATTTCTCAGCAAGATCTAGAGAAACTCAACCCTGTGTTTATATTTAGTCAGATGTACTACTGCAACAGTGTCTTCAGAGGTCTGCCTAAAAAGTCAGACAGCTGCAGCTGATCCGGAACGCTGCTGCTCACTTCCTGGCTAGAATCAGGAAAATGGAGCACATCACCCCGGTACGGTGTACATTTTAGGACATTCTCAGGCATCATACCATAGAAAAAAAGGAAAGCTATTTATTCAAAAAGTTAACATACCTCTGACTGAAAGGCATTAGACTAAAGGTATCAGAAAAAACGTCTCAGAAGAAAAGGGATTAAAAAAACGGCATCAGAAAAAAAGAAAAAAGGCCATCAGAAACAAGCCTCCTGCAGGCGGCACCACTATCAGATCCCAGCTAAATTGTTTTGCAATACATAGGCTACATGTATTGTAATTATAAACATTTATGTGGCCACATGTGCTGTGGCCTGAATGGTTCCCATAGAGCAGGAAAAGGCATAATGGCTGAATCATACGTGGGTGCTGGGGCCCTGAAGCACCCACAGAATCAAAATCTTTCAGATCGGGAAAATTTGGAGGCCAATAATTCTACGTCTATAATTTTCATCATACATACACTTCAACTGTGAGAGACAGAATGTAAAAGGAAATTCAAAGAAATCACATTGTATGATTTTTTTAAAGAATTTATTTGTACAATGGTGCAGAAAATAAGTATTAAGCACCTACAAACAAGAATTCTGACCCTCAGAGACCTGTTACTACTTCTTTAAGAAGCTCTTCTATCCTCCACTTGTTTCCTGTATTAATGGCACCTGTTTGAACTCGTTATCTGTATAAAAAAACCTGTCCACACATTAAAAGAGTCAGACTCAACCATCCACCAAGACCAGAGAACTGTCTAAGGAAAGCAGGCACAAGATTGTATAAGATTGGGGGAGGCACAAACCCTCATAATGAAAATTATTTTTCAGTTGGATCCCAAAGTAGCTTTTATGTTTCCTTTGAATGTCCAGTTAGTAATGAGAGGGCAGGAGATGACACTTGGGCTTGTCTAGGAAGCAAGCATGACTTGCTTCCTAGACAAGCCCAAGCCCGGTACCACCACTGACTGCTGAGAGTCACAGTCTTGAGAACTATTTGTTGTCAAGTGTCACTGACCTCAATTTGCATCAAACCAAATAAATTTCCTGCATTGCAGCAGTATAAAATATTTATTTCACTAGCAAGGACCACGCTACAGATCAGAATTTAACAGTTTATTGAAGGAACGAAAATGTCTGGGGAGATGTGCCAACGGAGGCCAGGAGGAAGACTCAGCGTGGGGGTGCAGTCTTCGGTAATTCATCTTTCCGACCCTGCTCAGGACCCCGCCAGACAGCTGCTGCGAAGAAAGGGAAGCGGTCGGAGGGATGGGGGAAGGGGCGGGATGAGGGAGGGGGTCGGAGGAGCGGGTTTGGCAGGACCCGAGGGGTACAAAGTGGCCGCTGCTGCGAAGAAGGGGAAGGGGTCGGAGGGATGGGGCGGGATGAGGGAGGGGGTCGGAGGAGCGGGTTTGGCAGGACCCGAGGGGTACCAAGTGGCCGCTGCTGCGAAGAAGGGGAAGGGGTCGGAGGGATGGGGCGGGATGAGGGAGGGGGTCGGAGGAGCGGGTTTGGCAGGACCCGAGGGGTACAAAGTGGCCGCTGCTGCGAAGAAGGGGAAGGGGTCGGAGGGATGGGGCGGGATGAGGGAGGGGGTCGGAGGAGCGGGTTTGGCAGGACCCGAGGGGTACCAAGTGGCCGCTGCTGCGAAGAAGGGGAAGGGGTCGGAGGGATGGGGCGGGATGAGGGAGGGGGTCGGAGGAGCGGGTTTGGCAGGACCCGAGGGGTACAAAGTGGCCGCTGCTGCGAAGAAGGGGAAGGGGTCGGAGGGATGGGGCGGGATGAGGGAGGGGGTCGGAGGAGCGGGTTTGGCAGGACCCGAGGGGTACCAAGTGGCCGCTGCTGCGAAGAAGGGGAAGGGGTCGGAGGGATGGGGCGGGATGAGGGAGGGGGTCGGAGGAGCGGGTTTGGCAGGACCCGAGGGGTACCAAGTGGCCGCTGCTGCGAAGAAGGGGAAGGGGTCGGAGGGATGGGGCGGGATGAGGGAGGGGGTCGGAGGAGCGGGTTTGGCAGGACCCGAGGGGTACCAAGTGGCCGCTGCTGCGAAGAAGGGGAAGGGGTCGGAGGGATGGGGCGGGATGAGGGAGGGGGTCGGAGGAGCGGGTTTGGCAGGACCCGAGGGGTACAAAGTGGCCGCTGCTGCGAAGAAGGGGAAGGGGTCGGAGGGATGGGGCGGGATGAGGGAGGGGGTCGGAGGAGCGGGTTTGGCAGGACCCGAGGGGTACCAAGTGGCCGCTGCTGCGAAGAAGGGGAAGGGGTCGGAGGGATGGGGCGGGATGAGGGAGGGGGTCGGAGGAGCGGGTTTGGCAGGACCCGAGGGGTACCAAGTGGCCGCTGCTGCGAAGAAGGGGAAGGGGTCGGAGGGATGGGGCGGGATGAGGGAGGGGGTCGGAGGAGCGGGTTTGGCAGGACCCGAGGGGTACAAAGTGGCCGCTGCTGCGAAGAAGGGGAAGGGGTCGGAGGGATGGGGCGGGATGAGGGAGGGGGTCGGAGGAGCGGGTTTGGCAGGACCCGAGGGGTACCAAGTGGCCGCTGCTGCGAAGAAGGGGAAGGGGTCGGAGGGATGGGGCGGGATGAGGGAGGGGGTCGGAGGAGCGGGTTTGGCAGGACCCGAGGGGTACCAAGTGGCCGCTGCTGCGAAGAAGGGGAAGGGGTCGGAGGGATGGGGCGGGATGAGGGAGGGGGTCGGAGGAGCGGGTTTGGCAGGACCCGAGGGGTACCAAGTGGCCGCTGCTGCGAAGAAGGGGAAGGGGTCGGAGGGATGGGGCGGGATGAGGGAGGGGGTCGGAGGAGCGGGTTTGGCAGGACCCGAGGGGTACCAAGTGGCCGCTGCTGCGAAGAAGGGGAAGGGGTCGGAGGGATGGGGCGGGATGAGGGAGGGGGTCGGAGGAGCGGGTTTGGCAGGACCCGAGGGGTACAAAGTGGCCGCTGCTGCGAAGAAGGGGAAGGGGTCGGAGGGATGGGGCGGGATGAGGGAGGGGGTCGGAGGAGCGGGTTTGGCAGGACCCGAGGGGTACCAAGTGGCCGCTGCTGCGAAGAAGGGGAAGGGGTCGGAGGGATGGGGCGGGATGAGGGAGGGGGTCGGAGGAGCGGGTTTGGCAGGACCCGAGGGGTACCAAGTGGCCGCTGCTGCGAAGAAGGGGAAGGGGTCGGAGGGATGGGGCGGGATGAGGGAGGGGGTCGGAGGAGCGGGTTTGGCAGGACCCGAGGGGTACAAAGTGGCCGCTGCTGCGAAGAAGGGGAAGGGGTCGGAGGGATGGGGCGGGATGAGGGAGGGGGTCGGAGGAGCGGGTTTGGCAGGACCCGAGGGGTACCAAGTGGCCGCTGCTGCGAAGAAGGGGAAGGGGTCGGAGGGATGGGGGAAGGGGCGGGATGAGGGAGGGGGTCGGAGGAGCGGGTTTGGCAGGACCCGAGGGATACCAAGTGGCCGCTGCTGCGAAGAAGGGGAAGGGGTCGGAGGGATGGGGGAAAGGGCAGAGATCTAATTGTTTCATATGTTCCCAACAGAGCACTTCGCTCTCAGACTGCAGGTTTACTTGTAATTCCTAGGATTTCTAAAAGTAGAATGGGAGGCAGATCTTTTAGTTATCAGACTCCTCTCCTGTGGAACCAGCTCCCAGCTTTAGTCCGTGAGGCAGACACTCTGTTTACTTTTAAGGCCAGGCTTAAAACTTTCCTTTTTGATAAAGCTTATAGTTAGTGGCTTAGGTCATCCTGAGCTATCTCTGTAGTTAGTTAGTTAGTGCTGCTATAGGACTGCTGGAGGACAGACTGACTGCTTTTAATCATTTTGCTTCTTTCTCATCTATTACTCTCCAGTTGCATTATTTGCTATTATTTCAACCGTTTGTTTTTTTCTCTTCATTGAAGCTACACCTCGTCTGGTATCCTGCTTAGCTACAATGCCCTGTTGGACATAGCCAGTAACTGAACATCCTCTGAGTCCTGTTATCAATTTTTTACTTTCCTTAATATAAAAAGTACAAGTATGCTCTGTCTTCTCAAACCCCCAGTCGGTCGTGGCAGATGGCCGCTCGTACTGAGCCAGGTTCTGGTTCTGCTGGAGGTTTCTTCCTCTTAAAGAGGGGGGTTCCTCTCCACTGTCGCTACATGCTTGCTCAGTATGAGGGATTGCTGTGGTTGGAGTTTGCATCAACGGGGCGCAACTTCCAGTCAATGACTCGATGCAATCTGCTGGGATTCCTTAAATAGAAAACTAACTAAAACTTCAAACTGATTGGATTGTTTGTATGATTACATTGAAATGACTTTTCTTATGAAGTGCCTTGAGATGACATCTGGTATAAATCGTCACTATATAAATAAACTGAATTGAATTGAAATTGATGGAGAAAGTTTTGAACACAACGTACATACATTAGATAAATTGTATCTAGTTATACCCCACATCACGATTTATTGTGAACTCTGGACGTGAGGTAAGGTTCTCTCTCAAGTTCTCTTATTGCTCTTCAGCAGTTTTACCCCGAATCACCAAAAACCTTGTGACTTTAGAACTCAATCTGACTCTTGTCCCTGGCACTAAAAAGGTGGAACCTGAAAAAAAATCTTAAAAAATGACACACGAAAGTAAGAATAAAACACTGCAGATGTAAACGGGAAAACAGGTTACTCTAGAAACAAGTAAAAAAAAAATAACACAATACATTTTTGTACATTTTGCTTGTAATAAGCTAAACAATCTGCCAATGGAACAAGTGAATATTTTCTTGAAAATATTTCTTGAAATAATACAATATATTTAAAAGAAACAATGTGCATAAAAAAGGGATTTTTACTTTTTAAAATATTGTTTTTTGCAGTGTCCTCTGAGGGGCTAATAGTGTAATCTGCAAAGGTACAGTGACCTCATGTGGTAACAAAGACTAAGACTGTGAAGGTAATATACCTGCACATTGAAAATCATCTTGATCATTCATTGGCTCAATTCATTACAATATCATCAAAAAGTTAATTTATTTTAGGAACTCAATTTAACCTGTGAAAATTATACTATATGTAGCTGTATTGAACACAGAGTGATATATTGTGAGTGTGTTTTTTTCTGTAAATTTGGATGGCCTCCCTGATGAGGTTAAGTCGTGAAGGATGCTGGCTTTTCAAGCATATTAATGAGAAGTTGAGTGGAAGAAAAAAGTTTGCTAGGAAAAGGTGCACAGAAAATAGAAAAAATTACAACCTGTTTAAAATTTGTCATATCAATTTCTCAAATAGTCAGCACTGCAACATAGCTTAGTTCTCTCTCTTTTTGTTGCTCCTCCTGAAAGGTGAACCTACTGATGCTGAATTTGGGATTGGACAGACAACGATGGACATCTGTGCCATCAGGTTTGAGTGTGCTGAACCTATAGAGTCCAGAAGATGTGGGATTTGTAGTTGAAAGAGGGTTTATTTATTCACTGGAGTGAACGTTTTCTAAAGGAGCTCAAGTGTACTTTTGATGGAACTAAAACTTCTGGATAAACTTAATACCATGAGGGACCTCGAAGATAATCCGGCAAGCAATTTATTTTTTTTGTCGCCATCTTGCGGCGCAGCCAATGTTGCAGTGACTTGTTTCAGTAATTTAATCATTTTGCTGTCACTGTAAACTGACCCTCTACAGTGACAACATGATTAATACCTGGATTGATGATGTCAGACAGTGGCCTCCTGTAACTGATAAAGGTATATTAAATGAATACCTATATTACTTTATGAATTATTAATTTGTTTGAGCGATTAACAGGAACGAATAATAAGTAGATAATAGACTGTGCTGTTAAGCACTGTGAATATAGCATAGGTTACATGTACATATGTTAGTAAGCTGATAATCATGGACTCAGAGTCCACAAGATGTTGGTACATGTAACTATATTTAACTTTTACTTGTGCTTCTAATACTAAAGCAGGAGGGCAATTTGTTCATTCTGTAACATTAAGCTAAGCGCCTGAGTAACATAAGCTTTTTTTATTTGCGGCAACCTCAGTTGTGTGGTTCATAGATTGTTATTAAGACACCTGATAGACAACAGTATTTTCCATGCACTGTGGCCAACTTGCACTAAAAGTTTAAGTTAGCTGTTTGCTATTCCGAATGCCAGTTATTGGGGCATGATCAGAAATACTTGTGCTGTTTTTATTGACCTTCCCCAGGAGGTATATGTTTTCGTGCCCGTCTGTATGGCTGTCTGTCAGTCTGTTAGCAAGATAACTAAAAAAGTTATGGACGGATTTGGATGAAATTTTCAGGAAATGTCTGCAATGGTACCAGGAAAAACTAATTAAATTTTGGGATTATCCGACAGGAAGCGCGTATCCCACCCACTGAACTCCTCTCCTGGCTCAGAGAACTCACAGACTGCTGACTGCAGAGCAAATTAATCGCGCATGCACGAGACTCAGAGGATGGGTGAAAAATGGATGGATAGATCGATGGATACAATATATTATATAACATTATAACTAATAACAAATATTTTATATTATTTTTGCAGCAGTAGTAATAATTACTGAATTTCTGTTTTTAATCAAAGCATTTAAGTCCTGTTTAATGCTCTAGTTTTACACTTCTGTGTACCATATTGCTCTGGTATATACAGGTCCTTCTCAAAAAATTACCATATTGTGATAAAGTTCATTCTTTTGTAATGATAAAAATTAAACTTTCATATATTTTAGATTCATTGCCCACCAACTGAAATATTTCAGGTCTTTTATTGTTTTGAAACTGATGATTTTGGCATACAGCTCATGAAAACCCAAAATTCCTATCTCAAAAAATTAGCATATCATGAAAAGGTTCTCTAAACGAGCTATTAACCTAATCATCTGAATCAACTAATTAACTCTAAACACCTGCAAAAGATTCCTGAGGCTTTTAAAACCTCCCAGCCTGGTTCATTACTCAAAACCGCAATCATGGGTAAGACTGCTGACCTGACTGCTGCCCAGAAGGCCATTGATACCCTCAAGCAAGAGGGTAAGACACAGAAAGACAATTCTGAACGAATAGGCTGTATCAAGGCACCTCAGTGGGAAGTCTGTGGGAAGGAAAAAGTGTGGCAGAAAACGCTGCACAACGAGAAGAGGTGACCGGACCCTGAGGAAGACTGTGGAGAAGGACCGATTCCAGACCTTGGGGGACCTGCGGAAGCAGTGGACTGAGTCTGGAGTAGAAACATCCAGAGCCACCGTGCACAAGCGTGTGCAGGAAATGGGCTACAGGTGCTGCATTCCCCAGGTCAAGCCACTTTTGAACCAGAAACAGCGGCAGAAGCGCCTGATCTGGGCTACAGAGAAGCAGCACTGGACTGTTGCTCAGTAGTCCAAAGTACTTGCATGTCATTCGGAAATCAAGGTGCCAGAGTCTGGAGGAAGACTGGAGAGAAGGAAATGCCAAAATACCTGAAGTCCAGTGTCAAGTACCCACAGTCAGTGATGGTCTGGGGTGCCATGTCAGCTGCTGGTGTTGGTCCACTGTGTTTTATCAAGGGCAGGGTCAATGCAGCTAGCTATCAGGAGATTTTGGAGCACTTCATGCTTCCATCTGCTGAAAAGCTTTATGGAGATGAAGATTTCATTTTTCAGCACGACCTGGCACCTGCTCACAGTGCCAAAACCACTGGTAAATGGTTTACTGACCATGGTATTACTGTGCTCAATTGGCCTGCCAACTCCCCTGACCTGAACCCCATAGAGAATCTGTGGGATATTGTGAAGAGGAAGTTGAGAGACGCAAGACCCAACACTCTGGATGAGCTTAAGGCCGCTATCGAAGCATCCTGGGGCTCCATAACACCTCAGCAGTGCCACAGGCTGATTGCCTCCATGCCACGCGACATTGAAGCAGTCATTTCTGCAAAAGGATTCCCGACCAAGTATTGAGTGCATAACTGAACATAATTATTTGAAGGTTGACTTTTTTTGTATTAAAAACACTTTTTTTTTAATTGTTCGGATGAAATATGCTAATTTTTTGAGATAGGAATTTTGGGTTTTCATGAGCTGTGTGCCAAAATCATCAGTTTTAAAACAATAAAAGACCTGAAATATTTCAGTTGGTGTGTAATGAATCTAAAATATATGAAAGTTTAATTTTTATCATTACATTATGGAAAAGAATTAACTTTATCACAATATGCTACTTTTTTGAGAAGGACCTGTATAGGCCTACTCTGTTTCTATACTATAAGAATCCCACATTGGCCTCACCCTTCTAGTTGTGAGGCAAGAGAACCACCTGCTGGAGCGCAGTGAAGTTCTTATTAACAAAAACTTTTAATATTCTGTTTAAACAAAGAATCTGTTTTAAACAGACAAACATCAGTGTCAGAAGGTTTGGCGTATATGAAGCCGGTAGAAGTCTGAATAAGTCTGCTCCTGCTTCCATAACAGCCACGTTTTGGCAATCTCTTGCCGTCACTGAGTGCTTAATGTCCTGTTTAATCCATGAGTCAACTTGAATACAGTCCAGTATCTATAATCTAAATGCCTCCAGTGGACATAATAAAACAGAACAACCCAACAGAGCACACAAGGATGCAGTGTTAATCACACTCTGACGCAGAGCTCTGGGAATGACAAGATATTTTTCCTTTTTTTTTGTCTTGACTGTTTATCAAACTTACTGTTAGTCCTGTTAAGCAGTGTGACTGTGGCCTGGCTGTGTGGGGTAAAACCCTGACCTCTGAACACAATGATTGTGAAATCTGGTGTCCTCACAAGTGAATCTGAACTCTTTGATCCACTCCAAACACGATCCAGCTACCTTTAGAGAATACAAGCAGTTGAGTAAAATAAATCATGGATATACGATTACATTGCTAATTCAGTGCAAAGACGATGGTTTGACATATTGTATTATGTTCCTTCATAACTAATATGATAGTTTAGAAATATTTGAAGAAAAAAGAAATTACATAATAGTTTTGTAATTGATTACAAGCACTTGCAGTGTTTGCTGTGTTTTGGCAGAAATACTCCTGCGTGTTTACTCCAAATTTCCTAACTTTGGAAATCAGCCCTGAATAATTATTAACTACTTCTGTCCTGAGGTGAGATTTGGTCTCGATCCACAGAGCAACTTTGTTATTCCTGACAAAATGTGTGCGAGGTATCTGGGATTTGTGCTTCTGGCTTGGCTTCCAGTACTTCTTCACGGTGAGAATGTTTCCTTCTGCCATCGATAGGACATCTTTATCAATTCATTGTAGATACAATTAACATTTCACTGATTGATCGCTCTTTTTTTGTTTCAGCTCAAACAGCGAAGCCACCTTGTAGTCCCCCTGAGCTCACTGACGGCTATTTTGTCCCACAGCAAGAGACATATCCTCATGGAAAAACGTTGACTTATGGCTGTGAAACTGGATTTAAACCAGCAGTGGAGGGCTGGTGGGCAACAAGCACATGTCAGAATGGCAAATGGTCTCATACCCCTCAGTGCATAGGTGAGTAAAACCAGTAGGGGAGCGTTTTACTGAACTTTGGTTTCATGCTTTGTTTCTGCTTAAGGCCACTATCCATCTCCAAATGTGGAAGCGTGGAGGCCTAAAAATCTTTAAGCTTCTGAGCAAATTACCCGATTTCAAAAGTGAAGCTACATGTAGACCTTTAAGGCCATTGAGGAAGGCACTTTTACCTTTGGGACTGTGAGCAGAAAAATACATTTGCCATCTCTTTAAAACTTCAGGTGGCACAGTTGGTTGCACTGTTGCCTGCAGTGGTTCCAAAGTGTGGGGGGGGCGCAGAGTCATTGACAGGTTTTTGACGAGGTTCCCACATAAGCAAAGCAAAAGATAAAACATTGCCAAATAAGCTTCTAAACCAACTTCCTTCTAAGCCAAAGAGTAGAAAATAGGACAAAGCATATCTTGCCTTTAATTCTGTTGCACCAAAAACTGCAAATGATCACCTGAGCTCATATAAAGTTTTGTACATAGTGGCACAGTGTGGAAAACCCCACACAACTGCGGAGGATTACATACTTCCCTGCACTATGGACATGGTTCTATCTGTGATTCATTACAGAAGCCAGCAAATATGTTATTCCTCTGTCCAATATGCACATTTATGCAATATCAAGGGACATATAGGGACTTTGTAGAGATCTGCACAGATGAGGCAAAGACAATAGGCGCATTTCCACAATGGGTACTTCAGGGTAATTTAATCAGATCTTTTTCTGATGGGGTAATCTGTCGGCCCGCTCTTCTCAGCCGCTGTGTCTCCACACACAGTCGGCTGATCAGCGCAGAGCAGCACAAATAACAGAGATCGACAATGGAAGAAGCTGGGATGGTTGCTGCTGTTACGTCTGTTGTTGTTATAAAACGGCTTTGCCAGTAACTATTCTTATTTTTACAAAGCCGGTTGTCTGCTCATTTCCCTCTGAATTACAACCAATTAGCGGGGGTTAACCACAGCTCAGAGTGTCTCGTCGGGCCATTCCGACTACACACTCAACCAGACCTGACACTCCGTTGATTCCTAAAATGGCCCCGAAAATGTCCCTGTCGGTCCGGCCTGGTGTAGTGGAGACACCCATATGGAGAAGGTCCAGTCAGATTACCCTGAAGTTCCAATAGTGGAAATGCGCCTTATGACTGGAAAACTAGGGCTACAGGGGTTCACGATTTCTGAAAGCCAATATGGATTCAGATCCCAAAGATCCACATCGTTAGCAGTTCTGGAATTATTAGAAGAAATAAGCAGCTCCATAGACAAAAAGAAAATTGCAGTTGGGGTGTTCATTGATCCTAAAAAAGCATTTGACACAATATATCATGACACAATCAAAAAATTGGAGCATTATGGTATCAGGGGAGTGGTTTTATGCTGGATGAAAAGTTACTTAAGTAACAGGCAACAATTTGTGAACATAGGTGATTTTCAATCATCATGCTTGGACATTGTATGTGGTGTCCCTCAGGGGTCAGTATTGGGTCCTAAACTCTTTATTTTGTACATAAATGACATATGCAAAGTTTTCAAAGTATTACAATTTGTGCTGGGTGCTCTCAGGATGCAAACCTCTTTTAGCTCTCAGAATGCACTGTGTATGTGGGTGTGAATGTGAATGTCTATAGGAGTATCAGTGTGTAGTTGGATGTGAAAGTCTATCGTTGAATGTCAACGTTAAAACATAGCATTACAATGCTAAAATTTAGCATTAAAATAATGTTTGAATATTTTCTGCATTACTTTGTACGTGAATACATGTGTTTGTTTTTGTTTTGTTTTTGTTCTTCTCATAAATTTATAAGACTCAGAAAACCGGATGGACATTAAGTGTATTTATGGAATATAGGAGAAGGGGTAGCATTAAATAAGTTTTACTTCTTCCTACTCCTTTTCAGACATGTTAAACAGGATTCATGTATTATGTGCATTGTTATGCTTGTGCATGTACATAGGTATGTATATATAGATAGGTGTGTGCACATTGGATATAGATTCCTTTATAGATTTATTTATTTTGTGTGCATTCAGTTAAAATAGATTCATTTATTTATATAAATTTATTTACAAAGGGATTTTATTTGTTCCGAATGTGTGTGTACGCATGTGTGTATATAAATATCTATTTATTTATATATAGATACATAGATTCATACTAGTGTTAACATTTTTATACAATGGCTTTGACATGTCTGGAATGAATCAATAAATGAAATGAAAGTGTCAGTAACTGCCTACTGGACTAATGTCACGTCAGCAGTCTTCTCCATGATTATGTAGCATTGTAGTATAAAATTGCAGTATTGAGGACCTTTTTAGCAGTCTTATGTAATTTTAAAATGTATTTAGCAAACTGACATGGACAGCAGACCCCTGTAGAAGACAAGTAGTAAAGGTGTTCTGGAGATGGTGTCCATAATTGTAAGAGTGAGAAGTGGTGTTAGGCTAAGTGGAGTGTGGATTTATTAATATAACTTAGAACGTACACAAGGAAACTTAAAACACACGAGCCACATGGCGGAGTGGATGTCAGCCTTGGGACCTGCCTCTCTTGTACTTTGCATGCCTCCATCATTCGGTGGATCACCGGCTTCCTGACTGAACAGTAGCAACAGGTGAGGCTGGGGAGCACCTTCTCCCACATTAGAACCGTCAGCTCATTGATTTGATGAATTTAAAAAAAATGTGTAGTAAGCTGGTGCGCAAACATTGTCTTTAAATTGGTCATGTAAAAATCTTTTAGCTAATGAGCACAAAAGTATTGTTACAGTTACGACTATTGTTACAGCAATATTTCAAAGTTATGTCAGTTAATTGATTAATTACATATTAGTAAAGGCATCTAGGGAATACAGCATAATAAGAGATTATTAAAGTCAGTGAAAATGCCTATCACCTAGTCTGATCTAACTGTGTTTGGTTAATCTTGCAATGAAGACATAACATCGAGAGACTGAAGACAGAATCTGCTTACAGAGGGCAGACATAATGTGGGGTGCGAGAGGGATGGAGCTCATGGCGCCCAACGTGGGGTGCCTTCCATAAGAACGAGACAGAATTCTGGATCAGCGTTTCTTATATTTTATTATGGCCAGACTTATACATGAGCCTGGGCAAAGGCTCGCAATCTCTTGCACCCCAGATCATGTCGGCCTTCTCTGTACGCAACTTCTGCCTTCAGTCTCTTATGTTGTGTCTTCATTGCAAGGTTAACCAAAACACTCCTCATTGCAGTTAGAGTCTAGGTGAAAGGCCTCTTCACTGAGTTTAATAATCTCCTATTATGGCATATTTCCTAGATGTCTTTACTAATATGTAATCAATTTATTGACATAAGCTTGAAATATTGCTGTAACACTCTCCACAAGGTTTAGTGTTACTTAACATGAGTTATAAACTGCAATCACTGTCATAGATTGATTGGTTCATGGCTTTTTTTTGTGTGAGAGGAAGATTTCTGTCCTGCACTCAGCAGCTGAGCAAGACATCAGTTATCCTGTAGTTGGATAAGAGTCCTTCTTAGGGTGTAGAGTTGGCCTAGTGTAGAGTTGGATTCTGAGTCTCAGAGAGGAACGTTTTTGGTGCGGAATGTGAGACTCAACGCCAGGACAACTGCCGAAGACCTTGTGAAGATGCTGTCTGAAACTGGTAAGACAGTGTCACTATCCAGAGTAAATCCAGTCCTGTACCACCATGAACTGAAAGGTTATTGTGGGAGGATAAAGCCATTACTTCAAAACCACCATACAAAGTCATACTACAGTTTGCAACTGAACATGGGGACAACAATCTGATTTTGGGGCATGTCCTGTGATGTGACAAAACAAAACCTTAACTGTTTTGTTCAGGTTTTGATGAGTTCAGGTTTTAAAATGGTCAACAGTGTATTTGGAGGGAAAAAGAGGAGGTTTTGTAGCCTCGGAACACCATCCCAACAGCGAAGTATGGTGGAAGCTGGATCTTGTTGTGGGGCTGTTTTGCTGCAGGAGGGACTGGTGCACTTCACAAAACAGATGGCATCATGAGAGAAAAAATTATGTGAAGGTATTAAAGCAAAATCTGAAGACATCAGCCAGGAAGTTGAAACGTGTGTCTTACAAATGGACAATGACCCCAAGCTGACCTCCAATATAGTTACAAAGTGGCTTAAGGACAACAAAGTCAAGGTATTGGAGTGGCCATCACAAATCCCCAATCCCTCAAACCCATAGAAAATTTGTGGCGACGCTGAAAAGGTGAGTGGGAGCAAGAAAGCCTACTGACCAGAACCAGTTCCACCAGTTCTGTCAAGAGAAGTCTGCGAAAATTCCAGCAAACTGATAGAAAGCTGCTGGAGGGAAACCCGAAAGGTTTGCCCCAAGTGAAACAGTTTCAGGTCGATTCTACCAAATATTAAGGATGTTTATGTATACTTCTGACTTTGATCAAAGTAATAAAAAACATAATTCTCTTTTTCTATTCTGACTTTTCACAAATACAAAAAATATGTTATTTATTGATTTAATATTTCTTGATTTAAGACAAAAAAAGGTTTACTTTGATTTGATGTTTGAGAGTAAAGAAAGAAATATTTTTTTCAGCCAATAGCTATGTACAGGTGGGTTAAACACTTACAAACAGGGCCAAGTGGATCATCTGTAAAAGGGGAACGTTAAGTTGTTGGCAGCAGTAGCTCTGCTGACGCTCCACTCCAGGAAGGTCCAGCTAAACAGTACACCCGACCAGATGTAGATGATAAATGAAAAATAATAAATGTTATTCATTTGTTTAGAAGGGCATTTGCAAAAGTAACCAAACCAATAAACTAATACATTGAAAACTATTATGCCACTATAAAAAAGCTAAATCAAGTTTGTTATAGAATTTATTGGTATTTTAATTAATAAATAAATGTATACATTTCTGTATCCATTTCTAAAATTGACAGCCTTAGTCCTCTCAATTAAGAGCAAAATAATATGTCACTGTCATATAGGATGAAGGCTGTTGCCACAGTTCCTTCGAACTAATTATTTATTTGCTAATTCTCTCAGGTATTAGGTCCTGCCTTCCACCAACTATTCCAAATGGAAAGTATGAAGAAGCTCAAAGTGGTTGGTATGAAGAAAAAGACAGGATAACAGTAACCTGTGAAGATGGATTTGGTCTGAAACGGCGCAACAACAAACCCCGTTGCTCAAATGGAGAATGGTCTCTGTTGCCTGTTTGTGAGAGTGAGTACATGAAATTTAAAAGCTGAACTTTTTAAGGAACAAACCAAATAGATAATCAGTTAAAGAACCAATCCTGGTTTTCTGTTTATCTTGAAAAGTATTGTTTTTATTTTTCAGAGAGCATTGATGCTTGTGATGAGCCTGAAAAAATCCCCCATGGAGTTATCATACGTCAAGGACCCAAGGAAGTGTACGCCGATAATTCTCAACTGGAGTATGAATGTGAAGATGGGTACACTACAGGTCATGCAAACAACAAGAAAACTATCACTTGCCAATCTAGTACCTGGACTCCAGAACCATCATGCAGTAAGTGACTAAAATTCTGTAATTAACATATTCTGTTGCAGGAGTGAAACATGTTAGAGCTACTGTATTGTAAAAACTGCAGAAAGAGTTTGGTTGGTATTAACATTGTGGATCCATGGTTACCAAAGTATCAATTCTGCTCCTCTGCATCTTATGTTAACTTTATATTTTTGTTGCCAAACACAAAATTCAAACAAAGTAACTCATGATGAATTGAAGTTTTTGCCAATGTTTACATTAAAATTATTAATAAAATCAGGTCATTGATTCAATGAATTAAATAAAATGTGCTGTTAGCTGCTGTGCAAACATTGTCTTTAAATTGGTAATGTACAAAATATTTTTGCCAATGTGCACAAAAGAATTGTTGCAGTTTCAGCTCTCCACAAGATTTAGTGTGACTTAACATGAGTTATAAACTGCAATCGCTGTCATAGATTGATTGGTTCTTGAAGCTAAGAATCATAGCTTTTATTTTTGTAAGAAAACCTTTCTGTCCTGCACTTAGCAGCTAAGCAAGACACTGGTCAACAATCCTGCAGTGGGAAGAGAGTCCTTCTCAGCGTCAGGCTATGTCATTCACATGAACAGTTTGGCTGTGAACCCAATAGTGGAAAGGCACAGAAGAAATAGATAGGGTAAAATTAGGTTTTGGGGTAAAAACTTTCCAGGTTTCACGGGTGAAACACACCACAAGATGTCAAGGGGTGTAAAATGTGAGGGGACTGAAAGAAAAACAAAACATAACAGGGAATATTCAGGAAGTAAAAAACATAGTTTTCTGCCCTGGTGATCGGAGGCCTCATTTATAAAGCTTGCTTACGCACAAAAATTTGCGTAAGTCACTTTCTACATAAACTTTGTGATTTATAAAAAAAAAAACGTAAACTGAAAATGTTCGCAACTTTCAGCAAACTCTGACACTTGCACAGACACGTTTTGGAGACTGGAAAACTAACAGTGCAGCCGGTGAGATGGTGACATGATGGTGGCAAAATGGTGAATTTAAGCCACATTTTCTTTTTTTTCTTTTTTTAAACGTGTCCTGTTTGGCAGTGTGGAGCTCAGAATTGGTGTCTGAGTACCAAGTAGAAGCCCAACAGATTTACTTTCACAAGCGGAGAAGTAGAGCTTTTGCTATAGTACTCCACTTGATATATGTGTGAAAAATCTTTATTATGAATTGTTGGGTTTTTTATTTCCTGATGTTATGGACACGGAGACGGAAAATTAGGGAGAAGAAAGAAGGAAGATGAAGAAGAGAGGTAGGAAACAAAAAGTCAAGAGAGAGGGTGAGTTCAAAATACAAGAGAGGAAGGGGAACAAAGAAAACACAGTAAGACATTGAAGTCTGCCTCCATACCCACAGGACGGCAGAGAGAGGGGGAAAAACAAAACAAAACACGAAAAAGGTACATCGACAAAACCAACCAAACATTGTGAACTAAGAATTACACAACCACATCACACAAAAATAGATATAAAAATACAACAACAATGTCACAGAAAAACTCATGGTACCGATTAATCAAGCTCTAGTAATGATAACCTCAGCCCAAGAATATTTCCTTAAACACTAGAGACCCCACATCTATGTGTGTGTGTTAGCATGCTGGTGCATATAAGGTTTCTTCATAAGAGTGTTCGATAGTTGGTGTGAGCAGACATCAATCCGTCTCCCAGGAATCGATGCAGACATGAAGGAGATCGGAGCAAAGACGTCCAAAGGACCGCCAGAGCCCCAGGCGGACCCGGGCGGGGCCGACCGCATCCCCCAAGAGAGGAGCAAAGGAGAACCACAGGGGAACATCGAGCGGCCACTATGCAGGGGCCCGGGGGGCAGCAGTGACGAGCCCACGGGCCCCGCCGGCGGACCGGGGGAGCCGGTGCCCAGGGGCACCCCACCCCCCAGCAGGGAACCGACAAGGGACCGGCCGACGAGGGGCCCCCGGAACTGCAAGGGCCGCAGGCCGGCCACCACGCGCCGCCTCCACCCTAGGCCAATCCCCACCGCCAACATCCCAGCGCCCCACCGATAGCCGCAGGGGACGGACAGCATCCCCAGGCCGGGCTCAGCCAGCATCTGGACGCCAAGTTATACCAGCTCCCGGGTCCTGATCCCGCGCAACGCAGGGCGCCGAGACCAGGCATCCAACGAGGGCCAGGGCCGGTCCAACCCGCCAATGAACCGGCCACGCACGGTGCGCACAGAACAGGTGATCAAACGAGCAAAGACGCCGGATCCGCATCCCGCCGAGCCACCGAGCAGGCACCACCCAACAATCCCAAACCTGGCACCTCTAAAAGAGGTGCCCCAACCAACCAAAGGAAGATATCGGCCCAGCGCATCGGCCGACCGACACACCGGCCCGGCCAGGCACGCACCAGGTCCGAACCGGATTGACCACCGATGCACCGGCAGGCAGGGGCCCCCGTCACCGGCGGGGGGTGACGCGGGGGAAATTAAGTGTAAGGCCTGAGGTGCGCCAGGCGAGGGGGCAGACCAAGATCCAACCTTACAGGTAGACAAAGACATACAGACAGTGATAAGTTCCCTCCCTCTTAAACCCATACATTCTCACTGACTCACCAAGACACCCAAAAAAATGACGCTGTATCCTCACTCACACACCCCATGCACACTTTATGCTCCCAGGTCCAGGTACCGATGCCCCAGTAGAGCCATCAGCCCCCAGACCCGGGAGGTGGACCCCCTACCTTCTAGGACGGAGACAAGCAGACCGCCAAGGGCCCCACAGTGGCAAAGCAGCCCGACAGCCCAGGACCCCGACCAGACCGCCTGTCCTCCTCCGGACCCCAACCCCTGATGACCCGTAGCGAACAGGGGTGTGAAAAGACCCCTAGCCTCCATCCTCCCGCTCGAGTATGGTGTTGATGCGTATTGTTGTAATGTGCATTTAAAACAGAGGGGTGGGATGTGGGGAAGGCAGCCACACATCCCCCAAAATTGGGACCCAGGACACCACGGGATAGCGAGGAGGGAAGCCCCTCCTCGCACCCCAGTGATGTGCCCATGCCCCAAGACCCTATATGAGTGGTAAAGTGATGGAGCGGGTGGACAGAGGTGTTCGGGGATGGGGAGGGAAGGACTAGGAGACAAAATGTCTTCCCAGGGAGCCAGCTCCCCCACTGACCCCAATAGGCACCGCTGTTCACCGGGATCTACCAGGGGAGGGAGGCCATGGTACGTTCGACCCAGGGCCCACAGCCACAGCACCACAAAGCCCCACGGACTCCAAGGATGTCCCCCCAGCCCCATCCCAGAAGGGGAACTAAACCCACCCTGACATTCGCTCTACTCTCAAAACACAAAAGACACTAGACACCCAGGTTGAGTTCACCCCCCAGGGCACCGCATGCAGCCATCAGGAGTCACCACCCAAAGCCCAACCCCAGGTCGGCCACGACGTCCAGCGCCCCATCCGCCCAGTGATCCCACCCCCCGGGGTCCCCCCCAGACGCCTTCAACCCCAAAAACCCCCGCATCAGCAACAGTGTCCCAAACGACAAAACCAAGTGCCCCCCACTAGGTGATGGAGCCGATCAAAGGAGCCCAGAGAGATTGATCAGATATGGAGCCAGAGGCCGTCTCAAGACCAATATGGTCCAACAAGAGATTTCTATGCTGATTAATATTAAGAGCTTTTTTATTTTTCCAGTTCAGGAGGATAGTCTCCTTAGCGATGCATAAGGCAATGTGAACCATTAGAACTGACTTTGTGTCCATGGTGACATCATTTAAATTTCCTAACAGGCAAATTGAGGGAGATGGTGGGATGTTACATTTCAGACACTTTGATAAGTCCTCACATATCTGGCACCAAAATTTCTTAACAGGTGGACAGAACCAAAGCGCATGAACATAAGTATCTGGTATATTGCTTGTGCATTGTAAGCACGTATTAGACGATGTAAAACCCATCCTAAACATTCGTTGACCTGTATAGTGTACTCTATGAAGGATTTTGTATTGTATTAATTGCAAATGAGGATTTTTTGTTATTTAAAAGGTTCTTAAACATATCTGAGACCAGACGTTTTGGTCAAAGCTGGCTGATAAATCCACCTCCCATTTTGAAATAGGGATGGCTATTGATTCATCTAATGTAGATAAAGTTTTGTATATTTTAGACAGCAATTTTGGGGGGTTGAGATTAAGAAAATCTAAAACTCTTGCTGGAATTTGTAATTCAGCTGTATTGAACCTAAATTTACCTTTAATAATAGATTTAATTTGTTGATATTCTAAAAATTAGTTTTTATCAATTCCATATTGTGTAATTAATGTATTAAATGGGATAAAGTCGGTTCCTTCAAATATATGTTCCAGGTATTCAATTCCATTGCACCTCCAGACTGGGAAACTTATCATGCATTTATTTTGCAAGATGTCGGGGTTATTCCAGATGGGTGTGCGTCTGCATGGGATTGTTGTGGACTCTGTCATTTTTAGAAACTCCCACCATGCTGTCAGAGAGGAGCTGATATTTATGCTTTTAAAGCATTCATATTGTTTTATATTTGAGCTAATAAATGGTAGGTCTGAAAGTTTTATCTTATTACACAGTGTCTGTTCTACGTCTATCCAGGACTCGTCTAGGTAGCTATGTTTTAACCATCTTGATATGTATTGGAGCCTGTTGGCTAAGAAATAATGATGGAAGTTTGGTAGATCTAGACCTCCTTTTTCTTTGGTCTTCTGCAGTGTTTTTAAGCTGATTTAAGCCACATTTTCAGACTTGTAGACCCTTGCACACACATACACACGCATACACACACAAAAGCAACAGTCAGCCCCCACCCCCATTTTTGAACTGAGATTAAAAATGAGAATCTGAATGAAAATATGTAGCATTTTAGGATCACAGTATGTTCATGCCTATGCCTTCAGATTATATAACAATTATAGAGCATTAATTGTAAGTTGTGTAGCAATTAGTGTGATTACTGGGCAGACATATAAATACAACACACTGACTGCACACTCACAATGGATGCGCTGGCACTCCTAGAAGATTACGCCAATGACAATATCTGGATGGGGGGAGTTCTTAGAGACAGGATGATGACTGGCTGATCAGCCGATTTAGATTCCCTTGAACAGATCTAAGTTCTGAACTGCTTAACTGGTATTAGACGGCTGCAGGAACAGTGTAATCCTTGTACCCCTCCAGCAACCTCTCCCCAGCCATTTGGGACAGATCCTTGGAGGGAATCCTAAGGCATTCCCAGGCCAGCCAAGAAACATAGGCCCTTTAGCGTGTCCTTGGTCTTCCTATGGATCTCCTTCCGTTTGGACGTGCCCGGATAACCTCACCTCGGAGGCCTCCGGGAGGCATCCTGACCAAATGGCATATCCGAGACATGGAGGTGCTGATTCCCATCACAGTGGCTTCACACTCTGCTGCGAACTGCTCCAGCGAAAGCTGTAGATCACGGTCTGATGAAGCCAATAGGACCACATCATCTGGAAAAAGCAGAGACCCAATCCTTAGGCTACCAAAACAGATTTTCTCAACACCTTGGCTCCTCCTAGAAATCCTGTCTATACAAGTTGCGAACAGAATCTGTGACAAAGGGCAGCCATTCACCAATGGACACAGTCAAAGGCCTTCTCCAAATTCACATAACACATGTAGACTGGTTAGGTGAACTCCCATGCACCCTCTCCCTGTAGTTGGAACACACTCTGTGGCCCCTTTTTTAAATAGGGGGACCACCACCCCAGTCTGCCAGTCCAGAGAAACTGCCCCTGATATCCACAAAATATTGCACAGCCACATTAACCAACAGAGCCCCAAAACATCCAGAGCCTTAAGGAACTCCAGGCAAATCTCATCCAAACGCGGGCCCTTGCCACTGAGGAGCGTTTTAATCACTATAGAGACCCCAGCACCAGAGACTGGAGAGCCTGACCCAAAGTCCCCAGACTCCTCTTCTACACTGGAAGGCATGCTGATCGGATTGAGGAGGTCTTCGAAGTACACCGTTAACCAACCCACAACGACCCGAGTCAAGGTCCTTCGAACCAGAATTGCCTCAAAGCTATATACACTACTCACAATAAGTTAGGGATATCGAGACTCAGTGGATGTCATACATGTGGTGTTTGTTTCACTTCAGAGATTTTTGGGATAGGGGGGCAATTGTATTGGGGGGATAGACACACCTCATTTTGTGTTTTCCACGTAATGGTCTCACTGTGTACAGTGTGCCTTACATATTGGGGCCAACACCAGAAAATACTAAAGACAACCCTTTTCAATGTGGCATCAATTCCAACTTCATCCTTCAAACAGTCATGAACACACATCACTTAACTGATGTGCAGCGCCACCTGGCCATAACGCGCCTTAGGGTTCCTGGGTGAGAGTAACACACACTTGCCAGTCAACCAAAGGGATATCCCTGTGGCCAAGTAGCCAGAGCGCATGATCAATCGGAGACACAGTGACAGGACCCCACACTGTCACAGATGTGAACTTGATGTGTCTCAAAGTGTCATCAGAAGACTTGCATGAAGACACAGAACTACTGGCAGAGTTCGTGACAGACCCAGGAGTAGAGCCCAACGAGTGACGGACAGCAACAATGACCAGTACCTAAGGACCTATGCACTCAGACATCGTCATGCAACTGCCACACAGCTGCAGGCCCATGTACGAGATGTGAAGGGTACTAGGGTTTCCAGACAAAACCATTCGCAACCGACTAAACCGCTTTGGCTTGATTGCCAGACGACCATTGCAGGTGACTCCACTAACACTAAGACAGTACACCCGCGAGTGGAGACATCCATGGTAAGTAACGTTAGCGTGGATTTGGCTCGGCTACATTTTGAGACATGCCCAAAATAAAGTATAAAACGGTTTTACATTGACTGCGATGTGACCTTAATAACTGAATACTTGTGACAACATATTAGCCCAGAGTTGAAGGGCTGACTGTTGGTAGTTACGGTTGATTTTGTTAAATATGCCAAATTGTGATACTTTCGGTTAATATTTTTCAGATGATTTAGCTAAGCTAGCTAACAGCTACTAATGGAAGTGGTCTCTGGTTGCCACAGCAAACATTAAGGGGAGACTCTACAGGTGAATAGGGAAAAAACTTAGCTTCAAGATACCTTCATGAAACTTGACAAACTTAATCCTAGTATTAAAACAAACATCTTTTGTATTAGAAGTTTTTATATAAATTATGTTTAGATATGCAAATGAGGTGTAATCTGGTTAGAAATGTGCTGATTTGTATATATTTGTAAACGTATCATCTCAAAATTGCTGAGAGACAGATTGAATTTTTCTTTAATTTTCTAATCATATGTTATCAAAAACTTTTTACAGAGGGAAATAGGTTTATTTCATTTCATTACTCATAAATCAAAAAGCAGTGTAAGTAGTTCCAAAAAACTCATTTTCGCCCTGTTTTTTTACGCAAAATAGCACATAAATATTTTGTAGAACGATGTATTGACAAATTGCTTAAATTTTTTTTCAGCTCATAGCATAGAAAAATGGTGGAAAGTTTGGTGTATATAGGTATAACTGATTTCAAGATTATTCGTTTTGAATGTTGGAAAAAACTCATTTTGATTAAAACGCGATTAAAGATTTGCATTAGATAATTCAATGCAATGATTAGAGACTCAATTATGTTTCCATGTCCCTCTCAGTTTGACCACTCGACATGCAAGCGCCTGAGGAGTTGTTCCCCCTCCGTCCATTTTCAAAGACTTGTTCTCTCACTGCCTCCACTTCACTTTTTGGCTACTACTGAGACGTCTCTGATTTGAGTATGTCATGTGTCTTATAATGTTTTATGAATTCATACTTGATTTGTGCCAGCCCTAGTCATGACCTAACTTATGTCGTTCTGTTGACACTATAATGAATAAATACTAAGTGATTGATTGCCATAGCTGTCAAGTTTTAGTCCTTGAGTTCATAGTTTTGTGCTTTATTTGTTAACTGCTATAAAGGAATACGACTCTCATTTGTACTGTAGTATGCATGAGAGTAGATGCTGCGAGATTTGTGGACTTTTATGTAGTGTCGGCTGATAATGTAGTGGGCTGGTCTGGACAGAATATCCCAGGACTGAATTTTTGTCCCAGTCCACCCCTGTGTGTGTGTATATGTGTATATATATATATATATATGGGGGGGGGGGGGGGTGCTTAGAGGAGCTATGTTAAATTTGACTTATTATTTTGATTGAACTTAGACTGAAGTATAGTGATTTCTATTGGTACAGTTTATTGTTTTTTTGTGTGCTGGGTTTGTGTAAATATTGTTTGCTTATTGTTTACTGGTTACCCCTTCTCTTGATTTCTTTTGGTAATTCACTTGGGCATAAAAGGCAGCCCATTGTTCTAAAGTGTAACAGTGTTGGTGAGCAGATGAGCCTCTCCAATCCTCTTCTGATCTCTAGTCATATTCTCTTTTCTTATTTTCTTTTCCTAGCTTTTTTCTTAGTTACTTTAAAAACCCAGCCTCTGGAGTCAATGTCTTAGACTGTATCTCTTTTTTGGATTACTTTCTGAAGGACTGTGGATTATCAAAATGGTGTTTTGCTCAGCTGAGGATTTTGACAAACTGCTCCAAAGAATTGAAACAATCGAGACGAAGTTACACCATCTTCAGATTTATTTTGATCTAAACACTGGATGTGGAAATGAGACAACTTTACCGATTACTACACACAGGGAGGAAGAACCTGGCAGCCAAAAGTCCAACAATATTGCACAGAACAACGCCAAAAGGCATTTAACAATTAGAACACCCCAATCCCTATTTGACAAAGACTGGCCGGCTTTAAAGCTCACTGAATCTACACTTGCTTTCTCTGCTCCGAGGAAAAAGAAACAAAAGAAACTGCAACCCAAAACAAGAGATATCACTCCCCTTGGAATACTGCTGAGAAACAGATTCGCAGCCCTCAGTTCCCCGAAAGACAACACAGCCCCTGTGACCAGTCAATTCCACCAGGAGAAATCCATCCACATGAAGTGGACACATAAGAAAGCAAGAACCACCCCCAGCAAATGTTCTCATCATACATGACGGATCAATTAATGGTATCGAAGATTTTTGTTGCCAGAAAACTAGCATTATCAGCTGCCCCAAGAATACAGTGAGAGAAACATCAGAAAAAATCCAGACAATTTTAGAACACCACCCTAAACTGGAAAAGCTTGTTATCCACACAGGTGCATATGATGTAGCCAAAGAGCAATCTAAAATTCTCAAAACAGACTTCTCTGATCTGCTACAGAGACTTGGTGGACTTAACATAAACATCTTTATCAGCAGACCAGTCCCTGAAAGAAATGATGAAAGGTACAGTAGACTTTGCATGCTCCATAAATGGTTGAAGAGAAAATCTGGTGAAAAATCGATCCCATTTATTAATAACTTCAAAATATGTGGATGTGCAAAGCACTTATTCAAGTCAAATGAACATTATTTTAATAGAGCTGGACTGAGACTCTCGACCTCAAATATTTTCTGTTATCTGAATAAACACCCAAGAGCTGACCTCGAAGCACGGCCTGTGGATACTATCAGAGATTTCCAGACACAAATCAAGTTACACACTCACACATACATACATATAATTACCCACTACACATTCATTGTCTAACATACAGGCAATTCCGCCAGTGATTCCATAGAGTTGATGAGAATCTGACAGAACTGGGCACAGGATTAGCTACACTATCAATTAAGCCATTTTCTGACCCAGTAACCCTACACATGAATTTGTACATCATATTACGCAAGACAGCAGAACAGGTAGGCACTCCGATGGTGACAAACATGTGGCTAGCACTAGAGCTCCTTGACGCTCTCATTATGAGTCTCATGCTATTATTATAAGCCACCGTCAATTTTTTAATACTACTTTGTTTATATCGACACCAAAGGTAGGCAGTATACAATGATGTACAATATGCTCTGAAGAGTGAAATATTTACTGGTAAGGAGCACAAACTGAACTTCCTTCCCAGTTTATTTGCCTGAGCATACAGCTTCCTCCGCTGCCGCAAAATATCCTTGTCATCAGACAGGTCATCAACAATAACATGGCCCAGATAGGTAACCTCATCGCACACACTAAGTGCTGCGTTTGACAGATAAAATTCAGGAAATGTTAACCTCCTGTCTTCTCTGCTTCTGAGGATCATGATCTTACTCTTTTTAGCATTATATGTTATATCAAAGTCTGCTCCATACTGACTGCATATTCTCAGTAGATGTTGGAGACCAGCACTATATGGACTAAAGATGACCAGATCATCTGCATACATTAGATGATTGATTAGTGTCTCACCAATCCTGCATCCTGTATTGCTTGCATTTAATAAGAAAGACTACTCATTGACATACATATTAAAAAGAAAGGGAGATAAAATTCCACCCTGACGAACCCCATTTGACACATGGAACGGAGTAGATATCACACTCCTCCATCTCACTCTCATTGTCTGATGAGAGTACCAGTGTACCAAAATTCTAATTAAAAACCCAGGAACTTCACTATTCATAAGCTTTAAAAAATATTTCTCATGATTTACACGATCAAATGCCTTAGAGGCATCTATGAAACATGTAAACATTGTCGTATTTTGTCTTTTATATTTATCTAAAATTTATTTTAATGCAAAGATACATAAATCAGTGCCATGCTATCGTTTAAAACCAAATTGATTGTCCGAAATCAGGACATACCTCTCAAGCCTCCTCAATATCACTATCACTTTAGACATAACACTGGCCAAAGCTATTGGCCTATAGTTGTCCGAGCTGTTTAACCTCCCCACTTTATCTTTGACAACTGGCACTAGCACAACAGAGAGCATAGAGTCAGGCAGCTTTCCATGGACAAAGAAGCCACAAAAACAAATAGCCACTAAAGGGCAAAATTCCTTAGTAGCATATTTTAAATGTTCAGCTGTAATTTTATCCAGTCCAGAAGCCTTATTATCTTTTAACTTCATTAGTACTTCAGAGATTTCTGCAGAAGTAACATTAATATCATCACTGAAATCTACATTATTCACTACAAGTGCTGTACTTTTTACACAATTTAGTAATTCAAAATATTTATTCCGCCATAGCTGTACAATTTCTTCAGCACCACTCACCCCATCTATACTAAATGGGAATGTTGCTCTACATTGTTTAATAGTTTTTATCTCCTTCCAGAAGCCATTGACATTATTATTTTGCAGCTTTCTAGCCAGTGAATTTGCCCTCTGTCAAGAAGTCATCAGACCCAACTCGAAGCAGCTGCTTCTGATGAGATTCTCCTCCTCCCAAACACTCAAAAGCTCCCGTCACTCACCTCTATGGCGCTCAGTCATCAACCTCGTTGTGACGCATAGCTCCTACGACTCCAACCTGAGTAGTATTCCAGACCCGACGATTCCCTACAGCTAATAGCCTTTGCAAGCTCCTCGCATCACGAGTTCCTGGTTCTTCCATCTCCTCCGCTCCAATAAGACCTTCGGCTGCATCCTCACTCTGCACTTGGAACATCCATCTTCCCAGCAGCGATCTTCCATTGACCGCTGCATTCGTGACAGGATGACTGAGCCCGGAAATGTTCCAGCAGAAGTGGAGGCCCTTCGTGCAGAAGTGGTCCATCTCCGAGGCATGGTCGATCACCTCAACTCCAAGCTTCAGACCATCTCTGACGCCCACATTCGCCTGTCCGGAGTAGTCAACATGCTCCAACAGCGGTCGTCCCCCACGGTCGAACCGCGGATCTGTCTTCCAGACAAATGGAATGGCTCGGACGGCAAACCAGATGGCCTGATAGCAACTCTGGACATGATTTTCGAATGTCAGCCGATCATGTATGCCGCCCCAGCCTCCAGAGTGGCTCTGCTCACCTCACTGCTGATCGGGAGAGCGCAAGAGTGGGCTGCTGCGCTCTATAATCAGAAGTCTCCTCTGTGCAACGACTACACTCTGTTTGTGGGGGAACTCCGGAAGACCTTCACCCCGCCTTGCAGTGAAGTCGATACAGAGGGCCAGCTCCTTCACTTGCGTCAGCGCAACCAGCCGGTTCACCTCTTCGCCGCCGAGTTCCGCACACTGGCCGCCAAGCTGTCCTGGAGCGACGGTGCGCTGAAATCCATCTTTCTGGAGGGATTGGCCGATTACATCAAGGATGAGATGGTCGGCCGGGAGGCGCCCAAGACTCTTGATGCCGCAGTGACCCTGGCTCTCGAGATCGACCGGCGCGTCATGTGCCGCCCGAAACCACCGGCGCGCTCTCCGACGCACCGATCCTTTCAGTTCCGCTCCCTCGAAGCCAGCTCGGCTCCGCCACGCCCCCGCTCGGATGATCAAGAGGAGCCGATGCATCTTGGCCATCTGCCCCCGGAGGAGAAAGAGAGACGGCGCCGAGAGAGACTCTGTGCCTATTGTGGATCGCCTGCACATCCCCTGCGGCAATGTTCACTCCGGCCGGGAAAAGACCAGGCCAGGTGAAGGTAGGAGGAATTTCACCTGGTATCACGTCTCCTAACCGCTTCCTCCTCTCTGTCCAGCTTCTCCACCCTGATCCGCACCACACATTCTCTGCTCTGCTGGATACTGGTGCAGCGGATAATTTCATCTCCACACAGTTAGCTGAGGGATTGCAACTTTCCCTGCAGCTGCTGCCTCGACCAATACCCGTGATCTCCGTCGATGGACACCCGTTGCAACCTAACCCCATCCCACAACGTACCACAGAGGTTCGGATGTGGGTCGGCGACCACACGGAACTCATCAGCTTCCTGGTCATCGCTTCCAATACTACACCACTCATCTTAGGCTACCCCTGGTTCCGGACACACGACCCTCAACTCTCCTGGTCCACGCAGCAGATTCTCAGCTGGGGTCCGTCCTGTTCACTCCGATGCCTCCGCCCACCCTCCGTCAGGATACCAGAGGTCATCCCGGTCCCGGCCATCGAGGAGATTCTTCCTCCCTACAGAGATCTGGTTCAGGTTTTTAGCAAGAGGAGGGCTTCCCAACTACCACCCCATCGTTCCTACGATATGGCCATCAACCTCTTGCCAGGAGCAGCGCCCCCGCGTAGCCGCCAATTTCCCCTCGCCTTGGAGGAGACGGCACAAATGGAGACCTACATCTCAGAGGCTCTCGACCAGGGGTTCATCCGCCCTTCTACTTCTCCGGCGTCGGCAGGGTTCTTCTTTGTTAAAAAGAAAGAGGGGACCCTCCGTCCCTGTATTGACTACCGGGGTTTGAACAAAATAACCATTAAAGATCGTCATCCACTTCCTCTTGTGAGCACTGTGTTAGACTCTTTGTCCAAAGCCTCCATCTTTACTCGTCTCGACCTGCGGAACGCTTACAACCTGATCCGTATACGGGAGGGCGACGAGTGGAAGACGGCATTCAGTACTCCCACTGGCCACTGGGAGTACCAAGTCATGCCCTTTGGTCTTTGCAACAGCCCAGCGGTCTTTCAACGCCTCTTAAACGACGTTCTCCGAGACATGCTGGGACGGTGGGTGTACGTCTACCTGGACGACATTCTGATTTACTCCACGTCGGAGGTAGACCACGTCCGGCATGTCCACGCTGTTCTTGAGCGACTTCTCCAGAACCACCTCTACTGCAAACTGGAGAAGTGTGCCTTCCACAAACGCTCCACCACCTTTCTGGGATACGTCATCTCGGCCGAGGGCATAGCCATGGATCCTCAGAAGGTGTCTGCGGTGACCGCCTGGCCACTTCCCACCACACTCAAACGGCTGCAGTCTTTCCTCGGCTTCGCTAACTTTTATCGGCGGTTCATCCGTAATTACAGCTCTGTAGTGGCTCCACTTACGGACCTCACCAGACCTACTGCACGGCCACACCCATTTCATCTAACCCCAGAGGCCAAATGTACGTTTCACCAATTACTCCGGCTCTTCACTACAGCGCCGATCCTGCTCCATCCTGACCCCACCAAATCGTTTACCGTCGAGGTGGACGCCTCAGAGATCGGTGCTGGTGCCGTCCTGTCTCAGCAGGGTCCAGACCAGAGGCTCCATCCCTGCTGCTTCTTTTCTCGAAAGTTCACACCCGCACAACAGCGCTATGGGGTTGGTGATCGTGAACTTTTGGCCATCAAGTGGGCGCTGGAGGAGTGGCGTCACTGGCTCATGGGTACACCAGAACCGTTCCTGATCTGGACGGACCATCAAAACCTCATCCACATCCGGAACGCTAAGCAACTGAACCCCCGCCAGGCTCGGTGGGCTCATCTTTTCGAGCACTACAACTTCCATATTTCTTATCGACCCGGTTCAAAGAACGGGAAGGCTGACGCTCTCTCTCGGTGCCTCTCTCAAGATCATGTACCATCCCAACCCGCCCCCATAATTCCCCCGCATCAAGTCCTGGCCCCCCTCCGTTGGCCCTTGGAGGATTCCATTCAATCAGCCCTGGCCCTGGAGCCGGCACCACCTGAGACACCGCCCAACCGCCTCTACGTCCCGACCCGCTGTCGTCAGGAGGCTCTTTTGTGGGGCCACTCCTCACCGGTGGCTGGTCATGCAGGCATAACCCGAACTCTTCAGTTCATCCGCCGCTACCTGTGGTGGCCCTCCATGGCGAAGGACGTCAGCAGTTTCGTCGGTGCTTGCTCAGTCTGCGCCAGAGCCAAGTCCTCCACTAAACCCGGGACTGGAGTACTTCGTCCTCTGCCAGTTCCAGCGAGACCCTGGTCACACATCGGGGTGGACTTCGTCACCGGCTTGCCCCCTGCTGACGGCATGACCACCATTGCCACCTTTGTCGATCGCTTCTCCAAGGCGGTCCATCTGGTCCCTCTGCCTGGCCTGCCCACGGCCAAGGAGACAGCGGAACTGGTCCTCAAACACGTGGTCCGCCTTCATGGGTTCCCCCAGGATATTGTCTCAGACAGAGGGTCCCAATTCACGGCACGGTTCTGGAAGGCCTTCTGTCGTCTCATCGGTGCCACCGCCAGTCTTTCTTCTGGCTACCATCCGGAAACCAACGGACAGACGGAGAGAGCCAATCAGATGGTGGGCAAATACCTCCGTTGCTTTGTCTCCTCGCAGCCTACCTCCTGGCCTCAGGCATTGACTTGGGCCGAGCTATCCCTAAACCTGCAGGTCTCCTCCGCCACGGGGTCATCCCCCTTCGAGGTCTGCAACGGCTACCAACCTCCTTTATTCTCTCAACAGGAACCTGAGGTAGAGGTCCCGGCTGCCTGATCGCTTATCCGCCGAGCCAAGGCCGCGTGGATCCGAGCTCGGGCATCCATCAAGCGTGCCAACGCTGGTTACATGGCTCAACACCACCGACGTCACCGACCCGGTCCCACGTTCCAGCCAGGGGATCTGGTCTGGCTCTCCACACGGCACCTCAGACTGCCTTTGGGGCCCCAGAAGCTAACTCCCCGCTTCGTGGGTCCTTACCCGGTCGTCTGCTGCATCAATCCAGTCACTTATCGCCTCCGACTCCCATCGTCTCTGAGGATTCACCCTGTCTTCCACTGCTCACTCCTCAAGCGTCACCTCACCTCGCCTCTCTCCCCCCCGGAGAATCGTCCCCCGCCTCCTCGCTTGATCGACGGGGGTCCGGTGTACACGGTTTGCCGTATCCTCAATTCCCGACCGCGGGGAAGGGGATTCCAGTACCTGGTGGACTGGCAGGGATACGGTCCGGAGGAGCGCACCTGGGTTCCATCCCGCCACATTCTGGACTCCACCCTCATCGCAGACTTCCACCGTCTTCACCCTGATCGTCTGGGCCCTTCAGGTGCCGGGCCTCGAGGGGGGGGTCCTGTCAAGAAGTCATCAGACCCAACTCAAAGCAGCTGCTTCTGATGAGATTCTCCTCCTCCCAAACACTCAAAAGCTCCCGTCACTCACCTCTATGGCGCTCAGTCATCAACCTCGTTGTGACGCATAGCTCCTACGACTCCAACCTGAGTAGTATTCCAGACCCGACGATTCCCTACGGCTAATAGCCTTTCCAAGCTCCTCGCATCACGAGTTCCTGGTTCTTCCATCTCCTCCGCTCCAATAAGACCTTCGGCTGCATCCTCACTCTGCACTTGGAACATCCATCTTCCCAGCAGCGATCTTCCATTGATCGCTGCATTCGTGACACCCTCATGGTGATCTCATTTTTCTTAATATAGCGAAGTGCATATTTGACTCGCCTATTGGTGCATTTCTTGTTCTCAAACAGTGGGCCATGTCTACTTTTGCCTGACGCAACCCATTTTTTAAGTGCAAACCGTGCCTTTGCATGAAGTTCTTCCACATAGTCATTCCAGCCTGGCCTCCCCTGATACCCTTTTACCTGATGTTTACATATAGCACCACCTGCAGTACAGAGAGACTCCACAATTGAATCATACATAGAGCACAACTGCTTATGATGTTGTTCATTTTTACAGTTCATATTCCGACAAAATAGTGCATCTTTTGGAACCTTGATTTTACCCAACAACTCATCAGTAAGATTAATATATCTATTAATATATCTATTAATGCCTTCCAGATCTTGTTTTGCCAAAAACGTCTCCTGTATGCACAGAATGTCACTGCTCTCCATCAGTTTATCCACAACAATACGACGTGATTTATCAGTTTCAGTATGGCCTATACACAGCCCACGCACGTTGTAAGATACTACACAGATATCCATCAAGAGAGAGGAAGGTTATTTCATAGCCACTATGCAGTTTGGCTCTCATGTGGAGCTACAGGTGTACCTTGACATGTCAGTTACCTCTTCCCCTCATTACCAAGAGCTTTATAGCTCAGGGCCTCATAATACCGGGGAACATAAATCCCCTCAGGCCAGAGTTTTGGGTCGTACATATCAGCAACATTGTTGCATTCAGCAGTGATATGAAAAGAGCCATACCTGCTATGGGCCGACTCAATCCTGTGGCACGTCACCGTTGTATTCTCCAGTTTCTCAGATAAATTATCACGAAGCGTGCCTGCATCCAATGTGGGAGAAAACATTGTGGCAAACACATTCACCAGTTTCGTCTTCACCACACCAATGTTGCTCTCTGTACCAGTTCCAATTATCCCCACTTTCCTCTGCTTACTCTGGGGCTTTGTTGGAATCTTCTCTTTTAAGAGCGCTGACTTTTTCCGCCCTTCTTTCACTACAACACTCCACTTCGGGGAATGTAGTTGCGATTGTGGCGATGTTGCTGCAACCTCCAGAGGCTCCTGTTGTTGACCAGAGCCCAGCAGCTCTTTCTCTCCTCCTTGAGAAGCGCTGGCTATCCCGGTGTCCAAACCTAAGCAACCCATTTTCCTAGCAGTGGACTTGTTGATCTTCTCCATGCTACCCGGGTCCGCTGGTCTCCCATTTCCCTGTTGTCCAGCGCCAGCCTCTCCAGGACCATAGCCAGAGCGCGTCTCCACCGCTGCCACTCTGCGATCCATGGCCGCAACTGTTGCTCCAAGGTTCCCACTCACGTCCAGCTGCACTTCCAATGCTCTCCGCAGACCAGAGACATCCTGGTTCAGCTACTCCACTCGGCTGAGCAGCGCTGAGGCATTCTTGTTTCCAAACCCAACAGGCGGCAGTTCATCCAAGTAATGGGAGACAAACCTCGGGATATTTTCCCCGCATTCATTTAGCACTTTCAGACAGGCCTTAATGTCTTTATGTGGGCCTTTGAGCGTAACACACCGTAGAGTAGTATTTGGGCACACTTCAAATAGAAGGCGCTTGGATGTCTCAATCCACGCAGATGAAAAATTGTTTGTTGTCAACAAAACAATTTCATCATGACTTAGTGTTCTCATTTTCACTACAATAAAGTTTAAAAGTTCATCCTCCACTATCACCTTCCCAGAATCCGTTTTATAAATTGCAGGTTTTGTGCGAGGGCAAGGAGAACCACCAGGCCTACCTCCGCCAGCACCCAACACCACCGCCTTCGACGTGATATCCTCTGTGCTCAAATTGATGTGACGAGCTGTGATGGGATAGAATCTACTCATCCAAATTACAATTTCTTAAGTGAGAGCAGGAAACACAGATGAGGTGGAGGTGCAGCCACAATTTTTCATAACTCAATGAACTTTAAAAAGGTATCATGGGCATATTTGACTCTTTTGAATATCTAGCCATCCTGATAAATGAGCCTAAGAAAGCTTTATTTCTAAGTTTATTTAAACCCCCAAAACTTAACTCTAACTTCTTTAATGATTTCAGCGACCTTCTTTCCGTAATATGTATCGATTATGACCAATTAATCATTGTGGGGGACTTCAACATCCATACTGACAACCCCCAGGATAGACTAGCAAAAACATTAAGTGACACTCAGCATGTAAAACAACCAACACACAATAGAGGACACACTCTGGACTTAATTATCAGCAAAGGTTTAACTATATCTGACATCTCGGTAATTGATATTGCGCTATCTGGCCATTTCTGTGTTTTCTTTGAAAGTACCATCTCTGCTAAAAAATCTAGCCACAGTGAGATAACTGAAAAAGCAATTTCTCGGGGACAGTTCAGTTGAAACCTTTAAACGTGTTTACTCTCCCACCTCCAACTCAGTAAACAAGCTGGTAGATAATTTCCTCGTGAAAATTTCAGACATCATTGATTCCATTGCTGAGACTAAAGTGAAAGTAGTCTCAGGTAGAAAGAAGTCTCCCCGGGCAAGCGATCCTGTAGAAGAGGGTCCTGGACTTTGTGTATAGCATGTTGTTTCTTGCTATTTAGATGTTCATAGTATTAGAAATAGGGCTAATACCGCTTTAAATCCCTCGACCAATCAGATTGCTTCTCTGTAGGGCCATCACGTCACGCTGCTGTTCTGCTTCTATCAGTGGGAACGGTGAACGGTTCACAAGCTAGGTTGAAGTGTGTGGTTAGAAAACCTCCGCTCCTTTCAGTGTGAGATTAGTATGTGAGGCAAAGAAAGTTTCTACATTACCTGTTTAATTGTCAGTATGTTTACTAATGTTTGTTTGGCAACATTGTCGACAGTGATTAATCTTCCCAGTAAATCCATGTGTGTTCAGACTAGATACTGATTTTACTTACGGTAAATTTGAAATGAATCTGCGTCAGTAATATTGCTAAATTGTTTATTATAATTTCACAGTACAGCCAGTGAACATTAGGGGCGTTAGTCTTGCATATCTGCCGTGCTCAGCAGAAGTCTAGAATGTTCTTTGTGCAAGAGCCCAACAGCCATTTCACTGTATCATTGTAATTTAGCGTTCTGCCACTAGATGGCGGTAGTACATTGGCTTTGATAGAGATTCTGACTGCAATAGCAATAGTCTTTAGTTAACTACTTGTATAATTACTGGAAGGCCCTGTGAGGTTTTAATATTGTCAGAAATGTTCCCTTGTAATTCTGATTTACTTCAGTTAATGATTGCTGTATTTTAGTTACAGTTAAGGTTAATTGTGTCAGCAAAGCACATTAAGTAATATGTGTCTTTATTTCCTGTTTTCTCCATCCATCCATCCATCCATTTTCTTCCGCTTATCCGGGGTCGGGTCGCGGGGGCAGCAGCCTAAGCAAAGAGACCCACACTTCCCTCTCCCCAGGCACTTGTTCCAGCTCCTCGGGAGGAACCCCAAGGGGCTCCCAGGCCAGCCGAGAAACATAGTCCCTCCAGCGTGTCCTGGGCCTTCCCCTGGGCCTCCTCCTGGTGAGACATGCCTGAAACACCTCACTAGGGAGGCGTCCAGGAGGCATCCTGACCAGATCCCCGAGCCACCTCAACTGACTCCTCTCGATGTGAAGAAGCAGCGGCTCTACTCTGAGCCCCCTCCGGATGACTGAGCACCACGACATTTCCTGTTTGTATTTTTTGTTTTTGTTTTTCAGACTAATGGCACTGATTATAACAACGGCTGTTCCTAGAATAATACTGTAGTAAAGATACTGTTCGAAGAAATCCACATTCCATCGTTTGTGTTTTGATTGACACACCAGAGTCTTTAAGACCACAACAACAACTACGAATCAGTATTAAGATAACTCCTTTACATTGTGGTCCTTCGAGCCGGATGTGGTTGCATCGACTCTCGACAGGATGGAACAGGATACAGAACAACAAGGAGCACAACCGAGAAGGCAGAGGCAGCCCACCATCAGACTCCAAGAGTTTGAAGTCACTTACTGTGGTCAGGGTGCACCAAGGCTCATATCTCCAACCAGCAAGCGGCCTATTTCTCAAGAAGTATCCCCCCGGTACTCACCACCCTCGTCCCCCAATTATGGGAATGCTGCTCAGCATGAGACAGTACAGCTAGCCCCATTGTTGGTCACGAATACAGGAAGTTCTGATGGTCTGGGTCCAGAGACCACTTAATCACCTTGGCCTCAGCGGCCTACAGTTGAACCCATACAGGAAGGCATCCGTGCGATCCAGCTGGAGAGTTCCAGGCTACTACAGGCACAACAGGCTTTCCAAGCAGATCTAGCAGCCCTCACTCATGTGCGCACAGAGATCAGGGAACTGATAGAAGTCGCTCGCGCACTAAAGTCAGAAACCAGCATTGGCCATTTCCCTGAGGCTCCTGCTCCAGGGAGAACCCCAGCCAGCAACCAACCTGGGCCACCGAACAGTCCTAGATTCCCATTACTCAGTCAATTTCAATGTGGCCCTGGACCTAAATGGGACAGCGCCAATCCAGTCTATCCAGATGCAAATTTACCTGCATGCTCTTCAGCTGCTTCCATGACATGGCCGCCTGGAGCGACAGGGACGTCTACCAGGCAGCAGCCATTGCACTAAGATAATAGATACCTACCTGGAAGCCCAACATTGCCGCAGGTACCAGCTCCAAGGCAGTCAACACCAATCTCATCACAGCGTCTTCCTTCTCGTTTTCCTATTCAGCCACCAGCTACAGAGTTCGTCTACAGAGGTCCTCATCCTTCTATCCCCAAGTTTGTACATGCAGATCCCAGTGAGTTTGCCCGACTCAGAATGGTCCTCGACAACCTGCTGCCAGCAGAGGCTACTGAGCTGTTCAAATATCAGGTGTTAGTGGATCACCTGAAGCTTGATGAAGCCCGCCTAATAGCTGATGCCTATCTGAATTCACCGACTCCTTACACTGACACTATGACGGTGCTTCACGACAAGTTTGGCCAGCCCCATCAGCTGGTCTTAAGGAAAATAGCCAGTGTTCTGGACTCCCCTGATGTGAGACGTGGAGATAACGTTGCCTTTCAGAGATACGCTCTTCAAGTGCAGTCCCTGGTGGGGCTGTTGACGACGTTAGGGCAGGAGGGTGATGTTGAGCTACAGTTTGGCTCTCATGTTGCACGGCTGTGGACTAAGCTTCCATCTGAACAGCGTGCCGATTTCCGTCGCCACATGCTACGCCATGGCAGAAACATCCCTACTCTGCTAGACCTCGGAAGCTGGCTGCAAGATGAGTCATGGTGCCAGGGCTTTGATATTCCACTCCCTAGCAAAGGACCAAAGGACAGATCAGGTAAACAGTTGGCTAACATCCTGCATGGGTGAGATGGAACCCCAAGTGCCAGGCAAGATGTGCAGCAGACTAGCCGAGGCAGTGACGGATCAGTGAAAGCCAAAGCAAAGGCCTATTGTCCATACTGTAACAAAACTGATCATTTTCTCAGTCAGTGTGTGGCTGTCACCAAGTTATCCACAGAGCAGCTAAAGCAGTGGATCCAAACCAACAAGCGTTGCTGGCGTTGTGCTAGATCACATCAAGCAACCTTAAAAAGCCCTGTAACCTCTGCCAAGGGAAACATTTGCAAGTGCTCCATGATGTGAAGGCCAGGCCTGTGAAGCCAATCAGCAGTTCCAGTAAGCAGGAAGACCATAGCAGTACCAGTCCCGCATCTAGTAACAGACCAGCAGCAGGTAATAGAACTATGTTGAAAGTGGTGCCTGTACTGTTACATCATGGTGGCCGGACCATGGACACATCTGCAGTCCTCGATGATGGATCAGAGAGGACTATGCTACTTGACGGTGCTGCCAAGACCCTAGGCATTCGGGGGACGCCAGAAGCTCTTCCTCTACGCACCGTGCGGCAGGACATTCAAGTCATCCAAGGGTTCTCTGTGTCCTTATGAATTTCTTCCCCCTCCAAGCCCCAGAGCACCTTTCTCATTGAGAATGCATTCACCGCAAACCGCCTCAGCTTGGCAAAACATTCTTACCCCTTCGAGAAGCTCCAAAGGAAATATAAGCATCTTAGAGGCCTTTCGCTACAGCCACTTAAGAATGCCCAGCCGTTACTGCTCATTGGGTCAGATCAGCCCCATCTGATCACCCCAATTGAACCAATCAAGATGGGGCCATTGCGGGCCCTTTGGCCATTAACACGAGACTGGGATGGACTCTGCAGGGGCCAACCAGTTTCATTGGGCAGCCTGTCTTGGCCCAACAATGCCTGGTCACCTCAGCGGTACCTCCGGCGGATGAGTTGTTAATCCACATGCAGAGGTTGTGGCAGCTTGATGCAGTGCCACATCGGTCCGAGAAGGAGGTGATAAGATCCAAAGAAGATCAAGAGGCCCTTCCGATGCTTGCAGAGCAGACGACCCGGACTGAGGTAAATGGTGTACTGCGAGATGCGACTCCCTTGCTGCGTCACTACAACATGCCACGTCTTACTGCATCTAAAGAGTCCGTTATGCCTACCCTGCGCAGCACAGAACGACCTCTCTTGCGAGACCCAGTGCAGGCAGCTGCATACAAGCTAGAGATGGGGAAACTTATCAAGGCCAACTTATCAAGGCCGGTGCAGTGGAAGAGGTGAGGGAGGAGACGAAGAGTGAGGGGGCATCCTGGTACATTTCTCACCACATCGTCTGCCATAACCACAAGTACCGCATCGTCTTCAACTGCTCCTACGCAGTTCGAGGTCAGAGCCTTAATCAGTATCTCCTTCCTGGCCCTACACTCGGTGCCTCACTCTTAGGAGTGCTATTGAGGTTCAGAGAACACCCAGTCGCAGTAAGTGGGGACATAAAAGGGATGTTTCACCAGGTGCGCCTACTACCTGGTGACCGTCCCCTACTACGTTTCCTGTGGCGTGACCTGCAAATGGACCAACCCCCCAAGGTGTATGAGTGGCTCGTCTTGCCATTTGGAACAACATGTAGTCCATGTTGTGCGACATAAGCACTACAACGGCATGTCATCGACCACACCAAAGAGGGGGACAGATTGCGCTTTTCTGTTGAGCGGTGCTTTTATGTGGATAACTGCCTGCAGAGCGTATCCAGTCCAGAAGAAGCCAGAGCACTTGTCGATGACCTCCGGGAGCTGCTGGCTTCAGGTGGGTTTGATCTTTGACAGTGGGCCTGCAACATCCCAGCCTTTCTAGACCACCTCCCACATGAAGCCCGTTCAGACAGTCTTGAGCTATGGGCGAGGGGACTTCGCTGGCTGTGGCAAGCAGACATCATGGGTTATAAGCATCGAGCAGTCAAGTATGATGTTCCAACTTTGAGGAACGTCTATAGGGTCCTCGCAACTCAGTACGACCCATTGGGTTTTCTGCTGTCGTATACAGTAAGGGCCAAGATCATCGTCAGACAGCTGTGGGACCGTCAGAGGGGATGGGATGACCCTAATCTACCTGAAGAACTATTATAACAACGGTTGTTCCTAGAATAATACTGTAGTAAAGATACTGTTCAAAGAAATCCACATTCCATCGTCTGTGTTTTGATTGACACACCAGAGTCTTTAAGACTACAACAACAACTACGAATCAGTATTAAGATAACTCCTGTACAGATCCAGTGGTATGTGGTGAAAAAATGAGTTTCGAAGAGCCGAGAGAAAATGGTGGAAAACTCGACTCCAGGTTCACTGTGAGATCTACAAAGAGAGACTGAACAGATATCTGTTAACTTTAAAAGAAGCTAGGGAATTGTTCTTTTCTAAAATAATTAACAGAAACATTAATAATGCACGGACTGAACTAAATTCAACCTGGGCCTGCAATGAATTTGCTTGCTTTTTCACTGAAAAGATTCTAACAATTAGATAGTTGGTCTATACCGCAGCACCGAACCGATTACCAGTGTTATACCCAACTAACACCAATGTAGAAAAACATTTTGAATTCCATGAATTAAACCAAAAAAACCTAGAAGAAATCCTTCATCAATTAAGCTTCTCCTCCTGCTGTCTTGATATCCTACCCATAGCTTTCCCTGAGAAAGTTTCCCCTGTCATTGGGTCCGATCTGATTAAAATAGTTAACTCATCCCTTCTGTCAGGTGTCTTCCCCCAGGCATTGAAAACAGAAGTTATTAAACCACTGTTAAAGAATAATAATCTGGACAACACATTAATGCAGAACTACAGGCCCATTTCTAATCTTCCTTTCATCAGTACAATTATTGAAAAGGCTGTGTTTCAGGAGTTAAATAGCTTCCTAACAATGACCAACCGCTTTGATGTTTTTCAGTCCGGTTTCCGTGCTCACCACAGCACTGAGACTGCCCTCGTCAAAGTTTTCAATGACATTCGCATAAACACAGACTGTGGTAGAACCACAGTGCTGGTTCTGTTGGACCTCAGTGCAACAAATGCATTGTTGATCATGATGTATTATTGGAACGACTGGAGAGCTGGGTTGGACTCTCTGGTACAGTACTTGGCTGGTTCGAGTCTTACCTAAAGAACAGGGACTTTTTTGTTTCAATAGGAAACTTTTCATCAGAACGAACAGAAATCACATGTGGGGTGCCCCAGGGCTCCATCCTGGGGCCCCTCTTATTTAATATGTACATGCTCCCACTAGCTGAGATTATAACAACCAATACGATTAGCCACCATAACTATGCAGACTATACTCAGCTCTACATTATGATGTCACCAGGCGACTTTGAACCCATCCAAACCCTAAGTAAATGCATTGAGCAAATCAATGGATGGATGTGTCATAACTTTCTCCAGCTGAACAGAAACAAAACAGAAGTAATTACTTTAGGACCTAAAGAGGAACGATCAACAGTCAGCACACAGCTTCAGTTAATACAGCTAGAAACTACTGATCAGGCCAGAAATCTAGGTGTGGTAATGGACTCAAACCTGAACCTCCAAGGTCACATAAAGGCAATAACAAGGTCAGCCTTCTATCGCCTGAATAAAATTTCTAGGATTAAAGGACCTCAAAAAACTCATCAATGCGTTTATCTTTATTCGGATTGATTACTGCAACAGCATCTTCACAAGTCTGCCTAAAAAGTCAATCAGACATCTGCAGCTTATCCAGAACGCTGCTGCTCGTGTCCTCACTAGAACAAGGAAAGTAGAACACATCACCCCAGTTCTAAAGTCTTTACACTGGCTCCCTCTAGCTTGAAGATGTATGTTGAAGATCTACTGTTACTATACCAACCCACCAGAACACTCAGGTCCTCTAATTCCAGTCTACTCAACATCCCTAGAATCAGAACCAAACACGGAGAAGCAGCTTTCAGTTTCTATGCTCCTCTAATCTGGAACAAACTTCCAGACAACTGCAAAGCTGCTGAAACACTAATTTCTTTTAAATCACAACTAAAAACGTATCTATTTAGAGCTGCCTTTGAGTAATGTTTTGATGTATCATGTTTTGTGTATTCTTGTTTTACTGCTGTTTTTACATTATATGCCTTGATGTAATGTAATGCCTTGATGTATCTGTGCATACTTCTTGCTTTATTGCTGTTTTTATTTTATATGCTTTGTCTGTGTTTTACTGCTATTTTTATTTTACCCCTTAATCATGTAAAGCACCTTGAATTACCTTGTTGCTGAAAGTGTGCTATACAAATAAAATTGCCTTGCCTTGCAATAGTTAAATGAAGCCACCTCAAACCTCATTTTATTGTTGCCTCTCCATCTAACATTGTGCTGTCACTGGTCAAAACTGACACAAGCTATTCGATTCATTGTGGTTTTACTGTGTAATGATGAGACATGGGGACATAAAGCCTTTCTTTATAGGTATAAACTGCTCAGTTCTGTCATACGTGTCAAGGTTATAGTCTGATTTTCCTCTTTTGTTTCTAAGTACCTGCAGCTCCACCCTGTGTGTTGGATCCAACTGGGCTCAACATTATTGCCCAAACTTCACCTATAAACATAAAGGAAGGAGAGACAAAGACCTTTGAGTGTACATGGCCTCGGTACAGGATGCTCGCTAAGTGCTCTGACAGAAGAATAGAACAAACTAGTTGTGAGTATGACAATAACATCTTCTATTTTAACCTGCTTTATTGTTTCCAGGTATTCTATAACAGGCATGATATCCAGGATGTTTAATTTAGTTAAAAGGCTTTAAACAATAAAACTAAAATAAAGCCAATTAATCAAATTACATTTCATAATTACAATTTCAGTTCAGTTTATTTTAGGGATGTTCGTTATTGGCTTTTCAACCAATATCCGATATACCAATATAGTCTAAATCGTATTTTCCGATACCAATATGAACTGATACTGCCGATAGACATCTGCCTAAATGTTTAAAGTTGTCCCAGAAATGTGAACGCCACAGGATACATTGCAAGTTATGCCAAATAAACAAAAATATCTTAAAAGCTATACCTCTATTTTGATATTTTGAGTGAGAGAAGTAGCGGAAGAGTATGATGTTTAAAACCTTTTAATATTTCTGCAAATATTGCTCAAAATGTTTTAAGAAAAGCATACCCAACTTAAAGCTAAAGCTGTTCTTGAACCATTTGGAGTAGAGACATGGTTAGGGTCTGAATAAAAAAAAACTCTAAAGTTTTCCGCACAACAGTCAGAATCTGTCTAAGGGGCTGTTTACATGACAACGTTGCCGTTTTTGTTTGAATAAGCGGGTGAAAACGCACTGCATTTACACGACAGGGCGCGCGATGGAAAACGATGTAGTACATATGCCCGGCCTTTAGATGGCAGTGTGCCCCGTGTATGCAGGGTTCCAAGGTTTCCCCCTCACAACCCGGAAAAGAAACATTACAGAGACCAAATAACTTCAGAAGCTGCATCAGCAGTAACCGCATACCTGGATCCGCCATTGTTGTTGTTTTTCTGTAGAAAGGCGGAGTGCGCAAGTGCAACATGTCCGTAGGTGGCTGGCAGTGACGTCATCGTTTTCAAAAGTCTCCAGCTTGCGTTTACACGACAATGAATCCCTCAGCGTTTTCAAAACTCTCCACTCTGGAAGCCGTATCCCAAAAGCTGCGTTTTCGCCCCCCGTTTTCCCGTTGTCGTGTAAACGAGAGGCCGAATCGGAGAGAAAAAACTCTGTTTTGCTGAAAAACGTTGTCGTGTAAACCCCCCCTAAGTGCTATTGGTACCGAGTAATATGATTTTTAATACACTGGAAAAGATTACATTTTATGTCAACCTATTTATTTTCTAAAAGTACAAGCTTTAAATGTAGACTTAGAATGGATTAATTGACACAATGGGCCTAAAGCTTTAAGTATTCATTGTAATTTTACCGGAACTTCACACTATTCACGTGTCTCCACTTCACCGGGCCGGCCCGACAGGGTTGTTTTTGAGGCCCTGCCGTTTTGGCAAAACAGTTTAACAAAAACGGTCTGATGATATGCAGACTTCTTAGCAAATTCCTTAAAGGCCCAATTTTGTATGGAGACGTAACAGCTGAGAGGAGCAGGCCAACAGATTTACCATCTAGTGGAAATCCACCTATAGCTTGAAAAAGATATCATACTCCTTACATTGTTTCTATATATATGTACGTTTTACTGTTTTTATGATTGACAAGAACACAACTGTGTATAATTGTGCAATAGAAGGAAATGATATTAAAATTTGTGCTTTTGAATGAAGAGGAAAGGCAAAAAAGCAACAGAAACCTTACATTGCAGTTTAAGTAAAAATAGAAGGTGCTTTTATTTGGACAATTTGTTAAAGCTAAACTAACCACTGAGATATTAATTGCTGTGCTGTTTTTGATTGAATTTTTCTAGGCTGCCATACAGATGACATTGCTCGAGTAAGTGTTGTTTTGGACCAACCTTTCAAATGTTTTACATGACTCTTAAACTGTTTGTTTGCTGAGATGTTGGCCACTCATTAATTCACAGTTTATATGTTGTGTCTTCTCATTAGGGACTGTGCACATTGACCTGAATACTATAAACTTCACCACATGTGGATTCATTCATCACTAACAGATCATGAAACAACATCTCAAATGCTTTTGTCAGAAAACGTCTGCAAAGAAATGTTTTGGCTTTTTTCATTTGATCTCTGTTCCATAACTGCCAGTGTTTCTGTTGGCTGCTGGTTGACTGAAAATATAACATGCTTTAGATGCTGTGTCTAAAGTAAGCCAATATGGTGTTATATACAAAGTTGTCATAGACAGAAATGTCAAATACACAAGACTGCAAAAATGAACTTTTTAATAAAACTCAAACTGTTTCAATTCAGTGTGGTTTGTAGTAGTTCTTATTGTTTTTCTATTGTTACTTTTCAGTTTACTGTCAACTTAGTAGTTTGGTTGCAAAGCATGTAGCATAAAATCACTCAATTTTGTTTTTTACCTTGTTAGTTATCTTCAGTTCTACTCATTAACACCAATTTGAAACTTATTTTTGGAATGTATGATCAGTCGACCTAATTTACACACCATTCTACCTCATTTTTGAGTAAGAATTTGAAGAAATCCTGAATAAATTTGACTCTAGTTAATCTCAGAGGCATATAAATGGTAGTTCACTGCTTGGTACAATTACTTACCACAATATGCTTATGGCCACAATAGTAAAGCAATTACACATGATAAGACTGTTTAGTACATCACCCTTGATCTAAAACGGTACTAATTAGCTAAATTTACTCTAATTATCATACTGAGTGTGTTTGCTTGCAGTAAAAGAAGACTGAATCATTGCCTTAGTCCGACTGAATTTGGACTTTAGAAATGCATGGATACACCTTAGTCCGGCTGAAGTCAAACCGGACTGGTCTTCTCCTAATCGACCTAAGATACCCAGGTAATGCGGTTAGAAAGCCACATTTCTCTGCATGTAAATGACACCCAGGGTTCGAATTACACCAAAGCTTTTGGGGGAGCCATACTTTTCATCGTGCACTGCGATGTCCAAATTCACCTGCACACACTTATATATTTTGTGGCACAATAGTTATCATAGCCATTCAAGAACAACAAATCGCGGAGCAACTTAGATCAGAAACTCCATCATGATCATGATGATGATCATCACTACCATCAAAACCAAAATAATTGCAAAGCCAAGAACTAATATCAGTCCAGTATATTATTTTATTTTAGATCAGTAGTGACCACAGCTGCCACAAGACTGATTCGTGACCCAATATCTTCAATATTTTTAACAAACATAGTTTTCATTTGATTGGCAATGTGCCCTTTTATTTCAGCACAAGCGTGGTGTGATTTTTGCATACTTTGGAGCTATGAAGTTTTTAGTTAAGTTCATCATGGCTGGGGGCTTTCTTAAAGTCATTTTTTTCTTTTGCCATCATATAGGCTGTTCTGAAAGACTTATTTGTTTTGTTTTTTTTGCTTTAAATGAGCATTCATTTTCTCTTCTCTCTAAAATTTCACCTGCTCTTTCGTGAGCCAAAAAGTAATTTTCTTAGGTTATTCTGTGATTCACTGTTGACTTCTCCATCAATCCATTCTTCAGACAGATGCAGCCCAGTTTTGATTTTTGCAAGCAGCAGACTTTTTGCATTGATACATTCTGTACACCCTGAAATGTGATTTCTGCCAACACTAAAGGACGCATGGTGCCACCTACTGTTGCAGAGTTGAACACACTTCATTCAATAATTCAATTATTTTCTGAGAGACATGAAAACTGGGATAAAGGCTCCCATTCTGGTTAAGGTATTAGCTCGATTATTGCTATAGTTTGATGTGCAGCATGTAAACGTACTGACTGTTACAAGCCAGTGTTTTACCTCTGAGTATCCTGCCTTTCTACCAGCTTCTACTCCTAACCAGTTTTCTTCTGTCACTTGACCAAATACATAGATGGAAGAGGAGATGGAGTTACAAAGGGTTAGTGTGTAATGTTTTCCTTTGACTAACTTACACTTTGACTTGTAAAGAAGTCCACTTTTCTATCTTTAGACAAGAATAACCAAACAGACACACAGACACAAAGGCACAAATTTAAATGTTAATATAAATGAAATTTTTGATATTCAAATCCGTCTAGCTGATGTGACCCATGCAGAAAAAATGACCAACATGTTAATAACTTACAGGCTTACAAACATGGACTCCTGGTAGCACAACGCTATTGTGCAAGTCCAGCTGCTTTTTACAACCACATGCAGAAACAGGGGAGGGCCAATCACACGTTAGCAAAAAAAGGTAGAGTCAATCGATAGGCAGTGCTGTAAAGGAGCACTTCTCAACCTCGGTCCTCAGGATTCACAGTCCTTCAAGTTTTAGATGCTTCTTCACACCTGATTCAAATGACCAAATTACCTCCTCAACACATCATCAAGAGCTGGTAATGAGTCCTTCATTTAGAGTTGGGTATGTTCAGGTTTGTGGCAAAATGGAAACTAAGATATGCAGGACAGTGACTGAGGATACAGGGCTGAGAAACCCCGATGTAAAGCATACCACCACTGGACTGCAGATCAGTGGAGAAGTGTTTTCTGCAGAGCCAAATCTCATCTGTCTGTCTGTTTATCCAGTGAATTCAATTCAAATCAATTTAGTTTATATAGCGCCGATTCACAACAGATGTCATCTCAAGGCCCTTTACAAGAAAAGTAATTTCAATACAAACATTCCAATCAGTTTAAAGTTTTAGCTAGTTTTCTATTTAAGTAGGAACATATAGAACAATCAGATCTCTGATGTATGATGGAGCTTGATTATTAAGGCCTCTGTATGTAAGAATGACGATCTTAAATTCTTTTCTGGATTTAACAGGGAGCCAATGGAGGGAGGCTAAAACATGGAGAAATGTGTTTATTTAAATACAATTTAAATGCAGCAATAAAGACAGTTGTGACTGCAACCATTACAGAAACCAACAAACTGATATACAGTATAGCAACAGGGATTCTTGAGGCCAAAGGTGAAGTTAAGAGCAACCACATTGGACAATGTCCACCATGGAGGAAAATGTTGGAAGCTAAGATCAAGGCACAAAGGAAAGAAGTGAGTCAACTGTCAGAACTCCAGAAGGGTGGAGACCTTTTTCCTTTGGGGTGATAATGCAAACATGAACTTCCGGCTGCTAAAGACATTCATCATTACCAGATTACCTGTTACTAAGATAATCAGTGTTGTTTTGTGTTTTCTAAAAGCCATTCGTTGTTTGGTATTTGTTTAATGCTAAACTCTGATCACAGCAGTCCGGTAAACCAGTTTCAAATAAAGACAGTAAACATTCTCATCGATTTTTCGAATCTGATTTGTTTGCAACAGCGATGCTTCAACAAAAAGTTTACTATTTCTTTTTTCATAGAAAATGTTAGATAATCTTTATTTGAGCGTGGCCTCTAACTCTTCTTTTTCTGGGTGACTTTATTCCTGACAACATGAAGGTGAGTTGTCTTGAACTTGCTCATCTGCTTTGGGTTCCTGGAGTGCTGCATGGTAAGAGTGATGAACATCTGATAAGAAACGCAGTGGGGCAAAAAGTATTTGGCAGTCACCGATTGTGCAAGTTGTTCCACACAAGATGAGAGAGCTCTTCAACTGTCAGAGGCAGAATTTAAAAAAGATCCAACAAATCACAGATATGATTTTTAAAGAATTTATTTGTGTAATGGTGCAGAAAATAATTTCACCTCAATCTTTTGTAATTGGTGATGATAGAGGTCAAACGTTTCCTGTAGGTCTTCACCAGCTTTGCACACACTGTAGCTGGTATTTTGGCCCATTCTTCCATGCAGATCTCCTCTAACTGAGAATTCGACCCCCTCCAAACACGGCTAGTGGTGTTTATACCAAAGAAGTCTATTTTGATCTCAATTCAATTAAGAGTCAGCTCTTAATTCACGAGGACGTAGTGTGTTACTAATAGTAATCTTTGTTACTGTGGTCCCAGCTCTCTTGAGGTCATTGACCAGTTTCCCCATGTAGTTCTGGGCTGTTTCCTCACTTTTCTCACGGTCATATGTACCCCACAAGGTGAGATCTTGCATGGAGCCCCAGGTCAAGGGAAATTGCCAGTGATCTTGTATTTATTCCATTTTCTAATGATGTTTTAGTTGATCTCTTCTCACCAAGCTGCTTGCCTATTGTACATTGATTCATCCCAGTCGTGTGCAGGTATACAATCTTGTCCCTGGTGTCCTTGGACAGTTCTCTGGTCTTGGCCATGGTGGATGTTGGAGTCTGACTGTTTGAAGGTGTGGAGGTATTATTTATACAGATAACAAGTTCAAATTAGGGCCATTCATATATGGCGCAGTATTGGGGCCAAAATTAAGAGTACTTCCTGCCTCAGGAGGCTATATCCATTCCGAAACCAGCAACGGATCTGACTATTGATAGGCCAGCATCGGTAACTGAGAGACCGGTGCTGGGAACTGAGAGGGAGACAGCTCACTAGTAATAGCATTGGATAGGCTGGCGACTAGCATTCCTTGGCTCGTCACCATAGCTCATCACCCGCTTTATTAGACGTGTGGTTTCTTCTTCTTCTTCTAACTTTATGTGGTTGGCAAACAACTTGAGGTGCATTACCACCACCTTCTGGACTGCTGTGTGGACCAGAATAGTGTTAATCCCTTTATCCTTAAGTGAATACCTGTGACTCTTAAAAATAACTTCTTCTAAATTATTTCCCCCTACAACTTTGTAAAATTAAATTAACCCTCAACTATTGAAGTACTTTCATCTCCTACTTATATTTATCACAATCTACATGTGCAAATGTCCCCCTCCCCCCCCTCAAAATAAAAATAAATCCCAATATCTGTCTCTGAGTGTGAAATTAGGGTCCTCTTGATTGAAGAAGTGATTGTCTGATTAATGTTGAATACTACTAACTACACTTCTGTGGAAACGTCAACATCATCAGCAGTTGGACTTTGCTGGTGTTTAACTTAACTTAAAGAATGGAGAAAGCATTATTTTTTTTTAATAAAAAAAATCAATTATTTTATCCAAACTCCCCAGACCTAACAGTTAGTAATCACACTGTAAAGACTACCTTGTGCACTGTGTCAATGTGACAACTTCATTACATCATGCCATGTTCTCCATTTTCTATTGAGCATTCCTTGGCAGGCTGGTTATGGCTCACTGAGCTCCTTCCTTCCTTCCAGCTGCTCTGCATTTCTTTGCAAGATGGCAGTTTTTCTGGGACCCTTTAAAAAAATCAGTGGTAAATCAGATATTTATTTTTTACTCACTTTAGCGACTCTGGACATTGTGTCTTTGACTTTGCAGCTGTCCCTCACACCGAACATGCATATAGCGACAGCGGAAAGGAAAACTCCCCTTTAACAGGAAGGAACCTTTAGCAGAACCAGAACCAGGAACAACGTGAGCAGCCATCAGCCATAACTGACAGGTGGTTTGAGAGTACAGAGTGTAAACGCAAAAAAAAAGAATAGAAGTACTGAACCAGGAGTACTTTCCTTGTTAAAGAAAAGTAAAAGGTTGATAGTGGTAGTAGGTCCTTTAGTGGCTTCATCTACAAGTGAAGCACAGTAAACGTTTAGCCAATAGCTTTGTCTAGGTGTAAGACAGGGTTAAACACTGAAAAACATGCCCAACTGAATCATCTGTAGAAGGGGAACGTTATAATGCTAATTCTCGCAGGTATTAGGTCCTGCCTTCCACTAACTATTCCAAATGAGAAGTATGAAGAAGCTCAAAATGGTTGGTATGAAGACAGCAGCATTATTACAGTAACCTGTGAAGATGGATTTGAACTGAAGTTCGACACCAACAAGGCCCATTGCTCAAATGGAGGATAGTCTCCGTTGCTTGTTTGTGAGAGTGAGTACATCAGATCTTAAAGCTGAAATTTTAAAGGAACAAAGCAAATAGTAATTCCGTAAAAACAAAACAATACTAGTTTCTTTGTTTATATTAAAGAATATTTTACAGGAAGCATTTATGCTTGTGACAAGCCTGATAAAATCCCCCATGGAGTTTCCATCAGTCAGGGACCCAAGGAAGTATAGACTCATAATTCTCAACTGGAGTATGAATGTGAAGATGGATATGAAACATACAACAGAAAATCTATCTTTTGCCAATATGGAACCTGGACACCACAAACATCATGCAGTAAGTGGAAAAAGATACTGTTAACAGATTGACATATAACATAACTTTGGCTCAGTAGGTAGAGTAGTTGTCTTGTAATTGGAGGGTTGTAGGTTCAATTCCAGCGTCCACGTGTCGATGTGCCCCTGGCCAAGGCACTTAACCCCAAGTTGCCTACCAGGCTCTGTATTGGTGTATGAATGTGTGTGTTGTGAGTACAAATGTTTTTTTGTGTTTTTTTTTTACTTCAGGACAAGCAACAATAAACACATGACATTATTAATGTTACCTTAAAGTTAATTACAATATGATAACAATCTGTAAAAACTACAAAACATAAATGACAGTTTACAAATCTGTGCTTTCAAATGGGGAGAAAAGACAAAGCAACAGGAAACTATTGATAGCAGTTTATGTAAAATTAGATGCTTCTTTTAATGTGATCAATCTACTGAAGTTAAATTAAGCACTGAAGTATTAATTGCCGTGGCGTTTCAGCTTGAATATCTGCAGGCTGCCACAAACAAGCCATTGCTCAAGTAATTGTTTTTTATCTGGCTTTCAAGTGTTTACATCATTCTTAAACAGTTCATCTGCTGATATGTGATGATGTGGTCACTCATAAACTAACAGTTTAAATGTTGTCTTTTCTCATTAGAGAGATTACCAGATATTTGGATTCATTCACCACAAACATCTGTTGTGTTGAAGCAACATCTGAAATTCTTTTCTCAGAAAACACCTGCAACGATTTTGTTTGTCCTGTTTTGTACTCTGTTCACTCAGTGTCAGTGTTTCTGTAGATTGATGGTTGACAGAAAATAGAATAGATGTTTCACTTTGCTTAAAGTAAAATATTTCAGCAAAAAGCATTTTTGCAAAGGATTGGCCAGAGGCCTAGGCAAGGTGGTAATGTTGGATCTCCTGGGTGAAGTATGTGAAAGTTGTATCACCTTCTAATAGATATTAGAGACAAGTTTTAGGTATGAATGTCCTGTGTCTCACCTGGCAAAATAAAAAATTGGTCGCTCTCCCCATCTCAGCAAAACATCAGAGAACCTCATGTTGAGCACTTTTGTTGGTGTATTTTGGTTTGTTTCTGGGACTTCAGGTATTGGGTTAGCTTATAAAATCTAAGATCTCATTAATTTTTACCTTTTGTGCGGTTTCTGTGTCACCATTTCCGTCTACCATGGCCTTCTACCGATATGTTGCCATGGCATTCATATGTTGTCTGCAGAGGTAGGTAGAAACTAGTTACATTTAATCATTTACTTGAGTAACTTTTTGAATTAAGTGTACATTAAGGAATAGTTTGACCACATAATCCTTCAACTTTTACTTGAGGACTATTATCAAGAAGTATAACTACTCTTAGAGTAGCAGATAGATTTTTTATCTCAATGCCAAAGTGTGAAGGCAAACGTAGGCTTCTTCCTACAAGGACCCAAACTAAAGAAAGAAGATTGAAAATCCGTACAACAAACCCTGAAAATGTGGCTGGCAGACTAACATAAACAAACCAAAGCATAAATTCAAAAGCTCAAACAACATAGCAACTTTAATCAATGAGTAAAAGAGAAATATATAAATATTCAGTCTAATTTAGAAATTAAGAAAATATGAGTGAATTATGAAATTCCCCAAAAAGCTTATTTCAAAGATGCATGAGCAGGTACTTCTTTTACAGATTTCTACACTTTTGCCTATTTTACAAATGTATAATGTAATTTTCCAGAATAAAAGAGTTTCAGCAAATCTCATGAGAACATACTGGTCTTAAAACATCAGCTGCTTTAAGTGTTGACATGTTTTAACAACTGATATCCTGCATGGTACCAGTGACATATCAATCAAACTTTATTTATAAAGCGCTTTTCAAACAAAATAGCATCTCAAAGTGCTTTACAGATTAAAATGATTAAAATTTTGCAATGTAAAGCATTGATAAAATTTTATCTAGTAAGACATGTACACCAATTAAGCAGATATTAATAAATAATTAATCAATTAAAAGCTAAGCTAATAAGGTGAATCTTAAGCCTGCTGTTAAAAACATCAACATCCTCTGCAGCCCTGAGGTCCTCTGGCAGCCTGTTCCAGAGGTGAGGGCCGTAAAACTGGAAAGACGCCTCACCATGAGTGTGTCCTGACTTTTGGGGTGACAAAGAGACGGCTGCCAGAGGAGCGCAGAGATCGCCAAGGTTCATATGGTAAAAGCAGTTTTGAAAGATAAGAAGGCCCAGGGCCATTAAGACACTTGAAAACCATAAAAAAAAACTTAAAATCGATCTGCCTCCTGGTCTTCGTCAGGACACGTGCTGCTGAATTTTGTAGGAGTTGTAAACCTGATATGCTCCACACCCAACAAGATCGGCAAGTTCAGAGGCACAAACCTTGATCCAAAGAAGATCTTGGGAGAACTGGTCCTCAACCATAGAATAATGGAAAATATTTCATTTAATTCTTATTGCATTTTCATTTATTGTTGGGAAACACATCCAACAATGGAAGAGGAACTAAGTTTCACAGATAATGCAGGTGTTCTCTATATGTCATGATGCTAAGACAGGTATGTTTAAGGCAATATGCAGTTCCTGATACAGAATGACACAGATCTGTTAACCTGCACACCCCATCTTACACTCGCTGTGACCCAGTTACTGATATTTACAACATAAAGTTTAAAGTCCCACTCTGATCATCTTTTTAGCTATTTGAAAGTGTTCTCAGTAGTCTTTAAATTATTATTATGCCGATTTTAGCCAAAATCACAAAACCTGTGCCGTTTTCTAGGACATCGCTTCTGAAGAGCGGCAGTAGCTCATTAGCAATTCGCCTCTGTGTTGTGGGTGGAACCGTTGGCGTGGAAAAATGCCACAAGAACATATTAACAACACGAAAAACACAATTGTCATTGGAGTGGGTTTTTAAGTTAAACTGTCTTTGACTGTTGCTGAGAAGATTGTTGTTTTGAAAACTAGAAACAGAAAGTTGTGACATCTGTGGCATTTTGCTGTGTGATCAAACTGCATATTTCAGAATGGCCTTTTATTGTGGCCAGTCTAAGCCACACATGTAAGGTGGGATGGATAATCTTGGCAAAGAAGTGCTCACTAACACAGATTTAGACAGATTTGTGAACAGTAATGGGTCTTTTATGTGTATGGATAATATTTCAGATCTTTGAATTCAGCTCATGAAAAATGGCATCAAAAACTAAAGTGTTGCATTTACATTTTTGTTTAAAATATATATAGAATAAAAAAAATTAAAATATACATATATATATATGTATGTGTGTGTGTGATTTTTCCCTCTGCAGAGATCTTCTGAAAACATTTTAGGAGTGTGAGGCAGGTAATTTGGGATTAGCAATCTGCTTTTTGGAACCAGAGGTTATCAGACAATTGTTTCAGGGCCAAAAGTATCTGGTCTAGGACCAGCTACTTTATTTTCTTCTTATATATCCATTAAACAATCAGTTGGTGCCTTAACTTGGTCATTTTGATATCAATTATTTAACTCATAACCAACACAGCCTTCCTACCATAGCCTTTTCACCTCCTTATTTTGCCACCGCGACGCATAAATGGTCAAATATTTTCTGTTTGGTGCTTTGCGCACATCTGTTAACCTATGATTGGCAAAACACGGACCAACTATTTGTGTTCTTTGCAAACCTAGTAACAGGAAAAGCCTTGTCTAAGCAGCATTTTGGCCGCTGTCTATTGAAGGATATCTTCATTGTGTATGCCATTAAGGGTAATCTCTCAGTAAAGGAGTGAGACAGACGTTTTCTTACACTGGCTTGTGGAAGCTATATTTTTTCTAATCTCTGTGCATGGGCTTCTTGGGGGGTTTGACAACAGGTCCCCATACATTTATGTCGCTGAGGAGGTAGGAGTTTGTCCTGTTTAAAGAACCTTCTCTGATCAGTGCTTTGGAGTCCTCTGGACCAGATAAAGCGCTATACAAGTACAGACAATTTACCATTTGTAGCAACTCAAAGGGAACTTGATGTTATGCACATAACCAATGCTCCTTAAGGGAGGAAAAGGAGTTACAACGCATGTCAGGTGTTGAAATCCATCCAGCCATCTATAAACTATAACTACTTGCTGGGTCACTAGGACTTGTACACGTAATAAATATAAATAAATAGATTTTAGTAGAGATAAGAAATGAAAAAGAGCATATTTCCAAAGTGGAGTAGCTGATGAACACAGATAAGACTGAATAAGGGCCATGCAGAAGATAACCAGAAGCTCCTGTTGAAGGTTTTTCTTCTTGCCACAGGAAGTACAGTCTCTGTCTTCTTCTGAACAGTGTTGATATGTGGGGACCATCTCAGGTTCAGAGACGGTTGTTCCTGGAAAGCAGAAGTGATCCACAGTAGAAAGTGTTATCTTGGATGATGCGGGGAGGGAATGTCGAGGGTGTTTTCAGGAAGTCTAGAGCCTTTGTTATCAGCTTGCTCACTTTTTCTTTGTGGCAGCTACATTAATACATGTTTTCTAGTCTCAAAATGTCACTTTAAGGCAAAAAATACCCCAAACTAAATGGCAGCTTGTGAGATACTGCTTTTAAAGTGCATTTGCAACAGCTTGCCTTAAACATTGAAAGACGTATTCTCTACCAAGATAAAGAGTTTGCTTGTTTTTTTGTTTACAGCATCAGTGTTGGATTCCAGGTCTAGTCGGTTGTTCAGGTGAGATAACAGACAGATATCTGTGGTCCTCTAAGACTTCCAGTTGTTTTCATGAAGTGCAGAAGTGTAGATTTATTCCTAGACCCTTTGCCTCCTAAATCTGTTGGTAGCTTAGTGTTTTCTAAAAGCCAGTCCATCTACAGGACAGTGTTTGGTGTTTATTTAATGCTGACCTATGATCACAGCAGTCCGGGAAACCAGTTTCAAATAAGAACAGTAAACATTCTCATAGATTTTTCTAATCTGATTTGTTTGCAACACTGAAACTGATGCTTCGACATGAACTTTACAATTGCTTCAATTTTTTTTTCAGAGAAACTGTTAAGTAATCTTTAACTGAGCATGGCCCCCAACTCTCCTTTCTCTGGGTGATTTTATTCCTGACAACATGGAGGTGAGTTGTCTTGAACTTGTTCTTCTGCTTTGGGTTCCTGGAGTGCTGCATGGTAAGTATGATTAACGTCTGATAGGAAATATATCTAAAATTGTGTCTGACTTTTTGTCCGTTGTGGAATATTAGCTCAAACTCCAAAGCCTTGCAGCGCTCCCAACTTGGATGCAGGTTTCTTTCTCCCGGTGCAGGAATCATATCCTCATGGAACAAAGATCAGTTATTCCTGCAATGATGGATATAAACCAGCAGGAAAAGGCTGGTGGGGAACAAGCACATGTCTAGATGGTGAATGGTTTGGTGCACCAAGTTGTGTTGGTAAGTTTTTCATTTATTCACAGAACATTTTCTTTAAGTACTTTTATACCTTTTAGTTCAGGACTTAGTACTAAACAGGAATGTATAAGACTCAAACATGTGAGGATGTGTTCACTGTGTCTGTCAGTCTAGTGTTGATCTCCTTCCGTGTCTGTGTCTACTTGTTTTTTGTTGGTTCGTCATCTTGTCTCCCTCACCTATTCCCTTGATCCTAGCGGTCTGGTCTTCTAAGTTTCTGTAAGACACCGGTTTATTTATTAAAGTCTACTTAAACTGCAAGAATCCTCTGCATCTGGGTCCTCTTCTCAAATCATGACAAAACTAAACTATCTTTGATGAGCAAACTCGTACTTCTTTGAAAGGAAGTTATCTGTGACTTTATTGTTTTTTATGATTGTTTTTCTCAGTGCATAAGCCTGTGTGCTTAATTTTCCTATTTAAAGAAAATCTTCAAACCTGCAGCGAGCCTCCCAAATGCCTCAATGCCATCATCATCAATCAGGACTATCAGGAGGAGTTTGCTCCAGATTCAGAAGTAGAGTATCAGTGTAAGGATGGACATACAACAGAGGAAGGAGCCACCAAGATATCTGTCTTTTGTAGAGCTGGACTTTGGACAGACGGCCCAACATGTAGTAAGTGGACAGCATTCAGACATACAGTACCTACCAAAGGTATTTACAACCCAAACCTTTTGAAATTCTGTCCTTCTACAATCACATTATACAATGCATTTATTGAGAATTGGTATGTTACACCAACTCAAAGTAGTGTATAACTGAGAAGTATACAACTTTATTACTCCTATAACGATAAATAAAGTAGAGTGAAAACAACTGTCTACAGAGTTCACCAAGATTAGAGTCTACCTGTTTGTAATGTCACATCAGTATAAATCCAGCTGTTCTGTGAAGACCTCAGAGGTTTGTTGGAGAACAACAACATGAAGAACTAGTAACACAGAAGACAGGTCAGGGAGAAAGATGTGGAGACGTTTAAAGCAGAGTTAGTGTGATGGTTTAGAAAGGCTTCTTACCTGCATGCAAGATACTCTCAGGAGACGATGGTAACAGTTTAGAGAGTTTATTGAATGCAGTGATTCTATGAATATAGCAAGTGGTTCTGGAAGTTCTGATATGCAGGAGATGGTGCACTGAGAGGAAAAGGGGAAACTGAGCCAGAGAAGGAGGTTTATTCCAGGAGACAACGAGGCGAGGTAACCTTTCAAAAGGAGAGCATAGGGAAGTAAATAGCCAATAGCAAGTGTACATGAAGAAGAACCACAAGTAAATCAACAGAGAACTATAGGTACCACAGAGGTTAACATTCAGGAGTTGAATAACCAGCAGCTGGTTTGGCAGCAAGATCTCACAAACCTCTATTCAATCTCACCTGATAATGGAAAGAGGACAGACAAGCAGCAGACAAGACATGGCCTTCCATCTAAACTTACAGCTGAGATAGGCAATGTATTATAAGAGAAGCAGACAAGAAGCGTGTTTCCACTATCGGAACTTCAGGGTAATTTGATCTGACCTTTCAGATATGCGTGTCTCTCCACTTCATCGGGCCGGACAGACAGGGCCGTTTTTGGGGCACTTTCAGGAGCCAATGACGTACCTGTATGGGGGTATGTACTCAGAATGGCCTTATTGAGTCGCTCAGCGGGAGCTGTGGTTAAGTTGTGCTGATTGGTTGTAATTCAGAGGGAAATGAGCAGACATTGCCAAACAACCGGCTTTGTAAAAATAAGCAGAGTTGCTGGCGAAGCAGTTTATAAAAACAGCAAACAGAAACGCAACAACAAGCCCTGCTTCTTCTATGTTGATCTTATGTTGTTTCTGCTGCTCTAGGTGCCTTTTTGCACTGATCAGTGACGCTACTCACTGCAGAGAGAGAGTCGGGATATGCTGATGTCTTTAGCTGATTCCTTAAAGGCCTGATTGCGTGTGGAGACACAGCGGCTGAGAGGAGCAAACAGACAGATTAACCCGTCAGAAAAAGATCTGGTTAAATTACCATGAAGTTCCAATAGTGGAAAAGCACCTAAAAGGGCTATAGTTCCTCTGGAGGAGCTGCAGAAAACCTGTTAACATGAATGAGGCTGCTAAAGACTTCCGATCCGGAGGACGGGTTCACCTTCCAGCAGGGGGAAAACCTGAAACATAAATACCCACAACAGAGATGCAATGGTTTAGATATCCATTTGTTAGAATAGCTTCATCAAAGCACACGCAAGACCTGACCATTTTAGTTAACCTATACTCGCTATCTGATCTTACTTTGTGCACCTAGGATATAAGGTGATGTATTAAAGTGGGTGAAAGAGGTGGGCTATTTTCTGTCGAAGGTGTAGTTTAAAGAGATGGGAGTTGGCAAGGAAGTGTGAGGGAAGAACAAATTTGGGCACCAGTCTGTGGGATAACTTGTAGATTGTAGAAGTTAAGGAGGGCAAACAAAAAGTCAGAAACTAGTTGATGGGTGGTAGGAAAGAGATAAAGTGACTGGGAAGGATCAGAAGTAGTGAAGCAACTGACCTGTGGCTAAGTCCCGCTAAACCCTCCCCAACTTAGTTACTGTTACTAACTCTGACAAACCTTCACAGCTAACTGCATGTTTACAAGGAGAGCTGTCAGTGTCAAAACAGTTCCTCAAAAAGCTCTTGACAACTTTTGGAGCCAAAAACAACATCTTCGGGCAGCCTTCAGAACGTTTGGCATTAATCCCTTGTGGGCTATGGACAAAATGTTAAAGTGGAATTATATGAAAAGAAACTGAAATTAGAGGCACTAATCTTCAGGTCACAAAGCAAGAGGGAGAAGTCTCAAATGGCATCAAATGCCTTTGTCAACAGAAACATAATTAAAGACCAGCATTGTTCATGTACAACAGGGTAATGTGTTAATCTCATTTACCAACAGTTAACATAACAATAGCCTGCTAAGTGACTAGCTTATGAAAACTCAATACCACTAGGCAGTATGTGATTGATAAACATATACGACCTGATTGCTAAGATTATACAAAACCATTGTCACAGCAAGAATGTCTACAAACATACATTCTTAAATATTTGGTTCATGCTGAGTTGACTGTGCGGTCTGCCACACAGCTTTATCCAATGGAGACATTTGCCCATGTGTTTCTTTTTTAGTTTGGGAAATGGGATAAAATAAACTCCATTGCTTAAGGGCGGTTTATACTTCTGCGTCGTGTCCCTCGCGTAGGGTACGCCGTAACCGCCGTAGCCTCTGCGTAGGTCCGCAGAGGCTTGACGCGCACCTCCTCGGACCTGACGTGCAGCCCGGCGACGCGACGCAGAGACACTGAAGTACTCCCTTGTGATTGGTCAGTGAGATTACGTACGCACGTACCATCTTCTACGTCTCCTTCTTCTCATTTGCTTGCGTTGCAAAGTGTTCAAAAGAAGGATAGTTTGTTCATCTGCTTCCACAATCTCGTTGAGACACTGCACCAAGTCGGCCGCGATCGTTGTTCTAAAACAGGAAATACTTGCCGGTACTGAAGCAAACATAAGCAAGCCATCAGAAAAACTCCACCCTGTGGAGTTTGTCGACCGATACCAGCCTACTGCCACCTGCAGGTCTGGAAATGAAACAGCAACACAACGCGTTCAGCCCTACGCAGAAGTATAAACACAGCAGTGGGTACGGCGGTTATAGCGTAACATACGCGACTGACGCGACGCAGAAGTATAAACCAAGCTTTATCCTCTCGGGATGCCCTGTATGGCCCAGGCACATTGTTTAACCATGTTTGTGCTTTAAAATACAAATACAGACCAGAAAACCACAAAAATGTTGCAGGTCCTAATGCTTCTCTATAAAGCGAGACAGCAAGAATGTCAGATTCTGTTTGTTTTCGGGAAACTGGTAGTTGAATGCTATTGGTTTGTTTGCATGCGGGGGTGGAGGCTGAGCAGGACTGAGCTACAGGTCAATTCTGTAAATATATATATATATATATATATATATATATATATATATATATATATATATATATATATATATATATATATATATATATATATATATATATATATTTATATATTGAATAGTTTTTTTTTTTTTTTTTGACTTATTATTATCAGTGGCGTCGCCTGGCCTGGGCATTCCTGGCTCTAGCCTCGAACATTTCTCATCAAGACCTGAATGTTTTTTCACCCCATAAGGAATCATTTTAAACTGAGGCCGCCTAACAGTTTTGTAATTTCCTGGCTTCGGTGAATGCAACAGAGACATGATGCAATGACCGATCAGAGGAGTTGTACTGAAACGGGGAATCCTCCGGTATTATTTGCAGCGCTCCCGACAAAAAATGGATTTTTTAAACAGAAATAAGAGGGACAATTCTTCAGTTGTGATGGCTGGGCGGCAAAACTCAGAGGCCAACACATAAAACAGGTAAACAAAGAATGTATTTAAATCCTGTATGTCTTCAAGATTAAATGAACATTTGGCAGATAGTCCCGAGAGTAATGTTTTAAAATCTTTAAAAACAGGTGTTGCGTCCGTCTGCGGCTCCCCATTGATCCTCACTACCGCTCCTCATCCCCGGCGTGCTCATTGCAAGCTAAGTGGCGGCTTGCTTTTAGCACGCATCATTATATGTGGTGCATTTTGTGCATTCGCGCATCACAAGCATTTTTGCATCTGCCGCTGAAGTTGAAAAATCTGAACTTCGGCATCAATTCGCGCCGCATCAACCAATCAGGAGCCTGGTGACGTGGTGATGTGGTGTCACGTGAGACTGTGACCCAGTTCACGGCCGTGGCTAATCACCCCGAGCTAATCGACACCAGTTTGTCTACAGAGACAGGAATAAAAAGGACCTCGCTTGGAGGAATAAAAGTGAGAAAAGGGCAATCTGATAAATTCATTTCACTCATGAAAGCTTTCACGTTACTGACCCTGCGAACCTGCGCAGGGTACTCTCCACAGTAAATAGAGAATGGAAACTCTCCTCCAATGCTAGATCGACAGCTGCCATCTTGCAAAAACACAGTCTGGCACTAGCTCCTCCCACAAGTTGAGTATTTCCAGCTTGTCCAATTCTCTTTGGACGCGCGTCGTGGGGCGAATTTTCAAGCGTCTAACTTGGGTGTGTGGCGCTTTTTTGACGCTTTGTTATTGCACGAAGTTCTGTTTGAATTGCTCCACTTTTATAACAGTGTGCAGCAGTAGCTGCTTATTCTGCCATGCAGATACAGCTTTGCTGACGCATCTGCATCACAGTCCGCTACATGAGGGCCAGTGATGATCTTAGGGTGTCACACCAACATAAAAGTAGGGCTGTAATACAAAGGCGGGCGGGGCCTAGTGACAGACATCAGACACACAACATGGGGGTCAAAGATTGACGTCAACATAAATACATAAAATCTATAAATAATTCTAATTTCTTAAAGCTATTTCACTGTCTCATCATTCATTAAGATATTATCTACACAAGAAGTGATAATGTAGACATCTTCATAAATGCAGAACAGAAGGAGCTGCTGCAGAAAACAGGGCCGGATTAAAATCTCTGCCTAATCTTCAACTGATTTAACATTTTGAGTAATGGTTGTCTGGGAGGAAAAAAGTCAGCTATTACCACTAGACTAAACTAGACTGCAACACTGATTAAATCAACAGTTTTACTTTTGTTTTGAGTACAAAGATTGCTGTAATTTATGTTTGAAGTTATTCATGTAGAGATTCATCAATGTGATTATTGCTTAAGATTAGGCTACCTGATTTAGATGTTGCAACATTTGATTTGATCATTAGAATGCTTGACTACCATAGACCTGAATGACCTGTTGGGTCTCTTTGCAATTTCATGGATTTACTCAGGAAAATAAAACCTTTTCATTAAGGTTGCAATCTATATGTATCATATACACAAATACTTGCATGCAGGAATAAAATCCAAATATGAAGATAAGAGAAATTTAATACATTTTAACGTTGTGTTGCATCACAAATGAGCCAATTTTCCCCAATAAATGACACTTAAATGTTTATCATGTTGCAAAAGTCAATTTTTTATTATCTTTTGATAACATCTATTATAATAAAATAAATCTGATGTTATACAGATGATCTGGAAAGGACAGAGAATGAGGAAAATAGATCAGCAGATACAGAGGTCCACTATGCAACCTGACACAGAACTAACTTTTGTGGTTCTCAGGGAAAGAAAAATTAAAATAATTCATCCTGTCTTAATATCAATGATGATTTTAGAGATCTTGTTTACACTGTTTAAATGCATTTTGAAACACACATTGCTGTATTTGGCTTTAAACAAGGTGCCATAATGCTCAGAAAGCTTTAATAAAAAGCCTTTTTTTAAACTGCGTAGGTTCCCCCAGTTTCCTCTACGAGCCAGGAAACGCTCCTGATTATTATTATTTTGATTGAACTTAGGTTTAAGAATATTGATTTCTATTTATGTAACTATTTATTGGTACCGTTTATTGTCTTTTTGTGTTAGATTTGTGTAAATATTGTTGGTTTATTGTTTTCTGATTAACCCTTCTCTTGGTTTCTTTTGGTAATTCACTTGGGCATAAAAGGCAGTCCGTTGTTTTAAAATGTAATGGTGTTGATGTGCATAAATGTAGGTATAAATTGCTCAGTTCTGTCATACGTGTCAAGGTTATAGTCTGATTTTCCTCTTTTGTTTCTTTTAAGTACTTGCAGCTCCACCCTGTGTGTTGGATCCAACTGGGCTCAACATTATTGCCCAAACTTCACCTATAAACATAAAGGAAGGAGAGACAAAGACCTTTGAGTGTACATGGCCTCGGTACAGGATGCTCGCTAAGTGCTCTGACAGAAGAATAGAACAAACTAGTTGTGAGTATGACAATAACATCTTCTATTTTAACCTGCTTTATTGTTTCCAGGTATTCTATAACAGGCATGATATCCAGGATGTTTAATTTAGTTAAAAGGCTTTAAACAATAAAACTAAAATAAAGCCAATTACATTTCATAATTACAATTTCACTTCAGTTTATTTTAGGGATTTTCGTTATTGGCTTTTTAACCAATATCCGATATACCAATATAGTCTAAATCTTATTTTCCGATACCAATATAAGCTGATACTGCCGATAGACGTCTACCTAAATGTTTAAAATTGGCCCAGAAATGCGAACGCCACAGGATACATTGCAAGTAATACCAAGTAAACAAACATATCTCAAAAGCTGTACCTCTATTTTGATATTTTGAGTGAGAGTAGAAGTAGCGGAAGAGTATCATGTTTAAAACCCCTTGATATTTCTGCAAATATTGCTCAAAATGTTTTAAAAACAGCATACCCAACTTAAAGCTAAAGCTGCTCTTGAACCGTTTGGAATAAAACACTGAAGTTTTCCCCACAACAGTCAGAATCTGTCTAAGTGCTATTGTTACCCAGTAATATGATTTTGAATAAACTGGAAAAGATTACATTTTATATCCACCTATTTATTTTCTAAAAATACAAGCTTTAAATGTAGACTTAGAATGGATTAATTGACTGAAAAACACACTGGGCCTAAAGCTTTAAGTATTCATTGTAATTTTACCGGAACTTCACACTATTCACGTGTCTCCACTTCACCGGGCCGGCCCGACAGGGTTGTTTTTGAGGCCCTGCCGTTTTGGCAAAACAGTTTAACAAAAACGGTCTGATGATATGCAGACTTCTTAGCAAATTCCTTAAAGGCCCAATTTTGTATGGAGACGTAACAGCTGAGAGGAGCAGGCCAACAGATTTACCATCTAGTGGAAATCCACCTATAGCTTGAAAAAGATATCATACTCCTTACATTGTTTCTATATATATGTACGTTTTACTGTTTTTATGATTGATAAGAACACAACTGTGTATAATTGTGCAATAGAAGGAAATGATATTAAAATTTGTGCTTTTGAATGAAGAGGAAAGGCAAAAAAGCAACAGAAACCTTACATTGCAGTTTAAGTAAAAATAGAAGGTGCTTTTATTTGGACAATTTGTTAAAGCTAAACTAACCACTGAGATATTAATTGCTGTGCTGTTTTTGATTGAATTGTTCTAGGCTGCCATACAGATGACATTGCTCGAGTAAGTGTTGTTTTGGACCAACCTTTCAAATGTTTTACATGACTCTTAAACTGTTTGTTTGCTGAGATGTTGGCCACTCATTAATTCACAGTTTATATGTTGTGTCTTCTCATTAGGGACTGTGCACATTGACCTGAATACTATAAACTTCACCACATGTGGATTCATTCATCACTAACAGATCATGAAACAACATCTCAAATGCTTTTGTCAGAAAACGTCTGCAAAGAAATGTTTTGGCTTTTTCCATTTGATCTCTGTTCCATAACTGCTGGTGTTTCTGTTGGCTGCTGGTTGACTGAAAATATAACATGCTTTAGATGCTGTGTCTAAAGTAAGCCAATATGGTGTTATATACAAAGTTGTCATAGACAGAAATTTCACATGCACATGAATGCAAAAATGAACTTTTAATAAAACTCAAACTGTTTCAATTCAGTGTGGTTTGTAGTAGTTCTTTTTTTGTATTTATTTATTTATTTGTTTCTTTCTTTTCAGTTCACTTTCAACTTTGTAGTTTGGTTGCAAAGCATGTAGCATAAAATCACTCAATTTTGTGTTTTACCTTGTTAGTTATATTCAGTTCTACTCATTAACACCAATTTGAAACTTATTTTTGGAATGTATGATCAGTCGACCTAATTTACACACCATTCTACCTCATTTTTGAGTAAATACAAGCAGAAATCCTGAATTAATTTGACTCTAGTTAATCTCAGAGGCATATAAATGGTAGTTCACTGCTTGGTACAATTACTTACCACAATATGCTTATGGCCACAATAGTAAAGCAATTACACATGATAAGACTGTTTAGTACATCACCCTTGATCTAAAACGGTACTAATTAGCTAAATTTACTCTAATTATCATACTGAGTGTGTTTGCTTGCAGTAAAAGAAGACTGAATCATTGCCTTAGTCCGACTGAATTTGGACTTTAGAAATGCATGGATACACCTTAGTCCGGCTGAAGTCAAACCGGACTGGTCTTCTCCTAATCGACCTAAGATACCCAGGTAATGCGGTTAGAAAGCCACATTTCTCTGCATGTAAATGACACCCAGGGTTCGAATTACACCAAAGCTTTTGGGGGAGCCATACTTTTCATTGTGCACTGCGATGTCCAAATTCACCTGCACACACTTATATATTTTGTGGCACAATAGTTATCATAGCCATTCAAGAACAACAAATCGCGGAGCAACTTAGATCAGAAACTCCATCATGATCATGATGATGATCATCACTACCATCAAAACCAAAATAATTGCAAAGCCAAGAACTAATATCAGTCCAGTATATTATTTTATTTTAGATCAGTAGTGACCACAGCTGCCACAAGACTGATTCATGACCCAATATCTTCAATATTTTTAACAAACATAGCTTTCATTTGATTGGCAATGTGCCCTTTTATTTCAGCACAAGCGTGGTGTGATTTTTGCATACTTTGGAGCTATGAAGTTTTTAGTTAAGTTCATCATGGCTGGGGGCTTTCTTAAAGTCATTTTTTTCTTTTGCCATCATATAGGCTGTTCTGAAAGACTTATTTGTTTTGTGTTTTTTTTGCTTTAAATGAGCATTCATTTTCTCTTCTCTCTAAAATTTCACCTGCTCTTTCGTGAGCCAAAAAGTAATTTTCTTAGGTTATTCTGTGATTCACTGTTGACTTCTCCATCAATCCATTCTTCAGACAGATGCAGCCCAGTTTTGATTTTTGCAAGCAGCAGACTTTTTGCATTGATACATTCTGTACACCCTGAAATGTGATTTCTGCCAACACTAAAGGACGCATGGTGCCACCTACTGTTGCAGAGTTGAACACACTTCATTCAATAATTCAATTATTTTCTGAGAGACATGAAAACTGGGATAAAGGCTCCCATTCTGGTTAAGGTATTAGCTCGATTATTGCTATAGTTTGATGTGCAGCATGTAAACGTACTGACTGTTACAAGCCAGTGTTTTACCTCTGAGTATCCTGCCTTTCTACCAGCTTCTCTTCCTAACCAGTTTTCTTCTGTCACTTGACCAAATACATAGATGGAAGAGGAGATGGAGTTACAAAGGGTTAGTGTGTAATGTTTTCCTTTGACTAACTTACACTTTGACTTGTAAAGAAGTCCACTTTTCTATCTTTAGACAAGAATAACCAAACAGACACACGGACAAAAAGGCACAAATTTAAATGTTAATATAAATGAAATTTTTGATATTCAAATCCGTCTAGCTGATGTGACCCATGCAGAAAAAATGACCAACATGTTAATAACTTACAGGCTTACAAACATGGACTCCTGGTAGCACAACACTATTGTGCAAGTCCAGCTGCTTTTTACAACCACATGCAGAAACAGGGGAGGGCAAATCACACGTTAGCAAAAAAAGGTAGAGTCAATCGATAGGCAGTGCTGTAAAGGAGCACTTCTCAACCTCGGTCCTCAGGATTCACAGTCCTTCAAGTTTTAGATGCTTCTTCACACCTGATTCAAATGACCAAATTACCTCCTCAACACATCATCAAGAGCTGGTAATGAGTCCTTCATTTAGAGTTGGGTATGTTCAGGTTTGTGGCAAAATGGAAACTAAGATATGCAGGACAGTGACTGAGGATACAGGGCTGAGAAACCCCGATGTAAAGCATACCACCACTGGACTGCAGATCAGTGGAGAAGTGTTTTCTGCAGAGCCAAATCTCATCTGTCTGTCTGTTTATCCAGTGAATTCAATTCAAATCAATTTAGTTTATATAGCGCCGATTCACAACAGATGTCATCTCAAGGCCCTTTACAAGAAAAGTAATTTCAATACAAACATTCCAATCAGTTTAAAGTTTTAGCTAGTTTTCTATTTAAGTAGGAACATATAGAACAATCAGATCTCTGATGTATGATGGAGCTTGATTATTAAGGCCTCTGTATGTAAGAATGACGATCTTAAATTCTTTTCTGGATTTAACAGGGAGCCAATGGAGGGAGGCTAAAACATGGAGAAATGTGTTTATTTAAATACAATTTAAATGCAGCAATAAAGACAGTTGTGACTGCAACCATTACAGAAACCAACAAACTGATATACAGTATAGCAACAGGGATTCTTGAGGCCAAAGGTGAAGTTAAGAGCAACCACATTGGACAATGTCCACCATGGAGGAAAATGTTGGAAGCTAAGATCAAGGCACAAAGGAAAGAAGTGAGTCAACTGTCAGAACTCCAGAAGGGTGGAGACCTTTTTCCTTTGGGGTGATAATGCAAACATGAACTTCCGGCTGCTAAAGACATTCATCATTACCAGATTACCTGTTACTAAGATAATCAGTGTTGTTTTGTGTTTTCTAAAAGCCATTCCATCCACAGGATGGTGTTTGGTATTTGTTTAATGCTAAACTCTGATCACAGCAGTCCGGTAAACCAGTTTCAAATAAAGACAGTAAACATTCTCATCGATTTTTCGAATCTGATTTGTTTGCAACAGCGATGCTTCAACAAAAAGTTTACTATTTCTTTTTTCATAGAAAATGTTAGATAATCTTTATTTGAGCGTGGCCTCTAACTCTTCTTTTTCTGGGTGACTTTATTCCTGACAACATGAAGGTGAGTTGTCTTGAACTTGCTCATCTGCTTTGGGTTCCTGGAGTGCTGCATGGTAAGAGTGATGAACATCTGATAAGAAACGCAGTGGGGCAAAAAGTATTTGGCAGTCACCGATTGTGCAAGTTGTTCCACACAAGATGAGAGAGCTCTTCAACTGTCAGAGGCAGAATTTAAAAAAGATCCAACAAATCACAGATATGATTTTTAAAGAATTTATTTGTGTAATGGTGCAGAAAATAATTTCACCTCAATCTTTTGTAATTGGTGATGATAGAGGTCAAACGTTTCCTGTAGGTCTTCACCAGCTTTGCACACACTGTAGCTGGTATTTTGGCCCATTCTTCCATGCAGATCTCCTCTAACTGAGAATTCGACCCCCTCCAAACACGGCTAGTGGTGTTTATACCAAAGAAGTCTATTTTGATCTCAATTCAATTAAGAGTCAGCTCTTAATTCACGAGGACGTAGTGTGTTACTAATAGTAATCTTTGTTACTGTGGTCCCAGCTCTCTTGAGGTCATTGACCAGTTTCCCCATGTAGTTCTGGGCTGTTTCCTCACTTTTCTCACGGTCATATGTACCCCACAAGGTGAGATCTTGCATGGAGCCCCAGGTCAAGGGAAATTGTCAGTGATCTTGTATTTATTCCATTTTCTAATGATGTTTTAGTTGATCTCTTCTCACCAAGCTGCTTGCCTATTGCACATTGATTCATCCCAGTCGTGTGCAGGTATACAATCTTGTCCCTGGTGTCCTTGGACAGTTCTCTGGTCTTGGCCATGGTGGATGTTGGAGTCTGACTGTTTGAAGGTGTGGAGGTATTATTTATACAGATAAGTTCAAACTGGTGCCATTCATATATGGCGCAGTATTGGGGCCAAAATTAAGAGTACTTCCCTGCCTCAGGAGGCTATATCCATTCCGAAACCAGCAACGGATCTGACTATTGATAGGCCAGCATCGGTAACTGAGAGACCGGTGCTGGGAACTGAGAGGGAGACAGCTCACTAGTAATAGCATTGGATAGGCTGGCGACTAGCATTCCTTGGCTCGTCACCATAGCTCATCACCCGCTTTATTAGACGTGTGTTTTCTTCTTCTTCTTCTTCTAACTTTATGTGGTTGGCAAACAACTTGAGGTGCATTACCACCACCTTCTGGACTGCTGTGTGGACCAGAATAGTGTTAATCCCTTTATCCTTAAGTGAATACCTGTGACTCTTAAAAATAACTTCTTCTAAATTTTTTCCCCCTACAACTTTGTAAAATTAAATTAACCCTCAACTATTGAAGTACTTTCATCTCCTACTTATATTTATCACAATCTACATGTGCAAATGTCCCCCCCCCCCCCCCTCATAATAAAAATAAATCCCAATATCTGTCTCTGAGTGTGAACTTAGGGTCCTCTTGATTGAAGAAGTGATTGTCTGATTAATGTTGAATACTACTAACTACACTTCTGTGGAAACGTCAACATCATCAGCAGTTGGACTTTGCTGGTGTTTAACTTAACTTAAAGAATGGAGAAAGCATTTTTTTTTTTAATAAAAAAAATCAATTATTTTATCCAAACTCCCCAGACCTAACAGTTAGTAATCACACTGTAAAGACTACCTTGTGCACTGTGTCAATGTGACAACTTCATTACATCATGCCATGTTCTCCATTTTCTATTGAGCATTCCTTGGCAGGCTGGTTATGGCTCACTGAGCTCCTTCCTTCCTTCCAGCTGCTCTGCATTTCTTTGCAAGATGGCAGTTTTTCTGGGACCCTTTAAAAAAATCAGTGGTAAATCAGATATTTATTTTTTACTCACTTTAGCGACTCTGGACATTGTGTCTTTGACTTTGCAGCTGTCCCTCACACCGAACATGCATATAGCGACAGCGGAAAGGAAAACTCCCCTTTAACAGGAAGGAACCTTTAGCAGAACCAGAACCAGGAACAACGTGAGCAGCCATCAGCCATAACTGACAGGTGGTTTGAGAGTACAGAGTGTAAACGCAAAAAAAAAGAATAGAAGTACTGAACCAGGAGTACTTTCCTTGTTAAAGAAAAGTAAAAGGTTGATAGTGGTAGTAGGTCCTTTAGTGGCTTCATCTACAAGTGAAGCACAGTAAACGTTTAGCCAATAGCTTTGTCTAGGTGTAAGACAGGGTTAAACACTGAAAAACATGCCCAACTGAATCATCTGTAGAAGGGGAACGTTATAATGCTAATTCTCGCAGGTATTAGGTCCTGCCTTCCACTAACTATTCCAAATGAGAAGTATGAAGAAGCTCAAAATGGTTGGTATGAAGACAGCAGCATTATTACAGTAACCTGTGAAGATGGATTTGAACTGAAGTTCGACACCAACAAGGCCCATTGCTCAAATGGAGGATAGTCTCCGTTGCTTGTTTGTGAGAGTGAGTACATCAGATCTTAAAGCTGAAATTTTAAAGGAACAAAGCAAATAGTAATTCCGTAAAAACAAAACAATACTAGTTTCTTTGTTTATATTAAAGAATATTTTACAGGAAGCATTTATGCTTGTGACAAGCCTGATAAAATCCCCCATGGAGTTTCCATCAGTCAGGGACCCAAGGAAGTATAGACTCATAATTCTCAACTGGAGTATGAATGTGAAGATGGATATGAAACATACAACAGAAAATCTATCTTTTGCCAATATGGAACCTGGACACCACAAACATCATGCAGTAAGTGGAAAAAGATACTGTTAACAGATTGACATATAACATAACTTTGGCTCAGTAGGTAGAGTAGTTGTCTTGTAATTGGAGGGTTGTAGGTTCAATTCCAGCGTCCACGTGTCGATGTGCCCCTGGCCAAGGCACTTAACCCCAAGTTGCCTACCAGGCTCTGTATTGGTGTATGAATGTGTGTGTTGTGAGTACAAATGTTTTTTTGTGTTTTTTTTTTACTTCAGGACAAGCAACAATAAACACATGACATTATTATTGTTACCTTAAAGTTAATTACAATATGATAACAATCTGTAAAAACTACAAAACATAAATGACAGTTTACAAATCTGTGCTTTCAAATGGGGAGAAAAGACAAAGCAACAGGAAACTATTGATAGCAGTTTATGTAAAATTAGATGCTTCTTTTAATGTGATCAATCTACTGAAGTTAAATTAAGCACTGAAGTATTAATTGCCGTGGCGTTTCTGCTTGAATATCTGCAGGCTGCCACAAACAAGCCATTGCTCAAGTAATTGTTTTTTATCTGGCTTTCAAGTGTTTACATCATTCTTAAACAGTTCATCTGCTGATATGTGATGATGTGGTCACTCATAAACTAACAGTTTAAATGTTGTCTTTTCTCATTAGAGAGATTACCAGATATTTGGATTCATTCACCACAAACATCTGTTGTGTTGAAGCAACATCTGAAATGCTTTTCTCAGAAAACACCTGCAACGATTTTGTTTGTCCTGTTTTGTACTCTGTTCACTCAGTGTCAGTGTTTCTGTAGATTGATGGTTGACAGAAAATAGAATAGATGTTTCACTTTGCTTAAAGTAAAATATTTCAGCAAAAAGCATTTTTGCAAAGGATTGGCCAGAGGCCTAGGCAAGGTGGTAATGTTGGATCTCCTGGGTGAAGTATGTGAAAGTTGTATCACCTTCTAATAGATATTAGAGACAAGTTTTAGGTATGAATGTCCTGTGTCTCACCTGGCAAAATAAAAAATTGGTCGCTCTCCCCATCTCAGCAAAACATCAGAGAACCTCATGTTGAGCACTTTTGTTGGTGTATTTTGGTTTGTTTCTGGGACTTCAGGTATTGGGTTAGCTTATAAAATCTAAGATCTCATTAATTTTTACCTTTTGTGCGGTTTCTGTGTCACCATTTCCGTCTACCATGGCCTTCTACCGATATGTTGCCATGGCATTCATATGTTGTCTGCAGAGGTAGGTAGAAAATATTTACATTTACTCATTTACTTTAGTAGCTTTTTGAATTACGTGTACATTAAAGAATAGTTTGACCACATAATCCTTCAACTTTTACTTGAGTACTATTATCAAGAAGTATAACTACTCTTACTTGAGTAAAATTTCTGGTTATTCTAACCACCAAAAAGTAACTTCACTGAATGAAGAACAAACATGTTTTAACCACAAAATGCACCAGACACAGACCTACAGCTTATGTTAAAGTGAGACCGAAGCGTGAAGTCAAACGTAGGCTACTTCCTACAAGGAGCCAAACCAAAGAAAGAAGATTGAAAATCTGTACAACAAACCCTGAAAATGTGGCTGGCAGACTAACATAAACAAACCAAAGCATAAATTCAAAAGCTCAAACAAAATAGCAACTTTAATCAATGACTAAAAGAGAAATATATAAATATTCAGTCTAATTTTGAAATTAAGAAAATATGAGTGAATTATGAAATTCCCATAAAAGCTTATTTCAAAGATGCATGAGCAGGTACTTCTTTTACAGATTTCCCCCTTTTTTTCTATTTTACAAATGTATAATGTAATTTTCCAGAATAAAAGAGTTTCAGCAAATCTCATGAGAACATACTGGTCTTAAAACATCAGCTGCTTTAAGTGTTGACATGTTTTAACAACTGATATCCTGCGTGGTACCAGCAACATATGTTCCACACCCAACAAGATCCGTAAGTTCAGAGGCACAAACCTTGATCCAAAGAAGATCTTGGGAGAACTGGTCCTCAGCCATGGAATAATGGAAAATATTTCATTTCATTCTTATTGAATTTTCATTTATTATGTCATGATGCTAAGACAGGTATGTTTAAGGCAATATGCAGTTCCTGACACAGAATGACACAGATCTGTTAACCTGCACACCCCATCTTACACTCGCTGTGACCCAGTTACTGATATTTACAACATAAAGTTTGAAGATCCACTCCGATCATCTTTTGAGCAAGTTTAAAATGTTCTCGGTAGTCTTTAAATTATTATTATGCCGTTTTTAGCCAAAATCACAAAACCTGTGCCGTTTTCTAGGACATCGCTTCTGAAGAGCGGCAGTAGCTCATTAGCAATTCGCCTCTGTGTTGTGGGTGGAACCGTTGGCGTGGAGAAATGCCACAAGAACATATTAACAACACAAAAAACACAATTGTCATTGGAGTGGGTTTTTAAGTTAAACATGATTTTTTTAAAGAAAGTAAAAGTTATGTGTCTTGGCTTTCTAAGGAGAATATGTGCATTTATTTTGCAAGTAGATTTTAAACTCAGCCCCCATTTTGCAAGTAGATTTTAAACTTATCCCCCATTTGGTAAAGGGAGGTTCAGATGTTTATGCCACTATATAAGTGCTTTAATTCTTTTGAATAAATACGAAATTTTGCATTTTCAGGCATGGTGTTTGTGTGTGTGATTTCTCCCTCTGCAGAAATCGTCTTTAAACAGTTTAGGAGTGTAAAGCAGGTTATTTGGGATTACCAATCTGCTTTATGGAACCAGAGGTTATCAGACAATTGTTCTGGGGCCAAAAGTATCTGGTCTAGGACCAGCTACCTTATTTTCTTTTTATATATCCATTAAACAATCAGTTGGTGCCTTAACTTGGTCATTTTGATATAAATTATCTAACTATTAACCAACACAGCCTTCCTACCATAGCCTTTTCACCTCCTTAATTTGCCACCGCGACGCATAAATGGTCAAATATTTTCTGTTTGGTGCTTTGCGCACATCTGTTAACCTATGATTGGCAAAACACGGACCAACTATTTGTGTTCTTTGCAAACCTAGTAACAGGGAAAGCCTTGTCTAAGCAGCATTTTGGCCGCTGTCTATTGAAGGATATCTTCATTGTGTATGCCATTAAGGGTAATCTCTCAGTAAAGGAGTGAGACAGACGTTTTCTTACACTGGCTTGTGGAAGCATTATTTTTTCTAATCTCTGTACATTGGCTTTTTTGGGGGCTTGACAACAGGTCCCCATACATTTATGTCGCTGAGGAGGTAAGATTTTGTCCTGTTTGAAGAACCTTCGCTGATCAGTGCTTTGGAGTCCTCTGGACCAGATAAAGCGTTATACAAGTACAGACAATTTACCATTTGTAGCAACCCAAAGGGAACTTGATGTTATGCACATAACCAATGCTCCTTGAGGGAGGAAAAGGAGTTACAACGCATGTCAGGTGTTGAAATCCATCCAGCCATCTATAAACTATACCTACTTGCTACTATATACACTACTTCCTGCTTCGCTGCAATCGGCTGCTTTGCTACTTCGCTCTCCCTTCTGCTTGCATTTTTCTGCTTATTTTTATTTTTTCCCCCTCATGATCCGACCTGCAGGACTTTTGAATACATATACATTCATGGGAAAAACCTTTTTTAGTAGTAACGGCAATATTTTATAGATCTTTTATCGTCAGCGCTCTGTGTGCGTGGCCTACACACAGCTGAAGCCTGATCTACAGCATCTAAGTACTTAGCATTCAGCTGAAGCTAGATATAGCTCATAAGGGTGCTAACGCTAAGCTACAGCAACAAGATGCCTTCCGTCTCCACAATGGACTACCAGGACCTTCTACAAAAGATAACAGCACTGGAGAGGAAAGTTCAACGGATAGAAGTTAACATGTAGGTAAATTGATGTTGTGGACATGAAACAACCTTACCACTGTTTCAAAACAGTGGAAATGAGGAAGCTAACACACGGCTAAGAGGCAGAGATAACACGACCAATAAAGAGGGAGCCTCTGCTCATTACATTAAATCACCGAGTGATAATCCTCGCTGGAACTGTCTTGATGCTAAGCCAACAACTAAATCATGTCTCTGGGAAACGGGGGGACGTAGTGCAGGCTGGACACAGCGAGCGGAAATCTGTGATGAGACCGACTGGCCTGCACTCCCTACAAGAGAGAGGGCTTCTTCTACTCCCGTACATGAGAGGACACGGGACAGAACAGCTGCAAATGGGAAAGTTAGCCACAAACTTTCAAAACAACCCAATGTGAAGCTGCAGAACAGATTTGCTCCACTGTTGGAGAACCCTGGATCTTTATCTGATGACCATCCACCCCAAGGCAGCGAGATGAGTACTGATAACCTGTCAGAGAGTGAGAGGCCACAGAGAAAGCAAAAGAACTGGCCCTGAAACTCTGATTGTAGGTGATTCCTCTGTAAAGGACGTTCAGTGGATGTGTGGAAAGAACACCAAAGTCCTCTGCTTTCCAAAAGATTTGGTCAGTGACATGCAGAAGAGGATTCTGAAAACTGTGACTAAATATCCAACACTGAAAAACATCGTTCTCCACACAGGGTCGAATGATGTGCCCAAGAAACAATCGGAGGTTCTGAAAGGGGACTTCACTGGATTATTGAACACTGTGAGCTCGTTGGATGCAGCATTATTCATCAGTGGACCTTTACCACCCATCAGAGGAGGAGAAGAAAGATTTAGCCGTGTTTTGGCATTAAATAAGTGGATTTTATCTGCATGTGCTGAGAAAAAAAACTGCAATTTATTAACAACTTTCAGATTTTTTGGGAGCACAGACATCTTTTTAAGGCTAATGGATTTAGTTTGAACAGGTCAGGTGTAGGACTGTTTACCTCCAATATTTTCTACTTCCTGCATCATCCCTCTGTCCTTGGAGCCAAAAAGGAGATACACAAAGACTTATCTCAAAAGGAAGACCAAACAAAGCTGAGTGCAGAGGGGGAGGAACTTATTCTGCCCTCACTCATGGGAAGCTTTGAACAGAAGCAGGAAGAAGGATCTTTATTTGCCCCAAAAGCCCTCAACAACCCTAAAGAACAGGACAGCGGACCTCCATCGCCCCCGCAAACCCCTGACAGACCACAGTCTTCCCTACCGCCCCCCTCCCCCCACTCCCCCCATCTGAAATTCACTGAGCAGATGATGGAGCGGGTCAACATTGGAGTCAGATCTACCCCCCAGACCAATCTGTTTTCTTTACCCATAAACCCTGCACCAGGACGATCAAAGGTAGGGCAACAAGCCCGACCCCCTCCTACCCCACCACGTAAGCATGTACAATCTCCACAGTCTGATGTATGATGTGTTAAGGGTCCAGGCTGCGTGGATGTCAGCAGTCAGAACTTTTCCCAGGACAAGCTGGGACCCTGTTCATTAGCAGGTTCGATCATTTCTGTACTTATAAGTAACAGAAGGAATGTAGTTATGTCAAAACACAGAGCACTGCATTCTAAAAGGTTTTTAAGTAAAGTAAACACACGCTGTACACAGCCCGCCCCAAAACACAAGGGGCACAATAATACTCTTAAACCTGTTAAGATGGCCTTATTAAATGTCAGGACTGTAGTAGGGAAGACATTTTTAATCAATGATCTTATCACTGAGCATGGCCTTGATTTTATGTTTTTAACTGAGACTTGGTTAGATAAGAATAGCAGTGTTTCTCTTATCGAATCAACCCCTCCAAACTTTAGTTTTGTCAACCAGGCCAGACAGAAAAGGAGAGGTGGAGGAGTTGATGTTTTATTTAATGAATCATTCCAGTGTAAGCAGTTATCTCTTGGAAGTTTTCCTTCTTTTGAATATGTTGCTGTACAGCTGAAGGCCTCATCTAGAGCCATGTTTGTTAACATTTATCGGCCTCCAAATTACTGTGCTGACTTTAATGATGATTTTAGTGAACTGCTGTCTATAATCTGTGTTGATTTTGACTGTATAATTATTGTTGGTGATTTTAACATCCATGTTGACAATCCCCAGAACAAAGGGTCTAAAGACCTGAGTAACACTCAGGACAACTTTGGGCTGACTCAGCATATAACAGAGCCCAGACATTATAAGGGTCGTGTTTTGGACTTACTGATCTCGAAGGGTTTGGGCATTTCCAAGATTAATGTGTGTGATGTGGGTTTGTCTGACCATTGTTGTGTTTTCTTTGAGAGTATAATTTCGGTTCACATAAATGTTTTAACGGAGGTTATCACAAAATGATGTATAACTGAAAACACTAGTGAGATCTTTTACCAGGTCTTCTCTCTAACACCTGCCCTGTCAGGGGGTTCAGTCAATGAACTTGTCAACAGCTTTAAGGCTAAAATATTAAATGTTATGGATACTATTGCTCCCACAAAGGTGAAGGTTATCTCTGGGAGGAAAAAGTCTCCATGGAGAAATTCCACACTGGTGAGAAATGAAAAAAGGGAGTGTCGGAAAGCCGAGCGCAGATGAAGAAAAACAAAACTTCAGGTTCATTATGACATCTATAAAGAGAAACTTCACTGTTACAACTTACAACTGAGGAATGCAAGGAAGTCATATTTTTCTGACATCATCACCAGAAATAGTCATAGTGCTCGCACATTATTTGCTGTAGTCGACAGGCTAAAAACTCTCCTGTGTCAGTAACACCTGAACTCTATTCCACTAAGGCCTGCAATGACTTTGCCAAATTCTTCACAGACAAAATCCAAAATATTAGACAAGCGGTTGGTTCATTAACGGCACGTTCAGATTATGTACAGTGTCCACGGAAAATCCGATTAAACACTATGAAACAGTTTTATCTCATAAACAGCAAAGATCTGGAGGACATCTAACGTCAGCTGAACTCCTCCTCTTGCTGCTTAGACATCCTGCCCACAGGCTTTTTCAAAAAGGTCTCAAAGATCTTGGAGTCAGATCTGTTACAGATTGTGAACTCATCTTTAATGTCGGGTGTTTTCCCAGAGCCACTGAAAACAGCTGTAATTAAACCCCTGCTGAAAAGAGACAATCTGGACAAGACACAAATGAACAACTACAGGCCCATCTCCAATCTTCCATTTTTAAGTAAGATCATTGAAAAGGCTGTTTTTCATCAGCTAAATGACTTCTTAAGACAAAGCAACTGCTACGACGTCTTTCAGTCAGGTTTTAGACAGCACCACAGCACTGAGACTGCTCTGACCAAAGTCATCAAAGACATCTGTTTGAATACTGACAGTGGAAAAATGTCTGTTAGTTTTACTGGATCTCAGTGCTGCATTTGATACTGTTGACCACATTATTTTACTCAAACGACTGGAGAACTGGGTGGGTCTCTCTGGCACTGTACTAAACTGGTTCAAAATGTACTTAAGAGAACAGGAAGTACTTTGTGTCAATAGGTAACTTTACATCTGAGCAGACGGGAATTACATGTGGAGTTCCCCAGGGTTCCATCCTGGGACCTCTTCTGTTTAACATCTATATGCTCCCACTGGCACAGGTAATAATAACAACAATATAAGTTACCATAGCTACGCAGATGACACACAGATATATATTAGAATGTCACCACGTGACCAAGGGCCTGTTCAGGCTCTTGGTAAATGCATTGAGGAAATTAATGACTGGATGTGCCACAATTTTCTGTAGTTGAACAAAAACAAAACGGAGGTAATTGTCTTTGGTGCTAAAGAGAAAAGATTGAAGGTCACCACAGGGCTTCAGTCCATACACCTAAAAACCACCAACCACATCAGAAATCTGGGTATAGTGATGGACTCAGACCTAAACTTTTAAAAACACATTAAGGCAATCACAAAATCAGCCTACTATCACCTTAAGAAAAACTCAAGGATAAAAGATCTGATGTCTCAGCAGGACCTGAAAAAACTAGTCCATGCGTTTATCTTTAGTCGGCTTGATTATTGTAACAGCGTCTTTACAGGTCTACCTAAAAAATCCATTAGGAAACTGCAGCTCATCCAGAACACTGCTGCTTGAGTTCTCACTAAGACCAAAAAAGTGGACCACATCAGTCCAGCTCTGTGGTCTTTACACTGGCTGCCTGTCTGTCAGAGGATAGACTTCAAAGTTCTGCTGCTGGTCTATAAAGCTCAGAATGGTTTAGGACCAAAATACATCAGTGATCTCCTGACCCAGTATGAACGTACCCGACCCCTCAGGTCATCTGGATCCGCTCTTTTATCAGTTCCCAGAGTCAGAACCAGACATGGAGAAGCTGCGTTCAGCTTCTATGCTCCACATGTCTGGAACAAACTCCCAGAAAGCCTCAGATCAGCTGAAATACTCAGTTTATTTAAATCCAGGTTAAAGACCCACCTGTTCTCAGCTGCTTTTGATTAGATTTTTATTCTAAGTTTAATCTGCACGGCTTCTTTTAAGATTCTTTTAAGATTTTTTTATTTCTTTTCTCACTTTAAATCATGGTTTTTATTCCTGTGCTTTTGCTTTTTCTGCACCCTGCTGTAATGCTTTTGATTTTTTATGTAAAGCACTTTGAATTGTCTTGTAACATGAATTGTGCTATACAAATAAACTTGCCTTGCTTTGGGTCACTAGGGCTTGTACACGTAATAAATGTAAATTTATACATTTTAGTGGTGATAAAAATAAATAAAAAAGAGCAAGTATATCTATTAGTATGTACAAGATTTCTTAAAACAGGTTAGAATAATGAAAATATGCTTATTTTATTTCCACAGTAGAGTAGCTGATGAACACAGATAAGACTAAATAAAGGCCATGTAGAAGATAACCAGCAGCTCCTGTTGAAGGTTTTTCTTCTTGCCACAGGAAGTACAGTCTCCATGTTCTTCTAAACAGTGTTGATATGAGGGGACCATCTCAGGTTCAGAGAGGGTTGTTCCTGGGAACCAGAAGTGATCCACAGTAGAAAGTGTTTTTTGGATGATGAGGGGAGGGGATGTTTAGGGTATTTTCAGGATCTCTAGAGTCTTTGTTATCAGTTTGCTCACTTTTTATTTGTGGCAGCTACACTAATACCTGTTTTCTAGTCTCAAATGTTAAGGCAAAAAATACACAAAGCTGAATGGTAGAATGGTGAGACACGGCTTTTAAAGTACAATCGTAACAGCTTGCCTTAAACATTAAAAGACGTATTCGTTTCCAAGATAAAGAGTTTACTTGTTTTTTTGTTTGTTTGTTTTTTGTTAACAGCATCAGTGTTGGATTCCAGGTCTAGTCTGTTGTTCATGTGAGATAACAGACAGAGATCTGTGGTCCTCCAAGACCTCCAGTTCTTTTCATAAAGTGCAAAAATGTAGATTTATTCCTAGACCCCTAGCCTCCTACCAGATTACCAGTTACTAAATAATCAGTATCTGTTTGTAGCTTTCTAAAGTAGCTTTCTAGTTTTCAAAAAGCCAGTCCATCTACAGGACAGTGTTTGGTGTTTATTTAATGCTGACCTATGATCACAGCAGTCCGAGAAAACCAGTTTCAAATAAGAACAGTAAACATTTTCATAGATTTTTCTAATCTGATTTGTTTGCAACACTGAAACTGATGCTTCGACATGAACTTTACTATTGCTTCACTTCTTTTTTCAGAGAAACTGTTAAGTAATCTTTAACTGAGCATGGCCCCCAACTCTTCTTTCTCTGGGTGATTTTATTCCTGACAACATGGAGGTGAGTTGTCTTGAACTTGTTCTTCTGCTTTGGGTTCCTGGAGTGCTGCATGGTAAGAGTGATGAACGTCTGATAGAAAATACATCTAAAATTGTGTCTGACCATTTGTCCGTTGTGGAATATTAGCTCAAACTCCAAAGCCTTGCAGCGCTCCCACCTTGGATGCAGGTTTCTTTCTCCCGGCGCAGGAATCATATCCTCATGGAACAAAGATCAGTTATTCCTGCAATGATGGATATAAACCAGCAGGAAGAGGCTGGTGGGGAACAAGCACATGTCTAGATGGTGAATGGTTTGATGCCCCAAATTGTGTTGGTAAGTGTTTCATTTATTTGCTGAAACAGTTTTTTAAGTACCTTTATGCCTTTTAGTTCAAGGCTGAGTGCTAAACAGAAGTTTGATTAGACTTGAACTTCAACTTTGTTAAGGAATCATGTATTGCTTTGAAAAGAACTTGTGACTCTTTGACTCCATATAAATTGTTCTTTGATATTTTTCTCACCGTAACAGTCTGTTTGCTGAATTTTCTTATTTACAATAGGTTTTCAATCCTGCAGCGAGCCTCCTAAAAGTCCTAAGGCCGTCATCATTAATCAGGACTATCAGGAGGAGTTTGCTCCAGATTCAGAAGTAGAGTATCAGTGTCAGGACGGATATACAACAGAGGAAGGAGCCACCAAGATATCTGTCTTTTGTAGAGCTGGACTTTGGACAGACGGCCCGACATGTAGTAAGTGGACAGCATTCATAAACTTACAGAGCCTGCCAAAAGTATTCATAATCCCAAACCTTTTAAAAATTGTCCTGTTAAAATCAGAAACTACAATGGATTTATTGACAAATTCAGTTCAGGTTATTTATATAGTGTCAATTCACAACACATCATCTCAGGGCAGAGCCAGGGAGAACCGTCATTCAGACTGCATTCCCCCACAAGGCTTAGGTTGTCTACTACTACCCCTCCCCCACACCACTACTCATCCAATGACTGGCTAACAGGAAATGGAAAGTTACACCAATGCAAAGTAGTGCATAACTGTGAAGTGGATGGAAAACGATACAGCTCTCTAACCCTCTAACAATCAGTAAAGTCTAGTGAAATCAATTGTCTACAGAATTCACAAAGATTAGAGTCATTAGAGAACAAACAGCATCATGGACAATAAGAAACACAACAGACAGGTCAGGGAGAAAGATGTAGAGACGTTTAAATCAGAGTTAGTGTCATGGTTTTAGGAAGACTTCTGACCCACATGCAAGATACTCTCAGGAGAAAATTGTAAAAGTTGAATTGCAATTTTAATGCATACAGTGAATATATGAATATAGCAAGGGTCTTAGTAAGGGAAGTTCTGATTTCAGTCAGGTTTCTGCCCCCACCATAGTACAGAAACAGCTCTGGTAAAGATCATCAACAGCTTTATGATGACAGCTGATTCTGGTATCCTCACCATTCTCACCCTTCTCAGTCTTAGTGCAGTATTTAACACAATTTCTCACAATATCCTTCTGAACAGATTAGCATCCATTGGAATTAGTCATACTTCTCTCCTGTTTTACCTGATATCTTTCAGGCCCCACTCAGTTTATCCAATATAAATCCCACTCCTTAAGTTCGATTCCCATTTCTGCACGTGTGCCCCAGGGCTCAGTATTAGGGCCCCTTCTATTCAATATATACATATTCCCTCTTGGCCAACTTTTTCATCAATTTAATATAATTATGCAGATGAGACCCAGCTCTACATTTCTTCCAAACCCCATTCCTCCCTTCCACATAGCCTCCCTTTCAGACTGCTTTATAGAAATTAGATCATGGTTCTCCTCTAATTTCCCCAAACTTAACAGTAATATAGCTTCAACTTTTAACTTTTTTTTTTTTTTTTTACTCGTTGGCACTGCCTCCACTTTAACCAAACTCCAGTTTCTCCACTAATACTGATTACTCCCCCATTCATCCTTCCCCTCTGGTGAAGAGACAGGGTGTCATACTTAATAGTACACTCTCATTTCAGTCTCATATTAATTATATCAACCAGTCTGCATACTTCCACTTACGTAACATTAACTGACTTAGTCCTTTCCCTACTCCCCTGCCATCCCCTGCCATCCTTGTCCATAGTCTCATCCCCTCCAGGATCATTTATTGCAGCTCTCCTATTTTTGGTCTCCCCAATAAATCCCTCCTTTATCTGAAACTCCTTCAGAACTCTGCAGCTCGGATCATAACTGGGACCCCCTCAAGAGAGCACACTACCCCAGTTCTTCAGCAGCTTGCCCATAGAATCAACTTTTCAAAATTTTAATTATCACATTTAAGTACATCCATAGCCTTGCCCCTCCTGATCTGTGTGACCTGCTTCACATTGCCACTCCTTCCCGTTCTCTCAGATCTTCGTCAGCCACTATAATTGTTGTTCCTTTTGCCCGGCTTGTCACCTTCGGGACTAGAGCTTTCAGTCACTCTGCTCCTTGCCTCTGGAACCCACTTTCTCCTGTCATCAGGAAAAAATACTAACTTCCTGTATTTAAGAAACAGCTCAAAACACATTTGTTCAAACTGGGTTATTCACTGTAGACACTGCTTTTAATTGTTATCTTGTCCACTGATTAGGTATTTTTAAATAATTGTTTTATTGATTGTTTATTAATTTACTGTTATTTTTTTCTTCTTCTCTGTAAGGCACCTTGGGTTTAAGAAAGGTGGCCTTTTTTATTATTATTATTATTATTATTATTATTGCATGTGCTTCTCTAGAACTTAACCAAACTAACCAAACACACATTTCTTATCAGTTTACAAAGCAGAGTCAATAACAAAGCTCATTTAAGAGATTGATTTGTTTTGCCTGTGATTCTGGAGAAATCAAAATGTGAGATGAGGAGTTAGACAAAGAAACTCCACTGTAACAGCTCGATGTTTTATGAAATACTATTGTTATTTTGCCCTGCAATGTTAAAAACAAACCGCCACCCTTGGCTCTGTGTCTCTTTCAGCACCTTCTGCCAGGCCCGGATCGAAGAACACTGAACCTACTTTGGTATCCGGTAAATAAGTGCATTCATTTCTCCATTTATATTACATGTAGGTGTCTAAAACATCTTTAAACTAACCATGCAAGTAAAACACAGCCATTTCTTATCACTTACATAGCTGAGTCAGAGAGAGGGATTTGTGGATTTATTTTTAACACCAAAGAAAAGAAAATGTGAGATAGAGAGCTAATCTTAGGAACTCCAACAGCTTGATATGTTTTATGAAATGATATTCCTCCTTTTCAGTCAATAATTGTGGAGACTTCCCTGATGTTCCAAATGGGGATGTTGTGCAACAGCAGGAACGTTCTTTGAAATACAAGTGTCAAAGGTATTATAAGTTAGTGGGTCCTGAAACAGTCGTGTGTTACAGCGTGGGCAGGTGGTCTGAAGTCCCCATTTGTAAAGGTAAAAGGAAAACACTAAATGTCCTTCATAAAAGGAAGACAGAAAGAAAAGTTTTTTGCTTTCTGCTTTTTTCACAGAGGATTTCTGTCTTCTAAAGCCTGGAGACTATCCTGATTTAAAACTAACTGGCACTAAATACTTCACTAATGGGAAAACACAGGAGCTGGACTGTGTTGATAAGTGGATGTTTGCTAATTACTCTGTGGTCCGGTGCATTGACGGGAAACTGTATGTATCCAGATGTAAGTATCAGTTTAAGCACAATTTAGATAGTAAAAACAATGGAGCAGATAGACCATGAATAGTAACATTTCTTACAGTTTGCAGTTAAAACATTGTTGTATTTGCTGTCTGCCATGTTTTGCATGACATGCCCACAAATATAAAGTATCACATTTAGACTAAAAGCCAGTCGTTGCAGTCGTGGTATTTTCCACCAGTGGCATCCTCGTGTCTAGCACCATAGAACCAACATATTACATCATACTACATCAGGGGTGCCTACCGATGCAAAAAAATATGTGGCTCAACAGGGACCACCAAGCGTAGATGCCTTGATTGCACTCCTAGAAAACCACCAGGTGACTGTGAGCCTGATGAAGCCTGAAGTACCCAAAAACCTCGCTTGGAGACCGAGACAAGAGCGAGAACCGCCTAGGAAACCCCAGGGAAACTGGAAAGAGGAAAGGCCCCCACGAAATCCTGCTCCATTCCGGTGCTTTACGTGTGGGGGAGGGGGACACCTGGCCCGGGATTGCCCAGGCCGAGAGGAGCCGATGCCCACCGTCAGTACCTCGGAATCCAGGTCCCCATGCCATTTTCTTACCACCTGTTGGGCTCATGAGGGGACGGCCGCCCCTAGAATCCCTGTTAAGATCGGGGGCAAAGACACAGAAGCACTTATAGACTCAGGCAGTATGGTAACACTAATCCGGCCAGAATTTGCCGGACCTGTCATGGGGAAAGAGATCTCTGTTTCCTGCAACTTTTAGATGCATTTCTTCTCCAACACATATGAATAAAAACATTCGCTCGATACCAGGCCTCTGCAGAGCTGAAGGAATGAATGCTGATGAGGGAAATCAGCCATGTGATCTGGGTGTGTTGGAGAAGGGATGCATCTAAATTTGCAGGATAGCTCTCGACGACTGGAGGTGGACACCGCTGTTACATGCTAAACAGAAGGGTACATCTAAAAAATTGAATGTAGTGAAAAGGCTTAATTGTTTTGTGACTTCTTTTAGAAAAGGAAACTCATATATTATATTCACTAAACACAGAGTAAAATATTTCATTTTAACATTGTAGACTTCACACACAAGGCTGAGAGGGTTAGCTCTGGAATTCACAGTAGTCATTCACCAGGCCGAACTTCATTGGAGCAAAACTTAGAGTTCTTTATTTATCATAAGGCGGGGTCAAGGTTAAAGAGGAGAAAAAACTTGAACTTAGGGTCTTCTTCTCAGGGTGCTCCTTTTGCTTCGATTTACTTCTGGAGAAGAGGCAGAAGAGGTGTACGGTTAGTTAAAGAGATTCCCCTTACTCACGCCGTCAATTACGCCTCTGCCTTCTAGAAGGTAGCTGTGCTGGCTGGCCATGTATGCTTCCAACACTGTGGCTGTCTTCTTCCCCTGCTTCCTCTCTCACTGTGGCTTCTTTGTTCCCTTTTATGTGATACCTGATTGGGCCCAACAGCCTGCAGCTGGGGCTGCCTGTCAGAGGGGAATGCTGCACACCTGTGTTAGAGCTGTCCTTGGTCCTGAACACCACTATTCCACCCAGACATTGTGCCCTCTTGATGGTACTCTCCATGGTACTGAAGGTGTCTGTGCTGCATTGTGATGGACGGTTTCCTTCCGGCCACCACATACCCCCTTTTCCAGCTCCAAACTCCTATTTGGAGCGCACACCCAAGCGCAGTCATGCCTCCTGGACATGGCATCAGCGTTCGCATGAGAGCTTCCAGCCCGGTGTTCCACTTTAAACTGGAAGTCCTGCAACTGAAGAAACCAGCGAGTGATTCTTGCATTTTTCCCTTTGTTTTGAGACATCCATTTTAGGTGAGCATGATCAGTTATTAAAACAAATTTCCGACCCAACAGATAATACCTCAGTTTTTCAATCGCCCATTTTACAGCAAGACATTCTTTCTCGATTGTGGCGTAATTCTTTTCATGGGGCAGCAGCTTACGGCTAATAAATATGATGGGGTGTTCCAGGCCATCTTGCCACTGAGACAATACTGCTCCGACCCCTACTTCAGAGGCATCTGTCTGTAGAACAAACGGTTTGTTGAAGTTCGGGGCCTGTAGGACTGGTTCACAACAGAGAGACTGTTTGAGCTCGGTGAAGGCCTGTTCTGCTTCTTTGGTCCAGCTCACCTGGTTTGGGAGGTACTTGCGGGTTAGCTCAGTAAGGGGGGCTGCTTTTGTGGCGAAGTCAGGTATGAATATCCGGTAGTAACCAAGTAGCCCAAGGAAGGTTCTTAGCTGTTTCTTGGTTTGAGGTCGGGGCCAGTTGAGTATGGTGTCGATTTTCTTAGGCTGGGGTTTCACATTTCCTTTCCCAACAGTGTACCCTAGATAGTTGGCCTCCTCTTGGGCGAGTGAACACTTGCCTGGGTTTGCCGTAAGAGCCGCTGACCGTAATGCTTGTAACACAGCCTCTAGATGGTGAAGATGCTCCTCCCAACTCCTGTCATGGATAACAATGTCGTCAAGGTATGCAGCAGCATATTGCTGGTGGGGACGGAGGACTCTATCCATGAGCCTTTGAAACGTGGCTGGTGCTCCGTGGACCCCAAAAGGAAGGACCCGGTATTGAAAGGTCCCCTCAGGAGTGGAGAAGGCGGTTTTTGGTTTGGCTTGGGGGGTTAAAGGTACTTGCCAGTACCCTTTGGTCAAGTCAAGGGTTGTGATAAACCGTGCAGGGCCCAGTCGCTCGATTAACTCATCTATCCTTGGCATAGGGTAGGTATCGAATTGGGAAACTTCATTCAGCTTTCGGTAGTCATTACAGAATCGTGTGCTCCCATCTGGTTTCGGTACAAGGACGATAGGGCTAGACCACGCACTTTGGGACTCCTCTATGACACCTAGGTCAAGCATCTTCTTCACTTCGTTTCGGATGGCTTCCCTTTTGGCTTCTGGGATCCTGTAGGGTCGAAGCCTAACTACCTTCCCCGGTTCAGTTACTATATCGTGGGCTATAATGGTGGTCCGTCCAGGCAGGTCCGAGAAGACGTCGCGGTTTCGCCACACGAGTTCACGTAACTCTTGCTTTTGCCTAGGGGAGAGCTGGTTACCCATCTTTACCTGCGGGGTTATAGGAGAAGTGACACTGGCTGTGAGCACATTGCTTGTAGGCAGGATAGGTTCATGCCACATTTTCAGAAGGTTTATATGGTAGATTTGCTGGCCCTTCCTTCGGCCAGGTTGGCGTACTCTGTAGTTGACCGGGCCCACCCGCTCTACAATCTCATAAGGTCCCTGCCACTTGGCCAGGAACTTGCACTCGTTTGATGGTACTAGTACTAATACCTTTTCCCCGGGGTGAAAATCTCTTATCTTGGCTCCCCTGTTGTATATTTTGGCCTGTTGTTGTTGTGCCTGTTGCATGTGTTCTCTTACTATCGGCCAGACTCGTGCCATTCTGTCGTGCATCTGTTCAACATGTTCGATGACGGTGCGGTGTGGTGATGGTTGCTGTTCCCAACTCTCTGATTAGCGATGTCCAGAATCCCTCGAGGTCGTCGTCCATAGAGGAGTTCAAAGGGCGAGAAACCAGTGGAGCTTTGTGGGACTTCTCGAATAGAGAACAAGACATATGGTAACAGGTGATCCCAATTTTTCCCATCGATGTCAATCACTTTCTTTAACATTTGTTTAAGGGTTTTGTTTAACCTCTCTACCAGTCCATCCGTCTGGGGGTGGTATATGGAGGTTTTGATTTGTTTTACCTTCAATTGCCGGCAGGTCTCTTTCACAACCGTAGACATGAAGCAAGAACCTTGGTCAGTAAGGATCTCGTCTGCGATCCCCACCCAGCTGAAGAGTTGGACCAGTTCTCTGGCAATGGCCTTTGAGGTGGCTGATCGGAGAGGTATTGCCTCGGGGAACCGGGTGGCATAGTCAAGGATGACTAGAAGGTATCGGTGTCCCCGATTCGATTTTGGCAGCGGTCCCACAATGTCCAGTGCAATCCTGCTGAAAGGGGTCTCAATGATTGGTAGAGGAATAAGGGGATTTCGGTAGGTTACCTTGGGGCTGTTGAGTTGACATTCAGAACAGTGTCGACAATATTCTTCTACTGCCTTTTTAACCCCGGGCCAATAGAACCGTGTGAGGATCCTTTCATAGGTCTTCTCTGTCCCCAAATGGCCCCCCAGCAGGTGAGTGTGGGCGAGATATAACACTTTAGTGGTGTATGGGTTGGGGACCAGCAACTGATTTATAATTTCACCTCTTCGCTGATCTACTCTATACAACAATCTGTTTTTGACCATAAAATGTGGGTAAGAGAGTCTGCTCACCCCAACTTGTGGCTGGCCCTCAATCACCTGGGCATTCCCCCATGCTTGGCTTAGTACCGGGTCTTGCAGTTGAGCGGTGCCAACCCGTCCCAGCCTTTCTCCTTGAAGGATTTCTGCCGGGGGAAATTCAGAAAATACTTCATGGGATTCTATATCGTCACGAACCTGTACACCTTCGGGGTCTTCTGAAGCAGAGGCAGTGGAGTCAGAGTGATGTTCCTCACCTCTATCCCCATCGTGGGGCTCTTCAGGGCTGGTTGCATCTGCATCTGTGGTCCCGGTATTGGTTAGAAAAACGGAGTGGCTGGACAGACTGCCTCTTCTTCTGCGCCGAGTAGGCTTCCTCCCCTCTGTGGCTCGGGTTGTCCAGTAGGCAGAAAAGGCTTGACAGTCTCGGCCTACGAGAACAGGAACTGGCAGGTGCTCGACGACCCCTGCTCGTACCCGGAACTGCCCCCGTGGGGTGACCAGGCTTAATTCAGCAGTGGGGTAGTTTCTGGTGTCCCCATGGATACAGGAAACAGAGATCTCTTTCCCCATGACAGGTCCGGCAAATTCTGGCCGGATTAGTGTTACCATACTGCCTGAGTCTATAAGTGCTTCTGTGTCTTTGCCCCCGATCTTAACAGGGATTCTAGGGGCGGCCGTCCCCTCATGAGCCCAACAGGTGGTAAGAAAATGGCATGGGGACCTGGATTCCGAGGTACTGACGGTGGGCATCGGCTCCTCTCGGCCTGGGCAATCCCGGGCCAGGTGTCCCCCTCCCCCACACGTAAAGCACCGGAATGGAGCAGGATTTCGTGGGGGCCTTTCCTCTTTCCAGTTTCCCTGGGGTTTCCTAGGCGGTTCTCGCTCTTGTCTCGGTCTCCAAGCGAGGTTTTTGGGTACTTCAGGCTTCATCAGGCTCACAGTCACCTGGTGGTTTTCTAGGAGTGCAATCAAGGCATCTACGCTTGGTGGTCCCTGTTGAGCCACATATTTTTTTGCATCGGTAGGCAGGCCACGTGTGCACCGATCAATCACCACTCTTTCTACCGCAGGTGGCCCATCTCCTTCGTCCAGCCAGCTTCTTACCATGCGGGTTAACGTGGTTACTTGAGCCCGAGCTGGAAGTGATGGACAGTATTCCCAGCTATGGACACGCTGGGCCTTGGCAGGCAGGCTGAGGCCATATTGGGCCAGGATCGACCTCTTGACCACTTCATAGTTTGTGGCCTCATGAACGGTGAGGTCACGGCAGGCTTTCTGGGCTTCCCCGGTTAGCAGAGGGAGTATCAGGTTCGCCCAGTCTGCCCTGGGCCATCTCTCTCTTTGGGCAGTTTTCTCAAAAAGGTCAAGATAGGTTTCAACATCATCTTCTATAGTCATTTTGGTCAGATAATCTTGGGGCCTCCTACCGTGTGCCTCAGTCCTTCGACAGAGCTCTGTGACTGCTGCATTCAGGGTCGTTTGGGCCTGCAGAATGGCGGTCAGGGCTTCCTCCATTTTCTTAGTGTTTCTCTTTACTGTCTGAATCCCAGGCGAGGCTCACCTCCTGCCCACATTCTCCACCATCTGTGGACTTCACACACAAGGCTGAGAGGGTTAGCTCTGGAATTCACAGTAGTCATTCACCAGGCCGAACTTCATTGGAGCAAAACTTAGAGTTCTTTATTTATCATAAGGCGGGGTCAAGGTTAAAGAGGAGAAAAAACTTGAACTTAGGGTCTTCTTCTCAGGGTGCTCCTTTTGCTTCGATTTACTTCTGGAGAAGAGGCAGAAGAGGTGTACGGTTAGTTAAAGAGATTCCCCTTACTCACGCCGTCAATTACGCCTCTGCCTTCTAGAAGGTAGCTGTGCTGGCTGGCCATGTATGCTTCCAACACTGTGGCTGTCTTCTTCCCCTGCTTCCTCCCTCACTGTGGCTTCTTTGTTCCCTTTTATGTGATACCTGATTGGGCCCAACAGCCTGCAGCTGGGGCTGCCTGTCAGAGGGGAATGCTGCACACCTGTGTTAGAGCTGTCCTTGGTCCTGAACACCACTATTCCACCCAGACATTGTGCCCTCTTGATGGTACTCTCCATGGTACTGAAGGTGTCTGTGCTGCATTGTGATGGACGGTTTCCTTCCGGCCACCACAACATGTAATGTTATATTGTGATAAATATAGGCTGGAGAGGAAAATACTCAAATGTGAGCAACAAAAATAATGTTCACTTAGGGCCCATCCACACAGAGACGCGTTTCACTGTATTCGTATACATTTTTTATCGTATCAGCGTTTCGTCCAAACGGATCCGGCGTTTCGGAGACTGAAACCGCTATTTTTTGAAACCGGGTCCCAAAGTGGATAAATCTGAAAATGACGCCCTTGCGGTTTCGTATGTACAGCGAATCCAAATATTTTCTGAAACGATGATGTCATCACATCACGTTTCGGCTGCGTCACACGTAACTGCAACAACAATACTGCCGGACTACATCATTTTGTTCGTGCTGCAGAAGCTACTAAGCCTACTAGATTTATTACAGCAAAATCTATTGCTTTGTTATAAATGTATTCTTCTTGGCAAGTCTCTGATTGTTGGAATGGCCAAACAGAGCTTCGATGCCAACTTTGCCTGATATTGTCCCAAATTAGTAAAGGATTCCGGCGTAAAATGTTTAGCACAGACACCTAAACCAGTGGGAAGGGTTGTAGGAACCGCGTCATTAAAAGTGAATTTAATTCACTGGTCCCTGATAGCTTGGTCCGTTCTTGGGAGAGAAAAAATATTTCCATGTTTATTCTGGCAGTAAACAACAGAGCAACTCACGTGTGCACAACGTTTCTGCATCTTTCACGGTCAAGTTCGTTCTTCGAATCGGAATTCAGTAATGGGAGAGGGGCAGGGCGGGCTTCCTGCAGCATAGTTCTGCGATGTCCATATATGGTATATCCTGCGCCGACTTGACGTCAAGTCGGACAGAAATTATCATCACGTATTTGAGTGCGCGTGCACGTGGGCTGGTTGACAAACCAAAGGGTAAACAAACGCTTCAGTTTTAAATATCAGCTTCCCGCCCAGTGTATAATTGTTAGGCAATCATAACATACATTTTTTTTCTCGTGGAAAAGTGAAAATTACAGGTCATGACTCCTTTAATAACTGCAGTTTTTAATGCCTGGGGGAAGACACCTGACAGAAGGGATGAGTTAACTATTTGAATCAGATCAGACCCAATGACAGGGGAAACTTTCTTAAGGAAAACTGTGGGTAGGATATCAAGACAGCGGGAGGAGGAGCTTAATTTGTTAATGATTTCTTCAAGGTTTTATTTGGTGTAATTCATGGAATTCTAAAATTGTTTTCTACATTGGTGTTAAGTGGGTATAAAATTGGTAGTCGGTTCGGTGCTGCGGTACAGACCGACCATGTAATTGTTGGAATCTTTTCAGTGAAAAAGCAGGCAAATTCATTGCAGGCCCTGGTAGAATTTCGTTAAGGGGCTACTCTCACTGGAGGATTAGTTAGTCTTTCCACTGTTGCAAACAGAGTTTGTGCATTATTAATGCTTCTGTTATGATTTCAGAGAAGAAAGTTTCCCTAGCATCTTTCTAGGTTAACTGATATCTGTTCAGTCTCTCTTTGTAGATCTCACAGTGAACCTGGAGTAGAGTTTTCCGCCATTTTCTCTCGGCTCATTGACACTCCCTTTTTTCACTACGTACCAGTGGATCGCTTGCCCACGGAGACTTCTTTCTACCTGAGACTACTTTCACTTTAGTTGGAGCAATGGAATCAATGATGTCTGAGATTTACGCGAGGAAATTATCTACCAGCTTGTTTACTGAGTTGGAGTTGAGAGATGAGGGGGATGTGGTGGGAGGGTAAATATGTTTAAAAGTTTCAACTGAACTGTCCTCGAGAAAAAGATTTTTTACAGTTGTCTCACTGTGGCTATATAGTTTAGCAGAGATGGTACTTTCAAAGAAAATACAAAAATGATCAGATAATGCAATATCAATTATTTATTTCAATTGTGTGTTGGCTGTTCCACATGCTGGCTCAGGCCGAAGTTCTGAAGAGTGTCACTTAATGTTTTTGCTAGTCTATCATGGGGGTTGTCAGAATGGATCTTGCAGTCCCCCCAAATGATTAATTGATTATAATCGATACATATTACAGAAAGAAGGTCGCTGAAATCATTAAAGAAGTTAGAGTTAAGTTTTGGGGGTTTATATAAACTTAGAAATAAAGCTTTGCTGAGCTCATTTATCTGGGTGGCTAGGTATTCCAAAGAGTCAAATGTGCCCAGGGATACATTTTCAAAGTTTATTGAGTTATGAAAAATAAATGAAAAAGTAAAGTAGCCATGCCTATTGTAGAGTGCGCTCAGACCCCCTGGGGCATCTATAGACCTTTGGCACTGTAACATAGGGTAATGGGCTCCACAATCCAATGGGACAGGCTCTGCCTCGACGAAGCCTTACCCTTGGAAGGCTTGGCAAAGCATAAAAACAGTTGGTCAGATGATCGAAAACACTGAGTGTGGTCAACATAAGCCCTAAGAGCATGACCTGAGCATAAACAATGCAACCTCCTCTGCTCCTCAGAGTCAAAAGGAGGAGGATTAAAGCCCAAAAGCTCCATGGTCATAGAACCATGGTCCAGCGGGCTGACCTTGGGCAGATACACCGCATTCGAACGTAGGGTGACCTTTGACCCATCCGACGAAAATTCCAGCCACGAAGGGTGCACGGAAAGAACATGAAGTTCTCTCACCACTTTGCCAAGGCCAGCAACAGAACGTGGGCCTTCTTATAAAACAGAAACTTCACGTCCATTGACTCAATAGGCTCAAAAGGGGGGGCACAAAGGCCTCCAGCACCAATGTTAGATCCCAGGAAGAAAGAGAAGGCCTAATTACCGGTCTCATTTTGCAAATCCCCTTCAGAAACCACACAGCTAAGGGGTGTGCGCCAGGAGAAACCCCCTTAAAGCTTTCGCGGCATGCAGAAATATCTGCCAGATTAACAAATAATATATAGGGTGTTAAAATTAATGTAATACAGTCTGTGTAACCAATTATTAACTTTCTTTTACTTATTAACCTTTAGGAATTAGGATATCCCTTTAGGAATCCCCTAAAGGTCTGTACTGTGCTGTGTGTTCATGCTACAAGGCAAAATATAGATATTAACTTAGGAGTAAAGCATTCTTGGTGTTTTGGTCATGTTGCAAAACTAATTATAAATCAAAATCAAAGCTGATACTGTATGCTAATAGATAAAGGAGTCATAATAACATATTACATGCTTTGAATTTCTTATGTACAGCTATGCAGTGTTGGATGGGTCGCTGTAGGTGATGATGCGACACTTATAACCGGAGGCTTAATATAATAAAGAGACTTGAGACTTGACTTGGACTCTAGCTCAAAGACTTGAGACTTGACTTGGACTCTAGCTCAAAGACTTGAGACTCGACTTGGACTCTAGCTCAGAGACTCGTGAGCATCTCTGGCCTGATGTCCCATTGTACCTACGTTGTACGTTGAATTGACTGAAAGGGAACTGGGCTTCTTAAACACCTCGGCTCAACCACAGGCTGATCTCCACACCACGGCGCATTGACACAGTAGTTCATGCAAAATTTACTTGACAGTCAGGTGCTATAGAAGTGTGCAGGAATTACAGTGCCAGGCTAACTTGTAAAAAATGTTTTAGCTTGGTCAATAAATTATTCTCAGCTGCACATTCTTTGCTTGATCATGATACCATCAAATGGTATTCTGCTAATGAATTGGACTGAGTCGTGGTTAAAGGGGGAGATGTGTGACCTTTAATTGAGATGGGTAACTGTTGTCTTCACAAACCAGGAGGTCATCTGAGAAGTCACTGTACAAATGGAGGGGTGGCAAATCCAGTATCAAGAGATGGTGACCTGCATGTTTTAGATGTTACCCTGGGTTAAGTCACCAGAATTGAATGCTTGGTTCATTGCAAGGCTCCTGCAGAACATGATGACAGACTGCGCAGGTACTTCAACCATTCATTCAGCTACGGTATGTTAACACAGGAAAACATCTTAAACATCCAGGGCACTGACCCAGCAGGGCTGTAGTTGGCCACAGTTGGAATAGGTATTTAAATTGAAAGGTATTGAAATTCTAATACATTTCTGATTTTTTTTTCAGGTTGCAACAGGGCCCAGATACATCAAGTTAGTGTTTGTTTTTTACTTAAAAAATATATAGTTTTATTTCTTACACGCAGTTTATATTTCTTGCATCTCAAAGTATCCCTGTTAATTGTATTATTTGTATGTATTTTTTTATTTTTTGAGAAACATCTACAACAGTTCATTTTTGTTCTTTAATTTCTTTTCTGTTACCAGAATGTATGCTAAGACTGAACCATTAGGAGAAGATCTGGCTCCCTTCGGCTGATGGACTGAGAACAAATGCAAGCACGGACCCAACAGTTTGAGACTGACTACGTTCCTAACCACCATGTTGGCTTTTCATTCTGTTATAACAATAAAGTTAAATCTTTTCTCTTCATGTTTGTCTATGTCTGTATGTAAAGTAAGAAAGTAAAACTACAAAAGTCCTCCCTGGTAACCCAAGCCCAGATCCGTTAAAATCATCAAAGCTGTCAGCCTGTGATCCAAACCTGCTCACTGTGGCACTGCAACAGATTTAATAACCTGCATACCTCTGCTCTTACTCTGACCTTGACTCAAGAGAAGCAGCAATATCTCAAACATCTCAACTGCCTCTAAATGTCAGGAAATTTATCCTTGCAAACAAGGCATTTTGCACACAGGTAATACACCCATACCAAAATGATGTTCCTCATCAAAAATCACCATAGTTTTTCTCAGGTTTTGATATTTCTATGATTTTTATCTTTCTGCCTTTCTTCTGATTTAAAAAAATCTATTGATCAAAATACCAGGATTATCTTTTTTTTTTTTTTTTTGCTTTAATTGTTCATGTTAAAAAATAAAAGTACTACATCTGTACAGACCTTACATCTGGTTGGTTGGTTAGTTAGTTAGTATTAAAAGGATAAAATAACCCAAGAGATGAGAACTTGTGTATTTGTTTAGTAGAGCAAAGTTAAATACTTAATTGTTGAGTTTATATCTTTCATCAAATTCAATTTAAAAATACTTTATCTATCCCAGAAAGGAAATTAAATGTAATTCATATCATCCAAGTATGCCCCACCTCTCGCCCCACGACTGCTGGAGATAGGCACCAAACCCCCTGCAACCCTGCATAGGATGGATGGGTACAGATAATGGATGGATCATCCAAGTAATTTTAAAGGTTTGTTGACGATGGTAATACTGTGGGCAGGAATGATCTCAGGTAGCCGTCAGTCTTGCAATGAATCTAAGGAGGCCTCTGACAGAAGATTGTTGGTGTTAGTATGTCATGACATGCTAATAACTCAATATCCAGACAGCAGAGACAATATTCCAAAGTAGCATGTCAAGGATGAAGCAATCAGTTTTTGCTAATCCACCTCATTTCCTTTTGCAATAGAGGTGGATTAGCCACTTTAAATCATAGGATCACATCCCCAACTCCAACGTCTCTGGCCGGCTTCCTAACAAGACAGAGAGAGGTTGGAGTAGGCAATATGATCCTTTCCCATTATAATCACTGGTAGATGGGATTTGCACTTTCTCCTTCTCTCTCTGCCTTTTGATCCTCCTCTACATCCATGAAGCCTCCTTTTCTACTCCTCTGAAATTTGGGGTCATAGTTCACAATAAGAGACCCTTTTTGGCCACCACCATCACCAGCTTTAATAACTGTTTGAAGAAAAGTGTATTTCTATGGGTTGGATTTTTCCTTCAGCTTTTCGGTTTATTTAATAACTGCTTTTAGTAATTCTACTCCCATCGTCTCCCAGAATTTGTCTGGCCACCTTGAAAGTAGTATTCCAGCACTTATAACCCAAAGAAAAGATTCTAGCAATTAGACGGTCAGTCTGTACCTCAGCACCGAGCCAACTACCAATGTTATACCCAGCTAACACCAATGTAGAAAAAATGTCAGAATTCCATGAATTAAACCCAAAAAAAGTCATTAACCAATTAAGCTCCTCCTCTTGCTGTCTTTATATCTTACCCACTTTTCTTAGAAAGTTTCCCCTGTCATTGTGTCTGATCTGATTCAAATAGTGAACTCATCCCTCCTCCCAGGTCTCTTCCCCCAGGCTTTAAAAACAGCAGTTATTAAACCAGTGCTACAAAAGAATAATCTGGACAACACGTTAATGCAGAACTACAGGCATTTTTCTAGTCTTCCATTCATCAGTAAAATTATAGAAAAAGTTGTTATTCAGCAGTTAAATAGCTTCCTAACAATGACCAACAGCTTTGATGTTTTTCAGTCTGGTTTCCGTGCTCACCACAGACTGCCCTTGTCAAAGTTTTCAAGGACATCTGCAGAAATACAGACTGTGGTAGAACCACAGTGCTGGTTCTGTTGGACCTCAGTGCAGCATCTGACACTGTTGATCATGATATATTATTGGAACCACTGGAGAGCTGGGTCGGACTCTCTGGTACAGGACTTGGCTGGTTCGATTCTTACCTAAAGAACACGGACTTCTCTGTTTCAATAGGAAACTTTTCATCAGAACAAAGAGAAATCACATGTGGGGTGCCCCAAGGCTCCATCCTGGGGCCTCTCTTATTTAATATCTACATGCTCCCACCAAACCAGATTATAACAACCAATAACATTAGCTACCATAACTATGCAGATGATACTCAGCTCTACATTACGATGTCACCAGGTGACTGAACCCATCTAAACCCTAAGTAAATGCATTGACCAAATCAATGGATGCATGTACCACAACTTTCTCCAGCTGAACAGAAACAAAACAGAAGTAATCATTTTTGGACCTAAGGAAATAACTATCAAGAGTCCGGACACAGCTTCAGTTAATACAGCTAGAAACCACTGATCAGGCCTGAAATCGGACATGCCAACTTTTCATGTGCTGTCCGGGGCATCCGGGGGGATTTATAGACTGATGAAAATGTCCAGGTTTTTATTGTATTTCATAGGACCATACTTAAACTGACTGGTGTGATGCATGCAGTATGACAGCCTTTCTCTCATGTGACGTCCTCCCGAGCTGCTGTCTAAGTGCCTGGTTCTGATCCGTTTATTGACGGCACAGACAGCAGGCTGTGCACCGGGTTGCGCCACACCGCACCTCACCGCGTTGCATTGCGCAGCGCTGCTCTGCACCCAGTTACTGCTGTTTACAAGAAGTCAAAGCACAAGCTTCATGCATGAACCACAAAATATATACCGTCCAGTCGCAACACATGGGTGGCACCAGTCACAGAGCTGGCATGTGTGTTTCTAGGTGTGACAAAAGTGACAAATATCCCATAGAACACATGGACACAAAAACTATAAAAAGCCTGAGCAAAGTGAGTGTTCATCTATAAACTGACTGTGGAGGATGAAGATGCAAACTAAACAGAGTTAAGCACTTTTTTATTGTTTTTGAGTCTGCAGCAGTTTACTTTTATTACAGTGAAAAGAAAATAATATTTAGTTTTCTCAGAAGATTATTTCAGATATTTCTTCGGTTTTTGTCCAGTGTAATTTAAAAAGTAAGCTATTATTGTTGCTGGTAACTTTTTTAATTCAGAAGAGTAACTATTTCTATTATAATTTATTTCTAAAGATTATAAAATCATTTTTCTACTTGTGAAAGCCTTTTTGAAGTTTGTTATTTAACTAATCTTTTCTAACCACATTGAGAATGCACACTTTAAATATGTTAAAATCAAAAGTCTTGGCCAGGTTCTGAAAGTGTTTCAGTACTGTGCCAGATGGCCTCTTTTTTTGGAAATCAAAATATGGTCACCCTACTCAGACCTGAACCTCCAGGTTCGCATAAAGGCAATAAGAAGGTCAGTCTTCTATCACCTGAAGAACATTTCTAGGATTGAAGGACTGATGTCGCAACAGGACCTCGAAAATCTCATCAATGCGTTTATCTTTAGTCGGATTGATTACTGCAACAGCGTTCTTACAGGTCTGTCTAAAAAGTAAGTCAGACAGCTGCAGCTGATCCAGAATGCTGCTGCTCGTGTTCCTCACTAGAACCAGTAAAGTAGAGCACATCAACCCAGTTCTAAAGTCCTTACACTGGCTCCCTGTAGCTCAGAGAATAGACTTCAAAATACCTTTACTAGTTTTTGAATCATTAATTGGCTTAGCACCAAAGTATGTTGAACATCTACTGTTACTATACTAACCCACCAGAACAATCAGGTCCTCTAATTCCAGTCTACTCAACATCCCTAGAATTAGAACCAATCATGGAGAAGCAGCTTTCAGTTTCCATTCTCCTCTTATCAGGAACAAACTTACAGACAACTGCAAAGCTGCTGAAACACTGAGTTATTTTAAATCACAACTAAGAACTCATCTTTTTAGAGCTGCCTTTGAGTAATGCTTTCATGCATCATATGTTTTCTTTGTGTTTCATGCTTTTTTGCTGTTTTTACTTCATGCTAAATTCATGTTGGCTTTTGAGTAATTGTTTTTATGTGTCATATGCTCTGTGTGTTTTATGCTTTATGGCTGTTTTTACTTTGTCCCCTAATCATGTAAATAACCTTGATTTACCTCATTGTTGAAAGTGTGCTATACAAATAAAATTGCCTTGCCTTCTTGTGTGTTTGTTATATTTGAACTAAGCTACATTATGTGAATATTGGAATGCTTTGAACACTTCAATTTGCACATTGGAGATCAATAAAGATGTACACGTGTTATTAAATGTAAGTTTTGAACTATTTCACAGCTACAGTGGCTTGCAAAAGTATTCGGCCCCCTTGAACTTTTCCACATTTTGTCACATTACAGCCACAAACATGAATCAATTTTATTGGAATTCCAGGTGAAAGACCAATACAAAGTGGTGTACATGTGAGAAGTGGAACGAAAATCATACATGATTCCAAACATTTTTTACAAATAAATAACTGAAAAGTGGGGTGTGTGTAATTATTCAGCCCCCTTTGGTCTGAGTGCAGTCAGTTGCCCATAGACATTGCCTGATGAGTGCTAATGACTAAATAGAGTGCAGCTGTGTGTAATCTAATGTCAGTACAAATACAGCTGCCCTGTGACGGCCTCAGAGGTTGTCTAAGAGAATGTTGGGAGCAACAACACCATGAAGTCCAAAGAACACACCAGACAGGTCAGGGATAAAGTTATTGAGAAATATAAAGCAGGCTTAGGCTACAAAAAGATTTCCCAAGCCTTGAACATCCCACGGAGCGCTGTTCAAGTGATCATTCAGAAATGGAAGGAGTATGGCACAACTGTAAACCTACCAAGACAAGGCCGTCCACCTAAACTCACAGGCCGAACAAGGAGAGCGCTGATCAGAAATGCAGCCAAGAGGCCCGTGGTGAGTCTGGATGAGCTGCAGAGATCTACAGCTCAGGTGGGGGAATCTGTCCATAGGACAACTATTAGTGGTGCACTGCACAAAGTTGGCCTTTATGGAAGAGTGGCAAGAAGAAAGCCATTGTTAAAAGAAAACCATCAGAAGCCCCGTTTGCAGTTTGCCACAAGCCATGTGGGGGACACAGCAAACATGTGGAAGAAGGTGCTCTGGTCAGATGAGACCAAAATGGAACTTTTTGGCCAAAATGCAAAACGCTATGTGTGGCGGAAAACTAACACTGCACATCACTCTGAACACACCATCCCCACTGTCAAATATGGTGGTGGCAGCATCATGCTCTGGGGGTGCTTCTCTTCAGCAGGGACAGGGAAGCTGGTCAGAGTTGATGGGAAGATGGATGGAGCCAAATACAGGGCAATCTTGGAAGAAAACCTCTTGGAGTCTGCAAAAGACTTGAGACTGGGGCGGAGGTTCACCTTCCAGCAGGACAACGACCCTAAACATAAAGCCAGGGCAACAATGGAATGGTTTAAAACAAAACATATCCATGTGTTAGAATGGCCCAGTCAAAGTCCAGATCTAAATCCAATCGAGAATCTGTGGCAAGATCTGAAAACTGCTGTTCACAAACGCTGTCCATCTAATCTGACTGAGCTGGAGTTGTTTTGCAAAGAAGAATGGGCAAGAATTTCAGTCTCTAGATGTGCAAAGCTGGTAGAGACATACCCTAAAAGACTGGCAGCTGGAATTGCAGCAAAAGGTGGTTCTACAAAGTATTGACTCAGGGGGCTGAATAATTACACACATTCCACTTCTCACGTGTACACCACTTTGTATTGGTCTTTCACGTGGAATTCCAATAAAATTGATTCATGTTTGTGGCTGTGATGTGACAAAATGTGGAAAAGTTCAAGGGGGCCGAATACTTTCGCAAGCCACTGTATAAGAGTAATGACAGGCAGCTGGTTATTATTCACTGTTTGATTCACATTTAAATAAATCCACTCATGGGTTCACACTGGTGTATAACTAAGTAGGCTTTACTACTTAATATAGAGGGGGTGGCAGGCAGTTAAACCAAAGAAATATATTATTCATTAATTTTTTGTGTTAAACGAACAATCAACCACATGTACTCTTGACTAAGATGTTGAAAATATATATATTTTATTTCGTTACAGTATATATTGTCCATTTGTTATTTTGTAATTATGTTACTTATTTGTATCAATATTTTTCATTTTAGGATTTAAAATACCAAAATTTTCTCATAGCTTTGTACTTTTGTCTGTCTGATGACATCATGTTAAAAAAATGGTAATAAAATTTTCTTAGTACTCAAATAGTCTCTTTAGCAATTACTTTTTTTTTAATTCTTACTTGAGACATTTTTTAGACGGCTACATTTTACTTTTACTCGAGTAAAAATATGTTGAAATTATTACAATTTTGGGGTACTCTACCCATCTTTGCTTTTGACTGGGCAATTCCAACACATCACTATTACTTCCAGTCAGTGAAGGAATGTTGGTAGAATAGAAAGATTATTTTCAGTCTAACTCTGCCAGGAGTATAAAGAGGTTTGGCTTAACTTTGTGGTCACATTAATTCCAGTGGATCCATTTTCCATGCCTGTCAATCACGGTGAGTATTTTGCTTCCATCTAGTGTTTAATGTTATGCCTGATAATGCATAATATCGCTAATTTGCTAACATGCCAACATACCGAAATGTATGTGTTATTGTATGTGCTGAAATGAAATTTTAAATCTCTATTTCATACTTGTTGTACACTGTGTAGTGCACTGCATGCCATCTATTTGGTCACTTTGCACCAAGAATGTCCTGGTTTGAATTCCCGGACTGGGGTTTGCCTGTGTGGTTCTCTCCTGGTATTCGCCTTCCTCCCACAGTCCTAAAACATGCATTGTTAACTGGTCTCAGTACAATTTCCTTACAAGTGAGTGAGTGTGTGCATGCATGTTTTTTTTTTTGTCTCTGTGTTGCCCTTTTATGGACTTGGGACCTGTACATCAATGTGCTGATGGCTGCTCTGTTCCACTTTCCTCTGATGTTAGAACTTTTATCTGGGAACAAGATTAAACCCAACGTAACTATGTTAGTGATTGCAAGCTGTAAAAACAAGAAGGATTGTCAATGGAGTTTTTTTTTTTTTTCACTGTTGCACTCTTTCTGCACTGTAACCACACACTGTCTCAATGAGGTGGTATAATGTAGTCTGTAAATTTTTTTATGAAGTTTTAGATTTGCCAAATTATGCCTAATTTTGCTAAATTTGGTATATGTGTTAAATGCTTTATTTGTGAAGCAACCATTTGGAACTTTAAGGCCAACGCTGATAAGAAACCTCTGACGTGCTTGCTCAGTATAAGAGATCGCTGAGAGATTGCTGTGGTTGGAATCTGCATCAACGGGACGCAACCTCAAGTCATTGATTCAATGCAATCTGTTGGGATTCCTTAAATAGGAAACTAACTAAAACTTTAAACTGATTGGAATGTTTGTATGATTGCATTGAAATAACTTTTCTTGTAAAGTGACTTGAGATGACATCTGTTGTGAATCGGCGCTATTTAAATAAACTGAATTGAAATTGATTTGACATTGCCTCTTTCAATTCTGACTTCTTGGATATTTCCATAGATTTTCTTTAACCCACCTGGAGATCGTAACTTCTAAAGACAAATACAACACATATCTTCACCACACCCTTCAACTAATCATGCAGAGTTAATGGATAAGAATATTTGTCTTTGCTTCATGACTGACAACAAGTTAAAAAGTTCAACTTCTGTTATGCTACTGTTTTTAAAAAAAAAACGTCTGTCACGTTGGAATTACTTAGGAAAGTATGTATTGATTAGAATAATACCAGAGGTTTGGATTTGAGTCATTTATTTTATTACTTTAGACTCAACTTGAAAAATATGTTCAATGATTTGTGACTTGAGTTGGACTTTTACACCAGTGACTTAGGACTTGATTAGGCTTTAACCTATTTACTTGAAAAGACTTGATATTTTCCCCAATATCTAAAGTTTAAAACACCTATTATTTCAAAATTGCCCAAGTCATTTCACTCATCCTGTATCAACAAACGGAGACTGTCTCTCTGTACAAACCTGTGCTAGAGCTGGAGCACAGCCAATCAAATTCACCAGATTTGTTTTAAAATACAAATTTTAAAAAGAACAGATAATTTACATTAAACATATAATTGCAACGTTGTTTAAAAAAAAAACTTGAAATTACTTACAATTCGAAGTTTCAGACTTGAAATACGGGACTTGAGGTTAACGACTTGAGACTTATACTACCAAAACAATGACTTGGTCCCACCTCTGGATGATCCTTGTAAAAAAAAAAAACTGGTATAGCCTATACAAAAAACAAAAATAGTGCACAAGAGTCCAAACTCAGGCATACTGGCTTAGTCTTTACTTAACAAGTGTTCATTGACATTAGAATGCTCCGGTGTTTCGTAAGGCTGGTCTTTTTTCACACTGTGCTGGGAAATCACTGTCAAACTTGGAATGTTAGTGAACACAAATTTTGCTTTGTGACTTTTTTTTTACTTTTTAAAATTAAATTTTTCTCCATCAGAATGTCTTAATAACTTTTAACGAGTTCCTGGGAACCTGTGCATAATATAAGTGTGTTTGTTCCTTTTCCCTTATTTAATCACCAAGTAAAATGTCCCTGCTTGCACAATTCTGTATTGACAGCACAGCAACGACTCTATGCAATGTTTACTTTTTCTTCACTTCTTATCTCTATGTGGGAAATGCCCTAATTATTAACAGATCTGAAGAAGGCTCCTAACTCTGCAGTCTTGGGGTGATTTGATTCCTGACAACATGTGGCTGAGCGGTCTAGGATTTGCTCTCCTGATTTGGGTCCCTGGAGTTCTGCAGGGTAAGTCCATAAGTAGATTTGCTAGAGAAGCAGCTGACATTATCTCTGACAAAATTCTGTTTTTTGTTTTGTTTTTGTTTTTTATGTTTCAGCTGTAGCTGTACAGAAGCCTTGCAGCGCTCCCAACCTGAAAGATGGTTATTTTCTCCCGGTGCAAAACTCGTATCCTCATGGGAAAGACATAAGATACAGCTGTGATACGGGGTATAAACCCAAAGAGGACGGATGGTGGGGAACAAGCATATGTGACAATGGTGATTGGTCTGATGAACCCCAGTGTGTTGGTGAGAATTTCATTGTTTCATGGATAACTCATCTGGTTATTTAATTATGTTCATGCACATTTAAAAAGGTAGAAAAGGTGTTGGAGGAGAAATTATTTAACATTTGTTGCTGCAGCCATTATGCTCTATGGACTGGTTTTATTATCTCACTTTCCAGTCTGATTTACTAACTAGTCCATTATAAATTTTATATAATCAAAAAGGTTTGTGTGTCTATATTTTTTTCTGTTTCTCAGCGGAGACAGTCTGCCTTCCTCCAGTTATTCTTAATGGCAAATACAAAGAGACCTCAAAAGCTTTGTTTGAGGATGGAAGTACATTAGAAATAAACTGCATGGAAGGATATTCATTAGGCGACCAGAATAATACTGTGCAGTGTATCCGTGGAACATGGTCCTCTGTGCCGGTCTGTCAGAGTAAGTCCTGAACCGTTGGCCCAAGAGCACCTTTTCTTTTCCCTGTTCCAATTAACTGTCACTTTTTATTCACAGAACATCCCAGAGCATGCGGAGAACCACCAAATATCCCCAATGCAGTCATTATTAATCAGGAATACAAGGAGCTGTTTCGTGAGTTTTCAACAGTGGAGTATGTGTGTAGAAATGGATTCCACACAGAAGATAGAGAGCCCAGTAAATGTGTCAGCTGTATAAATGGAGGCTGGTCCGGACCCCCGAACTGCTGTAAGTGAACATCATGCTAAGACATTACCAAATGTATGCACCTGTCTGTCTGCCAACACACACACACTGCTGGTGAGCCAGTTTGACCCAGTTTGGTTCCAAATTGACTCAAATTAGACTCTAGAGTACTTTGGTCTACAGAGGACATGATGAGCCCAGAGCATCATCCTTCCAGCACCGTGCCTCACAGCTGTATCACGACAAACATCTGGACCATCTAGCTTTCTCCTCCAAACATAACCATAAACCACCCACACAAACTTCAGTGACATTACATTCTTAATCACTAGGGTTTAATGCGATGCTGGCACATCCTCTGGGAAGTCTATCCACAGGGTTTAGGGATATCCTTATGGGAATATTTTACCATTCTTTCCGAAGTGCATTTGAAAGGTAAGACACCGATGTGGGCTGCAGTCATTGCTCGAATTCATCCCAAACTTATTAGGAGGTGAAATCTCTGTGCAGGCCAGTCAATTATTTCCAGACCAAACTCTGTCCATGCTTCTGTGGATTCCACCTTGTGCACTGGTGTGTGATCATTTTTGAAACTGAGGAGTAATCCCTAAACTGTTTCCACAGTCAGCAGTATTTTTTATTTTATTATTAGTTTATTTACCAGGGACAGTGCATGGCACTCGGCCGTACCAGAATTAGCTTTAAGCTAAATTTCATCTGTAGTCCCTGGGCAGAAAGAGGTAACATACAATTTATCCAACAGACACGTAAATATTCCATAAAGCATCATCACGCAAGTAGTCATTCAGACAAGAAATTTGCACTGTTAAAAACACAATAAAACATAATAACAGGAAAAATTAAATGCAATATTAATAGACACAACAATGCAATGTTAGGACACGACAACAAAGAACACATTCAGACTTCCTTTTACTGCAACTGAGGAGATAAGCCCAGCTTGTGAAGCACCACTTTTTAAAAATACCACCAACAGTTGACAGTGGAATATTTAGTACTGAGGACATTTAATGTCCAGACATTTTGCTCAGGCGGTAGCTAATCACAGCATCATGCTGTAGTTCACTGAGCTCCTGAAAGCAACCAATTCCTTCTCAAATGTTTGTAGGAGCAGTCTGCATGTCTAGGTGCTCAATTATACACCTGTGACTGTGGAAGTGATTAAGGCTTCTGCATTCAAAGATCTGGAGGGGTGAGTAAGTAGTTTTGGCAATATGATGTAATTTTCAGTTTTCTAGAAGGTGTTGGTCTTGTTCCTGAAGGAATTCTGGATAACATAAGATATTATTGTGAATGACAACAGGTCTTCATAAATTTGATCCATCAGGGAACTGATATTTTTCTTGTTCTTCTGTGCAACCAACCAAAGTTCTGTATCCCTTGAAATATTCAGACTTAGAACACTATTCCCCTTTTATTGTCAGTCTGCCCCAGGGCAGCTGTGGCTACAATGTAGCTTACCATCACAAGTGGGTGAATGACTGAATGTAGTGTGAAGCGCTTTGGGGTGCTCAGGACTAGATAAAATGCTATACAAGTACAGGCCCTTTACCATCTATTGAAGTCCAAGTGAGAGGCAGTCAACAAGGGTTGATCGAAGACTTTTTGGAAGCCAGTCACAAATTGAATACCCAGAGCTTTTTCTAGGACAGAGAGAGAGAGTCACCACTAATTAATCTTATGTATATCATAGAGAGAAGGACTTACAGTCTGGGTAATCACTTAGGAGGCAATGTGCTTGACTCTGTCAACTTCCTCTAAGGTCCACACTTCTTGGTCTGCTTTAACCGGTGCCTCTGCTGCTGCTTAGCTCCTGTTGGTCTTGACCTTCTGCGGGTGCTTCTGTCATTTCCAAGTCCTCCTCACTACCTTTAGAGCAACCTTCACTTGCACTTTCTCCACTTGCATCATTCTAACCTGACCTACAATTAAAAAGCTACTTGATGTAGGTATAGTAAGAGCCCTTCAGTATAAACAATAACTTGATAATTTTACTGCCTACATGAGGTCACCTTACCTCATACTCAGGGATATTTGCTGGGCATGATGAGGAAACCGATGCTGCTACTGCTGAAACTAAGGGACATGTGGGTTATTATATTAAGCTTTGCTAATAGTCATATAATAAAATCCTACAGTACCACAGTCTTAGCCAGGACCCTCTCAATGAAACTTTTAAAGGCTGGTTAAATGAAGGTCAAACAGGAAAATAAAAACAGGGCTATTATTGGTCAATACACTATGTTTGCCAAAAATAGACTTTTACACTTTCACAGGGTTTGGGGGTAGAATTAAATCAGTGAAGCTGCTGATTGTATCGATCCATTTCATGGGCTGCTGCTCAATCTCTCCCAAGGGTGGAGAAAATCGGATTTGGTGAGAGGATGTTATTTGCACAACGACATAGGTATTTGTATCTCCTTTTCAAGGACATACACATTTTCATGGTCTCTTAGTTGTTTGGAAACCCATCCAGCATGCTATCATTTGATCAGTTGATCTTGTGAAGTCAACGACACAACAAAGGAGACAGTCAACTGTCACTACATGTTGGTCCAGATGGAGTGAATGTTGCAAATTGATGACTCAAGGGAATCTGCTGGGTTTCCTTAGGTAGATAACTTAAAAACTGATTGGAATGGATGTACAGTTGTGTCAATACGTTTACAGACCCTGGTGGATTTATTTATTTTTTGACCATTTCTCAAAGAATATGAATGAAAACACAAAAACTTTTTGTGATGTGATGATATGAAGCCATTTATTGTGAAAAAAATGTGTGAACTCATTTCAAATCACCGTAACAAAATAAAATACCAAAGTGACACAACTTGACACAAATTGGTTTGAATGGCTGCTAAAGGTAACCGTTATCACCTGAGATCTTTTTCATTGCAATCAGTTTGTGATTATAATAGGTGTGTGAGTTTTTGGGCTCCATGCAAATCCTTGCATCTTCCATCCAGAGTTGCACTGACTGTTCCAGTTTCTGAGTCATGAGGAGAGCAAAATAATTGTCACAGGACCTGTGAGAAAATGGGATTGAACTTTATAAAACAGGAAAGGGATATAAAGAGATATCCAAGGTGCTGATCAGCAGTGTTAGAACTCTGATAAAGAAGTGTAAAATTAGGGGTTCTGTTGAAACCAAACCATGGTCAGGTAGACCAACAAAACTTTCTGCAACAACTTGCAGAAAAATTGTTTGCGATGCACATAAAAACTCTCTAATAACTTCTGTCAAAATTGTTGGCATAATGAATGCAGAAGATCATCAAAACTACTAGCGGAGAATTTGCGCTCATCAGTCCGAAAGCTGAGCATGGGTCGCACTTGGTTTGTTCCAGCAAGACAATGATCCAAAACACAAGGCCAAGTCGACCTGCCACTGGCTCCAGCAGAATAAAGTGAAGGTTCTGGAGTGGCCATCTCAGTCTCCTGACCTCAATATCATTGAACCTCTGGGGAGAGAGCTGAAACGCGCTGTTCATGACAGACAGGCCATGAATTTACAGAAACTGGAGGCTCTTTTCCAAGAAGTTGGGCTGCTTTACCATTAGATTATATACAGAAACTTCTCCATAACTACCACAAAAGACTCGAAGCTGTCATTGATGCTAAAGGGGGCAGTACACGGTATTAGGAACTGGGGTGTGTAAACTTTTTGACGGGTTTTCATTTTTCTTTTGTTATAGTGATTTAAAATGAGTTCACACATTTTTTTCAGAATAATGTGAATTGGCGTTGTACAAATAAACTGAATTGATCAGGCAGATTGATACAGCCACCGCCAAAGTACCTTTAGCATAGCAACATTGTTTGACTTAAAGAACAGCAACAATAGCTTGTTTCAGTGATGAAAGTGTTGCATTGTTGCCTTGTAGCAAGAACGTCCTAAGTTTGAATCCCATCTTTCTGCAAGGAGTTTGCATGCTCTCCCTGTGCATGTGTGGGTTCTCTCCTGGTACCACGGCTTCCTCCCACAGTTTAAAAACATAGCCATTAGGTTAATTGTTCCATCTAAATCGCCCATAGGTATATATGTGTGCCTGTATGGTTGTGTGTTCTGTGTTGCCTTGTGTTGGACTAGAGATCTGACCAGAGTGTACCCAGGCTCTGTCCTAAGCAGGTATACACAATGAATGGAGCCACAACAGAGGCACCAGCCTCCCAAGCTGCTAGCCCTACAACACCATGAAGACTTTTTAGTTTTTTACAAACTCACTCTGATTTGACACCCGTCTATAACAGGTCACAGCTAGCCACAACTCAATTCAACTCAATTTCAATTCAGTTTATTTATATAGCACCAATTCACAACAGATGTCATCTCAAGGCACTTAACAAGAAGTCATTTCAATACATTTATACAAACATTCCAATCAGTTAAAAAGTTTCCTATTTAAGGAATCCCAGCAGATTGCGTCAGTCATTGGCGTGAGGTTGGGCCCCGTTGATGCAGACTTTCCAACCACAGCAATCCTTCAGCAATCCCTCATACTGAGCAAGCATGTAGCGACGGTGGAGAGGAAAAACTCCCCTTTAATAGGAAGAAACCAACAGAACCAGGCTCAGTAGGAGCGGCCATCTGCCACGACCGTCTGGGGGTTTCTCCAGTGTAGCAGTATGGTAGACCCATACTTCGACATGAGATAAAGTGACAGATTTACAGTTAAATGCGAAAAATTCGAATATCATGCAAAGGTTAATTTATTTCAGTAATTCAACTTAAAATGTGAAACTAATAAATGACACAGACCAGATGTCTGGGTCTGGACCGAAATGCTGTCTTGTGCGGACCTGAGCCTAATGCCAAAACAGAAATCACCATTTATAACCTTAATGAGCACTTCTGGCCGGCGCAGCTTTTCCATTCCGTACAGTAGTGTCCTAGTGTCCATGGAAACCCACAGGCCAATTGTATGCGAGTTTAGCCATACCCCGTAATACCACGAAAGCCAATAAGCACTTTGCATTCCAGCCAGGAAACTTAAAAAATATATATAGCGATGCATAGCAAAAAGAAATGGAGAGGTACCGACGGAAAGAAGGAGAAATTCAGGTGGACAGAAGGAGAGAAACAGGCGAGTGAAATGGATACAAGTAGAAAAATACCAAATGGCAGCCTCTAAAAAACAGAAAGTGGATGTTGAAGATAGAGCATTTAATCTGGAAGGGACAGTGTCATTTCTCTTTGTTCTCTTTGTGGCACAAAATCTATTGGTCTCATATGTTCAGAAACTGTGGCACTTATTAAAAGTGGTAATGTGAAATGTCATTATGAGACAAAACATAAAAGTTTAGAAGAAACCTATCCCCTCAGATCAGAAATAGGATGAGAGAAAATGCGTAGTCTCAAAGCCCAGTATGACCAGTCCACCAGGATCCTGAGCCACAAATTCACCGCTCCGCAACGAGCTCATGAGACTTCGCTCAAAGTCGCTTGGATTTTGGGTCTGCACAAAAAGCCATTTACTGATGGAGAGGTTGTTAAAGAATGCATGACTGGAAAAGAACAACAAGAAATTTGTGAAAAAATAAAGCAATTCCCCATGTCAGCATCATCTTGTACAAAGAAAAGTGAAATACTGACTCAGGATGTGTGAAGCCACAATGAAGGCACTGTGTGATAATGCTCAGCTGTTAGTTTATGTGAGGTTTTATTACACAGACCTAAAACCATTATATGAAGACCTGCTGGGTATCATTCATCTTCAGACCAGCACAACAGGAGAGGTAATCTACCTGGCCATTAAGGGGATGTTGGCAAAGAGAGGAATACTGTAGAGCCTAAAAAAGTGATTTCAATAACCACAGATGGAGCCCCTGCAATGATGGAGAGAAAAGGGAGCTGTAACAAGAATGAAGAAAGACAACCCTCACCTCTTAACTTACCATTACATCGTTCATCAATCTGTCCTCTGTGCTTCCCTGTCAGATAAGCATCCTGAGGTGATGAATACAATGACGAAAATGATCAACTTTCTTAGGGCATCCTCTTCCTACCAGCATCGCATCTTTAGAGAATTCCTCAAAGAAGTCGATGTTAATGCTGATGATCCTCTGCTGCACACAATGTGAGATGGCTCAGCAAAGGCAGGGTTTTAGCACGCTTTTGGTCCATTAGGAGGGAAGTAGCATCTTTTTTGGCAGAGCGAAAAAATCGGAAGGCAACACAGTTTTCAAAATTTCTAGAAAATGAGAAACAGATGGACAATGTGACGTTTTGGGGTTGATATCACTTCACATCTAAATGAACTGAACTTCAGGCTACAGGGCAAGGAACAATTTGTGAACTAATGATGGCTGTCCATGCCTTTTTAGAGGAAACTTGAAACATTCAAAGAAGACCCTCAGGAAGACTGTGTCCCCTTCCCAGCATGTCAGGAACAGGTGAAGGGACAGCGAGATATGTCTTCTTTTGTTGACTTTATTAATAACTTCAGCAGTCGTTTGACAGCTTCAGCATTGGCCATTCAGAACCCATTCCTCCTCACAATGTCAGGAGCTTCTCAAAGGAAGTCACACAGCCCTTTAAATGGGTGAATGGGTGAATGTTCAGATGGAGTTAGTTGACCTCCAAGCAGATTTGACCATGAAAGAACACTCTGTCAGGACTGATCCTTCCACTTTCTGGCTTCAAATGGTTCCTGAGACAGCTTTCTCAGGTCTGAAGAAAGTAGCCCTGAACATCCTAACCATGTTTGGATCAACCCACAACTGCGAGGCACCTTTCTCCACCATGAACATTATAAAAAACCAAATATCTTTCCAGCCTCACCAATGAGCACCTCCATACATGCATGAGGATGGCCCTGACTCCATCCAAGCCCAGGTTCAAGTAAGAGCTCACTTCTCTCACTGAGTACAAATGCTGAAAGCAATACCCTAAATATGTTCAGTTAATATGTGTGTTGAGATGTACATGTTTTGAAGTTGTTTAACAGTTGAGTCTTCATGTGAAAAAGAAAATGTAAAAAATACGCTTTTCCTACATTTGTTGTTTTCTGAAGTTAGTTTGTGAACATGCATAGTTGCCATGTCTTAATTTCCTGATTGACATGTTATCATACTTTTATTTAGTAAATGAGAGAACATGACACAAATAAGAAATCTTACATACATGTTCAGCACTTTTACTTGACAATAAATGTTGTCAAAAGTATTTAAATTACACTGAATTCATTTGATTTGATAGGAAAATCAATAATGCAGATGTTGATACAACTGCTAAGATACTTAAATATATATCATACTTAATTGTAGGACATTATGATCTTCTGGATCTTGGCCTCAATAAAAAATTTTCTGACTGGACCTATTTAAATTTTATTTGAATACCCCTGATATAGACTCATTACAATCAAAGCGAGATATTTCAAGCTTTTATTTGTCCGAATTTTGATGATTATGGCTTACAGCTTATGAAAACCCCAAATTGTAAATCTATAAAAATTAGAACATTACATGAAATCAATAAAACAAGGATTATAAAGGAGAAAATCTGGACCTCTGAAAAGTATAATCATGCATATGTACTCAGTACTTGGTTTGGGCCCTTTTTGCATCAATGACTGCCTCAATGCGGCGTGGCATGGATGCTATCAGCCTGTGGCTCTGCTGAGGTGTTATAGAAGAACCAGGTTTTGGTACTTTTGGCAGTGTGGGTAGGAGCCAAGTCCTGCTGGAAAATGAAGTCAGCATCTCCATAAAGGTTGTCTGCAGAAGGAAGTACGAAGTGCTCCACAATGTCCTGGTAGATGGTCCACTGTGCTTTATTAAGTCCAGAGTAAAGCAGCAACTCTGGACTTAATAAAGCCCAGTGGACCAACACCAGCAGATGACATGGCTCCTCAAATGAACACAGACTTCACACTGGACTTCAAGCATCTTGGATTGTGTTCCTCTCCATTCTTCCTCCAGACTCTGGGACCTTGGTTTCCGATTGAGATGCAAAATTTGCAGTTCTTTTTTTGTTTAGCTCAGATAAGACGCTTCTGACGTCTTACCTGACTTGACAAGAGGAATACAACATCTGAAGCCCATGTCCAGGATCCGTCTGTGTGTGGTGGCTCTTGATGCTCTAACTCCAGCCTCAGTCCACTGCTTGCGAAACTCCCCAACACTTCTAACGGCCTTTTCCTGACAATCCTCTCCAGGCTGCAGTCATGCCTGTTAATTGTTCACCTTTTTCTTCCACACTTTTGGCTTCCACATAAGTTTCTTTTAATGTGCTTTGACACAGCATTTTGGGAACATCCAACTTCTTTTGATTCCCACTGAACCAGACTGAGAGACCATTTAAAGGCTCCGGGACCCTTTGTAGGTGTTTTGGATGAATTAGCTGATTTGGGTGTGATACTTTGAGCATAAAATATTAAACTTTTCACAATATTATAATTTTCTGAGATTTGTAATTTGGGGTTTTTCATACGCTGTAAGCCATAATCATCAAAATCATAACCAATAAAGGCTTGAAATATCTCACTTTGCATGTAATGAGTCTATATCATATATTAGTTTCACTTTTTAAGTTGAATTACTGAAATAAATGAACTTTTGCACAATAGTCAAATTTTTCAAGTTTCACCTGTATGTATGTTGAGGCAGAGGCCTCAATGAAATATGAACGCCTGCTTGTTTTAGTTGTATGTGGAGAGTTTATCCCCAGGATTCACAATGAAGATACCTAGTTACCTGTGCTTGCTAGGTGCCCTTATTGGGAATAAGAGCGACAGCGATAAAGGGGATCATGAGAAAATTACATTCCATCAACAAAGTCGCCTGAGTGTTGCATACTTTTCTGTCGTAGAGATGTTCAGAAACTCTTCTAAATTGAAATGAAAATAAAACTAATATACAGAGAAATAATCCAGGAATTATCTAGCTCACTATGAATAATGCGGTGTGAAATCTTTGCTCATTCCCTACAGACCCTCACTCTAAAATATCCCCTCCCCTTTCAAATCTGGATCCTGTTGTGTTTTATTATTCTGCTGCTTTTCCAGCTGCCAGTCTTTTAGGGTATGTCTCTACCAGCTTTGCACATCTACAGACTGAAATTCTTGCTCATTCTTCTTTACAAAACAGCTCCAGCTCAGTCAGATTAGATGGACAGCGTTTGTGAACAGCAGTTTTCAGATCTTGCCACAGATTCTCGATTGGATTTAGATCTGGACTTTGACTGGGCCATTCTAACACATGGATATGTTTTATTTTAAACCATTCCATTGTTGCCCTGGCTTTATGTTTAGGGTCGTCGTCCTGCTGGAAGGTGAACCTCTGCCCCAATCTCAAGTCTTTTGCAGACTCCAAGAGGTTTTCTTCCAAGATTGCCCTGTATTTGGCTCCATCCATCTTCCCATCAACTCTGACCAGCTTCCCTGTCCCTGCTGAAGAGAAGCACCCCCAGAGCATGATGCTGCCACCACCATATTTGACAGTGGGGATGGTGTGTTCAGAGTGATGTGCAGTGCTAGTTTTCCGCCACACATAGCGTTTTGCATTTTGGCCAAAAAGTTCCATTTTGGTTTCATCTGACCAGAGCACCTTCTTCCACATGTTTGCTGTGTCCCCCACATGGCTTGTGGCAAACTGCAAACGGGACTTCTTATGGTTTTCCTTTAACAATGGCTTTCTTCTTGCCACTCTTCCATAAAGGCCAACTTTGTGCAGTGCACCACTAATAGTTGTCCTATGGACAGATTCCCCCACCTGAGCTGTAGATCTCTGCAGCTCATCCAGAGTCACCATGGGCCTCTTGGCTGCATTTCTGATCAGCGCTCTCCTTGTTCGGCCTGTGAGTTTAGGTGGACGGCCTTGTCTTGGTAGGTTTACAGTTGTGCCATTCTCCTTCCATTTCTGAATGATCACTTGAACAGCGCTCCGTGGGATGTTCAAGGCTTGGGAAATCTTTTTGTAGCCTAAGCCTGCTTTCAATTTCTCAATAACTTTATCCCTGACCTGTCTGGTGTGTTCTTTGGACTTCATGGTGTTGTTGCTCCCAACATTCTCTTAGACAACCTCTGAGGCCGTCTGTATTTGTACTGACATTAGATTACACACAGGTGCACTCTATTTAGTCATTAGCACTCATCAGGCAATGTCTATGGGCAACTGACTGCACTCAGACCAAAGGGGGCTGAATAATTACACACACCCCACTTTTCAGTTATTTATTTGTAAAAAATGTTTGGAATCATGTATGATTTTCGTTCCACTTCTCACGTGTACACCACTTTGTTTTGGTCTTTCACGTGGAATTCCAATAAAATTGATTCATGTTTGTGGCTGTAATGTGACAAAATGTGGAAAAGTTCAAGGGGGCCGAATACTTTTGCAAGCCACTGTAAGTGACTATGATTACGTTTTTGAGAAATAATTATTTTAAGCAGAGCTTGCTCTTAACATGCGCCAACCGATTGCATTAGACTTTTTTATTGCCCGTCATTTTGACATGATGGGATAAAAAAAATCCCCTCATAATCTATTTTTACCCGTCCGTAACTCTCCAATGTGCTGTCAGCTGAGCTCTCGGATAGCATGATGCACTGAGTACAGTGTCCAGGTCTGAGATGATGCTCAGATGCTCTCTTCTCATAACCCCAGATGTTCATGGCAGATGACCGTTCGTACCGAGCCAGGTTCTGGTTCTGCTGGAGGTTTCTTCCTGTTAAAGGAGAGTTTTTCCTCTCCACCGTCGCTACATGCTTGCTCAGTATGAGGGATTGCTGTGGTTGGAGTCTGCATGAACGGGGCACAACCTCAAGTCAATGACTCGATGCAATCTGCTGGGATTCCTTATATGGAAAACTTTTAAACTGATTGGAAGTATGTATGATTGAATTGAAATGACTTTTCTTGTAAAGTGCCTTGAGATGATATCTACTATATAAATAAACTGAATTGAATAGGAATGTTTTTTTTATTGCTTCAGTTCCCTAAACTCTGTGCGTAAAGTTGAAAATGTCTGCCCATCTGCACTAAGTGGTTAGGGGTGTGAATTGTAATCTGTCAAAATGATGCACGGCCTTCAGATGTATAGTCAACATTGATCTTAGTGCTATGATGTGGAATGACCCTTAATACAATAATTCTTCCAGGCCAACAGCCTAATGGTGGTTTTCAGTACAGTTTGAAAAACAAGACAAAACACATCTTTATTTCAACTTTTATTGATTGAATAAAGATAAGATTTTCAATACCTGTCAATATACTGCAGTGCATATTTTAATGACAAGTCAACAGATGAATACTTTTATATATGAATATTTATTATTAACTGTCCCCAGCAAAATTCAAACAACACTCAAGTTTATTGTCATTATCCACTGCAATGTTAAAAACAAACCGCCACCCTTGGCTCTGTGTCTCTTTCAGCACCTTCTGCCAGGCCCGGATCGAAGGACACTGAACCTACTTTGGTATCCGGTAAATAAGTGCATTCATTTCTCCATTTATATTACATGTAGTTGTCTAAAACATCACTAAACTAACCATGTCAGTAAAACACAGGCATTTCTTATCTGTGTATAATGTACATAACTGAGTCAGAGAGAGGGATTTGTGGATTTATTTTTAACACCAAAGAAAAGAAAATGTGAGATGAAGAGCTAATCTTAGGAACTCCAACAGCTTGATATGTTTTATGAAATGATATTCCTCCTTTTCAGTCAATAATTGTGGAGACTTCCCTGATGTTCCAAATGGGGACGTTGTGCAACAGCAGGAACGTTCTTTGAAATACAAGTGTCAAAGGTATTATAAGTTAGTGGGTCCTGAAACAGTCGTGTGTTACAGCGGGGGCAGGTGGTCTGAAGTCCCCATTTGTAAAGGTAAAAGGAAAACACTAAAATGTCCTTCATAAAAGGAAGACAGAAAGAAAAGTTTTTTGCTTTCTGCTTTTTTCACAGAGGATTTCTGTCTTCTGACGCCTGGAGACTATCCTGATTTAAAACTAACTGCCACTAAATACTTAACTAATGGGAAAACACAGCAGCTGGACTGTGTTGATAAGTGGATGTTTGCTAATTACTCTGTGGTCCGGTGCATTGACGGGAAACTGTATGTATCCAGATGTAAGTATCAGTTTAAGCACAATTTAGATAGTAAAAACAATGGAGCAGATAGACCATGAATAGTAACATTTCTTACAGTTTGCAGTTAAAACATTATTCTATTTGCTGTCTGCCATGTTTTGCCTAAGGTGCCCTCAAATAAATTATCAGATTTTTTTTAAACAAATTAAAAAGTATCACATTTAGACTAAAACCCAGTCATTGCAGTCGTGGAATTTTCCACCAGTGGCATCCTCGTGTCTAGCACCATAGAACCAACATATTACATCATACTACATCAGGGGTGCCAAAGTCCTGTCCTTGGGAGCTAGCATCCTGCAACTTTTAGATGCATTTCTTCTCTAACACATCTGAGTGAAAACACTCGCTCGATACCAGGCCTCTGCAGAGCTGAAGGAATGAATGCTGATGAGGGAAATCAGCCATGTGATCTGGGGGTGTTGGAGAAAAGATGGATTTAAATTTGCAGGATAGCTCTCGACCACTGGAGTTGGACACCGATGTTACATGCTAAACATAAAGGTACATCTAAAAAAATGCATATCGTGAAGAATTTCAATATTTTTGTCACTTTTGTAAGCAAAAAGGGAACTCATATTTTCATTACACACAGAGTAAAATATTTTATGCTGTTGCAACTTCTCCTGCCAAGCTTTTTCCTTCCACTCAACCTTTGATAAATATGCTTGGATACAGCACTGTGTCAATATCTGTCAATGAATATCTGATTATGATGAGACACAAAAAGCTTCCAATATTTCATTCTTTTACAATCGTCAAATTTTCAGAGACACTGGATTTGGGGTTTTCAATATGTGTAAAAAATAACTATCAAAATTACATACCATACCGTTTTATTTATAAAGCACTTTCAATATGACATTACAGTCAGCCAAAGTGCTGTACAAGAGGTATAGGCCTACACATATGAAACAATGTAAAAGAAGAAAATAAAAGAAAACAATTAGAGCACCAGATAAACGAAAATCACAAATGCAATAATAAAAACATAAATGCACCAGGATTTACAAGAGACACTCGTAGCTAAGGAACCGTCATGATAAGTGGATGGGGGTTTCTTGTTTTGTTTTTTAAACGTGTCCTATCTGGCAGTGTAGCACTCAGAATTGGTGTCTGAGTACCAAGTAGAACCCCCAACAGATTTATTTTCACAAGTGGAGCATTACGGCTTTTGCTATAGTACTCCACTGGATATTTATGTGTAAGAAATCTTCATTAAAAATTGCCGTAGGATTTTTTTCTTCTGATATTATGACGGAAAATAAAGGGGAAGAAAAAAGAGGATGAAGAGAGGTAGGAAAAAAATTAAGAGGGAGAGGGTAAGCTGAAGATACAAGAGAGGAAGGGGAATAAAAAAAACACAAGAAAACATCCCCCCGGGACTCCTGCCCCTAGGCTGTGGAGCCCATGGCCGACATGCGCCGCCATCACCCAGGGCCAATCCCGACAGCCAACATCCCAATGCCCCTCCACCCCATGTCGGGGTGATACACCAATAGCCCCAGCGGACAGACAGCATCCCTAGGCCAAAACCAGCCAGCATCCCGGCACCGAGCTCAACCAGCTCCAAAATCTCAGTCCCGCAAACCGCAAAGCACTAAGACCAAGCATCCTACCAAGGCCAAAAAAACCCACCAATGAACCGATCAAGCACGAAACCTATAGAACAGACCATCAAGTGGAGACACTGGACCTGACGCCCGCCGAGCCACCCGACAGCTACCACCAAACAATGCCCAAACCTGCCCCTCCCAAAGAGGCCCCCCAGCCAACGGCGCCAAAAGGAAAACACAGACCCGGCCAGGCAGGCACCAAGGATGAACCGGCATGCCACCCGAGCACCCAGCCCTGGACCCCCGACACCCACCAATGCACCAGCGAGCAAAGGCATCAGTCACCGAGAGGAAATAGGCCCCCCATTTGGTGGGGGGCCTGAGATATGCCAGGCGAGGGGGCAGCCCAAGACCAAACCTGACGGATACAATTCAATTCAATTGAGTTTTATTTATAAAGGGCCGATTCACAACAGATGTCATCTCAAGGCACTTAACAAGAAGTAATTTCAATACATTTATACAAACATTCCAATCAGTTTCCTATTTAAGGAATCCCAGCAGATTGTGTCAGTCATTAGCGTGAGGTTGAGCCCCGTTGATGCAGACTTTCCAACCACAGCAATCCTTCAGCAATCCCTCATACTGAGCAAACATGTAGCGACGGTGGAGAGGAAAAACTCCCCTTTAACAGGAAGACACCTCCAACAGAACTAGGCTCAGTAGGACCGGAACAGACCATCATACAAAGGAACATACAGACAGTCATACGTTCCCTCCCTCTTACACACTTACACTCTCACATGCACACCTATACACACACGAATGGACGCTGTACACCCACTCATACTCCCCATACACACTCTATACTCCCAGGTCCAGGTACCGATACCCCAGCAGCCCACCAGCCCAGGCCCTCGACCAGACTGCCCTGACCCCAACCCCTGATGGCCAATAGCGAACAGGGGTGTGAAAAGAGTGGACTTTCGGGCCGGTGAAAAAAGGATTGACATATTTTACTCTTATGTGTGATGAAACTATAAAGGATATTAGTTTCACTTTCTGAGATGAGTGGCAAAAAATATAATTTATTTTACCAATATTTAAAAAAATAATAATAATGCGCCTGTATGTCATCTTACCTTTTTGCTTTGGTGAGCAACTTCTCAGATGTAGAATTCCTTACTGTTCTATTCATGCCTGCCAGATTCACAGAACTCAGTGATTTATGATGTCACTACTTCACTACATCCAGGTACAACACAAGTGTTTAGGAAGGCTCTCCTGTACAAACTATTTTTTTAGCTGGGTCAGTAATTTATTATTATCAGTTGCATATTCTTTGCTTAATTCTGATAAGGGATAAATGGTCCTTTGCTAAATCTAAACAATGAATAGGACTGAGCCGTGGTTAAAGGGGGAGATATGTGACCGCTAACTGGATCTATGGCACAGCAAACTCCAGTTCCAAGAGCTGGTAACTGTATGTTTTAGATGTTCCCCTGGTCCAATACACAATTGAATGAATGGTTCATTGCAAGACCTCTGCAGAACTTGATGACAGAATGAGCAGGTATTTCAGCCATTTTTCATCTTGGAGCAGGTAAAACATCTAAAACATGCAGGGCAATGGCTCAGCAGAGCTGCAGTTTGTCACGGTTGGAATAGACATTGAAATTGAAAGGTATTAAAATTGTTATGTTTTTTTTTTCAGGTTGCAACATCGGCCAGATAAATTTCGTGAGTGTTTGTGTTTTACTTTATAAAAATACATTTCTTAAAAGTATTTAATATTTCTTGCATCTCATCATATCCCTGTTAAATTGTTATTATTTTCGATGTATTTTTTATTTATACGTAAATATATACAACAGTTAATTTGTGTTTTTTAATGTTTTCTGTAACCAGAATATGTGCTGAGATTTAACCATTAGGAGAAGATCTGGCCCCCTTCAGCTGATGGACTGAAAACAAATGCAAGAATGGACAAATTTGTAACAACTTAAGATTGAATACATTGCTAACAACCATGTTGGCTTCATACTCTGTTCTAAGATTACAATAAACTTCCATTTTTTCTGTTTATGTTTTCTATGTCTGTATTTAAGTTAGAAAGAAAACAACAAAAAGTCCTCCCTGCTAATTTAACCCCAAATTCATTAAAAATCATCAAAGCCGTCAGTCTGTGATCCAAACCTGCTCACTGTGGCACTGCAACAGATTTAAGTCTCTGCTCTTACTCTAATCTTCGTACATGTGAAGCAGCAATTACACCCTCTTCTGAATGGCAGGACATTTCTCGTTGTAAACGGTAAACGGACTGAACTTGTATAGCGTGTTTCTAGTCATACTGACTACTCAAAGCACTTTACACTGGTGCCACATTCACCGATTTACACTCACAAACGCACACACATTCATACACCAATACAGAACTTGGGGTTAAGTGCCTTGCCCAGTGGCACATCGACAGGAGGAAGCTGAAATTGAGCCTACGACTGCAAGAGAACTACTCTACCTACTGAGCCACAGTCACCCCATGCATTGTAAACATTACATTTAGCATACAGTTAATAAAGCTATAACAAAATACTGTCCCTTATCAAAAATCATCAGAGCTGTCCACAGGTTTTTAATCTCACTCGCTTTCTTTTCATTTAAAAAAAATTATCATTAATAAATAAATAAATACATCTTTCTAGGAAAGAAAATAACGGAATTTTCTTTTTGCTTTGATGGTTCAATGTGCAAGTTAAAATTTTAAGATCTGTAAAGACCAAACCTCAGGTTTTATTCAGCAGGTATTGTAATGTTTAAAGAACCCTGCAGTCCTGGACCAACCCATAGATAGACCCAAGTTAATTCATCACAAGTTTGGCAGATAAAAATACTTGACTGTTGAGTCTATAACTTTCATCAAATTACATGTTTATACTGATATAAGTGATATAAAAGAGTAGACATAAATAGTAATAAATAAGTCCATGTTTTTACATCTCTCTTTGGGCGTTAATTTCCTGTGAGATCGGCCTGTTGAATCAAATCAGTTCAGGTATTGTTCATAGTTTCTGTCCTGAATCTGGAAATGTTTCCACAGTCAGTCATTAGTGAGTGTTGGAAATGGTTTGTACAGTGGAAGCCGACTCCAAGCCCAGCAGTGTACCCAGGTACGACTGCTCTCGAGGGTCCAGCATCTGATCGGGCCGTACAGGGTGGACGATGTTGGCTGGCTGAGGGGTGAGGGTGTACTTCTCTAAGAAAGCCAGATCTGTAGCTGATTGGAAGCCTGGGTTCTGCTGCTGCTGCTGGCCCTGAGCCTGAACATTAACGACACTGTGAGTCTGTGACGAGAGAGAGGCAGCACTGTGGGGATGAAGGTCTCCCGGACCTCCTGCTGCCATGGGAACAGGGACTAAAGTGACAGGTATGCAGACGGTGGGTGGGTTGGAGGCGCTCTGTGGGGCTGACTTAGGGTCAGAATGGTAAGTCTTTGAGTTTTCCTCAAAAGGAGTAGAGACAGCTTTGTGCTGGGCGGGGGGCGGCTCAGTAAACCTGGCGCTGTGCACGTGGTCCACATGGTACTTCAGCTTGTCTTTTCTTTTAAAGGTGGCGTTGCAGTGGGGACAGTTAAAAGGACGGGCGTCTGAGTGAATCACCATGTGCTTCGTTAAAGTCTTCTTGATTCGGAAAGTCTGATGGCATTCCGGGCATCTGTGGGGTTTCTCACCTGCGGCACAAAACACATGCTCATGCAGTTAGAGCAGAAACTCACTGTTTCATGCAGAAGTTGGATGTTTTCGTTGTCTGTCATATTGACTGAAGATGTCAAAAAGATCTGGTCATAATCTATTTTTATCCGTCAATTTTTAAAATGACAATGATGACATATTCAATAGTATTTGATTTTTTCATTCACTTTAATTAATATTCAATCTGAACAAATTGAACAGAGAATCCACACATCGAGCAGATAAATACATATACTAAATACAAACAGTTCACCTGCTGTGGCCTGAATGCAAAGTTTCACAACTTCCTCCTGGTCTACATTGACCTGAATTGCACACCCGCTTGTTCATAATGGAGGCTAAATCCTCCAATCACTGCAGACTCAAATTACAAGCACCGCTTCAGCCAAATGTTTGAAATCAGGGAACATTTCTTGAAGTGATTAGAAGTCAGCAAGCCTCTCTGAACGATGGCTTTTCTTATCGCTTCAGCTGGAGGAAACCAGCAGCATCCGCTCCTTCTGCATCAGTGGTTAAGTTGCAGCGGTCTGAGTCGCTCCAAAGCCTCCATAACTATTCAACGTGCTGTCAGCTCCCAGATAGCGAGATGCACTGGGTACGGCGTCCAGGTCTGAGATGATGCTTAGATGTTCTCATGGAAATCTTTTTGATATATTTAGTTACTTGGACTCTGTTTTAAATGTGAAAATGTCTGGGTGTCAAGGAGTCAGAGGTGTAAACTGCAATCTATCAAAATGGCCAATGGCCTTCAGATTTTTTGTCACCGTTTTAAAAACCAGTCAAAGATGGAAAATATTCAGTTAACACAACTTCTGGTTTCATGTGTCCTATTCCTAAGCAATGGAAATAGGTCTGTAGGTTCCACATGGAGGACAAATAACAGCCAACTTCATACTTGTATAAGTCAAGGTCAGATCCTTTTCTAAAGATCCAGATGGTTTTGAAACACATCAGTGTGATTTCTTAAAAACTACAACTTTCCTACTGATTGTGCAGACAAGATGAATCATCAAAATACCAGTGGAAACATGCGAAAAGCTAGTCAGCAGATATAAGGAGGATCTGATTGCTGTGATCCAATTACAAGTTTTCCATTAATTGTTGGTCAGAAGAAATTTTAAATCTGCCATTTTTTATGGAAATGTATATAAAAATATATTTTTTAAATTAATTTATTATGTTTTGAAAGATGTCTGTGTCATTTCTTATCAGAAACAAACATCTTAGCTAAACAAAATTAATTTTAAACCTGCAGGGTTATTAATAATTTTGGCCTTAACTGTTCGTGGTGATTTAAGTTCATTGTTTCAAAAACAGTTTGCTTATGAATGAAACTATGAAAATTGTTTAACACAAAAGTGAAAAAATACACACCTTTAGGAAAATGACATGTGATGACAGGAGGCAGGCCCCGACCACACTTAACTACACCTACCTTAACAGTCATTATTCAGTTCTTATGCTCTTCGTCTCACTGGGAACAATCTTTCCAAATGTGCGCTCTTAGCTACTGCTATTTAGCGCCGCTGTGACTTTAGCTTTTACAAAACTAGCTTAACTGCTCGAGTTGGAGCTAGCCACTGATGCCTGCTGGGTAACATGTCTGCCCCGTTCATACTAATTTTGGTTTAGCCTTTATTTTTTTTAAATCTAAATTACATAGCTATTTATTTTCTTTTGGAAACAATAAAATAAAAATTTAAAAGAAACATTGGAAATTCAAATGAATAATGTACTGGTAAAAAAATAGACTTTCTTGTGGCTGAAAATGTTTTTCTCTGCCTAAAAGGTTTGAGAATCGCTGTGCTAAAGACCCCAGAACAACTGCCAAAACACTAATGAATGACTGGCCAAGTTGTTCATTAGGTGATTGACTTCTTATTCTCAAAGAAGTCAATCACAAGCGCTTTGCAGAGAAATGGTCTGCTTGGTTAGCCACACTGAGCTCAAGTCCTTTGGTCAGATGACCTTTGGTAATTTAGAGATTCCTTTTGTTAGAGGAAAAGTAAAGGCCTAAAAGGGGTAAAGGCCTATATTTCAAAGAACGCTGTTCCCACAATGAAACATGGTGTTGTCTTCAGTGTGTCTGCAACAGGGAATCTTGTCAAGGTGGAAGGAATCATGAACAAAGAAGGATAGGTGACGATTCTAGAAGAACACCTAAAGGAGTCAGCACCAAAATTGGATCTAGGTTGCAGCTTTGTCTTCCAAAATGACTCAGACAAAACATATGCTAACATGCTACTTCCAGTAGACCAAAGCTACTGACTGGGCTCTGTAAAACCCTGACTTCAATCGCATTGAAAACCTGTGTGGTAAACTGAGGAATAGGCTGGGATTCAGGGGACATGTCAGAAGAGTGATGAAAAATAACAACAAGCAACAACCAGCTAAAAGGACAGTCAACTGACTAACAGCATCGGTGAGTGTTATAGTTTTAGCTATTAGACATTCACCAAGTTCCTTGGACTTTCCTATTGTTTTAAAAAGTCTGATCCCTAATGTCAAACAAATCCCATTTATGTAGGTAAAGAGAAACTACTGGTTCAGTCTATGATTACATATAACAAGTCATTTGGTCTAGTCAATAAAAATATAATCATAGAACCTACTACAACAGTTCTAGTACGATTTAATTATACATATGTATAAATTAGTAAAATTATAAATATATTTATAATCATGTCTCACTCCCATGAAGCAGCAATGCTGGGAGAAGAAAAATCTGCTTAAAGCATTTTATTTATCAGAATAAGCTGATTTGTTGAATATTTTATCTTTACCTTTCCTGTCTCGCCTAATCTGCTAGATTTTCAAGCTAACATAATAATTTACATTTAGTTTCCGTTACCTGAGTGAGTCCTGAAGTGCATCTCCAAACTGGACTTTCCTTTAAACTCTTTCTTGCAAACCTCACACTGATGTACAGCAGTCTTATATCTGGGAGAACAAACCAACAGAGACAGAAGCATAAATCAAACCTTCAGGTTGATGAGAAGCAGTATTATTAATGGTACAAAACATAATAAATCAGTGATTTGCATGACATACTTCTGCCAAACTTTCTCTCCCAAATGAACGTTTTTATAGTGGACAGTTAGATGATCGTGGCGCCTGAAGCACTTCCCACATTCTTCACACTGGTGTGCTTTCTCACCTAAAAACAAACACAGACTGCACTGAACTCAACACTGGACAGAAATAAAACCCTTCCCAAATGTCTGGGCAGATGAGACAAAAGCTGAATTGAGGGCTGCCGTCTCTGAAATCCTTACCAGAGTGTATTTTCTGATGCTTGGTCAGGTGATCATGGCGTATGAAGGTTTTCCCACATTGGTCACACTCATAGCGCTTGTCATTGTGGTGAACTCGGAGGTGAAGCCTTTGCAAACAAGAACGGGCAAATCTTTTAGTGCCCCAACCAGCCAAACTGAAAGTCTTCAAAGATCTTCAAAAACCTCCCACCTGTAGGAGCTGCTGTGACGGAAACTTTGCCCACAAATGCTGCAGAGATGAGGCTTCTCACCACTATGGATACGCAAGTGCTCCCTTAACGTTGTCCTGAAGGGAGACGCAAAAATAAACAACAGACTTGCTTTTGCAGCTCAGACTGGTAACATTTGCCAATCTTTAAATATAAAAAAAAAATCTTTTTCCACATACCACAAACTGGAATATATCATTTGGGGATTTTATGTGATAGACCAACAAAGTAGTGCCAAATTGTGAACTACAAGAAAATGGTTGCACCTTTTGGTCATGCATTTGTATTAAATAAATAAAATCTGACCAAATATGCTTCAGAAGCAGAGGTGGGTAGTAACTAGCTACATTTACTTGAGTAACTTTTTGGAAAAGATTTGCTGTTAAGAGTAGTTTTACTACACTGTACTTTTTACTTATACTTTAGTAATATTATTATGAATTATTGCTACTCTTGTATAGAATTTCTGGGTGCTCTACCCACTTGAGTAACTTCCCTGAATGAAGAACAAGCAGGTTTTAACAAAAATGCACCAGACATACGGAACGCCAAGTTGCTCAACATTAAATAAAGAAATAAAACCTTGTGAAATAAATAGCTAGATTAATAAATAGTAGACACATATATGTTACAATGAAATTGTGAAAAATAAATGAATTCATTTAACTCAATAGTATTAAATATTTTAAAAATGTATTTAATAATTAACTAATCATTATTTTACTGTACATTTTTTCCTAATAACGATTGTACATTTTTAGCCATTTTTATTAAATTCCATCAGTTTTTACTCCAAAGTGTCTCTATCACAAAGTCTGCTTATATTTCATGATGGTGTTTTTTCCCAGTTGTTTATTTATTTCAAAAGGACATTTTTCAACTGAACGAGATCATCTGCCAATCAGGGTCAGTGGGTGGGACCTGCATGCCCATTGGCATACCCATAACTTAATATTTTGTCAGTCTGATGATTCACCAATAAAATGCATTGATTATGAATTAAAATGTGAAAAACCTCAATAATATAGTGTGACACTGAAAATCTAAACTAAAGGGAAACTTGAGATGCACAATTTTATCCATTAGAATATCGCAATATCTCCTAGGATGATGATTTCAAGTGTTGTGTATTCCTGCTCTGCATACTGATAGCATGTTTGGTCAGTTGTATCTAGCTGCCCCTAGAGTAGGGCTGGCCGATATGGCCTCAAATCTATATTGCAATATAATCTAAAGCCTGTGCGGTAAAGATATCTATTGCAATATATTATTTTCTTTATATATGTCAAAATGACAGTTTATGAAAATTCTCACTTTTCAGATACATTACAGCAGAACAACAACTTCAAAATTTTTTAGAATGCCACTTAAAGAACATGTATTGTGCAAACTGCATTTAAAAAAAATATTCAAATCTTTTTTCCCAAAAATGCAAGACAAAAATTCTCACAACATAAAGATGAGGGTATTTTTAAATAAATTAAAAGCTAAATGTTATAAAAGAAACACAAACATCTAAATTGTCCGCTTTCCTGGTCACTTATAAATTTAATATCGCTCAAAAATAAACCTGCTTATAATTGAATTAAAAATGCTTCAAGTTCAACAGGTTTTTTTTCCGTTAAATGGAAAACAAAAAATTTTAAACTCTCAATATGTAGTGTAAAGATGAACACTGGACATCAGTATTTATCCTCCTTGATGACAGCTTGATGATGACATCAAAATCAAAACGCGGTAGGCCGGTATAGTCAAAATCTCTACCTTTGGCTAAATTTATATCTTTTCTACCTTTTATATCGCCCACCATTACTAGGGATGGGTATCGTTAAGGATTTATTGATACTGCTACTCTTAACGATACTCCTTATCGATCCGGTACTTTATCGATATCCTTATCGGTACTTTTTTTTTTTGGAAAGACTAAAACAAAAGGGGAAAAACACAAATTATGAACTGTAGTTTAAGGAAAAAAAAAAGCAGCCTAACTTAGATAAGAAGGAAGCTGTTGTTCAAAAATATCCAGCATTTATTAATTGTAAGAATAAAATAGCAGGTTAACTGTAGTTTAAGAAACTTTTTTTTTAAACTTAGATAAGAAGGAAGCTGTTGTTCAAAATATCCAGCATTTATTAATTGTAAGAATGAAATGGCAAACTTATGTCCATGCTTCACGTGTTTGCTTTGCATACAAACATACATACCTGTTCTGATTCAGGGATTGTTGTTGCTGCAGCACTCAGGCGGTCAAACACCGTGCATCTTTCAGTTTGTAGTTGGTGTATTTTGGCATGGTGTTTGGTCAAATTACTAGTGTTTGCAAGCAAGCACAGTTTGCAAGCAAAGCTTTTATTACATATGTGACAGTGTGTATTTTTGGCATCTATTTTCGTTCGCTCTGCCATCGTATCTGTAAGGCGAACACACACGTGAGCGCGCAGCAGTCGCCACTCCGTCCCCGCAGCGTGTGTGCTTGTTAAGGAGGAGTGGGCTGCAATACAGTGTTTGGCTTGTGTTTATATCTCCCGCAAAACATGAACACCACCTTAATTTTACCGTTAAGAGGACCCTGAAGCTTATCGGTCCGGGTGGACCGTCAGAATCAGCCCCGGGGCCAATTTAATACCGGGTTTCGGTACCCATCCCTAACCACTACCCTAGAGGACACATCTGATGTACATGAGTCTGTTGGCTAACACGGTCCAAGGTTAAAGAATGAAGAGTCCAAAAAATGTTGATGAAAAAAAATCTATATTGTCATCCCATTTTCCACATTAGCATTGTAATTACATATTTCCCTTACATTGTGCAGCCCTGGGGGAAACTGAGATAAAAATGTACCTTTCCCTCACTGACTTCCCACAAACAAAGCAGGTCCACTTTCTTTTGCCTCCATGTGTGCACTCTATGTGCCTCTTCTTGTTGCCGGTGTCATTGAACTGACGCCCACAGATCTCACAGGGGAAAGGACCTGCGCATGGGACAAAAAAATAAAGTAAAAATCTATAATCTATCATATGTTGTAAGTTGGATTATAAGGATTTTGACTAGAAAAAACAGAAAGGGTTTTGACCTGAATCTCACCTAAGTGATATTTTTCTTGGTGCTTCAGTCTTGCAAACCTGGACTTGAAATAGTCGTCGCAGAATGAGCATTTAAAGGGCCGGTCTTGGGTGTGCAGGATCATGTGCTCCTGCAGGTGAGGCCTCCGGCTGAAGGTCTTTGAACAAATCTGTCAGAGGGTTACAGACAATTAGGATTTAGAATGTCTACTTTCGATTAACAATCTGATATACTCATCCTGATCAGTCTGTGCCGACATGTGAATTATTAGGGAAATTAAAAGATGACTTGCAAAGCTGTGCTAAATTTCCAGGTGGTTCTTACTGCACAGGTCCAGCCTTCACTCTTCTTTTTCCTCGCAGCAAAAAACTCCTGTGTGTGATCAGGATGAAACCTAGAACAACAATTTGAAAAATTTGAAATTTGAAAAAGAAAACTAGACAAACAAAGAGATGTTGTGTTGAATTAACCTCCGTATTATGTAACGTTAGCAAGCGTATGTGCCTTGTTTACTCTTAAAAAATATTTTTTGCATACTTTACCATTTGTTTTCAATATTTTCCACATCTGGATAACTATGGAAGAAGAAAACAGCCTGGAAAAATAATATATCTGCACTTTATTCCCTATCCCACCCATCCATCTGGTCATCAAACTAAGCATTTGTAGATCCATCGACCTTTTCAATCAAAGAATGTAATTCCAGAAGCTCTGGTCTGTGTCCATATTCTATCTGGCCTTCATATTTTCCTTAGAGAGCAAAGTTTTCCTCCATAAATATTTCCCATGGAAGTTATATTGTCCAGTCTCTTTCTGATTGTGAAGGCGTGGACTTTCACATGAATCGTGGTAAAAGCCTGCTAGAGCTCCCGTGATTACATGTTAGGGTCTTGGGACATTGACACTGAGTAGGACGCTGCACTTCATACATTTTGGGACATTTTACAGTCTGCTTTTTTTGAATGAGCGGCAAACCCATTTATAAAGCTTGCTCACTCCCAAAACGGGGTCTGAAAATTGCTTAAGTCACTTTCTATGCAGACTTTGTGATTTACGGAAAAAAAACGTGACGGGAAAATGTGTGAAACTTTAAGCAAACTCTGACCCAGGGAAACTGGCAGCGCAGCCCATGGGATGGCTAAATTGAGAATTTAAGCCACATTTTCAGACTTTTAGACCCCCACACACGCACAACCAACATTCAGCCCCCACCCCCGTCTCTCAACTGAAAATAAAAATGAGAATCTTAATGAAAATATGTTATACCATACCATATAAATATATATGGTATGTTATACCATTGTATGCTCACACGTATGTGTTGAAATTATTTAGCAATTGTTCTTACTGGTGCATTAATTGTGATAAGGTGTGCAGCAATTAGTGTGATTACTGAGTAGAAATGTATATGCTGCACACTGACACTTGTGCATAATGCTTCACAATGGATGCCCACACATGTGGCAGACGCACTCTGGCGGTGGCCTGCCATCTTCCTCTTTACCTCCACCTTCAGATCAGACCACTTCCTTTTACAGATCTCTCCATCGCACTCACAGCGTTCACCGCTGCGACAACGCTGTGCCACTCCAAGGCCTTCTGTTTGTTTGTGATGCCACAACTGTGACCCCCAAATAAAACGTTTTTTCTGTGCCTCTACCTCACCCACAAGCAACTCGATTCCAGTCTCAGTGAAACTGTATTTTCTAGATCTCTCCATTGCTGTGATTACCCATGAAATGCCACAGCTCAACCGGCTTAAGTCTACGCGGAATATACATAAGTTCATTTGCATTGACCCATTTATGGCAGATCATGGTGTGTAAGAGGCGGGATATGATCCAAAATAACGTGAGCACATTTCTAAGAGGGGTGTTGTTTATAAAGCGGAAACTGCGGGGAGCTGTGCGTACTCAGGGCTTTATAAATCCGATTATTTCTTTACGAAAGCATACTTTTTTTTGCTAAGTCTAAGTAGACTTTTAGTAAGGATTCTGGCAAATTTTTATAAATGAGGCCCCTGGACTGTAGCATGACGGATTTAAAATATTTTCTGAGAGCTCTTTAAATCTCTAACCAGACTAGTTAACTCTTCTCTGAAGGCTTCAGACAGATCTTTGGACCTCACGTCGACACGTGTTCGACAGTCAGGAGCCCCAAACTAAATATCTGAACCTTAAACCAGGCACTTCTTCTTCAAAATGCTGAGTACTGACGTTCTATTCGTAACATCAGCCATATTAAGTGGGAATAAATGTAGGGGAAAAAAGTTTACAAAACAGAAAAAACAGAAAATAAAGGAACTCTTCTTAAGTTGGAATTGTTCGTTTATACACCACTTAAAATGTTCATTTAAACTCGACATATAGAAAGACTGGCCATATTTAACATTTGATAATATTTTATAAGTCAGAATCATCTTTATTGGCCAAGCTGATTTGACTTTGGTTTTAATGTGTCAAGCAACTTTAAAAATCAGTAAAAACCAACCTATCTGTAGAGATGATGGGTAAATTCTGACTTTACTCTCCCTATTGAAGGGAAGCAGATAGATTCTACTGAGACGGACCGCCCCAAACCCCCAAAAGATCTCTGCAGAACCGAGCTACTAAAATGATGATCGGCTGGAAACGTCTTACCTTCTGACGTGCTTGCCCAGAGTTTTCTTGCTGGCATGGAGTTTGTTGCAGAAGGGGCATTTGTGCTCCTTCTTTGGAATAGGAGCATCGCTTGCATGCTTCTTCTTGTGCACCGTCAGGTTGGACTTGGTGGAGTACCACTGGAGGCAGATGTCACACTGGAAAGGCTTCTCTCCCGTGTGGACTCTGGTGTGGCTCTCGTATTTCCCTACAAATACAAGGAAACAAGGCCCATCGGTTCTTTCAGACAATTACTGCGTGTAACCACAGTAACAAGAAATGCAGAGAGGGAAATCTATGAGGAATGCTCCAAAATGGGACTCCGAGGGAACCCACCTGCACGATCAAAGGTCTTCTCACATTTGGGACACTTGAGAGTCTTTTTGCTGGACGTCTGGATGATAACTGGGGCCAGACCCTCAGGATACTCTGGACTCTGGATAGCGGTTGCTGCTGGTGGCATGTCAACGTCCTGATCTTGCCCAGATGGGGGCTCTGTCCTCACAGTCCATGACCCTTCCTCTCCAGCAGTCCTGTCAGTTCCGGAAGCCTCAGACACCTTCTGAGAAACAGCACCTGTTTTGACATCGCCTTGCTCGTCCTCCTCCGCGTCCTCCTCCATCACGTCATCACCCTGAGGGGGTTTGGGGGTCTCCTCAACATCCCGATTAACCTCTGTAACCCTGCCCACTTTGTTTTCATCTCGTTTCCCTGGTGATTCACTGCTTTGTTGCTCCTGAGGACTGCTGACACTGGACCTTCCATCATCTCTATTATATTTAGTGGGTGTTCTTCTTGTACGAGCTGACCTCCGTGTGGTAGCGCTTTTCTGACAAGCTGAAGCTACCTGACCTGTATTAGTGCTCTCATCGACACTGTACTGCAGGGAGATTTTGCTGCCTGAATGCGTGCTCTGGAGCTCTGTGTCCGCCCCAGCAGCGTCACAGGAGGGAGCCTCTACCTCCGAAAGACCCCTCGTCTCGACCTGGGAAGGGGTCGCTTTACCGTCCTCACACAGGAGCTTTAATATGTCCATCATATCCAAGAACCTGGCTGCTTCAGCTAGAGCCGGGAGGTCCGTCTCTGCGACCACACACTCTGATGTGTACAGAAAGCCGAGCAGATACTGGAAAACCGAATCTTCCACGTGGTCCAGGGTGACGTGAGTCACAGTAGCTGGGTTCTTGGACAGCTCTGCGTGAAAGTAGCTGCTCCCGTGGGCCAGGACCGCTTTGTGGGCCCTATAAACCGTCCCGCCCACCGACACAGACACATCGCAGAACTTCTGCCGGGTCCGGTCCTCGTTCAGAAACGCAAGGAGGTTGCCGCTGTGCTGGGCCATGGTGAGGCACCTGAGAGGAGAGGATGGCTCCTGGAAGGTTTTGGGGTTTGATGGGAGACCGCTGCATCCCTCTGCAGTGGATGGGTCCGCCACCAGCCTCCCAGGCTTTGGAAGAACCACACTGTTTGGCTTTTTCTTCATCATGGAGCTGGTCGGGGTATAATGGATCAGTGCTGCAAAACAGAACAAATGCAGTGAATGCAATGAGCCTGGGCACCGGAGTTAGTCACAGGGATTAGTTCTGATGAGGTATAAAGGCAAACCGCATGAACCACTTAGGCTACAATTTTGAAAGTATCCACATGCACATCTTGTAACTTTAACACTTAAATCTTATAGGACTGGCATTTTCTGTCGGAAAACACGGATTGAATATCTCAGTAAAATTCCAGGGTTTTTTTCTAATGAATTTATGAGTTTTTTTACTTCAACATTTCTAACTTTACAATGTCAGAAAATATCAGTTTAAATATAAAACAATTATTCTTTTAATCATGGAAATTGCGGAGTTTTCTCTCGCCAACTTTTCCACAACAGAGAATTTCCACGTTTTTTTCTTAGGAATATGTTAAATTAATCTCGAAAGTTTTGTGGAAATGTACCCCTAAATGTTTTTCTTTTATCTGCAATGGCCCTAATACGCCGTCGTATGTTATCTCTAGTAAGCGTGGTCTCATTCTCCAATTATTACGGTGCAATGAGGTCTTAAAATAGTCACGTTTCAAAGCCGCTAAGATTTTGTGTCACACAGTTTGAACAGTTTTTAAGTCCCTTTAATGAGACAGCAGATAAAATGAGCAGAGTTCTGTCCTGTCCTGTGGGCCATAGAGCAGGATGTATTGCTGCACACTGCTGGTCAGTTGGCTGATAGAGAGCTACTCTGGTTTAGCCCTTCCTTAAAAGAAAGAAAGAAAATGGGAAGCATTTCATCACAAAGCACAGAAAGTCATGGTGTGAAAATTTTGAGTGACGTCTGTTAGTCTTCTTAAAGTAATGTTTTTTGTTGTTTTTTTCTAAACTACAGTTGTCAAGATAAGGGAAGCAAGTTGGTTACGCAGAAAGCGGCGGCCTCCCGACCAGAGCGGACGGTCTGACTGCCGATGTAAAACCGTGAAAAGGTGTAATATACACCACAACTACACCTTGAACATCTACAGCTGTATTCAGAAGTTGTTTATCCTATATTTCTTCTGTGTACTGAAATCAAATTTTACAATAAATAAATAATATAGATAACATTGTTACTAGAGATGCAGCAGTCAACGAGTTCAGAACCAGCTAATTTTCCTTTGATTGGCTCTGATTGGTGATTAGCAGGTAGGCTACTATAATAATAAAAAAAATATCAGTTTTTCCTTCCTCTATGAATAAAATGCATCAAAGCTAAGAACTCCCTCCATGTCCAGTCTGTAAATGCCGAAACATGTACTTTGTTAGAGGTTATTAAAAATCTGATAAAGATAAGGGCATATGCTTTGATGCATAGATGGCCACAGACTTTTTCTTCATTTTCTGTTGGATACGAAACAATAACTACATCAAAAAATAGATTTTGTTTGATCTTTTATGCCATTAGAAAAATAAATCAGCATCTGTTAAAATCTGAATCAGCAGATCAGAGAATTTTTGAATTTTCTCTTGAAAATATGTTAAATTTATCTAAAGAAATTGTTTGTTTTTTTTAGAGGATATTTAGCCTACTCAATTTTCTTCTTCTTCTTCTTCTTCTTCTTCTTCTTCTTCTTCTTCTTCTTCTTCTTCTTCTTCTATCTACAATGGCCCTAATACAATGTCTCTGTATAGCCTGGAATATTTTTTGTGTACATAACGTAAGATTTTGGTATTTTTTACTTACGGTTGACATACTTTGGAAATCTCATACCAGCCCATAACTAAACCAAGACATATTTGTTTTATAAATATACTAAGCAAATCAAAATAATGGGAAACCATATCACTTTCTGTCATGGGGTCAATTTAGGTAATTCATTGAGGGCTCATTCATTAAGTAGCCTATTACTGCAATATGATGGCTGGTATTGAATAGCTTTAATTGGACACCAAAACTGAATTCCCCTTTGGGAACAAGACAACCTCGCTCCGGCCCTGGTTTTCAAAAGCTTTGACACAATTGTCAACAAATAGGTTACTTTTGCGAAACAGTGACGATATCAACAGCAAAAAAGTGTAACATGGTGGCCTGGTTGAAGTTAAACGTAACAACTGCTTAACAACACTGCGTAACAACGTATCATGGATGCTTGTGACGTTCCCTGAGTTAATTGTTGTCGGGAATGTCTCAGAACGACGAACGCCTGCAACCGAAAGTGAGCGTGCTTCATTCTCGGCAGTCAAAACGATTAGGTTTACAAGTCCCCCCTCCACCTCAAGGGCCCCCCTAACCTTATGTTCTCAGTGAGACGGGTGGGCCCCCCCGACGAGGAGAGCGTCGACAAACGACCTTTATCGTTCCCTCATGAACTCACATTTTTGTCTGGACGTATTAAAAATATTCTTACCGAATACGGGTGAGAGACCTCCATGTTGATTTTTTTAGCACAGAGAAGTAGTAATGGCAAAATAAATAGAGGGCATAATAATTTCCTGAGCCACTAGCTGTAACGCCCCAACAGAAATGTCGGACGCCGAAACAAAGCGCTGCTGCGACTATTGTCCTCCGCTGTAGACGTGAAGTTGCGTGAACCTCCGTGAAACGTTTTAATATGATAAGATTTACAACACTGCATCCTTTTCTATAGTTGGAACACGTTATGCTACGAATGACAAGTTGTTCAACGGCGCTGACATTTGGAAAGCCTCGGTGACACAAAAGAATCATGGGTAATGTAGTCTGAACGATTTCAGACTCGGTTGAAGTTATGCTGCGTTCTTTTTTCCTCGGAAACTGGAACTCTGACATGGGAGTGACGCCAATTCGGCTTTAGTCTACTGTTTTCCGTCTTAATGAAGGGTTTGACGTGATGCTTCATATTTCTCTCAACTTTCTACCCGCACCCCATCTTTTAAATCATGAATTAATTGTAATAAAATTATTGGTTCCATTTCACGAACCACACAGACGATTATTGCTAGAACAAAAAAAAAACATTTTTAACTGCTTAGATAATATTTAAAATGTTAATGTCTTATTCATAATCTTTTTCCTTACTCCCCAAGTCTGATTAATGTTGGATAGCCATCCATCCATCCATCCCATCCATCCATCCATCCATCCATCCATCCATCCATCCATCCATCCATCTCCAGGCGTCATTGGGCGAGAGGCAGGGTACACCTTGCCACAGAGATTAATGTTGGATATTACAACTAAAGAGACTGTCTGAGAGCCCTTTCTTTGAACTTCCGAGAGAGTCATAAACGTTGATAAATATTAGAGGTTTAATCACCACTGATAATATTTTGATAATTAATTTCTTCATCAGAAAACTTATTTTTTTATTCTTTAGCAATGAAGCAATTCGGTTCAATTCAATTTATTTACATAATGCCAAATGGCATTTCATCCCCCCAAAAAAAGTCCTTTCAATTCAATCATACATTGGCCTACATTTCAATTGATCATAGTTAACAGTGGATTAAGTTCAGTTCTTTGTTGCAAATAGTTTAAAAAAGGAAACCCAGTAAATTGTATTGAGTCATTGACTGGCTGCATTTACTCCTTCTGGAAGAGTATGTAGCGACAGTAGTCAGTCTTTTTGTGTTGTTGACTTTACAGCAATCCCTCATGCTGAGCAAGCAGTGGAGAGGGGAATCTCTCCTTTAACAGGAAGAGACCTCGAGCAGAACCAGAACCTGGCTCAGTATGAGCGGCCATCTGCCACGACCGACTGGGGGTTTGAGAAGACAGAGCAGAGACACAGAAGGAACAGAAGAACTGATCCGACAGGAGAGGGAAAACATTTAGTTGTTGGCAGCGGTGTCTCAGTCGAAGCCCCACCTCTAAGAAGGAATCACAGCAAAACAGAACTCCAGACCGGATGTAGCTTCTATAGAGAGAAAAACACTAAGAGAAAGCCTAAAGATAACAGTTGAAATAACAGCAAATAATGCCAAATTGGAGAGTAGTAGAAGAAGAAAGTAGCAGAGTGAAATAAACTGGTTAGTCTGTCCTCCAACAGAGAAAAATATGACCAGAGAAAAATACAGTTTTCCCTATATATAATCCCTGATTACATTAACCAATGACCAATTCTTTTTACCATATATATGCTTCCAATTGGTAAAATCATTAGACAGCATGGGATAAATTTCCACAGTTATGCCGATGATACACAACTATATTTATCCATAAATCCTGATGAACCCAGTCAGTTAGGTAGATTACAGGCATGTCTGGAAGACATAAAAACATGGATGGATCAAAAGGTTTTTTCCCTTTTTTAAAAGGTTTCAAAGATCTTGGAGTCAGATCTGTTACAGATTGTGAACTCATCTTTAATGTCGGTTGTTTTCCCAGAGCCAGTGAAAACAGCTGTAATTAAACCCCTGCTGAAAAGAGACAATCTGGACAAGACACAAATGAACAACTACAGGCCCATCTCCAATATTCCATTTTTAAGTAAGATCATTGAAAAGGCTGTGTTTCATCAGCTAAATGACTTCTTAAGACAAAGCAACTGCTACGACGTCTTTCAGTCAGGTTTTAGACAGCACCACAGCACTGAGACTGCTCTGACCAAAGCCATCAATGACATCTGTTTGAATACTGACAGTGGAAAAATGTCTGTTAGTTTTACTGGATCTCAGTGCTGCATTTGATACTGTTGACCACATTATTTTACTCAAACGACTGGAGAACTGGGTGGGTCTCTCTGGCACTGTACTAAACTGGTTCAAAACGTACTTAGAGAACAGGAAGTACTTTGTGTCGATAGGTAACGTTACATCTGAGCAGACGGGAATTACATGTGGAGTTCCCCAGGGTTCCATCCTGGGACCTCTTCTGTTTAACATCTATATGCTCCCACTGGCACAGGTAATAAATAACAACAATATAAGTTACCATAGCTACGCAGATGACACACAGATATATAACAGAATGTCACCACGTGACCAAGGGCCTGTTCAGGCTCTTGGTAAATGCACTGAGGAAATTAATGACTGGATGTGCCACAATTTTCTGTAGTTGAACAAAAACAAAACGGAGGTAATTGTCTTTGGAGCTAAAGAGAAAAGATTGAAGGTCACCACAGGGCTTCAGTCCATACACCTAAAAACCACCAACCACATCAGAAATCTGGGTATAGTGATGGACTCAGACCTAAACTTTTAAAAACACATTAAGGCAATCACAAAATCAGCCTACTATCACCTTAAGAAAAACTCAAGGATAAAAGATCTGATGTCTCAGCAGGACCTGGAAAAACTAGTCCATGCGTTTATCTTTAGTCGGCTTGATTATTGTAACAGCGTCTTTACAGGTCTACCTAAAAAATCAATTAGGAAACTGCAGCACATCCAGAACACTGCTGCTTGAGTTCTCACTAAAACCAAAAAGTGGACCACATCAGTCCAGCTCTGAGGTCTTTACACTGGCTGCCTGTCTGTCAGAGGATAGACTTCAAAGTTCTGCTGCTGGTCTATAAAGCTCTGAATGGTTTAGGACCAAAATACATCAGTGATCTCCTGACCCAGTGTGAACCTACCCGACCCCTCAGGTCATCTGGATCCGGTTTTTTATCAGTTCCCAGAGTCAGAACCAGACATGGAGAAGCTGCGTTCAGCTTCTATGCTCCACATGTCTGGAACAAACTCCCAGAAAGCCTCAGATCAGCTGAAACATTAAATCCAGGTTAAAGACCCACCTGTTCTCAGCTGCTTTTGATTAGTTTTTTATTCTAAGTTTAATCTGCACGGCTTCTTTTAAAATAGAGTTTTTTATTTTTTTATTTTGGTTCATTTTAAATCATGCTTTTTATTCCCTTACTTTTGCTTTTTTTGCACCCTGCTGTAATACTCTTTATGTAAAGCACTTTGAATTGTCCTGTAACATGAATTGTACTATACAAAATTGATATTTACACATAAATGTGAAATTTTAAAGGTCTCATTCACTGAGAAATTGTTTAAAACTCGCTCCTTTTGAAATACCATCCTTCACTCTGAGTAGGACACTGCCCTTCATGCTGTTGTCCCACCCCTCCTTACCTAGCCCCAAAAAGAAATCTGAGCTGAAAACAAACGAGTCAGAGAAAGCTGTGTTATCTACGTAGAAAACTATACAGCCACGCCCACCTTGGCTTGCCACCGCCAGCTGGAAGATGGGGACCAGAGAGAGGAGAGCGTGGAGTGGACATAGCACATTAGCGTTGCATTTTTTTACCCAAGAAAGAAGAGCTGAGGAAGAAATTTTTGGAATGTGTCTTGGAACACCGCCAGCAAAGTAAGTTAATTATTTGATGGAAGGCAGCATAAGAGTCGCATTGCTGTTAGCCAATCAGAGGCGAGACGTTTGCATATTGTGAATGATACTGAGTTAGACTCGTGATCCTGACGTTTCACCCCACCCACTCCTTCCACAAACTGCAACCTCCTGAAACATATAACACATAAAACGGCTCTCAAGGCACTACAGGAAATTCCTTGAAAAAAACGAGTTAATGAGACCTTCCATAAAACTTGAAATGCATTGTCAAATATTTATATCTATTTGTATTCAAATTAATATATACAATTTTTTATATTTAAATTATTTTTTTTTATATTTAAATGATTTAAAACTGTATTAATATTTTTATCTTATTGCTGCGTGCTGAATACATCATGAATGGATTTTATTACTTGGGATTCAGCAAGACACAGCAGCAAGTTGAATTATTCCATAATGTACTTTCAATTGCCTATTCAGCTACCAGCTCTTCTATGGGGTTTTTTTATGTTTATGGTCTTTGATCAACACAGCCCAGCAGCAGTGTCTCAACAGCAACATTGGACCCCATCAGACAAAATAACGGTTTATTTTTTGATATATTATGTTGCGATTCCCTATTAGATTCTTGATGAATATCTTTTGTTGTTAATCATGATGGTATACTATAAGTTATGTTGTACATCGTTTTAAAATCTTGCTCTATGTGCCCCTTTTTAAGCACCTGCCTCTCTAAAGGTCTCTGCACAGCCCTGCATGAATGGGTGACTGCAACAGAAAAGTCGCTCTGTGAGAAGCGGAACTTTAGTTTATTGGCCGATTTGCACCACGACTCTGAAATCCTTTCGCTGTCACTTACATAACAACACATTTTGGGCTCGGAGCTGCTGAAATTAGTGTCCGAGACGCACCCCTCCCCTCTCCAACGCGTTTAACGTGTAAGACTGCATAAGTGCATTAGCTTAATCCCTTCTATCTAACATGCAGCGATCCAAGCATCTTAGTAAACACATGCATGCATTAAGGAAAGCAGATGATGATGGAGCTCCACACAAGTCTTTTCAAGATGTCTGTGTTCTAAAATGAAGATACTGCCCAGCAATCTGACAGTTTGGAGCACTTGTGAAGGACAATGTTGAGGTTCAAAATGCATGTGTGGATCCCAGTGTTGCTTTTCGCAGGTAATGTACCTAACAATACTATGAATTATGACCAGAGGGCTGCTAATACTTCCAGCGTTATTTAGTTCACTGTCATTTGCTCCGATTTCTGTATTTGTGAGTGTGCTTTTAACTCTGTACAGTGTCTTGTAAAAACCTCCATGCTGCTTGAACTTTGTCACATTCTGTCACATTACAATCAGACATTTATGAAGTAGAGGGAAAAGGATGCACAAAGTTTTCTAAATGGTGTGCATTTGTATTCAGTTACCCTGAGTCAATACATTGCAGAACCACCATTTGCCGGAGTTACTGCAACAAGTCAGGGTATGTCTCTAGTACCAGCTTTAAATTTCTGTTTGAAAAAAGGTCAAGCTCAGTCAAATTACATAGAAAGTATTAAAAAAATTAAATTTTTAAGTCTTGCTTCTGTTTCCATAATGGAATTTCATACTGGCCTGGACTTTGACTGGGCCATTTGAACACATGATTATCTAAACTAGTGGTGTCTAAATGTACTCCTCAAGGGCCGGTATCCTGCATGTTTTAGCTCTTTCCCTGATTCGAAACAAATGAGGGTTCCTTAGCAGGCCTCTTTGACATGTGAAGGAGGAGGATGGTCCATTCGATTCAGCTGTTTTGGAGCAGAGACACAGCTAAACCTGGCCGGACACCGGTCCTTGTTCATTCGCACCAGACAGTCCAGCGGTCTGCTTTTTCTGAAAGCAACTAGTTGCACTGGATTTTTTTAAAAGGGGATCCAAATAAAGGGGATTGAATAGAAATGCATGCCACACTTTTCCGATTTGTAATTACCAAAAATGTTGAAGGTTGTGAATACTTTTCCTTTCACTTCACAATTAGGTACTTCTTTGTTTTGGCCTATCACATGAAGTCAAAATAAAATACATTAAAATATGTGGTTGTAATGTAATTGAACAGTATTTGCTGTGCAGTAATAAACTGTCCGTAAAGAATATTAAGATCCACATCAACTGAACTGAACCGTTGCACAATATGGTGTACTATGTGCAGAAATTAGGAACAAAGCAACCCCAAAAAATTTTTGCATTGTACCTGTATTTTGTAGGAACATACTGATCAATCTTTTTTGAATATCCCTCTAGGAATGTTTAACAGTGAGGAGATCGGTGGATGTGAACAGCAGCCATGTCAAAATGGGGGACTATGTGAAAGCCACTCGGGAGGATTCCGATGCCTTTGTTCGCAGCAGAGCCAAAATGGACGCCTTTATGGTGGGGAGAACTGTACAATTCCTCTTTCAGGGTGTGATGAAAGCCAGTGTGAGAACGGAGGAATGTGCTCTCCCTTGCTTTGGAATGACCAACACACCTACAAGTGCATCTGCCTTCCAGGTTACACAGGGCCTAAATGCCAGACCTCCACCACTTTCTCATTTGAGTCGCAGGGGTACATCTACATTGAAACAAAGCAACTAGACCCAGAATCTCCCCTTAATGTGACCTTCACCTTCAGAACAGAGAACCCAACAGGCACCCTATTTCAGCGTAGAGTGGATGACTTGCTCCTCACCATCGAGCTGTTGGATGGACACCTCTGCCTCCTTAGCTTGAGAGATCAAGGACCCAGCGCACTTGTTCAAGAACTCCCAGATTATATGTCCAACAACAAGTGGCACACAGTTGAAGCATCACTGGGTGGCGTGGTCAGTCTCATCAGGCTGCTCTGCAGTGAAGGGAGCTGCACTAGAGACTCCAGCGTAGAAGTCCAGCTGATGGATCAGGCGGTCGCTCTGCCTGAGCCAGGAGCTGGTCGACAAAGCCTCTTTGTTGGAGCCATGTGGTGGAACTGGACTGCAGGTAGAGCTGAGGATGGAGCAGGGTATCCACCAGCCTTTCTGGGCTGCTTCAGGGATGTATTAGTGGATTCACATCTGGTGTTGCCTGCTGAATTGCCAAAAGATTCAGACATCCAGGCGAACATGGTAGCTGGGTGCAGTGACAGAGACAAATGCGAGGACAGCCCGTGTCAGAACAGAGGGCACTGTGTGAGCCAGGGCTGGAGGAGGTACATCTGTGAATGCCACAGGCCATATGAAGGAGACGACTGTGCAGAGGGTAAAACATGCACACACACACAAGTCTGTATTTCTACCCATATAAGGACTTTATATTGACTTCCATTCATTTTAATAGCTGTATTTATGCCTAACTCAAACCCTTACCCTAACCATTACCAGTTTATTCCTAACCCTAACCTTAACCAAAACATAATTCACACCATACCTCTAAACCTAAACCCTAACCCTAAAAATGGGGATCCACCATATTAGGGCCGGGCTTTGGTCCCTATAAGGTCCATTGGTCTTCAGAAGGTTAGCGAATGTGGCAGAGAAGGTCCTAAATAGGATAGCTAAACAAGTGCACGCACACACACACCAATCAGTGATTTTCAACAGTATTGACTTTTTTTAAATGTTCTACTTGTTGTCACATGACAACCACAATATTCAATTGATTGTATTGGAATTTTAGTTGAACGAGCAACACAGAGTGCATAATTGTCGGAGGAACATTTAATACACAAGCTGATACACAAGTTATTTTAAATGCAAATATAAAAGTCTGCTTTGTAGGACAACCTCTTTGGGGTATGTCTCAACCTGCATTACTCATCTAGAAACTGACATTTTGCCCATCATTTATTGCAAAATAGCTCACGACTTTCAAGCATCACCAGGGATTCTCAATTGGATTTAAGTCCAGACTTTGACTAGGACATTCTAACATATGAATATACTTTGATCCAAAGTTTTTTCATTGTATCCGAGTGTATGATTAGGGGTTGTTGTCCTGTCTCCTTCATGGTTTGTGGCAAACTGCAAACATGACTTGCTGTTAAAGCTTTTTACAAAAAAGCACCATGTTCCAAACAATTATCAAGGCCCTTCATTTTGTCGCTAACATTTGCTTATTTGATGGACCATTCAACAACGGTGTGTGCATGTGACTGCAGCATGCACACCTTTAGTAATGACTAAACTGTAAGCAGAGTTACCTGAGGCTGTTAAAACAGGTAAAGGTTAATTCTAACCTTAGCAGGTGTCTCAGCAAGAAGTCTCAATTGATCGCTTCAAAGAGAGCCCCCCACCAGGGTAAAGTTAGACAGAGAATCTTAAAGGAGCTTATAGGGTAAATGGAAATAGCCCAAAGTCCAGTCAAACTGAAGCTATTAACCTACACCTGCAGCATGGATTAAAAAAACGTGGCCTTAACTAACTGACCGGGAATGCACTCAACTTGCCAGATCAGGGAATCTTAAACGTCTTTACTCCAGTTCAGCAATTTCCTTATTACATATAATGTGTTTTAGTGTCAAAATAATAGTCTGTCAACAAATTATTTTAGTGAAATCCTGATTAACATGTGGTCAGTAACTTTGATACATAGCTTTGTTGAGTAAAAAGGAATACAGCTTTGAAAATGTATGAAGACAATTGAACAAAAAGTGATAAAGAACACATTAGCCTAAACATAAATGGACTAAACCTACACGGAGCTTTACTAGCCTCAACCACCGAGAGGGATTTTACACTAGAGCCACATTCACCCAACTGCCGTCATTCATACATAGATAGCATGGCAACTTGGTGGTAAATGTCTCGCCCAAAGGCACAGTAACATATGACGGGGGGAGGCAGCTCGAATAGAACCCTACTACTCGTCCCACTGAAACACAGCCGGCCCTATGGGGTACAAGAATAAAGTTTTCGTTATGACCAAAAGGGCAAACTTGATGTTTCCATAGGATTCCAAACGGAAAGCAGCAGCTAGATGGTGTTAAAGAAGCACACCTGTTGAATTGATCATCAGCAACTTTTTCTTCAAAAGCAGGGGCTTATTTAGTTGATCTCGGGCATACACGGGTTTACACAATGATCTGACCAAGGTCACAACTCCAATATGGAGTTCGTCCTGTGACCCCCGTTCTGTCCATCTCAGTCTTTGTGTCCTTGGCAAGACACTTCACCCGTCTTCCCTACTGGTGGTGGTCAGAGGGCCATAGGCGCAAGTGTACAGCAGCCTAGCTTTTGTCAGATAATGTAACTCACCATCACCAGTGTGTCAATGTGTGTGTGAATGGGTAAATGACTGAATGTAGGACTAGATAAAGCGCTATACAAGTAGCTACAGGCCATTTGCCATTTACTGTAGAGACGACTGATGCTGTCCACTAATCTAGGATGGATTACAATGCCATTTCAAAACAACTAAATGTTCATCATTCTACATCAAAATATTTTTCACAAGTGGAAAACATTCAGGAAAGCTGCAAATCTTCTCAAAAATTTAGCTTGCTTCAATTTCACTCAAATTTAATCAACCACAGAAACTGCTAGTCAAAGCCAAGAGGTTCTACTGTAGGCCCCAGTTAGCATGTTTGCTCTAAAATAGAGCATCATTGCTCTAAAATAAAAAAAGAGTTAAGAATCTCAAGACTTCTAGACCAATGCCCTTTGGACAGATGACGTTGAGATGAAAACCAAACTGAGCATATCAGTCCAAACTTGACAAACTGTCAAGCATATTGGTGAGGTGCTGATGACCACATAACTGCAAATCTGAACTGAAGCAACACTGCAGTCGTTTCTCCACATCAATATAAGAAGCTGATGAATTCAGACAGAAAAATATTTCAAGGTACTACTGCTAGAGTTGTTTCTCCAAGCTGTTGGGTTACAAGGTTTTAAGCACACAGCATGGCTTTATTGTTTATTCAGCAATAAAGGTTTGCTGTGCTTTTTAGCACTTGACCTGACACACACAACCGTAGAATTGAATGACAGTGTAATTTTTACCATATCTGTTTCGTATCGGGTTTCTTTTGATACCTATTTCTCTCTTCTCCTTCCTACATCACAGAGTATGTCACTGGCAGGTTTGGAAACAAAGATCTCGAGAGCTATGCCGTGTTCTCATTAGACAACGACCCGGGGGATTCTGTAATTATATCCATGTTCATTCGCACCAGACAGTCCAGTGGTCTGCTTCTCATCCTGGCCAACACCACCAGCCAGTATCTTCGCCTGTGGCTGGTGGAGGGCAGGGTCAAAGTTCAGGTCAACAACTTTGAGACTCTTGTTGGTCGGAATACTGTCAGCAATGGCCACTTCCACCTGGTTGCTGTGAAGCTGGAAGGAACAGCAGCCACTTTGTTCCAGTCAGCTCAAATCCAGGACTCCATGGCCATCAGACGAGTCCAAGCACATCCTGGCGATTTGGTTTTTGTTGGGGGTCTACCAGTCTCAAGGGCCTCAGCTTCATTTGGTGGCTACTTCAAGGGATGTGTCCAGGATCTAAGGGTTAACAGCAAACGCCTGCAGTTCTATCCACTATCAACTCCTGTGGAGTCGTACAACCTGGAGAAGCTCATAGGTATATCAGAAGGATGTAGCAGTGACAACGCTTGTGCTGTAAGTTAAAAGCAATGCTGTCAACTTCAACTTCTGTCTAAAATGAGCCAGCCCCACACTTACATTTCTCTCTTTAACACATCAGGCAAACCCTTGCCTCAACGGAGGGGAGTGTTACTCCATGTGGGATGATTTCATCTGCAGCTGTCCCCCCAACACAGCAGGTCAAAGGTGTGAGGAGGTGAAATGGTGTGAGCTGTCTCCCTGCCCTGTTACAACCATCTGTCACCCCCTGTCCCAAGGCTTTGAGTGTAAGTACCCATTCCTCAAAAATCTCCTGTAGCAACATTACTGTCTTACAACACACGTACAAAGATTAATGCTTTTTAAGAATAGCATGCCACATACAGCTAGAATTTCTATTCCTTGTTGGGAGCAGGACTCATTGGTAAAAAATACACCTATTAATTACCATGTGGCTAACTGCAGGAGAGAACAGAGTTACCCACACAGAATTCCCCTAAGACGTGGTAATCCCTGGTCAGATTAGGTCTACTTGCACATGCCTGGTGTAGTGTATGAAGACAAGATTTCTTGGTCACATGTTCTTAACGAGAAAATTAGGAGGGTGCTGATCCATCGGACTTGCCAGTGCAGTTGTTGGAAGTTGCAACAAGAGTACAACAGAAAATGTATGATAGTTCTACTGGTTATTGGGCATAAAGCCTAATATATCTTTTGAAATCCCCAGCTACTCTTATTACTGGTACAGTGCCTGCAAAATCAATCAATCAATCAATCAATCAATCAATCAATCATTCAATCAGTCAGTCAGTCAGTCAGTCAGTCAGTCAGTCAGTCAGTCAGTCAGTCAGTCAGTCAGTCAGTCAGTCTGTCTGTCTGTCTGTCTGTCTGTCTGCTAGCTATCAATCATGTTTTTGCATTGAAGTACTGGCATGGTCTGGCACACCTTAGCATTCCCTACTATTTCATAGGAGAAACTATGCTTTGGCTGATTTTGCTCTGGTGTATCAGACTCAAAGGTTTTAAAGCCAATAAGGCAGTAGCATCATACTACAGCGTAATGTTTTGAAGATGGAGTGACATCATTTACAGTATTTTCTATTTATCTACCTTAGGTTTGTCCAACGTGACGTTCCGGCTTGAAAACAGCCTTTTGTGGTATCACAGCAACAGAAAGATTAAGTCCAGCCTTACCAGTGTCTCCCTAAGCTTCCGCACCAGGCAGTCGGCGGCCATCTTGCTTCATGCTCAGAGAGACTCCGATCACATTACGGTCTCTCTCATTAATTCTCATTTGGTCATGGAGCTCCTGGTTGGGGCTGAGAATGAGTCTCTGAGAGTGACAGCTAAAAGCCTAGTTCCACTCAGTGATGGTGAGTGGCACTTTATGTCGATCAGCAAGGAGAGACAGGCTCCAACATCTAGGTGGATCATGGCTGTGGACGGACTCAAAGAGTACATCCGTGTTTCCAGAGCAGCAGTTGTGGACTTGAACTTTCTCAGGGATGGGGCAGACATTTTCCTGGGAGGCCTAAGCCAGGAATCTGGAGTAAGCTTTTCAGGATGTCTAGGTCCAGTGGAGATTGGGGGTCTTCATCTACCGTTCCACCTGGACACAGAGTTGAACCTCCCCAGACCTCAGGAGGAGCAGTTTGTGAGGGGTAACAGCGATAATTCACCACGATACGGATGCTGGGGAGCCACTGTGTGTGCTCCAAACCCATGCCAGAATGGGGGTGCCTGTGAGGACCTGTTCGACCAGCATCAGTGTACGTGTCTCTCCGAATGGACAGGAACACTATGCCAAGACCAGACAGACACCTGCCACTCCCGCCCATGTGTGCACGGTAACTGTACTAACCTATCCAAGGGTTTTGGATGTGAATGTGAGGAGGGCTTCACTGGTGAACAGTGCGAGGTAGAAGTGGATATGTGTGAAAACAGCAGTTGCAGCTATGGTGCCACCTGCCTGAAAGGCTTCCAGAGCTACACGTGTCTGTGCCCGCGGAATATGACAGGCTATTTCTGCGAGTGAGTTTGATGCAATGGAACTAAAACTGCCATCACACTGTTTCTAATCTGCCATGTATGCTGAATGATGTATTAAGACACAGATGTTAGACATGGGTCTAAATGTGAAAAATGAAGAGGCACATCAAGTCCTTTCATGTCTTTGTAGTGCGGTCATGTGAGAAAAAGTTGAACATTAGAATGCTAAATCTATAGCTGTTCATTAAGAACTGCTGACATATTTGTGTTTATTCTTATTTATATTTATCTCCGGAAAAATAACATTTGATTTATTTAAAGGTAACTTCCTCTCAAAACAAAAGATGGTAACAAAAATGCCTTAAATTCAGATAATCCAGCCACTAACAACTAATCTTACCCCCTTTAGCTACAATAACTACAGTGAGAAGTTTCCTGTAGCCATCTACCAGACTGTGACGTCAGTCTGAGGAAAGCTGTAAGATGTTTTAGGTTTTCCTATACGCCACAACATATCCTTTAATTAAATATCTGGACTTTGATTAGACCCAGGACATTTTTTTCTTATTCCTCATCCTGTTCTTGGTGGATGTATTTCTTCTTTTTTGGTACAATGTCATGTTGCATAATCCAGTTGTGCTTCAGCTTTTATGTTTTTACAGATGGTCTCAAATTTTCCTAAAACATCCTCTAATATAAATTAGAAATTATGCTGGATTCTATGATGGTGAGCTAAAATAAATGTAAAAAAGTTTATGTGCAGATCAGAGGTCGCGCTATATTTATTTCATTTTCTGTCATTTTGACTCACGGGTTAAAAAAGATATCCGGTCATAATCTATTTTTACTCTTCAATTTTTAAAATCTGTCACCGCCGGTCTGTGTACAGTGCAGCCACAGATGCATTCCAATGCCTCTGTAATGCTTCAACATGCTGTCAGCTCCTGGATAGCGAGATGCATTTAGTGAGGTGTTCAAGTCTGAGATGGTCTCATGGGAATCTTTTGTTTTCATTGACTTATTTACCTAAACTCTAAGTGTAAAGTTGAAAATGTCTGCGTGTCTGCCTCAAGTGGTCAGGGGTGTGAATTGCAATCTGTCAAAATGACCGATTAAGGAAACTATTGGATTAATATCTCGTCCAGATATGTAAAATGCATTAAGTTGTTGTAGGGTGTCCTAATTTGACTGTAGGTGTGATGCTTCTGTTGCGCTCTTGTTCTAAATAGTGCATGTATATTGGGATCAAGCGTGTGGAAGTCATCATGTTATGTCGCTTCAGGAACGGGTACATTATTATTTTTGCCATGATGTCACTGGTTTTTTATTTATTTTTCTTTTTTGTTTTTATTTGTAGGTCTGCTGACCATCCGGGAATAAAATGTCTCAATGATTAATCCCACGTGGTTAGAAAATTACTAGCCAAACTGAACGGAAATTAGGGCAAGCTGTCAGTGTTGCTTTCAGTTTAAAGTATCCGGCATGCCATATAAGAGAATTTTCATCAGTGCAGCCAGCGTTACGATATTTCAGTCACAGTCGTGTCGACTTAGTAATGCAGTGCATGTATTGTACACATGGTATGTGCGAACTGGGGGGGGGATTTTTTTTATTATGTATTTTTCTCTTTATCTGGTGATGAAATTATGTAATATATAGTTGGAAATGCATATAAAAGCAATGCAGGAGACTAATAATCACATCATGTCTTCCCACATCATAAGACGTATAAGGCAGATATGCAGTAGTGTGACGGTGGTATTTAAACAATTACTTAAAATGTTTGACCAAGCCTGACTGACTCAGCTTATCTCTTACAGTGTGAAAATCCCTGAAACCCCTTGGTACATTGAGACAGATCCGTGAGTGTTTCTTTATACAAAATGAATGGATTTCACAAAGCTGCATAAGTACTAAAAGGCGATGCTAACACTTTATATGCGTCTGTCTAGACTCCCTCAGTTGCCTGCCTCTGTCTGTGTGGGTACAAGATGGAACTACAGCTGTTTTAATGGAGGAAACTGCTCTGAAGCAGAGAACACCTGTTATTGCCTGCCTGGCTTCACTGGTCAATGGTAGGACATGCACGAGAATATTTGGTGCTTCTTGGAACACTGAAGGAAAGCAGCTTAACCAAATAAAACCTAACGAATCATTTTACATACACGTTCCTACATTCCACTTGCTGTTTCACAACGTTACCACTAGCCTTACAAATCCTACTATGCCGATGGTGCGCTTGTATTCTGCCCCCTGGTGGAGCAAGTACTACAGATAACAACGGTAATTTTTTCAGTTGAATAAGTATATATATATATATATATATATATATATCACAACACATGTCATATCTAGGTGCTTTACAAGTCATTTCAATTCAATCATACACACATTCCAATCAATTGCGTCGTTTACTTCACAGCAATCCCTCACACTGAGCAAGCATGTAGCGACAGTGGAGAGGAAAAACTCCCCTTTAACGGGAAAAAACCTCCAGCAGAACCATGCTCAGTACAAGCGGCCATCTTTCCCGACCGACTGGGGGTTTGAGAAGACAGAGCAGAGACACAGAACAAAAGAACTGATGTAGGAGAACTTTCTATGTTAAAGAAAGTAAAAAGTTGATAACAGGACACGGAGAACGTTCATTCACTGGGAGCATCATCCCAGCTGATGCCCCCCTCCAACAAGGCATCACAGCCAAACAGAACGCCAGACCAGGTGTAGCTTCAATGGAGAGAAAAACACTGAGAGAAAACATAAAGCTAATAGTTGAAATAACAGCATATAACGCAATTGGAGGGTAGCAGAAGAGAAAAGTAGCAGAGTGAAGAAAAGTGGTCAGTCTTTTGTAAGCCCATAGCAGCATAACTACAGCGATCACTCAGGATGAACTAAGCCACACTAACTATATATATACTTTGTCAAAAAGGAAAGTTTTAAGCCTGGCCTTAAAAGTAAACAGAATGTCTGCCTCACGGATTAAAGCTGGGAGCTGGTTCCACAGGAGAGGAGCCTGATAACTAAAAGATCTGCCTCCCATTCTACTTTTAGAAATCCTGGGAAACACCAGTAGACCTGCAGTCTGAGAGCGAAGGGCTCTGTTAGGAACATAAGGAACAATTAGATCTCTGATGTATGATGGAGCTTGATTATTAAGGGCTTTGTATGTAAGAAAGAGGATCTGAAATTCTAATTGGATTTAACAGGGAGCCAATGAAGGGAAGCTAAAACAGGAGAAATGTGATCTCTCCTTCAAATATTTATCAGAACACTTGCGGCAGTATTTTGGATCAACTGAAGACTTTTAATGGCATTTTGTGGACTACCTGATAGTAAAGAATTACAGTAGTCCAGCCTTGATGTAACAAATGCATGGACTAGTTTCTCAGCATCACTCCTGGACAGGATGTTTCTAATTTTAGCAATATTCCTGAGGTGGTTTCAACACAATCTGTGTCTTCATCAGTCACTCTGTTAGCTCTTCAGTATACTGATGCACGATAAAGCTCCAAACCCCTTCTGCTTTTGCAAATGATGAGAGATACATAAGATCAAATAGCTTACTCAAAAACATCATATAAGAGCTACAGTTGTACAGATGGTTTGACTAAGTCATCGCTGTGTGAAAGTTTTCAAACCAAAGCTGCATGTTTCTCTGGTGGATCATGGCTTGCACGATTTTTCTAAAACCATTTTTTGTATCTCTTCAGGTGTGAGAAAGACATAGACGAATGTGCCTCAGACCCATGTATGAACGGAGGCTTCTGCATCAACTACGTGAACAGCTTTGAGTGCGTGTGCGACATGAATTACTCAGGCGTGTACTGCCAAATGGACGTCAGCGACTTCTACATGTATCTGTTCCTAGGCCTGTGGCAGAACCTCTTCCAGCTCGTGTCCTACCTCATCATTCGCCTCGATGACGAGCCGGAGATCGAGTGGGGGTTCCATGTCAACGATTAGACAGAACCAGGTGGATGAAACACTTTGTAGATGGTCACTTTTTGTCTTTCGGGCAGTTGCTGTGATGTGTAACGTTGGCAAGAAGGTTGGGTTGTTGTTTTTTTTACAGCTGGGAACAGCTGATTAGCTTATCAAAAACTCAAATAATACCTGACCTATGACCCCCAAATCCAAGACGAGTTGATAAGGAGGCGTCATGGATGCAGAGCAGGAAGTTCAAACCATCTCTTCCATCCATCATAATAGGCAAGGATCACATAGCTGACTCCAGCATCTCTCTCCCCGGCTTTCTAACCGTACGGCCAGAGATTAAAGACGATGAGCAAAAGCAAATGAGGTGGATAAGCAGTGCTTGCTAACAATTTACGGTGTCATCCATGGCATGTTACGGTGGAATATCATAGCATGTCGTCACAGTCATGAGACTGTCATACAGCAACAGTCTTCAGTCAGAGGCCTCTTCAGATTTGTTCCAAGATTGACTGCTACTGGAGATCCTACTTGCTACTTTATATAGGTTACATTTAATTTCCCTTCGGAATACAAAAGTATTCATGAATTGAATTTAAACTACTTTGTCTGCTGAGGCTACAGCTGTTTTTTGTCCTGACCTCAGCTCAAATACTTTTGAAAAGAAGCTGAAAAGATTAGAAAGACACTGAGCAGCAGTTAAAATAAAATGTATTCCACTGTTCTTTGACCCCCCAGGTATACCATAATAATTTGGAATGTATTTTGTACTTTAATTTATTTCAGTAATTCAATTCAAAAAGTTAAATACATCATAAATAATATATCATGGAAAGCTATTATACCTAATCTTGCATTTGAAGCATTTATTTCAGTTCATTTTGATAAATATAGTTTACAGTGAATAAAACCCCAAAGTTCAGATTCTCACAAAGGTTTTGCATATTACATAAGACCAACTAAAAATGATTTTATATACAGAAACATTATATCCATGTTATAGCCTACAGATTAACTAGAAAGACTACCAACATTCAATGACCACCAAGGGGTCATTGGGATGCTGCCTGCATCCAACCAAATTAATGGAAAGTTGAGTGGAAGGAAAAAGTGTACAAGCAACAAAGATAACGGCAGCCTTGAGAGAAATGTGAAGCAAATCCCATTCAAGAGTTCACATGGTCCAAGAAATGGGCTGCGGCTGGAGTCTGAGCTTCAATAGCTACCACTCAGAGCCCTGTCCAGGGCGATAACACATTCTTTGTGTTAAACAATTCCTGAACCAGAATAAAACATTAGAAACGTCTTACGAGGCCTCAGTGGTCCAAAGTCCTCCTTTCAAATGAAAGTAAACTTTGTATTTCATTTGGAAATCAATGTCCTAGAGTCTGGTGGAAGAGTGGAGAGACGGAATAGAAGCTTTTCTGAGGTCCAGTATGAAGTTTCCAAAGTCGGAGAGGATTTGGAGAGTCGAGTCATCAGCTGGTTTTGGTCCACTTGGTTTTCTGAAGTCCACAGTCAACACTGCCATCTACCGGGACATTTTAGACAACTTCATGCCGAATTCTTCTATCAGATGGACAGCACCAACACATGTTTTAATCACCATGGTAACACCAGCAAACAGGCCTCACCTGGACCCCATGTAGAATTTATGGATGGTTGTCAATGCAGTCCAGCTGAAGGCAGCTGGGGCAACCTGGCCTAACCAAAGGTTGATCTCCTCCATGCTCCGCAGCGCTGATAAAGCAATCCATGCAAATGGAGCCCTGACCAGGTACTGAGCACATATACATGGACAAATTTCACTAGTAGCCCTACATTTCTATATCAAAACTTCTTTATTGGTCTCATGCAATATTCTAACTCTACAAGAAAATGAATTCGAGTTCAAAAATGAACAAACGTTAAAATAAATCAGACTTTGTGTAATTATTCCGCCCAAGGTTCAGTTTTTGAATTACCTAAAAACTGAGATGCACCTGTACAGCACAGGTGGGAGGAGCCACTTCCTTTATTAGCATGTAGTCATTTCTGTCTGATTTGCACCCATGCAGGTGCGTTGAAAGCATCCAACGATGTTATACCCATGTGTTCTGTTCCCACACAGAACCTACCCATTGTCTTGTTTACAGACAATAATAGAAATGTGTCTTTTTACATGTTTTATGGTGTTCTTTAGGTCTGGTTCTTATAGACACCGGAGAGCAGTGTGTGTGTGTGTGTGTGTGTGTGTGTGTGTGTGTGTGTGTGTGTGTGTGTGTGTGTGCCTTAAACGTCCACCTTGTATCTGGTGTGCTGCTTTCATAACGGTGTGGTGTCATATTCAGGGACAGGGGCACATGTGAAGCTAGGAAATATTCACATTGATCTAATGTAACCTCATATAAACTCATTTAGGTGGTTCTATGGAATGTGTACTGTACCTGATATTTAAGATGAAAACATCTAATAAAAGTGAAATACTTCCAAGTTGTTTGAAAAACTTCATATTTACTTCTGGTTGAAACACAAATATTCAACAACAACAAAAACATTTCATTTATTCTACTTCAACAATGAAATAAAAAGAAATTATTGTAAAACTGCAACAGCTGGAGAGAAAACAGAACAGGCCAGCACAGACCGAGTAAGGCTTTTCTGGTGTTCGTCAGAGATGCTTTTTACTTAAATCACACTTCTGATCAAGTAGAGGTCACATAAATACAGCAAGTCCTACAAGAGTTATGGATTTTACAGTAGATCTGATAGCATGAGACCCTCCCTCTGGACTCACATGGAGGACCACCATTACATAAACCAATCAGAAGCTGCGTGGACCGTCACCTCCAACAGCTGACTCCTCATCAGTCCTGTTCATGAAGCTTACAGTCACAGAGCTCTTTATAAATCCTCTTTCGTATCTTTGGGATGTCCTGTTGGGAAAACTGGAACGGTCTTGACAGAGCCAGGCATCTAGAGTACTGTTAAAAACAAACATTGGTTTTTAAACCGAGAAGCTGGAACAAATGATAGATGTTTCACATTTTTGGTTTTGATGAAGTGAAAGTACAGCCTGTTTTAGTGCAATGGGTTTTCAGTAATAGAAGCACAAATGAAAAATCTGAAAATGAAACAAATACAATGAGAAATGAACAACATATAAGATGCAAAGCAACAATTTTATCAAAAAGAAACCAGAATGCCGAATAAGGAAGAACATTTTGGAATAGTTTTCCTTCCAAACTGGGTGAAAACAGAGGAACATTCAGTCAAAAAAGGTCACAACAAAAATGACTGATCTTCCTGTCACCAACTAAAAATGAGTCTGAAATACTGTAGAAAGAAAAAAAACAATAAGTAAAGTTGTGTGAAAAGGTGAGAGGAGTTAGAAAAATGCATAAGGGGCAATGTTTTATGAGTTTGACTTTAGGAACTTTTTTTAAAAGCAAATCCAAATAAAGTTGTTTTAAGAATCTAAAAATCCGTTGTCTGTAATGGGAAAGCCAACTCTAATTCACTTCCATCCGAGGATAAATATTTTATCTCGGTGTCAGGAAATAGATTTTTTAAAACAAGACGTACCTCTAAGACGAAAACTCCGCAGTCATTCTCATTGGTCTGTTGTGGGATGTTCTGTGAGGAACAGCAGGGGGAGACAAAGCATCAAGTAATGAATGAGAAGCTGCTTACTACCCATCCTTTTATAAAATGTATAGACGTTTGTGGTTGAAAAGTGACTAAATGTGAAAAGTTTTAAGGGTGTGATTACTTTTGCAGGACGCTTTGGAACGACTGAGTAACGGCAACTAACTAATCTCTCAAAGCACGTTCCAACCAGAGATGCTCTTTGAGGTCCAAGTCAAATATCTAACAACATGAAATAAACATCTTCTCATCACATCCACAACATTCTAGGTCACCTCTAATGTTGCATCGCTGTAGGTTAGGAATCCAAACCTGTACCGTTTGTACTTAAATTACAACATGAATATTTAATAATTATCTTTTAACGGGCATCTTTGGATCATTTGGCATTTAATTTGCCATCCTAAACTCTGCAAAAAGCAGATTTCTATCATTTTGAAATGGATCATATGTAATAATAACCCCATTAGACATACACAGGTATTTATGCTTGTAAGTAAAGATATTAGACACACACACACACACACACACTAGGGCTGTCAAAATTAACGTAGGTCAATTAATTTGTAGAGTTAACATGATCATTTTTTTTTTTATTATTAACTATGCACAGAATGACCTGTCCTGTTTATCCCACAATTTAACCCTCGCTGCTTTCATGGTTCCATGTGTACGTCTCTTCTCTGTCGCGGACCATAGGGATTATTGGCTTATGTCACTCCCTGCTATGCTGCGCGTGTAGTCTGCAGAAAGAGACACAATTATGTCTTGTGTTGTTTGTCGCTTTGATAAAAAAAAAAAGTGCATTCCATCGACTCGCCCCTTTCAGGGCAAACAAAAGACATCTTTGGTTGCAAGCAAAGGCCAACAAACAAGCTAACATAGCTAACCAACACTGCAGCTGTAAGATAACTGCAAATAGCCTCTGACTGAAGACACACTGTTGTTGTAAGATGAAGAGGATGCTCAGCGTTGTCCAAAATGAATAAGAAACGGTCAGCTTTACATACAGAAAAAGTTAACCTGACTAAAAGATGAATAGGTCAAAAGAGCCACATGTAAATGTGGTAGTGGAATTCAAAACAACAAAGTTTCAAGCATTTCTCCAGTTTTTCCTTGAGCAAAAAGAGCGATTGCTTCCGGTTTTGTCCTTCATTGACACTGAATTTTTACTTTTTCAGTCATATTTAGGGATGATAATTAATCATGGTAAATTTACAGCTACCCTGTGATTAATTAGATTCAAAGTTTTAATCGTTTGACAGCCCTAATACACACACACACACACACACATATATATATATATATATGATAATAGTGGGAATTCATTTTGCAAATACATTTTTAAAACCTTTGTTCTCAACTAAGTACTAAACATGTCCAACTTTAAGGTATGAATTACAACATCATCACGAGGCACGGTGTAATAAGTCAATAAATAATTGTCGGAAGTTCTGAATGAACAAAACAGGAAGTGCTTTTATTTTGATAGTTTTAGCCAGAAGTATCCTTGTAATGTCAGTTAGAGCTCCATTCATGTGGTCAATAACGTGAACAGCTGGTTATAAGCCATTAACATCCCATAATCCACCAACGTCCCTGGCTAATAATAAAGTTCATCCTTTCACAGTAAAACATCTGCAGCAGCTGTAGTCTGTAGCTTCCATACAGACTTTCTTTTACTCCATTACGCGAGATAAAAAGGGTTAATACGACTTGAGTCTCAGACCAGGCGTCCAAGTCAAGTCTCAAGTCTTTAGGCCACAAGTCTAACTCAAGTCACTTCTACTTTTGCAACCCAAATACAACTGAAGTAGGATTCTCAAAATTGAGTCACCCTCTCTGGTTCCAGCACACATTTGTGTTCATACATAAAAAATGTAGCAGAGTTCCTCATACCTCAACAAACGAGACGGTCCAGCCATCTTCAAAAGCAGCTTGCTTCTTCTCTTTTGCTTCTGTCATCAAGTATTTCAGGATGTTCTGTTCAAAGCAAAGTCCCACATGCACTTACAGATACGGTCCGTTTTTTTTTCTCCCCCCAACGAGGCTGACCAAAATCTCACAAAGACATTCATGTAGGAAGAGAGTGAGTAAAAATTGTTGTATTACCCTTGCAACCTTCTGGAGGGAATGGCCCTGAGAATCATAAAGGTAGATTTTCTTGGCCGAGATGTCGGCTGTAACCAGACACCAGTGAACCTCCAGGTGGATGGGCACCAGGAGAAGAGTCTTAGAAAATAAATCCACCTGTGACAGAGAGACTGGATCAATTCTTCAGTTAGAAAGTAATCTCATGGACTAAAGAGCTAGTCTTTCATTTATGGTCCTAAAATCTATTCCATTATCCTGAAAAATATGATAAACAGAGAAAATGTGCATGATTGTATTTACAGCAGGCAGAGACTTATGGTCATCTCCACTGGCTCTTTAACGTGACATGTAACCTCATATCTACAGGCTATTTAGGGGCGCATCTTCAGAATTAGTACGGCACTATAAAGCCAATTTATTCAAAAAGTGAAACTTAAAGTGTAACTGAACCCCCTGAAAAATCATAACCCAGACAACATTTGAAAAATTCTACAAAGTGAGCGGTGCCAGAAGAACGGAGGGGTATGGCCAAGTGTGGGCGAAAAGCGGAGGGGGGAACATGGGGGTGTGTTCAGGAGGGCAGTGACAGCTCGCTTACGGTGACACTGAAACATGGACAGTGACCGATCGATCTGATCAACATTCATCTGTTTTGAACGTTAGCATTACCACTCAGAGACTGGACTCCTCCTGTCTCCCTCTGCCTCACCGAGCTCGGGCGGCGCTGGCTCGGCGCCCTGAGCCAGCGGATCTCCTCCGCCGATATCGGAGATAGAGGGAGGCTTTATGGAGCCCAGCGGCCGCGAGCCGTATCAATTCGAGCCGCTGGCTCGGGGGACTGATGCCGCTGCTGCTGAGGGAGAGAGAGACCGGATGGGTCCAGTCTCTGAGTGGTAATGCTAACATAGGCTAACGTTACCCCTAACCCGTAGGCTAACGTTCAAAACAGTATCTTAGCTATGCGAACTAAGTGCTAATGTGATAATAATGGTAACCTGAAAAAACCAATCCAACTCCAAGCTCGCCACGGGTCCGGCCCGGTATGTCTGATTGTTTTATACCCAAACCCACGGGGCGTGTCTGTGAGACCATGGCTGCTGTGACATAGTCGATGCCTGTGACGTAAAGATGCACCGCTCTCCACCAATCACAAAATTCAAATGCAGTAGCCACCGTTCAACCCTAGGGGGGCAGAACTAAGACGTTTTTAGACCAAAAAGTGTAGAATTAAACCAGTTTACACCAAAATGTAAAATAAAATCCCAAGAAACTGAAAGATTGCATTGATAAAAACCCATTTATACAGTTTAGAAGCAAAAAAAAAGTTGTTTTGGGGTTTAGTTACTTTTTAAATACGTACATTACACACAGAGAAATAAATGTCAAAAGTTTATTTCAAGTAATTCCATCAAATGAAAACACTAAATTTAAAAAACAGTTAAAACTTTACCTAAAAACAAAACAAAAAAATATTCATATTACAACAGCATTAATGTTACGGTCATGCTATGGTCTACAGCAGAGGGTCCCCAACCCCCCGGGCCGCTACTGGACCGTGGGTCATTTGGTACCAGGCCGCGGACGGACCAGAAAACATAAATAACGTAGAGTATTTCCCTTTTCTCTGTCACTTTTATGCAAATAAGCGGTTGCGCACAACGCCCACCTATCTTGTTACTAAAGCTGCAGGCCGAAGTGGGTAGTAACTAGTTACATTTACATGAGTAACTTTTTTTGGTGAAAAAAAATTTACTTTTAAGGGTAGTTTTACTACACTGTACGTTTTACTTTTACTTGAGTAATTTTTTTGTGAAGTATCACTATTCCTATTTGAGTAAAATTTCTGGATACTGTGAATAGATTCACTGAAGGAAGAACAAACATGTTTTAATTTTTTTAAAGAATACACGAGACAGACACCTACAGTTTATTAAAGGAGAACCACATGGTTTTAAACCAGCTGTTGAGCTTGTTGTTGCATTTTGAGGTCCAGTGAATATACGGTAAACACTATGAATTGTCACTGGAAATACTTTTTACCCTGTTGTAAGATAGATGGATAGATAGAATTACCTACTGTTCAGTATTGATATTATATTGAAAAAAGCAAGTGTTTCTTCAGCTTAATTTTAGATATTTTTTAATTATGTTACTTATTTTTATCAGTGTTTTTCATCTTAGTCTTTTAAATACCAGAATCTCCCCATAACTTAATACTTTTGTCTGTCTGATGGCAAAATTTTAAAAATATTAAATCAGACATTACTCAGTATTCAAGTAGTCTTTTTACCCAATACTTTTTGTACTCCAAGTAATTTTTGGGACAGCTACTTTTTACTGTTCCTCGAGTAACAATATGTTGAAGTAGTGCTAGTCTAACTTGAATACAATTGTTCACCTCTGACTGCAGGTTTGCCACACATGAGAATGGCATGGAATTGGTGGGCGGTGTTTAACAGGTGATGGGTGGGTCTATACAAATTCCGATTATGGTGACGTCACAATAAGGCCCTTTTCAAACGGCTTGTAGGACAAGAGTTCTAATAGCAAATAGAAATGGATGGATGGATGGAAGGTTTTTATTCCTGTTTGGAGTGTTTATAGAGGCAGCAGAGACCCAAATGGCAACACAAAATAATGATAAATCTCAAATTTGCATAATATATCCCTTTAAAATATAGGCTTATCGTGATAGGCAATTTTCAGGCTCTGAATAATATGTGGCAACCAGCTTTTTAATTGGGCAAAGAAACCTTTAAAATTGCCCCACTGATTCAGAGTTTTGGTGAAATTCATTTTTCATGCACTTTATATTTGTTTTTGAGGTAATTTAAAAGCATGTTTAAGCTTTACCATAATGACCCGAGAGCATATGGGGGCAGACGCAATGTTGCTTATGTTATGGAAGTTGGCGCGATGATACGAATTAACTCTAATATAGTTATTTTTTATGCCGGCCATATCTTTTTATTTTGTTGCATTTATCCGCCCATGCCTTAAAGGGCGATCAGTGAACATATTGTCAGATATTAAACCAGCCCATGGCAAAAAAAAAAAGAAGAAAAAAAAGGTTGGGAACCACTGGTCTATACAATTATTGTGAAGATTACTAACTTGATAGTTTTTCCTCTAGATAGTCATTACAGCTGCTGCTACAGAGACTAGCTGCTCACAGAGAGCTGTATCCAAGGAGGTTAATGGAAAGTTAAAACCCGTTAGCGTTCCGAGGGCCCGCGGGCACGCTCAGCCCATTTCCTAGTTTAAATCCACCAATTTTCTGACTTCTAACTTTTATGAACCTATACATGTTTTATATCATTGGAAAGCTAAAGTCTTGTGATTCCAATTATGCCTGGCGTTTAAGGATACAATCATAACTGAAGACACAGTGAGCGCTTTTGCCAACACAAACGTTCTCCTGATGGAGGTATAAAAATATGGAACTCACCACTTTGTAGTCCAATAAACGTGACAAAACCGATCCATTTCGAACAAAAATTGTCTTTTTAGATCAATAAGGATCCGATTAAAGTCCTCCGATAAAGTGATTAGACCAGGACAACAGCAAAACCAATAAAAAATGTAAAACAAACAGTGGAAATGTGCTCCCGAAATGTCTGGCCATTTTTGTAGTCTTTACGGCTTTGTTACCGATTCATTCGCTTCCACTTCCGCCTACAAAGGTCACTGAGCATGCCCAGAAGGAAAAAATATATATATATATATTCATCCGGTGTTTTCCTTACGTAGGGTACATCTCCAACCATGGATGGATGGAAAGTCACGTTATGGTAAGTAACTCGAACCAATCGCGGTCCAGAACTCTGAGGAGTGACGCATCGAATAGCCAATGTAATGCTGTAAACGCAGATATATAACTTGACCGGGCGGACTTAGTCGCTGCCATTGTATATGACGTGCGTAAAATGTCTTATTCATGAAGAGATTACGCACAGTCCGTACCAGTAACATACTGTTTTAGCACCGTGTCCAAACACCCTTTATGATCAAAATACAACATTGAAGGAAGCCGTGGAGCTTTATATGGTAAGATGAAGTTATGATTCTGATGATATTTTTAATTCAGTGAGGACTACGGCATTTACCCAGGAGATGGCGCATATGGTACACTTTTGACCACCTTTGACCTGTAGTTAGAAAAATGTGTGCAGAACACTCATTTTTTTGTTTATTGCTGTCAAATTTGGTGTGGATGAAGGTAATACTTCAGACTTTAGACCCACAGTGTGTTTTAGGTCACCACCTCTTTTTAAAGCCATTTTTACAGCATGTATTTATATAAAATAAATATTCGGACACAAATAAAATAATTTTTTGGGGTATTAAAATTAATATTGCTTGGTAACAATAGCACTCAGAGATATTAACACAGTTCTGGGATAAATTTTAGAGTGTTTGCTTTCCAAAGAGACCCCAGCCATGTCTCTACTCAAAATGGTTCAAGAACAGCTTTAAGTTAATTTTGGGTATGTGTTTTTAAAAAATGTAGGGCGGGAATTGCAGGAATTTTTTAAAGAGCCGCCACACAGACATATGCAGGACATGGTCTACAGCTGTTAATTCCTTGCGTCAAGCAGTGACACTGTTTGACTGATAAATAAGGCAGGTATCTGGCCTTTCCATCTGCCTCGCCCAAGCACGCTCAGTTGATGACCAAAGAGGTCAGTCTTGGTGTTTGCTGGGGTTAAGTGTGAAACATGACACTACCAGCCAGTACTGATGTTTGTTTTGGTCTTATTGGACCCATTTATACGCCCCAGGAAATAAAACAATAAACGTGGTTAAGAATCCCCATTTCTGTATGCGTCCTAAACAGATTAACATCATTCATCTGTGTTGGTGTTGCATGTCTCTTTAATTTACGTGATGCATATCAGTGCTATGCGACATCTAACCTGCTTCGTCCATCGCCTCACGCCATCATATCCTTTGGTCATGAGCTGCCGGTGAAAAAAGCTGTTGAGAAAATGGACCTTCAAGTGGAGACAAAAAAATAAAATAAAAAATGTATTAGAAAGAACAGAAAAAAACAGGTTTGTATCTACATTCCTAACTATTTTATAAAAATGATGTTCTATACATGCAGCAATTATCTAAATGTGTAGAAAATGAAACTAAACAATTAGGAATAATAACAGATGGGATGCTTATTTCCTCTGTGTAATTAACTGATAGTCAAATATGGTTCTATTGTCCAATATAGAATGATGTCAAAAAAACTTTATATGTTCTGTTAAAAAGGTCCACTTTAACCACAGATAAACATGACCATAAATAATATTTTTGAGGCAGTGACTGAGTGTAAAATTAATAACTTGCAACAAGTGGTTACAGTTCCCAAATTCTAACAAATCAGGTTTATATGGATCAGTAGATTTAGAGGAGGTAGTATAATGGGAACTGCTTCCAACATGTGAGGCATCACAAGGTACATACAATGGGCAAAAGAAGTTTTTGACAAGTCAACGTTTGGGGCCTTTAAGACGAATTGACACCAGACGTCAGCAATAAACCAAGTAATCGCCACATACAAAGAGTCCAAAGCAAACACAAATAAAGCATTAAACACACGAAGAAATGAATGGGACGAGGCATAGGAATGTCAGATGGTTTCATATTTACTGGTGATCTATAAAAAAGGTACCATGTTACTAATGGATTTTGCAACTAGCTACTAGCGATGGCTACAGCTGCTTTTTTCTAAAACTTTCTGAATGTTCCAGCAAGTGCCAATGTGGAAGACCATCATTTCATCAAAAACCAGTCGCGGCAGGGTGACCCTCGGAAGATTTCTAACAGAGGAGGTAAAGGAATGTTCAAAAGAAATTAACATTGAAAGACAATTCAACTGCAATGGCCTCTATGCACACTGCACAAGAATCCACAGCTGAGGAAAACACATATTGAAGCATGCTTACAGTTTGCTATGGAAGATTTAGACAAGGCAGTAAAATACTGGGACTATATAGTCTAGTCATCGAAGAAATTATTATTTTACCCACTGTACAGTCGATATACAGCTAAATGAGAACCTCTGCTCTACATGTGGAGCAGGGGTGTTTGCACTTTTTGCCATGTGGGCTGAAAATCGAAACTTTCAAGTTTAAAGTAGTTGCTCAATAAAAGCATCAATGGTGATTATTATGTAGGTTACCTGGTGATCGGTCGACTCCATGATCAACTCTCCGTACATGTTCATGACCTGCAGTCCACAGCAAAATAAACATATGCCGGTTTTATGTCGTTTAGTGTAGCTCAACACACACTCTACATGACAAAGTGTTGTGTTTGGTAATAACCTGGTCATTGAGCCAGTGCTCATCAGCCAGCGTCAACAAGTCCTCCAGTGTCAGTATGTGCTTCTTGTAGACAACTCGGAAAGAGGGGGCGGATATCTTGATGATCGCAGTTCGGTACTTGTCCACCTCAGAGAAGATCAGGCTTTTCCTGCACAGGTAGACCCAGACCGGCTTTTAGATCTTTCTCAAACAGACTCGTCTGGGTTAACTCAAGCCTTTACCTGTCACTGAAATCAGAGTTAAACTTCCTCCTCAGATGTCTCAACACGTCGCTCTTATGGAGTGGGATGAAGCTTCCGTATGCTCTGTAGAAGCCTTCCAGGAAGTCTGGGGAAACACAGAAAGACATCCCACAAAAAAAGCTGTGAAGAACACACAGAGGCTGTCACATTACAACCAAAAACCTTAATAAATCAACACAAAGTAGCGCACTGTACAGTGAAGTGGGTGGGGGTTGATATTCCAACGGGACGGTGACTCTAAACATAGACCTAGCAGTGTTGTAGTCAAGTCACCATCTGTCGAGTCCAAGTCACGCTTGAGTCCTTAGTGTTCGAGTCTAATCCAGTCACTAGGTCCTACAGGCCCAAGTCCCAAAGTCCAAGTCTCAAAATCAATCTTCCAGTCCAAGTCAAGTCGTTATCACCTGAAAACAAGTCACAAATAAGGGAGCAGAGTGTAGATTTGAAGACTAGAATAATGGCAGTTTACTTTCTTTCAAATGGTTTACTTTGTTGAAAAAAAAGAATTGTACTCAATTCCTCCATGCCACCATCAAGCTAAAACAGTAGCATGTGCAAAATGATTAAAAAAAGACTTAAAATACATTTGAAAACAATAAATAATTGACATGTCACCCATACACTAACAAAGGCTTTGGGAAGTTGTTTCTAAATTTGTCCAGCAATCTAACCTAATATAACAAGCTAACATTAGCATCAGCTAAATGCTAATGCTAACAGTAGCAATTTCACACGCAGGCGTCCGAACCCTAACGTTGTAAGTCAGAGTCCAAGTGCAAGTCATCTGCGTGATGCTCGAGTCAAGTCACAAGTCCCTTAATCGGACTTGAGTCGGGACTTGAGTCCAAGTCCAGGACTCGAGTACTCCATCCCTGTCAGCTAGACTCCAAATGGAATGGTTCCCATCAAAGGATATTAATAGGTTAGAATGTCCCAGTCAAAGTCCAGACCTCAGTCTTATTTAAGAATCTGTGGCCAGAATAAACATTGATAATAACATCCAATCAGACTTAGCTTGAGCTAATTTTCCAAGATGTGAATAAATCTAACCCCTTGTATTCTTTTCCTTATACTCCAAGAACCATTTACTACTTCGTGTTGGTTTCTCGCCCCAACATCCCATAAGACAGCAAAGCTTTTGTGGTTGGCATGCGACCATATATGGAAAACCTCCAGAGCTTTTGAAGCCACTTTAAACCTACTGTATGTGATAACAGCTGTGGGGAAAATGACGTTACTCTGCACTATAAATTAGGTCTGCACAATATACTGCAATAATATCATCATTGCTATAGGAATAATACCACAAAAGACTGCTTGGAGAGCACAGTGGATGCCAATAATATATTCAGCCTGTTAGGTGGAGCCTCACTGCAGTAGATGCAGATGTAGCGAGGAAAACATGGATTTGTCACATATTTCAACCGCATTTAACAATAATCTCATTATTGCATGATTTTCTAATATTGTGGAGTCAAAATATTATAAATATTTACTTTCGAGCTAATGGTTAAAGCTGCTCTGCGGAGATTGCTGAGAGCGGTGCAGAGAGTGCGCCGTGAGGCCATTAGTGGAACTGCAGACTGCAAAATGCGCACTCCTGTGATACGTAGGTATGTAATTACGTCACGGTGCGCACTCTCACAAGCGCACCCTGAGGTGGTACCGACCCATAATGCAGCTTCACCCGACGAAACCATCAGGTGGGAACGGCACACTCACCTCGGATCTCCCTGGTCAGAGAGTTAACGTCGGCGTCATTCAGAAACGACGTTGTCTTTTCTTCCCCGGTTTCCTGAAGAACGGCACTGTGTTGTTCTAATGAAGCTATCTGTGAAGATGCAGTACTGTCCGCCCCCTGCAGAGGTCGCACAGCGTGAGAAGGTTTCACAGAATGAAGACCGCCTTCAGGCTGTACAGACGGTTCGATGCTCTCGGACAGCGATGCTGCTGTTGTCGAGGTCTGACTGACGCTCCCTGCAGAGGAACCTGAGCGAGCCGCTGAGAGAGTCTCCGACCGGCTCCGCCTCCTCAAGGCGTCTCCAGAAGTTCCAGCATCGTGGCCCGGAGGCGGCCCGGGAGCTGAGGATGGAACTTTTGAGTCATCGCTGTTCTCAAAGCAGCACGTGAGAACTTTGTTCCGTGACTTGAAACTGAGGCGAGGGCCGGGGCTGGAGCGGATCCCCGAGCTGCGCCGCCGACTTCGCACCACCCAGAAGCGGCACCTCTCGCTCCGCTTCCTCCACAGCCAGAACTGCAGCTTATAATACAAGCGCCGCTTGTCCCGCCTGGACAGGTGGGACACCCCTTTAACAGACGACATGAACGCCCGTCTCCTGTTCAGGCACTTGGCCTTCCTCCAGTGGCTCCCCGTTTGCTGCATCTGGCAGAGGCCGAACCACGGGGACTCACATGTGAGCGCGCAGTTGTGGGAAGCCTTTTGTTTGACAGAATGACACATGTGAGAGGAGAAGCTCACACTTAGCAGCAGCGAAGCTGGAGTCACTGGTTTCTTATTGGCAACAGGCCGATTCCAGTAACTCACACCATGATCCTGAGTGTCCCGGGTCGGGTGCCCCCAGCGGGGCCACAGCAGCTCCAGATCAGGGTGAACTCCGACGATGGTTGCCGAGGTAACCCAAGTGTTTTCCTTGGTATCCACGCCGACGCTGCAACAGAATAAGCGTCATTTCAGCTGAAACATATTTCACTATGAACAAAAATACAACTCATCATTTATTTTTCTAGTTAAAAGTTTCAATGAGCATATGATGTCATCACTAATGAGTTATAATCGCACTTTATTCATCAAGCACCCCTCTGACTGGCAGAGAGACCCGTGGACAAGAATCTCTGCTGACACCAACGGAACCTGGTCTCAACACGCCGACTGCCCTGTTTTACTCCTCAGTAAGGCTGGGTGATATAGAAACAAAAGCTCTATCACAATCATATTTTTCTTATCAGCCCATATTGATATATAGCACGATATAAAAGAAATCCCTGTTTTGTCAATATTCAACATTCCCTGGTACTGTCTGAAGATATACGAAAGGTTACTTTTCATTTAAATAATCATTTTGAAAGTTGAACATGTCATCGGACATTATAGAACTGTTTTGGAAAAATTAAAGGAAGTTAGGGCTAGGCGATTTTTCATGGCAAATTCGATTTTTGATGTGAATTGATTTTTTTGCGATATACCAAAAATTCATTCTTCATAAACAGAAAATTTCGATAAACCTATATAAATCGATATATTGCCCAGCCCTAGGCCTGTCACAATAAACAATAAATCAAATGACTGTATGATAAGTTCCAATGAGCTCAATAATTTTCCCAGCCACAATCATTTCTAGGGATGCAAGAAAATGACGATACAGTGATATGTCAAGATATTTTATGTCACGATATTGTATTGATATCCAAAAGCAATGGATCGATTTTTAATCTATTTTTTTAGAATTTGAATGGAACCATTATTGATGACAGTCATTTTTGAAGTAAAATTTAAAGTATGACTGGTAGTTGGTAGTTTCCTCGGGCATCTCCCTCTTCCTACCAAAAAGACTGGATGAAAAAAGGCAGACATGGTCCATATATCCGTGGTGGCAGAGTAAAATTGATTTCTGTGTTCTGATTTTCTGTGGTTTTGCTGTTTGCTGTTTACAAAACTACTAACTGGTCATTTTGCCTGTTTTTCTTGTCTGGGCCAAGTGAATAGTATTTTTTAACAACTTTTTTAACCAACATCCTGAGCACAATTCTCATGTTAAACCATGGTAGTGGCAGCAGCATGCTGTGGGGGTGCTTTTCTTCAGCAGCTGGTCATAATTGATCATGTAATGATACAAGAAAACCTGCTAAAGGCTGCAGAAGACAAGAGACAGAAGTTCACCTTCCACCGTCATGAAAGATGCAGCAATGGAATGCGTCAGAACAAAGCAAAGTCACGATTCAGAATAGCCCAGTCAAAGTCCACACCTAAATCCAGTCGGGAATCTGTGGCAAGACTTAAAAATTACCCTTCGCAGATGCTCTCCATCCGATTTGACAGAATTGAGCTATTTTGGAGAGAAGAATGGGCAAACAAATCCACTAGGCCTACTATATGTGCACAACTGGTAGAAAAAAGAAACATGTAGCATTTCTTCACCTATTTACAATTATGCGCTTTTAAATCCCCAATAAAACACATGACCATTTATGGTTGTAATGCTTTCGCAAGGTACTGTAACTGCATTATATTTCCGGGCTGTGGTCTTACCTCAGCATCCTGTATCCATCCCTTAAATCAGGTATTTCAGTTCTTCATTGAAACACATTTATTATGTGTATTTTAATCAGCATTGCAGGGTTTATGGGCAGATTTTCGTTTGCTTTGTTTTTTGACTTTGCTTTTAATACTCCATGTTAGCCCACATATCTTCTCTCCAATTCAACAGATTCTGTTATTAAACTGAATTATCCTGCAAACAATGCCTACCCTTCCCTTATTGCAGCTAATTAGCCCTGCTTCGTAGCGCTCAGCGTGAGAAATCGAAGCTCTGCATGGCACCGTGGGAGCCCACGTGTCCAGTACCTGTCCCAACGCAGGAGGACAGACACATGCTGCTCCTTCCTCCGATGCTTTGCTACAACCCAGTTTTTCCTCCAGGCTGTCAGCCCAGGCTGGCCTCAGCTCGACCCGTGTTTACTGAGCCTGGGACCCCGGCTGAGCTAGCTGCGGCAGAGCTAGGTTCTCCTGACACAGCAGCAGGACATGAGGGCGCTGGTGGAGCTTCCCACGGCCTTACCTGAGTTTCTTCCGCCTTGGCCGAATTGAAACTCCGCTTGGAGCGACTTCAGAGCCCGCAGTACGTTTCACAGCAGGACCGTGAGGAAAACAGAGTGGTTAATGTTGTTAATATGCAATTTAACCCTCTGAACAGATGACGAATGAAGCAACAAGAGTATCCACATTGGTAGTCGCACCTGAAATGCGTCATTCCTGTGGCAACCAATCAGAGGCGACCAATTCAATAACAATGAGAAGATAGATAGATAGATAGATAGATAGATAGATAGATAGATAGATAGATAGATAGATAGATAGATAGATAGATAGATAGATAGATAGATAGATAGATAGATAGATAGATAGATAGATAGATAGATAGATAGATAGATAGATAGATAGATAGATAGATAGATAGACAAAGGATGACTTTTATGATCGGATGTGGGTAGTAACTAGTTATATTTACTTGAATGGTTTCTTAAATTAACTTTTTTGGAGGAGTTTTACTGCAACATGTTTTTTACTTGAGTCATTTTACTATGAAGTATGGCTATTCTTGAGTAAAACTTCTGGATTTTTATGTTTAAAATTTATGATTTGATGATGAAAAAGTTTATTCTGCTTCAAATGTCAAATTCTGTAATTATTATATTTATTTGTATTCATTATTTCATTGTACTCTTTAAAATACCAAAATTTGCAGATTACCATTTTTTTTGTTTATCCGAAATCATTTTTAAATAATCAGTGCAAAGAGAACTGATCTGATGTACTTGAGTAGCCTTTCAGTGGCCTTTACTCTTACTTTAGTAATTTCTTGGACAGCTGTTTCATACTTTTTACTTGAGTAAAATATGTTTAAGTAGTGCTACTCTTACTTGAGTAAAATTGTTGGGTATTCCACCCACCTCTGGTTATAATCAACAATGGCATTAAAATAAATATGTCCATATAAAAAAAAAAATAGCAAAGCCTTAAACAGTATAGGCAAAATCATAGCTGTGTAAGGACTTAACAAAAACAGGCACGGACATTGATTTCCTGATTCTGGGATCAATAAAGTACATTTTATTTGTTGGCAAAACTGCTCTATATGTGTCAAAAAACACTTGTTTTGTATGTCATTTTATAAACTGTTGGAACAGGTCTGTTTCGCTTGAAAATGCACATTCAGTTCAAAAATACGTTATTGATCCCAAAGGAATATTGTTGTAACTCATGATATATATATTTATAAAGCACTTTCTACCACCAATCAAGGAGGCCCAAAGTGCTGTACACCAAAAGGTACAATACAGCATGAAATCATAAAAGCATACAAACCAATTAAAACCAGCAAAAAACGAAGGCCTTTTAGGCAGATGATAAAGAGCGGTGGAGCCAAACCAACTTATGATCAATGGAAAACATGGCTTGAACTTCCTCCTCCTCTCTGTCCTCTTGGCTTCCATGGCACCTCCTTTTCAACTCGACTGGGATGTGTGAGTGGAGCTGAGATATTATTTCAGCTTTTCTCAGTTATAAACCACTGTTGCCATGGTTATGCATCATATAAAATGTCCAAAAGTAAAAAAAACTTTAGCAAAAATCCCTTCAGCTGCAGAGCTTCCAAACCCAGAGAGAATAGTTATCAAAAGAAGCAATGTTTCTGCCAGAAACGGGGGAAATTCAAGTTTCTAAAAAGGAAAAATCAGAACAAAAGAAACAGAGCTACTCCAACATGCTGCCACTTTGAGTGGCACACTGAAATAAAAATGTATTTCTCAATTAGATTTATCCTGTGTAAATAAAAATCAAATAAAACATTTAGCTGTATCATAATTTCACAATAAGATTTTTTTAAATCCAACATTAATTTAGAGTACATTTATTCAGTGGGGAAAAAAATTACCAGGTTAGGAAATGCTTTTAACAAAATCACATGTGAGAGGAGAACTTATTGTTACTCTTTATTTGTAGAACTTTCTACTGTTCATCTGTGGGATTTAGGTCCAGAAATGAGATGGCCATGGAAGAAGATTGATTTTGTGTCTTGTAAACCATTTCTGTGTTGATTGGACCATGTGTTGTGCACAATTGTTATACAGAAAGCTCAAACCTGGGTGCTTGGAAAACAAGCAGACCCATAGCATTTCCTAATCTGGCTCATCTGTACTCGCCCCAATGTCCTTTTTTATTGCTGCTCTTAAGTGTGTGCTTGCATGAAGCTTGGGTCTGGGGGAAGGGGGGTGTAGTTGTGATCATGCTTTTAATTGTGTCGGGGAGGGTTGGGAACGTGGTCTCTGTGGAGTCATGTTAATTCTGTAAAGCACTTTGAGTTGCAATGGTTGTATAAAAAGCGCTTTATAAATGAAGTTTGATTGATGACTGATTGATTGCATCACATACCTCACACCATTTTGGGAAATTATTTAGAATTATCAGGTGTTAAAATGTGCATATATTTTGTGTCAGACCAGACCAGATTTTCACTCTTGTTTTTTTCTTCCCCTGATCGGTTCTCTTCGCCTTCTTGACCTCCCTTTGACTTTCAGTGCAGCTGTTGAGCTGGGCCGGCCTGCTTCAAAACAGCAGATGCTCAGATGTGTCTGCCACTTTAACCTTAAGAAGAACTGATGGAGATTTTAATCTGTGGTGACGCATGCTGTCCCTTCTGTGATAGACCACCGAAAAAGGAGGGTTTTTCATACTAGCTAAATTTATCAGATCATTTTGAATCTGCATTTGAAGATATACATGCAATTTTGTAAAAAAAAAAAAAAAAAAAAAAAAAAAGTTAACATTGATTTTTCTTTCCCCCTCATATGTCAGCAACTAAAGGCGTTTAGGCATGCAGACATGGTGAAAATGAGTTACTGGAGTTTAGCAGTACTTCAGTGGACCCCTAGAGTCACCAAATCTCAATCCAAAAGAGCACCTTTGAGGTGGAACTAGAGATTTGTTGAGTTGCAGGTGATAAATTCATTAAGGCAGCTCTTTTGGTAAAAGGATGTCCCAGCTTCTACCAGCAAGGTGTCCCTAATGAAGTGGCTAGTGTGTGTAAATATGGATTCACCAAAGTTTTTTTCTTTTCCAGCTGAGATTACAAAAAATCCTGCATCTTACAATGCATCACACTGAATGCAGGTTTTAGATATTGCTGTGGATCTCTCCCAGACCTCCAAAGAACGTGATTCTGAGATAATTCCTGCTCAAATCAGGCAGAATTTTCTGGTGATATTACCCAAGTTTCAATGTTTCTTCAATAACTCACAGTTTATAGTTCAACAAAACATTTTGTTTATTTGACAGGGACATGTACAGGAGCATTAATCAGTATATGAAAAGATGCTTTGCACCAGACTATAGCTCTTGGAGTTAATTTCCATCTGCAGTCCCCAAGACATACAATTACAAAACAGTACAAAAGGCATAAAACAATACAGTTCGTAATATTTACAGACAGTATTCCATTAATATACATACATACATACATACATACATACATACATACATACATACATACATACATACATACATACATACATACATACATACATACATACATACATACATACATACATACATACATACACAAACATACACAAACATACGTACATAAATACACACACACACACACATACATACATAACATATACACATACATTTAAAAAAGTGTGCATTTTATCAAAGGGAAAACTTGTTCCTCCATAGTCTATACCCACCCACTACCCTTCTCAGATATAAACTGTAGTAGTAGTTATTTTTTTTCTTTTCATTTTTCCCCTTTTCTCCTTTCTTCGTCTTTCTTCTCTTTTCCCTTTTCCCTTCCTTTCCCCTTTTCTCCTTTCTTTCCTCCCTTTTCCTCCCTTCCTTTTCCCTTTCCTTCCTTCTTCAATGCTGACATGTTTGAGTTCCCAAAAAATGTTGTTTCACACCCAGACAAAATCGTTTTAAGTCTTTACATAGCTTTAGTGCAGTTGGAAGTTTGTTCCATTCTGAAATAGTTTTAAAAGAAAATGCTTAATGCTGTTTTTTGTTTTGATATGGTACATTGGCCATTGACTGTTGACCTTGTTGTTCTGACCATCTGATCAGATGTTAATTGGACAAACCTTTTTAGTGGTGGGGGTGCCACATTATTAACAATCTTGAAAAGCAACTTTAGATTGGCTGACTTAACTATATCGTCGAAATTGAGCATTTTATATTTGGTCAATACTTGACAGTGGTGATACTGTCGTAATTTCCTATCTAGAACCCTAAGTGTTTGCTTGTAAAGAGATTCTAAAGGTTTTAATGTGGATTTGTTGGCTTGTGACCAGCATGATACACCATAGAGTAAGTGAGGTAATATCAATGCGTTGAAGTAGGTTTTAGCTCCTTGTATTGTCAATGAATTTCTTATAGATTTAAATGTAAACAAATTATATTTTATTGTTTGGTATACCTTTTTGATGTGTTTCTTAAAGCTTAGTCTCGAATCTAAAATGATGCCAAGGTATCTGAACTCATTGGCATTTTCAATTTTTTCCCCTTTTACTGCAATTAAGGGATATGGTTTTTTGTTTGGTTTTGTTGAGAAATACAATTTCGCAGTTTTACTGACATTTAATGTTAGACATGAATCAATTAGCCATGTAGAAATTTTGTCCATTGCCTTTGATAGTTTGGTTGCTACTTGTTCATGGTCCTTCCCATCTGCATAAATAACAGTGTCGTCAGCATACATCTGGACCTCTACATCATCACACACGGATGGGAGGTCATTTATATATAAACTAAACAATAATGGTCCCAAGATAGATCCCTGGGGCACTCCCATAGTGTTTAAGTTTGTGCATAATAAAAAAAACACTGTAAAAACATAATTATAAAAAAGTTTATTCTTTATCACAAAGAATAAAGGGAAAGTTTGTGCTCAGAATACACAAGGCTGGTGCTGATGTCAGGAGTCCTTCGCCAGACTGTGATATTTTCGAAGGAGGATGTGTAGGAAAAATAAACCCAACGATCCCAATATGGAATGGTGGGGGTTCCAGACTAGTTTCATAAAAACCCGCCTTACTGCTTGCCCTCACCTCTACGAAGAGGGTCGGTGAGCTCTCTGTGCACCCAGTTCAACTTGTTAAAAATATGAAACCATGCAATATTTTCCCTCCACTTTACAACTGTGTACTCCTTTGTGCTGGTCCACCACATGAAATCCTGATTGCATTGAAGTTTGGGGTTCAAACATGATGGAATGTGAACAAAATTCCACTGGTATGCGTACTTTTGCAAGGTGCCGCATCGTTTTCATAATATTACGACCAGCGTTGCCTGTGTGAGCATAAAGCTGGAATTTTACTAGGAAAAGTCGGACCAGTACCTCTGTTTGCAGCCGGCTCCTGACCTGGAGTGACGCTTGTGTGTTGTGCAGATGGTCTCATACAAAACAAACATCCAGGGCCGCGGTGGTGAGTGTCGCTGGCCCTCAAATATGCCCCCTGTCATCTACAAACATCCTCTTCTGAAGAGTTCAGTCGGTGAGCCCCCGCTCATTGAGAGGCCCCTGCTTTGCGGTGCTCCTCTCTGACCTCGGTGGAGACAGACAGCTGGTTACACAATAGGACTGTTTGAGCATGGAACAAAGATAAAAATCACCAAACATGAGTTAATGCATGACCATAGAGGAAGGATTTGAAGACTGACTAATGCAGAATATAGCGTGAAATTATTGAACTCAATATTTTAGCGTTAAATCAGTTTTTTATTACTGGTATATTCATTATGTATTTGGAAAGGAATGTTGAGGGGACCGAGGTTTGTACAGTAAACATGGAACAACAGTTTGAAGGTGTCTTCCTGTTCCAACATGCTGCAGTGAGAGTTATGATGAAAATGAGTAGAAAAGATTGTGTACTCTAGTTTAGCTTCTGTTCATCGGCTCCCTGTAAGTGTAAGGGTAAGTGTAAGCGTTTTGCCATAATTTAAGTGGTAAGCACCTGCGGCCGTGTTTGAGATAAAGTTATTGTATGTTTGAGGTTCTATTTGCCACAAAATCAGGATGAATACAGAAACCTGCTTAAACAATGAAAAATAGTGGTGTCTCACTTAGGGTACATTAATGAAAATGTTGCTCTAAGAGCATATAAAAGTGCCTATGCTTGCAAGCCAGATTTGCTCCATTCTAGAATTGTGTCCGGTGGCTGCACACAATCATTCAGAGCCACACATTTTGGACTTTTCTTTTTTCTTTTCCATAGAAGCCAAACCTGGCCTGGTGTTTCTGTGTTTAACCGTGTCTCTTTTCTGAAAGAGTGTTGGCTGCTACTAATCTAAATTTTTCCATTGTATATATGCACTTGGCGATGAAACTGTGTGTTTAATCAAAGTCATTAAATGATCTATTGCTGACCCTATCTCTTTACACACTTGTTTCCATCCTATTGATAGTACTGTGCCTTATCTGTTCAGCTGTGTGTTTCTCCTAGATGCAGCTTCCAACAGAACTACTAGTGCCATAAACTGTGTATCCTGTTCGTCTTTCCCATAAAAAAGACTCCTGGAAGAGGAGTCTTTATTAGGTGCCTGCTCTATCTGTCTTCCTAAACCTCCAGTCAGTCAGGAGGAATTGCTGCAGGCAACGACTCAATGCAATGAACTAGGCTTCCCTAAATAGACGCACCAACTGCCTTTATACGATGAACTGAATTTGACTGCCTTGTATTATAATTACAATAAAACTGAACTAAACTGTGTTAAGTCAAACCTCAATCTATTAGGAAACAGATGCTGTCAAACTGGCACCAAACAAAAAATCCCAGAATGATGTTTTAACCTTGGTGAAAAGGACAGTAGACAAATAAAATTTGCCTCTGATATCCAATATAAAGACTTGAAGAACCTTTGTGCTTTTATATAAACCAACTGAATTAGTTCAGCTAGTTCATCATGGGGTCAACAGAAAGGGACTGCCAAGCATGCATACACACACCCACACTGAGGGACAATTTAGGGTGACCAATAAAGATAAATGCATGATTGTGACATGCAACAGAAAACTGCAGTACTGGGAAAATACCAACACATACATGGGGAGAGCATGCAAAGTCCACACAGGCTGGCTTTAAAAAAAGATTTGAACCCAGAGCCTTCTTAGAATCCATTACTGACCACTGATTTCAGCTAATACATGACGGAACCATAGCTTGACATTTATTAACCAGTGTTCTGTAGTTTGAGAAGGAATTCCATTAATCCAAGAGTGGACTGATCTTCAGCTAATAATGAGAAACATGAACTCATTCCATGTCCTGGATCATGATTCCGACAATATGATTTATACCTTTATTGTAAAGTGCTACCAACTGATCTGTCCATTTGTCTTGGCAGCTCAACTGAATTAGAGAACAGCCCACTTGTGACGTAGGAGGAGGAGAGCTCACAGTGTTGAACTTGGATCAGTTTAAAATGCAGCATAAATACAACACAGGCATCCAGAGTTCTGCCTCTTCTTACCATTTTCTGTGTGCTTCGTTTCTTATACCTTTGCAGTGTCTTGCAGAGAAATGCATCTCCTGGGCATCACTGTGGCTTTGGGAGTACTGGGGGGTATATGGGCTCAGCCGAACGTGCTGCGACCCGAGTGTGACTCCCCAGAGGCAGAGGAGGCTGCGCTGATGGCTCAGGATTACCTCAACTCCCAGCACACCCATGGCTACAAGTACGCGCTGAACAGGATTGAAGAGATCAAGATCCACACTGTGGTAGGTCAGCGGGTGTACATGTGAGATTCTCAGATTATGTGGCCATTGAACTGAAGGATTTAAATTTAACATTTATCTTTTGGATATAGAATAAATAATCATCCTGCTGATGCAAATAAATCAAATATATTTTGTCTTGTCTAATCTGCCTAGCCTGATGGAAACAATACGTATGTCCTGGAAATTGAATTGCTGGAGACAGACTGTCATGTTCTGGACCCCACACCTGTTGCCAACTGCACAGTCAGGCCCAAACATCTGACGGTGAGGATGCAATTTATTCTTCCACAGCTGAGTTACAGTGACTTAGCCATACATGGTGATAATCAGACGAGTATGTTTTTTTTGTTGCAAGACAAGCCGCTGTTTGGACTGACTCTTTGTGCTTCTCTAGGCGATTGAAGGGGATTGCGATGTGGTGCTAAAGAAGGTTGCCGGTGTTCTCACCGTCACAGCGTTCAAATGTAAAACAGAAGGTAAGAGTAAACACCAGCATCAAACAAAAACCAGGACTGGTTTATTAAGTTGTGGGGTTATTTGTGTTTGATATCCAGAATCAAGAGAGGACTTGTGTCTTGGTTGCTCTACCCTCCTTCCTCTGAATCACACGCAGGGGCTGGACTTTGTTCAGGCCTCACTGACAAAACTCAACAATGAGACACAAAATTTGACGTATTCCCTTTTGGAGGTTGGAAGGATGTCTGCACAGGTGGGCTTTAACATATAAAGGTCATGTAAGCACATATTCAAGCATGCATCAATGAAACTTTTAAATGTCTTTCAGGTTGTGGGTGGTGGGCAAAAGTACACGGCAGAGTTTGTTGTAGTTGAGGCTAACTGCATCAATGACACCTGCATGCCCCTAAATGACACTATGGCTGTAAGTACAACTGAGAACATTATGAAAACCGTAGAAGTAGCCGAAGTTTTTTTTTTTGGTAAATGGCACTATAAAACAGAAGCCCGACTTCTTTTTAGGCACGTGGAATTTGTATTTCCGAAGGTACAAACGATCCCAGTGTAAACTGCAAGATGTTTTCCACTATGGTAAAATACTTTAAATTCTTGCAGTTTTGGCTGACCTGATCTATGCAAATCTAAAGACATTTTTGAATTCTAGATGCCACTTGTGGATACAAACACTGCAGGGTCTGCCTTGCCACCACAAGTTCACGTCCACACGGGTAGGGTCTCTCACAAGCACGGCTTCGGACACCACAAACTCACAGCTCACCACAACCCCCACATGAGCGGCTATTTGTCAGAGGAATCTGCAGAGTCTGCTGAAGTGGTCCCTGTTGCCCCCGCTCTAATCGTCCCTGCTGCCGAGCCCGCCAGTCCCTCTCCATCTGCCGATGATTCGACTTCAGATGCGTCATCAGCCAGCATGGAGGTCCCCATCACTTTGATCAAGAGAGAGGCACCTGCCTCAATTGTAGCTGATGCTCCTGCAGCTCCTGTTACTCCAGTGCAAGTGTGCCCAGGAAGGATCAGATTCTTCTAGATGTCTTAAGCTTCTAAAGACTCAGTTGCTTCAACGACACTGGTACTAGATGAACTGCTGTGAGTGTATTGTATTACTCTTAGGCTAGGAATAGAGTTTGAAACTGGTAAAGCATTTGGAATAGATTACTGGAAATTAGATTTGCATGCAAGTGTTTAATAAAGATCAATACTTGTTTTTAAACTCACTTTTTTTAAACTAAATTGTGCATCTAATGTTGAGAAAGAAGACTGCCTTATGGTTCAGTGTCATTGAACATGTATTGACGTACAGTCCTGTTTGTCCATCATGTTGACAAATGCAAACAGGATGTCTTTGTACCCAGGGGCATTTCCAACAGTTTGAAGAGTAAATGTGCAGAGGAATGTAGTTCAGCAATAGTTTAAAGGTCAGCCACCTAGTTCCAACATTTAAAGCAGAGTTATAGCTCCATTCTACAACTCACCTAATTTAAATTACAATTTTAAGACTTGGGTTAAACACACCAGTGGCATTAAAGGGCTATGCAATCAATATGCCCATTTACACAATGTTCAGAATTTCCTGCATTGCCTCTGGACAAATTTTAAAAACACCAATACCATTTTGGCCTTCAAATGAATGCTATGCCAGTTTAGTACACGCACACAAAAAAAAATCCCATAGGAGTCATGTAGTTCTCTTGCCATTTTTTCTAATACAAAATTAAAAACAGAAGTAGTTTTCACATTTTATTGAGGAAAATTCATCTCTCTTTTGTCCATCTGAGGTTTGTCCATTTCTACAAGAAACATACAAAAGTAGTTAGTTCAACAGAATGGTGTAAAGGACTTTCATTCAAAAATTAACATACCTGTGGCTAGTTGGTCCAACGCAGAGCTATGAGACTTTCCAGGAACATGAGGTAGAAACTGGCTGAACTCTGAAGGTGTTGCAGACTTCCAAATCTCTTCAAATGATTTTAGAACTTCAGGCTTTAATTGTTCAGCACCGAAAGATTGTTCAGAATTCAAATTCTCTGGATTAGAGTCATCTGACAAAGGATTAAACAAACCTGTGCCACTATTTCTCTGCATATAGTCATTACTATGTCGATGACTAGATATTTCTTTCCCCAGCCGCTTTAGTTCTTGGCTTTTCTCCTGCTTGGACTCCAAAGGTTGAGGATCAGCATTTTGTCTCAGCAGCTTTGAGGCTTTTGAGTTTGAACCGCAAGTCAACTCTCCAAATGTTGGTTTAGAATCACTGAAACGGCTGGGCTCCCTTCCAGGTGGGCCATGCTGCAATAGTACATAACTTTGTGGTTCTGAATGCAAATTTTGAGCTTTGTGTTCTCTGGTGAAATTATTTGAGCCCGACTCAGATGGCTGTTTAGAGCTATTAAGGCCCACAGAGCCATTAGATACAGGAGAATCTCCAGGCATGTAGTAAGGGGAGAAAAACCGGTCAATTGCACGTTTAAAGTTGTGATGTGTTGAACTTCTATATTCAGATTTGTGTAATGACTGCTGCTCAACAGCAGGGTTATTTTGGGGCTCTCCTACATGTAGACCACGTTGGCCCAGATAAGACATGAAATTAGGCCTAGAATGGATAGTTTGTTCAACTGGAAACTGAGGGTTAAAAGATTCATACGGCACCACTGGCTTGACATCTTCATTGACTGAAGCCCACAGTTTAGAGGGATCCTTAGGATATTCAGATTTACCTTGTGCTCCATGTGTCAACAGGGGATTTGGAGATTCAATCCCAAAAGAGTAAACTGGTTCTTTATTTACAGTCATGCCAAGACTACTCCTTGGTAGTGTAGCAACGCCATCTGGTGGTTGGAAAAAGTATTTGTTTGCATCAGGAGTTTGAAGTGCCCTAGGAGAAAATTGTGCTGAAGCACTAGTTTCTGCAGTCTGTAAAACTGCTGAAAGCTTTTGGGGAATTTCAACAGTTTCCAAACCTTGGCTGAAGCCAGAATAAGACAAAGGCGAAAAGCTTGAATAAAACTGAGGTTCAGCTTTACTCTCAACTGGGGCAGAAATGTAAACATGTTGATGGAACGCTATTTGAAGGCAGCAATTAGATAATCCAGAAGGACAGTACTGAGGGCAGTACACAGGGTAACCATGTTTTGATGTGGAAGAGTCAATTCTTTGGTCACTTGCTAGAGCAGCAAGCTGTTGCATAGAGGTAGTAGAGGATAGTTGTGCAGACTGGGGCTGCTGAGAGTAGTGAAAAATGTTGAAGGGGTTTTTAACTTGGCCTTGTGGAGGGTTTACAACAGGAGGTTTTGAATACGGGGAGAGATTCCCCATGGAGGCATCTTCACTCAGTTCAACAGCTGGTAGTTTAGACTGTTGACAGGGTCCATATACTTGTCCCTGAACAGTGTTGGGTGGGATGTTTGGAGGCTGATTTTCAGCCAACAGTTGGGAATAAAAGCACATTTGTTGCTGTTCTTGGCTTTTAGGATTTTTCAACTGCAGCAGGTGAGGTTTAGCTGTGGGTCTTGAAGTTGGCTTTGATTGTGTATACAGGTGGTAAGGGTAGAATTGCTGGGATACCTGGCCCTTAGGAGGATGCAGCTGTTGGGGCTGATTAACAGTAGTGGGCTTTGAAGGAGACTTTAGTTTGGAGTAGAAGTCAGAAAACTGATCATAAACATTACTCTGAGACGCTGTAGGCTGTGGGGTCTGAGTAACAGGTTTCTGAGCCACCTTCGGCTGGGTATAGAAGTAGTAAAATGGTGGGTATGCTTGGCCTTGAGGTGTAGCTGGGTGTGGTGGCTGAGTTGTCGCAGGCTTCTGAGCAGACTGTGGTTGGTTAAAGTATGGAAATATTGGAGGGTAAATTTGGGGTTGAGGAGATGCTGGTTGTTGTAACCTAGTTTCAGGTTTCTGGGTTGGTTTTGGGTGGGAATAGAAGGGAAACAACGGTGGGTATACTTGGGCTTGAGAAGTTGCTGATTGTGGTGGCCGAGTTACTGCAGATTTCTGTGGTGGCTGTGGTTGGTCAAAGTATGGAAATATTGGAGGGTACATTTGGGCTTGAGGAGTTGCTGGTGGTGGCCTAGTTGCAAGTTTCTGGGTTGGTTTTGGGTGGGGATAGAAAGGAAATGGCTGTGGGTATACTTGGGCTTGAGGAGTTGCTTGTTGTGGTGGACGAGTTGCAGGTTTCTCTTTTGGTTTTGGGTGAGGATACAAGGGAAACAATGATGGGTATGCCTGGGCATGAGGAGTTGCCAATTTTGGAGCCTCGGTCACAGCAGGTTTTTGAGGAGGCTGTGGTTGGTCAAAGAAGGGAAACAGTGGGTATACTTGGGCTTGAGTTTTAGGCTGTGGGGGTTCATTCACTCCAGTGGACTTTTGAGAGGACTGAAAATAGAAGGGGTAGAAAGCCTGGTATAAATGACCCTTGGGGGGTTCTTGTGGTTGTTGAGCAACATTCACAGGCTTTGAAGTTTGCTTCTGCTGGTAGCAGAACAAGTAGAATGAGTTATATACTTGACCTTGAGGGGTTTTTGAATGTTGCAGCTGAGAACTCTGCAAGGAGCAAAAAAGATAGAATTGCTCATATACCTGGCCCTTTGGAGTGTCAGAATGTGATGGTTGAAAAACACCAGTTGGTTTTGAGGCTGGTTCCATCTGTACACACACCAGCTGAAATAGCTGTTGCACTTCACCTTTAAACATTTCTGGCCATGGTGACTGAGAAAGTCCAGATGGTTTTGAGCCTACAGTCTGTGCTGAGCAAATTAAATGGAATGGCATGTGTTCACCTTGACCTTTCTCAGACCCTGTAGGATAGGATGGCCCAGGTTTCTCAGGTAATCTTTGGAGATACAGTGGATATGAATTTGAAAGCTGGGATAAGAGAGGTGTAATATAAGATGAATAAAACATCTGTTCTTGAAGTTCAGGGTAGCTGGCCGGTGGTTTCTGAGGAAATTCAAGTGGGAGAATAAATTTGTTTGGAAGCTGATGGTCATACAATTTAGATGGTGATTTAGTCACTGGTGGCATCGTTTGTGGCATTGCAGGAAAAGGTGATTGAGGATAGAACAGATTAGGATAGAGATGATCTGCTGATGGTGTAACTTTAGATTTTGAAGGTCTAGGGGTCTGTGGTTTAGTAGGAGTAGTGTCTGGATTTTGAAGGTAAGGATAAGGAAAACCTGGAAAATGTGTGTAGTAAGGAAACTGTGCTGGATTTGAATCCTGATTTGGTCTGCTGGGAATCTTTGGGTTCTGAGAAAAGCTGGGACTCTGGGAAGCTGTTTGAGCAGGAGGAAGCGTTATAGACGGATATGGCGTAGGAAAGGGGTACACCCATTTGCCTGGCATGTCACTTTCCTGCATAGAACCCTTTACTTGGCTCTGTGGGAGTTTGAGTTGAGCTGCTAACAACGACGGACATGAAGCCTTCGTTTCTACATCTGCAGCCAACTCAAGGGTGTACATGCCATCCTGCAAACAAATTTCAAGAGTTTACAATATTCCCTCCGCCTTAGAGGGGCCAAGTGTTTAATTATAAATAAAGCTATACCTTATTCACAAGACAAGGTGCATAGCGTACAGTGATAACAACACCTTCAGGATGTTCAACTATGCCAAATATACAATGTTGTGCAGCCGTCAATAGGGATTCCCAGTTTCCATTTACTGCAAGCAAGAACAATGTATATGTACACACACACGGTAAACAGATAATCCAAGTTTCACAGCTGTTAAATAGTTCTGTTCTATAGAATATTAGAAGCCATAGCTAAACACTGTAATCGGTCTCAAGGGAAAACCTACTTCAAATTGCTTTGCATGGCTTTTTACTGCATACTTTTGTATGCAACCGATTTCTGAAATCATTTTTAAAAATAACTTTACAAAGGCCGAAACCTATGGGGCACCATTTGTAAAGTTGCATTCAAAAGTTAACAGCAACGATTTAGATTTTCATATGGAATAAATGGGGATTAATTTTTCATAGTCATATTTGCATCCATGTCATTTATAAATACTGCTTCAAAAACTAAACATTTTAGCTGGCTAGCTAAACATTTATCGTGTGTTCCATATGTAGTCGGAACTTGGAAATTCCAACTTCGAGTGGGAAAAGTCAACTGAAACGCCCCCCAGACTTGGACTTCCCTCTCGTAAAGTCTGATTTTTTTCCTTGCTCCAACTTTGACTTTTAATATGGCCACTCCTCACAACAGCAGCTGTGGTGGAAAGTCGTTTAATTTACCAGACACTTGTAACATTGATTTTTAGATGCATTCTTAAGTGTAGAGGCTGCAACTATAAACGTAAAGTGATGTTTTAATGTGGACAGTAGGGTTTAAAATTGCAAGAGGTTTCACCAAGAATGGCTACCTGGGCCTAACCATAATTGTAATCCCAATTTATCAGACTATGTTAAATGGAACATCATTTACTCAGGCATATCAGAGCTCTAAATTCTGAGGTAAATGGAATGTACCGTTAGCTGGCTAGCTAAACATTTAGCCGGCTAACATTAGCTAAAGTGCAAATTTACTTGCCCATAATCTGAAGTTGACTACCAAAATAAAACCTGGGTCTTGTGAACCTCAATATAAACTGCTGCTGAGACTCAATGTCACCTCTTTATCAGTTTCTCATCCCGACATTTCAGCTCAAAATGTTGGATGAGCCGTTTTAACAACAATAGAAATATACAACAGTGACTGCACCAGCAGTTTGCAGGACTAAGCTTTTATTTTGATACTCCACTTCTCAGCTATTGAATTTGCATATCAGCTAAATATTTAGCTCCAAGTTAATTTTGAGCTTCTTTTTTTTTTACTTAAAACCAAATATTTAGCCTGCCAACTAAATATTTAGTTTCTAAACTGATATTTATAAATGAACAAGGACACAAATGACTGAAAAATGAGCCTCCATTTGTTTTCCTTCTTGTGACAGGGTAGAAATAACCCAGATTATTGCTTTTAAGAGCATTATAACCCAAGGAACTTTGACAAGAGATTCCAGTTTGACTACTTTAAAAATGTTACAAATAGTTTAATTAAAGCCAGTCCCAGGACTTTTTAGCACAGCCAACAGAGTAGACGACAAGAGACAAATGCTTACCATTTACTTTGATTTGTGAAGCAGATGTGGTCCATTCGGTTTTCACAACCATGCCCTCAGCATGACATGTGACCATTGGAGGGTTTTGTGAAACATGTCCCATTAAAGGACACGACATTCTCACTGGTAGGCCCCACCAAAGCAATGGGAGCACATAGTAGTTCTCCTGCAACCAGACAGTATGATGGTGTGACAATGGCTGCATAGAGAATTCAAACGTGTAGAATTACTAGAAAACCCACCTGAATTATGACAAAGCAGCCATCATAAGGTGCCACCAAGACCAGATCTTTCTGGGTTGACCTGATTGTGTAACCACAGCTTGAGGGCAACTTTGTCAGAGACAGCGGTGACAAGTGACCTGAAAAGAAAATGTTGGAGGCTTCTTAACATATAGCTACCATCTGTTCCTCTAGCATTTCATGCTGAAGAGAAACTTAACAGCTGTGCAGAAGAGTAAAAAATAAATAAAAGCATACCCCGGTCTACAAAGATGAGAGCTGCAGGGGTAGAAGCAGCATCGTGAACAAGAAGCTTCATGGAATCTTGCGTGCACTCAACCTTTGACTCCATTTTTAGGAGGCTATCCACCGCCATCTTTTGCCAGTCACTTTTATCCATTAGCTGTTTGGTCTGCCAGCCTTTCAAAACATAAAAGTTCAGTTTAGCCAAATTAAAGCATAAATGAACAAGACTGCCCACAGTTAGATTGTTTTGTTTTTTAAGTGAAACCTGTTCAAAGTTCTGCAACACCTACCCATGTCCGCTTGGTAGTCGACTTCAACATCCAGCACCGCCTCTGTGGCGTTTGTTCCATTGAGTTTAGCATCTTTCATGGAGCTTTGTCCAATCAAGAGTCTTCCATGACGCAGATGGCTTTTTTCAGGTTGGTTTTTGGTGTGCACGGAGGTTCCTCTAGATGTATCCAATCCCTTAAGCCTTGTCAGTTTTGTGCAGTTGCATAGTGACATTGCAAACACAAGCAGTCCTACTAAAATTACACCCCCCCTGCTTTCTCTACACGCCATTGAAGGGAAGGAAAAAGAAAGCACTGCACAAAGGCGACCGGCCTCAGCAGTGTCCCACATAAGCTGAGCCCTGTACCTAGTCGGTATGTTTAAACCCTGGCACCCAACCATAGACCTAATTATGGTCTGGTAGCCACCTGAATGCAGCAGGTGTTGACAATTGTGCTGATTAGCACATGGAAGCAATAAACTAACGGTTTGCAGGCATGATACAAAATGAAGGCAAAAGCTTGTATTAGGCCAATCTAGAGGGCCCAATGCTTTGGACTTCCAATTAAATATTGTAGGATTAACTCATCTTACCTTATGACACATGGACTTACAATGCTACCCTCTAAAATGGTATACAACAATAAGAAAGGAAGACTGATATGACAGAATCAGACAGAAGCATGAAATATATTCCAATAATCTACTAATATCTTTAGGTTTAATTCAAAGGTTGTCCTTTTACATCAGGTACCCGCTCAGTGATTATATCTAGTTTTCTGTATCTGTATATCTGTACTTGGGTTTGGAGTTGTAAAAATTCACACAATGGTGTCAAAAATCTGAAAGTAAGTCAAGAGGTTTCCCACCAACCCTGACCTCTAGATCCAATATGGCTGCCAGATTATTTGCACTACTCACCGCTTCTTCTGCGTGAAATCATTCACTCACGGGATGACATAACCTCCTTTAGTGAACAAGAACCGTTCTTGAAAGTAGAAAATGCACAAATATATTTGCATTAGCTTGTGTTGCTAATAGTTAGCTTCATTACTGACGATACCAATGATCATACCCCACTTGCTTTCAGTCTTAGAACTGGAACATGATTGAGGAGGTCATTCCCAGATCCAGAAAAGTCCATGTTTAAAAGTCAAAGATTCTCACCAAGTCAGACCTCTGGAATCAATATAGCTGCTAGTTGCATTTTTGCACTACTCACTGTTTGTCTCACACTTAAGTCATTGATACACAGGGAGACACAATCTTCCTTAGGGAACATGGTGCTATGGTATTTGATGGTACAAAATGCACAGAAACACATCTGTGTTGCACCAGGTAACTAAGGATTTTTACTCCAAAATCCCACTGATTTTTAAACTTAGATATATATATATATATCTATATATATATATATATATATAGATATATCTATATATATATATATATATATATCTATATATATATATAGATATATATATATCTATATATATATATAGATATATCTATATATATATTTTACTGCAAGTACTTTACGCTATTTGCACTCATAAGAACCATTGACAAACATTTGTCCTTTGGCCTGATCATGAACTTAACTGCAAGCTAGTTTTAATATTTTTAGTTCATTTTCAACATTTAGATCCTCAATTTCTCCAAGCCCTACAGCTTTGAGGTTTTTACTTTGAGAAGTCTGCACCTACAGTTGTGGCCAAAAGTTTTGAGAATGACACAAATATTAGTTTTCACAAAGTTTGCTGCAAAACTACTTTTAGATCTTTGTTTCAGTTGTTTCTGTGATGTACTGAAATATAATTACAAGCACTTTATACGTTTCAAAGACTTGACAATTACATGACATTTATGCAAAGAGTCAGTATTTGCAGTGTTGGCCCTTCTTTTTCAGGACCTCTCCAACCCATTCTTTCATAATCACTTCTTGGAGTTTGTCAGAATTAATGGGTTTTTGTTCGTCCACCCGCCTCTTGAGGACTGACCACAAGTTCTCAATGGGATTAAGATCTGGGGAGTTTCCAGGCCATGGACCCAAAATGTCAACGTTTTGGTCCCTGAGCCACTTAGTTATCACTTTTGCCTTATGGCACGGTGCTCCATCGTGCTGGAAAATGCATTGTTCTTCACCAAACTGTTGTTGGATTGTTGGAAGAAGTTGCTGTTGGAGGGTGTTTTGATACCATTCTTTATTAATGGCTGTGTTTTTGGGCAAATTGTAAATGAGCCCACTCCCTTGGTTGAGAAGCAGCCCCACACATGAATGGTCTCAGGATGCTTTACTGTTGGCATTACACAGAACGGATGGTAGCGCTCACCTTTTCTTCTCTGGACAAGCCTTTTTCCAGATGCCCCAAACAATCGGAAAGAGGCTTCATGGGAGAATATGACTTTGCCCCAGTCCTCAGCAGTCCATTCACCATACTTTCTGCAGAAGATCAATCTGTCCCTGATGTTTTTTTTGGAGAGAAGTGGCTTCTTTGCTGCCCTTCTTGACACCAGGCCATCTTCCAAAAGTCTTCGCCTCACTGTGCGTGCAGATGCGCTCACACCTGCCTGCTGCCATTCCTGAGCAAGCTCTGCACTGGTGGCACTCCGATCCTGCAGCTGAATCCTCTTTAGGAGACGATCCTGGCACTTGCTGGACTTTCTTGGAGGCCCTGAAGCCTTCTAAGAATTGAACCTCTTTCCTTGTAGTTCTTGATAATCCTATAAATTGTTGATTTAGGTGCAATTTTAGTAGCCACAATATCCTTGCCTGTGAAGCCATTTTTATGCAACGCAATGATGGCTGCACGTGTTTTTTTGCAGGTCACCATGGTTAACAATGGAAGAATAATGATTTCAAGCATCACCCTCCTTTTAACATGTCAAGTCTGCCATTCTAACCCAATCAGCCTGACATAATGATCTCCAGCCTTGTGCTCGTCAACATTCTCACCTGAGTTAACAAGACGATTACTGAAATGATCTCACCAGGTCCTTTAATGAGAGCAATGAAATGCAGTGGAATTTTCATGGCAAAGGACTATGCAATTCATCTGATCACTGTTCATAACATTCTGGAGTATATGCAAATTGCTATTATAAAAACTTAAGCAGCCACTTTTCCAATTTCCAATATTTATGTAATTCTCAAAACTTTTGGCCACGACTGTACAAGAGCTTCAATTTTTAATTACATAGATATGCAAGTAACCAACTTAACTATGCAGGTAAATAAGCTGAACCCTTGGAACACTTCTGAAAAACAGAACTAAGAACTTCTGCTACAGCTCAACAAACATGTTCTCTAAATACACAGGTTGTAAAACCTTTAATCTGTGATCAATACTTTAATTACAGCAGTCTGTTGACAACCGGACCCACAAAGTAACAGACTGGACATCAAGCTCTCATCTCTGGTTGGATTACCATTTATTGAATCTGGAGTCATGGCATTTCAAAGATTCTGTATGAGCAAAAAAAGAAAACCCAATTTAAACTTGAGACAACAAAATGAATCACTTTTTTGTTTTAATTCTGTACATTTCCCACAGAGTGTTGAGATTACCAATGACAAAATATCCCTTAAGAAAGTGCCATTAAAAGTTATTTCTTACTGGGGCAGCAGGTACAAATCCAACTTGTATTAGTATCAGATCAGAAATTGAATTTTATGGCACAGAATACAATTATTTTTCCATTAGAAAAAAAAAAAAAAAAAAATTCACAAGACAACTTACAAATGTTCTTATTCCAACCAACATCATTTTCAATGTTTAGTGTACACAGCATTGTTTTAATACATTTCTAGGTACCGTACTATGACAATTTGTGAATACACTTTGATGACTAAAGCACAAGGCAAAAAACAATCCCAAGGTGTTGGAGCCCAGCAGCCTCGGTGTAGAGTCTAAATGCATTCACACTGTAGTAAAAATGACATTGCCTTCGTAATAATCAATGCACATAAAGTTAGCAAGAACTCCGTTAGTGAGGAAACATTTTAGTGTTTAAGTCTAAAGCGGTTACATGTTTTACAGTCATCTGAAGTCGTCTCAGTGGTTTTCCAGGCAGCCAACGATTACCTCTAAGAATAAGCTAAAGTACCTCTCTTATGGAAGTTGGTCCACATGGGAGGGCGAGCTCACAATTGTGTAGTGTTTTTACAGCACAAATGTACAGATAGAAGGAGATGACGGGCCCAACGTCTCAACTGGCTGAGATGAAACGCCCACTGAGACTCCAGGATGGGATCAAGCATGACCATTGGTGTAATGCCGACCTTACGTTACACTCAAAAACAGCCCAAACGCCACATCATTTACTTTAAGACCACATTCAGGTACAATAGCAAAACAAAAGGTAATGGACAGGAAAAGAAACAGGATGGCCAAATAAACGGGAAAAAAGAAGAGAAAAGGAACAGACTTTAGGAGAAAGGCAGATGATCGATGGTTTTGGCTGAAACACTTGAGGAAGGACAGAGGGAATAGGGTTGGGTTTGCTGTGATGAAGCACATATATGCAACCTTCAAAGTACCTGCATGCCAATTATGCAAAAATATATATATATTAGAGGCATCTTTTTAATGCTCAAAAAAAAAAAAAAAGCTAGTCATGTGTACAGAGAAAACAAGCCAGTTTATGTTGATAAGTGTTCGAGTTTATTTTATACCTTGAAGTATTCACTTTAACATGTTTGGTTGATAAACATGCCACATATGTAGTGTCAAAATCATGATAAACAATGTTGAAGGGGTGGAGGTTTAGCCAACAGAAGACTGTGCATAAAAGGAGACTGGGTAGGAAGTAACACTGTTTGCCACCTAATCCTGGAAGTAGTGTCAACAATACGGTGAGTGGGAGTGAGCTGCTAAGTCGACCAATGGGTGGCGAGGTTGCTTAGTATCCAGACTTCCTCAGGTACTCAGCCATTGCATGTGCTTTCTTGTTAAGATTTCCACCATGGACCGCCTCCTTTCCCATGACTAAAACCAATACTGGAGCACGAAGGATGGGGGAGAAAACAAAACAAAAAAAACAAGACAAATGAACAAAATAGAAGAGCCCCGCCCCCTTCCCCCATACAGGGTGAAGGAGTGTGAACAAAGGTGACACAGTATCTTATCACTCTTCACTGCTATTAAATGTTTCCAAAAACATTTGACTGCTTGCAGGAGAAATCTTAACAGCAATATTTTTCTCTTCTTTTTTTGTCCCATAATCTGTATCTATGTGAGCTTGAAAACATTAAAAGCCTGAATCCCTCAAGTATTTTGCCATTGAGTAAGCCTTCTTATTCAAGCCGCCTCCATGGACCCCTTCTTTGCCCATTACAAGAACCAAAACTGAAAGAGAAAAGATGGGGGGAAAGAAAAGAGGACAGTTCAGAAAAGTAAAAAAAGATAAAGAAAAGGCTTTCCAGCTAGAAAAATACAAATGTGCATCTTATAGCATCTACAGCAATGATAGTGTTGCATTCACACAATATCTGTTCAAATGCATCCTGAAATTAAGAATGAGATAAAAGACTGTTAATTCAAAATTGGCCTAATTAAGCTGCAGCAGATGTAGCTACAGGACAGGGAAAGAGTTGTGTGTAAACTACAAAATCATGATGCACAATGCTTCCAACACAAGGGTGTCATATCTTGAGGTGCGGCACTTAATGCTCATTTAACAACACATGTCAGGGAAAAAATAATGAAAAAAAAAGGTCTGAAAGTTAAGGAAAACCATTTTTTCCACGGCCACTTTAAATTTTGTCTCACAAAAGATGAAGAGGCTTCCCTCGCCCAGGATGGGCTTCACAAATAATTCTCCTTTTACATAAATTCTGAAAATTTATACATCTTTTTAGCCTTTTTAAATTCTGAGATAAATAATTGGGTCTAATACTGCCTCCTCGCCAACAAATAGGTTCATCTGTAAAACAAGTCGGACTAAGCAGCCATCACTTTCATTAACTTTTTGCCAATTTTTCCAAGTTGGACCTAAACATTCCAAAAGGAGTCAAGATGCTTTTACCGATAACTTCTTTAATAAAGATCCTATCTGTTATTTAGGAAAATAAATAAAGTTTTACTTATACTGAATGAAGTCTCCAAGAGTAGTCAACAGGCAACAGATTAACTTTTGATATCTTAACAAAATCTTACTTCACATATTTGGGACAGTCCCTTTAATGACCTTTATTTTGAAGAAGATGGTTAGACTGTCCTGGTCCTAGAGCAGGGCTCAGACCTTAGACCTCCAGGATCAGAAAAGTCAGAGATGCAGTCCACCACTTAAAAGCCTGTCATGTTTGTTGGTCATCAGAACAGACGTTCTAGGTAACTTTGATTGAAAAAGGTCAAGGAGGGTCATTGTTGCTGAACACAACCTACTAGAGTCCTGTGTAAATATTTTTTTTAAAAACCTAGCTTGTATGTAATCAACCAAAATCCTAACAGTGTATGAAGTGCTGTGATTTTTTTTTTTATATTCAAGATTGGAGTAATTTTAAAGTGGCCTCTGTTTTAACTGGCCTTTAATCTCCTCTACTGAGGTTTTTAAAAGAAGTCTACCAACTAATCTACTACAGGTAAGATATTAACTCCTGGCCTTCTCCATGGAACACCACTTTGGAGGAATCTTTCAATTCCAAATTTTCCCCTTCAAATATGCCATTTAATAAACACTGTTGTGCACAAGGACCAATGAGATGCTACATGTCATTAAGAAGTCACAATTAAAAGAACCCTCTCCCCCCATACACACACTCAAAATATATATATTTTTTAATGTTTAAATCTGCCGTTACCTTTTCCAGCTCTTCCTACAGAAATATTATAAGTAGGTTCTCCCCCCTGGCTCTTCGTCCGGATGTCCATCGTCCAGTCGCCATCATCCTGGAGGCTGTCTCTGAGGACGGAACACTTCTTCGAGCCCAGGGTGAGACCATTTGTGTAAAACGACTCCCTGTCCTTACCGATGAGGACGTCAATTTCCTGAGACTGAAAAACAACAACATTTGGATTCAGACAAATCAGTTATTTTTTCCTTCTTAATGGACTAAAACATAAGAGGCTGCAGCTTCTTTGATAGGAGGTAGTCGCTTTAAACCAACAGGAGAAAATTATAAGATTATCTCCATTTAGGCATTTGATTTTCCTTTAAAACCATGAAAAATGAATGCTATTGTTTATAAGTGTATACAAGCATTTTGGAAACACTTTAAATCAATTTAATTGGGGGGGGGGGGGGGTCTGTCTGGCTGCATCTCTAAGATACATAGTTTTAATTTTGCATTTTATGTCACACATTTCTTGCATAGTTCCTCTAAATGCAGCACAGGCACCCATTGTCAAAATCAAATTCCCTAACTTATCCTTGCCTTTAAACCTTTCAGCTTTTTTTCTTCTTTTTTTTTATCTATCAACTCAAACCAATTACAAAATGACAGAACACTATACTTGAAAATATAACAATCTGCTACGTTTTCACCCAATATACTGTATAAAGAGATATCCCACAATTGTTCAATCTGGTGTAACACACACACTAATATATATATATATATATATATATATACACACACACACACACACACACACACACACACACATACATACATACATATAGATTTATTTATTTAGACGACAGTAGTGTGTCGCTATGCACTAAGCTCGCACCCGTGCCATTCTTCTCAATGAATTGGAGGAAACAAAAACACGCTCATTCCTTTATAGCCCAAAATGCAAACAGGTGGTTGGTCTGGCTGAAAAATAAAGGCGTCTGCCGTCTGCGCTTGTGGGCTAGCCGGACATTAGCCAGAGTTAGCCTTTTTTCAACCACAGGTAGCCGGTAAAGTAGCAGCTTAACTCCAGCTAATCGAAGCAGCTGCGCGCACAAAAGCATGCACGCTCTCCTGCCCAGAACGCCGTCTGCTAGCTGCTTTTAAATTAGCCTCACGTTCGAGCGCTGCGCAGCTCCAACTCTTTATAAAACGCTACTCGGCAGCAATAAATTTAAGCTCCAGACCCCGTCAATGTAACTGCTGTCTTGTCACATGAGGTCTAATCCAGCAAGGTTTCCTTAGCATGTCCAACGCAGGCCACCTGCAGATAAGCTAGTTAGCCCGGTGGGCTAGCTCCGTACCGTTAGAGCCCTGCGAGGTAACGGTTTTAGCGCTGCTGAGTGTCCGCGTGAGGAGGCGCGCGCGCCAGCAATGCCAAGCAGCAGCACCCCCCTTCTCTCCAATTAGTTTATTTTTTTTAATCACTTACCGTGATATTGTTGAATGTACCACCGGTATGCGCTGCCCAAACATATTTGGCGTCTGTATACCCAACAATGGCGCTATCCTGACAGCTGCCATCGGCCATCAGGTTTTCCACGTAGCTTTGCCAAGACATATTCAAGAAACCGACGCTATAAATTTATATATGTGTAAAAAAAAAAAAAAAGCCCACTATGGTTTCGCGGGTGAGGTTACCAAAAAAAGGAGAAAGAGTCGGGAGGGTGAACGATATCTGCAGGCGAATTTAGAGTTTCCAATCTAACCCACACTTCGACGTTGACCAACGCGAAGGCTGGGGCAGCAAAAGAAAGCCAGGGCAGTGAGGCGGCGGCTGGGTGTAGTCCGTATCAGATCACTCCGCACAATGAGCTCCCGGGCGCTTTTATGGCAGCACGCGTTGGAATAAAGAGGGACTTATCAGCTGAGCCAAGAGTCAGTGCTGTGAGTCAGAGGCGGATGGACATGTGCTCATTTTATTCAGTGTCATTATTCGTTCTCTCTTCCCATTAGAGTATTTTTCATGCTGTATAATTAGGTGACAAAGACTGTCTAGCCAGACATTGTTGCTGTGTAAGGTACTAGTGTTCACAGAAAACTGGCGTCGGGATTTCAATGTTGTTACCCTTTCCCCCCCTTTTTTTTAAAGTTAAAACTGCTATCCACAAATTTATCTTGACATTGGAAAACATAGGTATGGACTGAAATGTGCATTTCCACTACTGGATTTTATAAGGTACACTGTTGGTTTCTTTTTTCTTTCTTTAAAACAAATTACGTTGTAAAAAAATAACAAAACAAAAAAAAAAACAGTAAACTCTAGCCTACTTGAGTGTATTTTTTGGTTGATGACAGCACAAGAGGCAAGATATCATATCGCCTCTCTGCCAAGTCTTGCGTTTGTACTTTTGGTTGTTTTGTACCAGACTTTTCTGAAACAAAATGGAGTCATAGTGGGGGGTGATTTACACAAAGTATGGATCAGTTCTACCAGGGGGATGTTTCATACTTGCTTTGGCAATCAATCGTTTAATTCTAAATAATCTACTGTGATATGTAATAGTGTTCTGCAATATGTATCTACCTCCAGTATGGTACCAAGAGGTATTTTGATTTTATCAGGGGCTATTCTGTTTATGTTTCACCACCATTTTGTCTCCATGTGTTGGCATTTCAATCCTTTTGTCTGCAGCAAGTTATACCTGTAAACAACCCCTTTCTCTCTTAGGTGTCTTTCATTCTGTCCATGCAAGCCCACTTTTTTTTTTATCCCAACATATTTACCACACTTTATTTACCCTGAGTATGTGCTTCTGTTTCTCTATGCTTTCATGAGGTATGGGAAACAAATATTTATGGAAATGAAAATTAAAAATTGCTTGAATATAAAATCATATTTCTGCACTTTTAGACAAGACATTATTTGCATAGCACATTTTCAACAACAAGGCAATTCAAGGTGCTTTACATCATTAGCGGATTAAATAAAATAAAAGCAGCGATTACAGCATAAAATACAATATCAGAGACATATATGGTACATTAAAACAGGGTTTCTTCACCATGATCCTCAGGACCCACTATCCTGCATGTTTTAGATGTTTCCCTTCAGCCACACACCTGACCTGAATAACTGGATGATTAACAGGCTTTCTCTAGCACTTGGTGGCTTCCAGGAGCTAATGCTAACATTTGAATCAGGCATGCTGGAGCAGAGATGCATCTACAACATGAAGGACAGTGGGCCCTAAGGACCAGGGTTCAGTAGGTGGCGGATATGCACCTAATGCTAGTTGCCACCTGCCAACAAAACCAAAAGAAGAAGAAGAAGAAAGGACCAGGGTTAAGAAACCCTGCATTAAAACATATGACATTCCAGCTATTATTAATCACGTACTCAACTCTAAACAGATGGGGTTTTAGCCTTGATTTAACGGAACTCAGAAGGCGAGTTTCCACTATCGAAACATCAGGGTAATTTTTTCAGAACTACTTTAAGACTACTTTAACTTTAGTTGGAGTAATGGAATCAATTATGTCCAAAATTTTAGAGAGAAATATATCTGCCAGCCTGTTTACTGAGTTTGAGTTAAAGGATGAAGTGGATGGAAGTAGAAAGAACTCTCCGTAGACAAGCAATCCACAGTTACGTGGGACTTGTGTTTATTTCGTGTCGATTGGTTGTAACTCAGAGGGAAATTTTATCAGTAGACGTTGCCTAAAAAAACGGGATTTGTAAAATCGGAAGAGTTGCTGGCGAATCAGTGTATAACAACATGGCAGACAGAAACGCGACAAACCATCCTTGCATCTTCCATTGTCAATCGCTCGTTATTCTCTGCTTCTGTGGGCGCCGTCACTTACTGCCAAAACAGTTGCAATATGCTGACGTTTCAGCAAATTCCCTTAAAGGGCCCTATTTTTTGTATGGAGACACAACGGCTGAGAGGACCGAGTCACCTGATTTACGCCATCTCCTTCCCCCCTCTCAGAAATGTTCCGGAGCTCGTCTAGTAGAAACGCACATGTTGTCTTGCAGATTAACTGTTTGGTGGGCAGCAAAAGGAAGGTCTCGCCCCTATTATGTCATTCATGCGAGAACCACCACTGCTCTTCACCAAGTTTATATACAAAGGTGTATAAACAGTTTACAGTTAATTCCTAACTGTAAATTTCTGACTCACCCCTGTGAGTTAACCCCTCAGGTAGGATAGCCTGCTTTGGGCAGTCGGAGGAACATTCATTCATATAGATTTATATATGACGCAATACTCTGATTGCTGTCTTCCTATATATGTTCCCTTTTTGAAAGGAAAAAAATCCGGTTTCTATTTTTTTCGTCTGCAAGACTAAATTTTGCTTTCTGGTCCATTTGCGCGCACTGAACTTGGCAAACAAGCTTTTGTCCACTTAGCACCCCTGGCTTGGAACGAATGACTGCAAAATGACAAAGTTAATTTAGTTTTTTTTTTTTTTTTTACTAAATTGAGTGTTTTTAAAAAGGAACTAAGAAATATTTAGGCCAATTACATAACATTTAACTGTCTGATTTAGAATGCTTGCCATTTTCATTAACTCTTTAATTAGTTTTATTTGTATTTTTTTGTGTTGTCACCTGTGTTTAATTGTGGAGTTTTGTAACTATCTGTGATGGTTGCAGCTGCCTATCTTGGCCAGGTCTCCCTTGAAAAAAAGGATTTTTAATCTCAATGGCATCTGCCTGGTTAAATAAAGGTATAAATAAATAAAAGTTGATCAATTTTCAGTTAACAAGTTCCTTGTTAGTTTGAGCTGGTCTAATACATAAAATGCCAATAAAACAAACCAAAGGTTTAGGCAGTGATGTGACAAAATGTGATATTTAAAGTGGCATAAATGCTTTTGCAAGGTCCTGTAAACCTTCTGGCGAACCAGCAAGAACTCCTGATATTGAGAGGAGATCTGCTTTCAGCTGCTGAGGCTGGTAGTTATAGCAGAGCCACAGACGAACACAAGAGGAAGAAGGGTGGAGGGTTGGAGGTAAAAGCCAAGGGAGTCTTTTCATAACCGTTTTCAAGCTGTTTTTTCCGCTTTACTTGGGCAGAACTAAATGAAAACAGCAGGAAGAGAGAAAAAGAATGAAAGGCAAAAAAACTACTTTTGGCCAGCAGGGGGAGGGCTGGCTCAAAAAGTTTCTGAATTCTATCTATCTAAAAGTTTCTGAATTCTATCTATCTATCTATCTATCTATCTATCTATCTATCTATCTATCTATCTATCTATCTATCTATCTATCTATCTATCTATCTATCTATCTATCTATCTATCTATCTATCTGTCTGTCTGTCTGTCTGTCTGTCTGTCTGTCTGTCTGTCTGTCTGTCTGTCTGTCTAAAAATAGGGCACTCAATAAAATATTTAGTTCTTTATTGAAGAAGTGTAAACATCATGATGTTTAATTGTATTTTTATTTATCTCTGGAAAATAACAAGATTTAACTCCACCTAAACAACAAATTAATCTTGTTTTGTTCATTAAACAACAGATATCTTGGCTTGTCACCTTTGGGTTATGCCAAAAGTTACCTCAAAGGGGGTAAGGGAGGCGCTTCTTGGCTCTGACATTATTCTGAGGAAAGTCTTTGAGCTGAGCTGTGAGGTGTTTGAGGGGTTCCTGGCATGCAGCATGTTTCAGGTCAGTCCACAGCATCTCAATGAGATCGAGATCTCAGCTTTGCCTCGGGCCAGGACTTTTTGTTTCTTAATTCTCTGCACATCCTTGGTGGATTTAATGCGATTTACGCCTTTGTCATGTTGTGAGGTCCTGCTCTGTGCCCTGCCTGAATATGCAGATGCTCACTTTCATATCCACAGAAGCAAGAGCCTGTAGTTCCCTTGATGATATTTTCAGGTTTTTGGAGACTTCTTTGAGCATTTTGCAGCCCGTTTTAAGGGTAAAAATGCTTTGACAGCCATACTTGTATAGGGTGCAATTTGTAAACTAACACAGTCAAAATTAACAGCAATAATTTGAGTCATTAAATAACAGAAAATGGAAGTTTATTTTTTAAGTCTTATTTTTATGTTATTTATAAATTTTTAAATGACAGTTTATAACTAAATATTTATTTAGCATGCTTAATATTTAGCTCAAAACTCAATATTTATTCCCAAACTAAATATTGAGTTAATAAGATAAATATTTAGTCTACAAGTTAAATATTTAGTTTGGAGTTAAATATTTAGTTTGCAGACTAAATATTTAGCTTCGAACTAAATGTTTAGTTAGTAAGCTGAATATTTCGTTTGATAGCTAGCAAGCTAAACTGGCTTGCTAAATATTCATAACTCAGAGCTAAATATTTAGCAAATATGCAAATGTTCTTGTCGTTAAGCAGAAGCGGACTATCAAAATAAAAGTTGGGTCTTGCTAACCTCTATATAAACTTGTCTTGCTGGTGCAGTCACGGTTGCTGGAAAATGGCTGTAAACGTCTGTATTGCCGTTAAAACGGCTCAGCCTACGTTTTTAGCTGAAATTCTGAAATTGTCGGGAGGAAAAATAAACGATAATAAACAGGTGGTTATATAGAGGTTCTCAAGACCCAGCTTTTATTTTTGTAGTCCACTTCCACTTATCTGCAAGTAAATTTGCCTATTAGCTAAGCATTTAGGTCAAAGCTAAATATTTAGCTTCTAATCTAAATATTGAGCTTGCTTGCTGAATATTGATTACATGTCATTTTATAAATGAATAAATAACATGGATGCAAATATGACTTTGAAAAATGAACCTTAATTTATTTCCCCGTATGACAGGCTAAATAACCTACTTATTCCTGTAAATATTTTGACTAACTTTACAAACAGCACCCCATAGACTTAGGTATGTTGGCAATTATTTTGATTGTCCTTCACTTGTAGATTATTTTTGATACAGTGAAATGGCTGATGTTAGTCTTTTGAAAGTTCTTTAACAGGGTCATAAGTTACTCCATCCTTTTTTCTTCCTTTCTTTCTTTTCATACAAAAGGCCTAGACAGATCTTTCTGTCTCCCCTTGTTGTTCTATCTCTCAGCAATCAATATACATGTAGATAGATAGATGCTCACATATTTAGAAATATATATTAGATTAAAATAAAACAATGATAAATAAATTATTTAAGAAACATGTTGGATGTCACTGTTGAACAGTCTTATGGCTGCAGGAACAAACGATCTCCTGAACCTCTCAGTCCTGCATCTCAAAGAGATCGATCTTTTACACCAGCTGCTTCTCTGGCTGGTCAGGACATCATGGAGGGGATGTTTAGTATTACCCAGAATGCCCTGCAGCTTCCTCCTCCTCAGCCTCTCCACCACAGTTCTTACAGGGTCCAGCTCCCGACCCAGCACAGAACTGGCCTTTTTGACCAGTTTGTCCAGACGTCTGCAGTCCACAGTGCTGCTTCCCCAGCAGACAACAGCATACAGAAGCACACCTCCGATGACTGTGTGGTAGAACATCTGCAGCATGTCACTGCAGACATCAAAGGACCTTTCTTCTGAGGAAGAAAAGGCGACTCTGTCCCTTCCTGTATGCTGCGTCTGTATTGGTGGTCCACTCCAGTTTCTGGTCCAGAACCACACCCAGGTGTCTGTAGGACTCCACAGTCTCTATTTCCCCTCGTTCTTTGCAGACTGGCTGTCGTGGTGGTTTAAATCTCCTGAAGTCCACCACCAGCTCCTTAGTCTTGGTGGTGTTCAGGAGAAGTTTTTTTTTGCTCCATTCAGTGAGGGTCTCCACCAGGTCCCTTTACCCCCCCTTCCTTCCACCCCTCACACATGCCACAACAGCTGTATCATCTGAATACTTCTGGATGTGGCAGGACTCTGAGTTGTATCTGAAGTCTGATGTGTAGAGCGTGAACTGAAGGGGAGCCAAAACAGTCCCCTGTGGGACCCCAGTGCTGCATTCCAGTGTCCCAGAAACACATCTCCCCACCATGACGTATTGAAGTCTGGATTTTAGATTGTCCATAATCCAGGATGTCAGGGAGGGCGCTACACCCATACATATGTTTCTTTCTCAGTATGGGAGCTTTATAGTGTTAAAAGCGCTGGAGAAGTTGAAGAACATGATCCTGACATAAGAACGAGGCAAATCCAGGTAGGCGTATACCTGGCGCAACATGTAAAGAACCACATCTTCAACTCCTAAGTGTTCCTGATAGGTAAACTAGAGGGGGTCTAGTTTCTCAGCAACCTGCAGTTTCATTCGACTGACAAGGAGCAGCTCCAATGTCTTCATGATGTGAGATGTCAAAGCCACCGGTCTGAAGTCTTCCAGCTCTACCGGTTGACCTATATTTTGGGCACCTGTATGAGACATGAAGTCTTCCAAAGCACCAGAACTTTTTCTATCCGAAGACTCCGATTGAAGAGCCTCTGCAGCGGAACTGCTAGTTGTCCTTCACAGTCCTTCAGAAGCCTTGGACAAACTCCATCCGGACCAACAGCCTTGTCCGGTCGAAGTTTCCTGATCTCAACTCCCACCTCTCCTTCTGTCATCAACAGTTAGAGCAGCTCAGGATGCAGGGGAGGGGGGGCAGCACAGGTGTTGAAGGTAGAGTGAGTCCTCACGGAGGTGGAGGGTCCAGGACATACATACATATATATATAGATAGATAGATAGATAGATAGATAGATAGATAGATAGATAGATAGATAGATAGATAGATAGATAGATAGATAGATAGATAGATAGATAGATAGATAGATAGATAGATAGATAGATAGATAGATAGATAGATAGATAGATAGATAGATAGATAGATAGATAGATAGATAGATAGATGACGTGATATCCCACAGCAATTTGGGACCAAGCTAGTGACCTGTATGGGTAGGAAGTGCCAGGCCGTTTTCTCTGTGTATGGTTCTTGAATAAGTTGTAAAACTCAATGTCAATATTTAATTTTCTTCAGAAGAAGAATTAGCAGTTTGGCATTGAAATCCTTGAAATAGGATTTGAAAAACATTTTCAAATCACAGTATTTAATAATCAAATAATAAATACAATTTGCAATTCCTGTTTAGTATTTCAATTTAAAATGTGTAATTACAAAATGCTTTTCAAATTTGTCTTTTTTTTGTATGGATTAATTGTTGAATTTGAAATTATATTTAGCAATCTAAATTTTTAATTCACAATTAAGCACTCATCGTCAAAATGATGTATTGCTTTTCCAATTACCCCCGTAGTCCTCCATAAGTTTTAACTTTTCTCTGCCAAAATCAATAATAAAAAAAGCTGTGACACAATACGGCACTTTTTCAAACAGCTTATAGAGGTACAAGATTTCTGACAGCAACAATTTGTAAAAAAAAAAAAAAAAATGGATGGATGGATGGTTTTTATTCATGTTCGGAGTGTTTATAGAGGCAGCACAGACCCAAATGGTAACACAAAAGTGACATTTGCATAATATGTTCCCTTTAAACTTTAACCTTTAAACCTTTAAACAACTTCCTCACTGACCAGTCTGTCGTGTTCCTTGGTCTTCATGATGCTGTTTGTTTTCTAACAAACCTCTGCAAGGCAACTGGATTTATTTTGAGATTAAATTACACACAGATGGAGTCCATTTTTCTAATTAGGCGAGTTCTGAAAGCTATTATTATTTGCATTGCATTTTAGTTGGAGGTATCAGAGTAAAGAGGACCAAAATACAAAGCCTAGCCATACTTTTCAGAGTTGTATTTATCCATCCATCCATCCATCCATCTTCCTCCACTTATCCGGGGTTGGGTCGCAGGGGCAGCAGCTTAAGCAGAGAGACCCAGACTTTTCTCTCCCCAGCCATTTGGGCCAGCTCCTCGGGAGGAATCCCGAGGCGTTCCCAGGCCGGCCGAGAGACATAGTCCCTCCAGCGTGCCCTGTGTCTTCCTCTGGGCCTCCTTCTGGTGGGACGTGCCTGGAACACCTTCACCAAAGAGGCGTCCAGGAGGCATCCTGACCAGATGCCCGAGCCACCTTAACTGACTCCTCTCGATGTGGAGGAGCAGCGGCTCTACTCTGAGCCCCTCCCGGATGACTGAACTTCTCACCCTATCTCTAAAGGAGAGCCCAGACACTCTGCGGAGGAAACTCATTTCAGCTGCTTGTATCAGTGGTGTCGTTCTTTTGGTCACTACCCAGAGTTCGTGACCATACCATACCATACAAAACAACTATATCTGCTATTAAAGATCAGACCGGGAATACAGTATATGATCCTGGAAGAATAAACACCAGAATTTTACAAGGCTTTATACTCACCAGAGATAAACCCCTCAGATCATGGAATTGAACATTTTTTGGATAATATAACACTACCTAAATTATCTGAAAGTCAAGCGATGGCCCTGGATTTACCACTAACAGCGGCTGAACTCCACGAGGCCCTCCAAAGCATGCCCAATAAAAAGGCTCCAGGCCCAGATGGATTTACAGCAGAGTTCTATAAAGAATTCTGGAATATTCTGGCACCAACATTCCACAGAATGCTGCAGGAAACCAAGGAAAATGGCCGACTTCCACCAAATATGAATTCTGCCTACATTAGTCTTCTACTAAAATCAGGTAAAGACCCTTTGTTTCCTACCAGCTATCGTCCCATATCCCTCATTAATGTTGATCTTAAAATAATCTGCAAAGCCCTCGCAAAAAGGATAGAGAAAGTAACCCCTCTTATAATACATCCTGATCAAACTGGTTTTATTAAAGGGAGACATTCATCCACAAATTCACGTAGATTAATAGATTTTATAGATTTTTCTTACTGTAAAAACATTAAAACTAATATATTATCTCTAGATGCAGAAAAGGCATTTGATAGAGTTAACTGGAAATTCTTATTTGCAACCTTACATAAATTTGGCTTTGGAAATTCTTTTATAAACTGGTTGACAATATTATACAGTTTACCAACAGCATGTATCAGGACTAATAACCAAACAACATCTAGGTTTTATCTTCAGAGAGGTACCAGGCAGGGATGTCCTCTCTCTCCCTCCCTGTTTGCTATTTTTATTGAACCACTAGCTGCAGCAATCAGGCAAACTCACAATATTAAAGGCATAAAATGCAATAACATAGAACATAAAATCAGTCTTTATGCAGATGATGTATTACTTTTCTCCAGCATTCACAAACCTCTTTCTCTCAGTTAATCGGGTTGATAAACTCTTACTCAAACATTTCAGATTATTCTATAAATTGGTTAAAATCTACAGTTCTTCCAATCAATTGTTCTGTCCAGAATCCAACTAATACACAACTGCAGTCAGGGAATATTACTTATTTAGGTATCAATGTTTCACCAAGACTGGCAGATTTAATAAAGCTAAACTACATCCCACTTTTAAAAAAAGTGGAAGATGATCTTGCTAGATGGAAATCCCTACCCATATCACTTACGGGAAGGGTTGCTTCAATAAAAATTATGGTTTTGCCCAGAATCAACTACTTATTCTCAATGATCCCAAGTAAACCATCACTAGACTGGTTTAGATCTCTGGACTCCTCTGTCTCTAAATTTCTTTGGAAAGATAAACCCCCACGTATCATCTTAAAAACACTGCAGAAGACCAAAGAAAAAGGAGGTCTAGATCTACCAAACTCCCATCATTATTTATTAGCCAACAGGCTCCAATACATCTCAAGATGGTGAAAACATAGCTACCTAGATGAGTCCTGGATAGACGTAGAACAGACACTATGCAATAAGATAAAACTTTCAGACCTACCATTTATTAGCTCAAATATAAAACGACATGAATACTTTAAAAGCATAAATATCAGCTCCTCTCTGACAGCATGGTGGGAGTTTCCACAATAATCCCATGCAGACGTACACCCATCTGGAATAACGCAAAAAGTTTTAGATTTTCTTAGTCTCAACCCCCCATAATTGCTGTCTAAAATATACAAAACTTTATCTACATTAGATGAATCAATAGCCATCCCTATTTCAAAATGGGAGGTGGATTTATCAGCCAGCTTTGACCAAAATGTCTGGTCTCAGATATGTTTAAGAACCTTTAAAACAACAAAAAATCCTAATTTGCAGTTAATACAATACAAAATCCTTCATAGAGTACACTATGCAGGTCAACAGATGTTTAGGATGGGCTTTACGTCGTCTAATACCTGCTTACAATGCACAAGCAATATACCAGATACTTATATTCATGCTCTTTGGTTCTGTCCACCTGTCAAGACATTTTGGTGCCAGATATGTGAGGACTTATCAAAGTGTATGAAATGTAACATTCCACCATCTCCCTCAGTTTGCCTGTTAGGAGATTTAAATGATGTCACCATGGACACAAAGTCAGTTCTAATGGTTCACATTGCCTTATGCATCGCTAAGAAAACTATCCTCCTGAACTGGAAAAATAAAAAGGCTCTTAATATTAATCAGTATAGAAATCTCTTGTTGGACCATATTGGCTCCATCACCTAGTAGGGGTGGGGGGCACTTGGTTTTGTCGTTTGGGATACTGTTGCTGATGTGGGGGTTTTTGGGGTCTGGCGTCTGGGGGGGATCCCTGGGGGTGGGATCACTGGGCGGACAGGGCGCTGGACGTCTTGGCCCCAACCTGGGGTTGGGCTTTGGTGGCTTTGGGTGGTAACTCCTTATGGTTGCATGCGGTGCCTTAGGGGGGTTGCACTGACAGACATGGGTTACTGGCCTGGTGGCCGTGCTGCTCCTGGGTAGGGTCTGGGGTGCGACTGGGGATTCGGGGTTCAGCTCTCTCTTCACCACGACAGACCGGTACAGCGCTCGCATAACTGCGATGTCCTACCAATCCGCCTACTGATCTCCGGCTCAATTTTTCCCTCATTTGTGAACAAGACCCCCAGATACTTAAATTCCTCCACTTGGGAGAAGGACCTCATCCCTGACCTGGAGAAGGCACTCTACCATTTTCCGGCTCAAGACCATGCTCTCGGATTTGGAGGTGCTGATTCTCATCCCAGCCACTTCACACTCAGCTGCGAACCGCTCCAGCGAAAGCTGGAGATCACGTTCCGATGAAGCCAACAGGACCATTTCATTTGCAAAAAGCAGAGACCCGATCCTGAGGCCACCGAATCGGATTATCCTCATCACCTTGACTGAGCCTAGAAATCCCGTCCATAAAAGCCAGCTTGGCCAAGTCCAACTCTCACCGGAAACGAGCCCGACTTAATGCTGCCAATGCCAACCAAACTCTGACACCGGTCGTACAGGGGCCTAACAGCCTGTATCAAGTGGCCTGGTACCCCATACTCCTGGAGTACCTCCCACAGGACTCCCCGAGGGACACGGTTGAACGCCTTCCAAGTCCACAAAACACATGTAGACTGGTTGGGCGAACTCCCACGCACCCTCCAGGACCCTGCTGAGGGTGTAGAACTGGTCCAGTGTTCCACGGCCAGGACAAAAACCGCATTGTTCCTCCTGTTTCCGAGGTTCGACTATCCGTAGGACCCTCCTCTCCAGGACCCCTGAATAGACCTTAACAGGGAGGCTCAGAAGTGTGATCCCCCTGTAGTTGGAACACACTTTGTGGTCTCCATTTTTACATATATAAATAAAGTTTTTAAATAAAGTTTTTTTTATTTAAAAACTAAATAGATAAATAGAAAAAAATGTGTTTTAATTCTATTTCATGATTTCAAGCTATAATATTATTGTCTTATTTAAACACATTGAAGTTTGTGGTAGTTACGTGAAAAATGTACAATAGTTCATCCATCCATCCATCCATTTTCTTCCGCTTATCCGGGGTCGGGTCGCGGGGGCAGCAGCCTAAGCAAAGAGACCCAGACTTCCCTCTCCCCAGCCACTTGTTCCAGCTCTTCGGGAGGAACCCCAAGGCGCTCCCAGGCCAGCCGAGAAACATAGTCCCTCCAGCGTGTCCTGGGCCTTCCCCTGGGCCTCCTCCCGGTGGGACGTGCCTGAAACACCTCACCAGGGAGGCGTCCAGGAGGCATCCTGACCAGATGCCCGAGCCACCTCAACTGACTCCTCTCGATGTGGAGAAGCAGCGGCTCTACTCTGAGCCCCCTCCGGATGACTGAGCTTCTCACCCTATCTCTAAGGGAGAGCCCAGACACTCTGCGGAGGAAACTCATTTCAGCCGCTTGTATCCGTGATCTCGTTCTTTCGGTCACCACCCAGAGTTCGTGACCATAGATGAGGGTAGGAACGTAGATCGACCGGTAAATCGAGAGCTTCGCCTTTTGGCTCAGCTCTCTCTTCACCACGACAGACCGGTAGAGCGCCCGCATAACTGCAGATGCCCCACCAATCCGTCTATCGATCTACCGCTCCATTTTTCCCTCATTCGTGAACAAGACCCCCAGATACTTAAACTCCTCCACTTGGGGAAGGACCCCATCCCTGACCCGGAGGAGGCACCCCACCGTTTTCCGGCTCAAGACCATGGCCTCGGATTTGGAGGGGCTGATTCTCATCCCAGCCGCTTCACACTCGGCTGCGAACAGCTCCAGCGAAAGCTGTAGATAACGCTCCGATGAAGCCAACAGGACCACATCATCTGCAAAAAGCAGAGACCCGATCCTGAGGCCACCAAAACGGATCCCCGCAACGCCTTGGCTGCGCCTAGAAATCCTGTCCATAAAAGTTAGGAACAGGATCGGTGACAAAGGGCAACCTTGGCGGAGTCCAACTCTCACCGGAAACAAGCCCGACTTACTGCCGGCAATGCGAACCAAACTCTGGCACCGGTCGTACAGGGACCTAACAGCCCGTATCAAGGGGCCCGGTACCCCATACTCCCGGAGCACCCCCCACAGGGCCCCCCGAGGGACACGGTCGAACGCCTTCTCCAAGTCCACAAAACACATGTAGACCGGTTGGGCGAACTCCCACGCACCCTCCAGGACCCTGCTGAGGGTGTAGAGCTGGTCCAGTGTTCCACGGCCAGGACGAAAACCGCATTGTTCCTCCTGGATCCGAGGTTCGACTATCCGTCGGACCCTCCTCTCCAGAACCCCTGAATAGACCTTACCAGGGAGGCTCAGAAGTGTGATCCCCCTGTAGTTGGAACACACCCTGTGGTCCCCCTTTTTAAACAGGGGGACCACCACCCCGGTCTGCCAATCCAAGGGAACTGCCCCCGATGTCCACGCAATATTGCAGAGCCGCGTTAACCAACACAGCCCCACAACATCCAGAGCCTTGAGGAACTCCGGTCGAATCTCATCCACCCCCGGAGCCTTGCCACCGAGGAGCTTTTTAACGACCTCGGTGACCTCGGCACCAGAGATTGGAGAGCCCGACCCCAAGTCCCCAAACCCTGCTTCCAGATTGGAAGGCGTGCCGGTGGGATTGAGGAGGTCTTCGAAGTATTCCATCCACCGACCCAAAACGTCCCGCGTCGAGGTCAGCAGCACACCATCCCCACTGTAAACAGTGTTGGTGGCAGACCGCTTTCCCCCCCTGAGACGCCGGATGGTGGACCACAATCGCTTCGAAGCCGTACGGAAGTCGTTTTCCATGGTCTCTCCAAACTCCTCCCACGCCCGAGTTTTTGCCTCAGCAACCATCCGAGCCGCATCCCGCTTGGCCTGTCGGTACCTATCAGCTGCTTCAGGGGTCCCACAAGCCAAAAAGACCCGGTAGGACTCCTTCTTCAGCCTGACAGCATCCCTTACCGCCGGTGTCCACCACCGGGTTCGGGGGTTGCCGCCGCGACAGGCACCGACCACCTTGCGGCCACAGCTTCGGTCAGCCGCCTCGGCAATGGAGGCGCGGAACATGGTCCACTCGGACTCGATGTCCCCCGCCTCCCCCGGGACGTGTTCAAAGTTCTGCCGGAGGTGTGAGCTAAAGCTCCTTCTGACAGGAGACTCTGCCAGACGTTCCCAGCAGACCCTCACAACACGTTCAGGCCTTCCAGGTCTGTCCGGCGTCCTCCCCCACCATCGGAGCCGACTCACCACCAGGTAGTGGTCAGTGGACAGCTCTGCCCCTCTCTTCACTCGAGTGTCCAAAACATGCGGCCGCAGATCAGATGAGACGACAACCAAGTCGATCATTGAGCTGCGGCCTAAGGTGTCCTGGTGCCAAGTGCACATATGGACACCTTTATGCTTGAACATGGTGTTTGTTATGGACAATCCATGACGAGCACAGAAGTCCAATAACAAGACACCACTCGGGTTTAGATCGGGGGGGCCATTCCGCCCAACCACACCCCTCCAGGTCTCACTGTCATTGCCCACGTGAGCGTTGAAGTCCCCCAGCAGAACAAGGGAGTCCCCAGGAGGAGCACTCTCCAGCACCCCTTCCAAAGACTCCAAGAAGGGTGGGTAATCTAATCTGCTGTTTGGCGCGTAAGCACAAACAACAGTCAGGACCCGTCCCCCCACCCCAAGGCGGAGGGAGGCTACCCTCTCGTTCACCGGGGTAAACCCCAACGTACAGGCGCCGAGATGGGGGGCAACAAGTATGCCCACCCCGGCTCGGCGCCTCTCAGCGGGGGCAACCCCAGAGTGGAAGAGAGTCCAACCTCTCTCGAGGAGACGGGTTCCAGAGCCAGAGCCGTGCGCCGAGGTGAGTCCGACGATGTCCAGTCGGAACCTCTCAACCTCGCACACCAGCTCCGGCTCCTTCCCCACCAGAGAGGTGACGTTCCACGTCCCGAGAGCCAGCTTCTGCAGCCGAGGATCGGACCGCCAAGGTCCCCGCCTTTGGCCGCCGCCCATCCTGCACAGCACCCGACCCCTATGGCCCCTCCCACAGGTGGTGAGCTCATGGGAAGGGGGGCCCATGTTACCTCTTCGGGCTAAGCCCGACCGGGCCCCATGGGTAAAGGCCCGGCCACCAGGCGCTCGCCAACGTGCCCCACCTCCAGGCCTGGCTCCAGAGGGGGGCCCCGGTGACCCGCGTCCGGGCGAGGGAACACTGAGTCCATCTGTCGTTTTCTTCATAGGGGTCTTTACAATAGTACAATAGTTCAAGCGTTGGGAATACTTTTGAGAGGCACTCCTTGCTAAATGTATAAAAGTATTCTTCTAGCCTCTGTTTTTATGGAATACACAATCACTCTTCCCACTATTAATAATGTCCATTAGCTGCAAATGTTTACAACGACATCTATTGCAATAAGTGTTTCTCCCTGGTTACAACAAGGTTTTTTGTTTGTGCCGGAAGCATGGTGGATCTGGCTGCCTTCCAGCTTCAGAGGCAGATTAATTTTAGAGAAAGGTGAAAATCAGACGTTTCCTTCAGTTGTTCTCAGGAGTTTTCCTTTTAACCAATGAAAAGTATCTCTAGATTATCACGAGGATTCCCAACTTTGGAATTAGTTGTATCAGTTAGATGAATACTTGCTTTCTAAATATGTAAAAATAGCATTTTACTCTACTTCGTGCTGTTTTTGGGTGGCTTTCTAGTTGAATAGTGAATATGCAAGATAAAGTTTAATTCCCTTATTATGCAGTGTATATCTTTGAATCTCTAAATCAGCTGTATGTATTTATCACAAATTCTCAATATTATTCAGGGCATTTTACAGGTAAATGTTAAAGTTAATTAAAACCATTAGACAATCAGTTTAGATGTGTCAGACTACAATTTAGTTCAATGCCACTTATTCCTTGTTACTTCAACTCAGTTATTCTGTATGAAGATACATGTAAGCTGATACAGTTAAAACCAGATATTTACATGCACTTCAAAAAAACCCCAGAAAAGACTGTATTTTCTTTACTGTTAGACATCAAATCAGAGAAATAACAGAATAAAGAGAGTAATTTTTATGTTTTTTTCCTGACGTTCATATCTGGTTTCAGCTGTATAATTTAAGGCATAATTAGAATTTTATTGACAGTTCTGATCTTGTTTGTAAAACCAATTCAAGTTTTTTTAAATAACATCTGAAATGATCCTAATTAACATTAGAAACTGGAGCTGCCACTTTTAATAATCGGGCGACAAGATATCCAGCTTCATCCCATGATCGAGGTTTGGGCGGTAAAGTGAGCCAAACCTAATGATCTGCTGTCACTTCCCAAGTGGAGAAAAAGTTTCTTCAGACTGGATCACATGTTCACCGACCACAGGTAGGATAATATCTTTTGTTTCCCCTGCATCTTATTTGGAGCAAATAAAACCAGTACATTAGTGGTTTCTCTGACTGGAAACACTTGGAATGTGTGTGTGACCATGAGGAAAGCTCTGATCATTGCAGTGTGCTGCTAGCATCAGCCACTGGTAGCAGGACAGAAAGCTAAACTGGACCAGCTGGAGGGAGAGACGCGGTACTGGTGGGAGGTTCTGCTCAGGCGGGTCGTTGCTGTCAGTCAGTTTTTAGGTGAAAGAGGTTTCTGTGGTGATGATGAATTACTTGGATCAGCACATAGTGTTCACTTTGTTGGCATTTATCTGTCAGTTTGGTCATTTTCTTAGTGAACTCATAAAGAGGTGGACAGAAAGGCTGGGGCAGCACATCATGGAGGACAGAGTCAAAAGTAGGGATGCACCGATCAAAACATTTGATATTAATACTCTTATGGCCAATAACTATTATTTACTATGTTATAAATATTACATTAATCTCTTACAAAGATGGAAATAAAGAGTGATTTTTAATAATGGCTCAGTTTTACTTAACAGACCAATACAATATGTTAAAAAATGACTAACATCGGCAGATATCGATGTTGGTGTCAATACATTGTGCATTCCTAGACAAGAGCCCTGTTCTCATGGTTTTACTTATGAAAAACAGGAGAGGAGGAGGAAAGAGACAGTAGAGGAGGATGGAGAAACGGGAGTTTAGAGATACAGATGCAGGTTTATTAAACACAATATTATGTAAAAGGAAAATCGTTTGTTTTTACTTTGCATTCATTTCCCATTTATGATCAAATGCTTTGAAGTATGAGTCATGTTTACTTTAAACGATTCCACTATATTTTTATCAAAAAAAGAGAAAGGAAAAATAGGGGGAAGACAGAGAGAGACACAGAAGGGCAGCATTAGAGAGCTGAGGAGCAAAAGAACTGAAGGAGCGCTGTGAGAGAGGAGTAGAGGGACAGGAAAGAAAAATTAACAAGTATGAGTGAGTTTTTGTGATGAAGTTATGGAACAATCTGAATTGTAGTCCTGGCCTGGTGGAGGTGAGATCAAGCAGGATGTGTTTACATAGGCAAGGGAGTTACACCACTGTGTTGTGTCTTGATATTGTTGCCCTTAGATGAGCGATGTAGTTTTACAAGACTGTGGTGAAAATCCTATTTAAACTATGTTGTTTTTTTTTGGCGGCGAGGGGGCCCTTTAAACATTTTGTGCCCAGGGACCCCTGCTAACATAATCCGGCCCTGTCTGTAGGTCAGGGATCTGCAACCTGTGATTCCGGAGCCGTAAGTGGCTCTTTGGACCTTCCACATTGGCTCTCAATAACTCCGGTTAAAATAATTTAAAAAACAATGTGTTGGGTTCTGTGTAGATGTGTGCAGATTGGTGTTTCTCCTCACCTTTTCTCTTACAGGGTGTGACAGGCAGGTGCTGCACCAGTGCTTCCTCCAGACCATTCTCAGGGTTGGTGCCGCTTCTATGACTGCCATCCAGGAACTCACCGGTCAGAACTCTTCCACCTAAACTGTCTGTCCACCCTCGAGACACCTGCACCGACAGCCTAACCTGCAGAGAAAAGGGGAAAAGAATCAGAGACCCATCTCTCACTCAGTCTGCCAGCCGCATCTGCACAGGACTCACTTACCTCTCCAAGCTCTCCTCATCCTGGGTCAGCGTAAGCGCCTCAACTCTGTTTTCCTAAGAAACCTATCCAAAATCCTGCTGCCTAATACTCACCTGCCATTCTTACCCTTCTTCCAGTGCCACCGCTTCCTGGAGCTCCCCACTGCTTTATAAAATAAAATAAAATCCTTCTTACTGATTTTTTTTCTTCCTTTCTTCCTGTGAGTGTGGATTGTGTTTGTGCTAGTCTCCCTGGGAAATCATGACACAATGTTTTTATATAGATATAACAACAAATGTAGGTTTTATCACTACTTCAATTTTTTTTTCATAAAAAAACATGCATTGAATTTCCACAACAGAATGTCACTAAAGTACTAATAATGTTTTAAATATATTTTCTTGACATTGGGCTGGAAAATGTTTTTTTTGTTTGTTTGTTTTTTTTACATTTTACATGTCTATCCATCCTCTTTTTGCAACGTTTTTTTTCCTTTAAAAAACCCCTAAAAATAGAAATAAAATGCAGTTTTTTTAAATGACAAATTTCCTATATTAGAGATTCATGAAACATAAGTTGTATTTTCTTTTTTTCCCAAAAGGTCATGTGCCATTAGTCGCAATTAACAAAATGTATTTAGCTGGACTGAGGGCAAAAATGGCTCTCTGGATTGTGAAGATTGCAGTTGCAGACCTGTCCTCTTGATGTAGAAAACATACTCCAAAGAATTCACAGTGATGTAATGCGTAAATGGTAAAGGGCCTGTACTTGTATAGTGCCTTGTTTAGTCCTTCAGGACCCCAAAGCGCTTCACGCCACATTCAGCCATTCACGCACAAATTCACACATGATGCAATACGTATTAAACGCAAGCATGGGAAGACTGTTGTGATATGGATATCAGGAACGTTCTCAGACAAAAAGTACAGATTGACACCAACAGCTGTGATGAAACGGATCATGATTCAGGTTTGTGAATCTTATGTTAGAAGTGCTGGCTTGCTAAAGGTCAGCTTGCTGAAAATGTTGATACAGAAACTGAATGGTAATAAGATAATGTTATGTATGTGGTAACATGGGAAGAATATAAAAAAATACCTAGATAATATTCATAAAAATTGAGTAAATAACAGAGAGGCCGATCTTCTCTGGATGACTGAGAAACAACTGCTAAATAGTCAAGTAGTGTTACAGTCAGTAAATACAGCTAGTTAAACATTGAGAGTATATATAAAATATAAATCTAACATATGCTACGCTTTTTCATCAGTTTGGCAGACAGGGTCAAAATATCTGATCATAACCAATTTTTACCCATCAATTTTTAAACTTATGAGGACTTATTCTGTAGTATTAAATTTTTTATTCATTTTAATACTCAATCTGAACGATCTGAACAATCCACATCGCGCCATCACGCGTCAAGCAGATGAATACATAATGTCACTTTATTTCTCCACAATGACAAAAACCACTGATTGTGGCCCTACATATAAACAATGAAATTATATGTGAAACGTGCACCCGCGTGTGCGTAATCAAATAGTGGGATTACAGCAGAGGCTGGTGACAGGTTTGGAATTGGGTACATCCCATTTAGAACATTTCTCAAATGAAAGTGATCAAAAGTCATAAAGACTCTCTGATAGAGGCCAGTCCCTGACACGCAAGCTTCAGTGGCAGAAAATACTTCAGCATATGTGTCACCTGGGGTTGGCACGGCACCGGGCTCTTTGAAGCGAGTCAGATGTATTGATGTAGTTTCCTGTACTCCGTGCGTAACGTTGAAAATATCTGCGAGTCCCCATCAAGTGGTCAGGGGTGTGGATTCTAATCCGTCAAAATGATAGACAGCCTTCAGATTTTCCTATAGGCCCGATTTGAAGTGTTAGTTTTTAAATAAAACTTGCTCATGCAATAAATTAAAGCTATGAATGGGAGAATTGGAAACTGGTCATGAAATTTGTGCTGAAAGCAAAGAAACACAAGATTAAATCAGGGCAAGAAAGAAGAACAGAGAAGGAAAAACAACAGAGACCAGGATCATATCTAAGAGAATAAGATGGATTTGGTTTTTTGGTCAATATATTAACTATAATCAAACTTAGTTGCCCTCTTGCTTTATATTATCTGGTCTTAATGGATGTAAGCTGTATTCCCTGGACTGGTTTTCAGAGGTGACTTCAGTCAGCAGCTGACTTTTTCTGATACTGTTGATAGTAGGGATGTGTATTGTATCACGATACAGGGGGGACGATACGATATATATCGCTATTCTATGAGTAAGACGATATATTGTGATTTTTAAAACTTATTTTTAACTGTAGAAAAACTACAGCATTCTAAACACTCCAACCTGTCTCATCCTCAACAAATCCAGTTTTATTACTACATCTAGTTGATCCTCTGGAACGAAGAAGGTGAAAACAGCCACCAACTAGTGGTCATACTTTTAATTTTACTACAAAAATTACTGGTTCCATTCAAATTCTAAAGAATAAAATAAAAACCGATATTTTCTTACATCTTTAGTTGATAGTTTATTGTTGATTGAGTGTTGTTTTGCTTCATTAAAGCATAGTAAGTGTTATCCAGTGCTTTCTGTCTGGTTTAAGGTGATCAAAGTTCAAAGGTTGATATCATTGATCAGTCATCTGGGCTAAGCCCCTGATCTTCTTCAATCCTAAATCCGCCCCTGTCTGAGTCTATTACATAAAATATAAATAAGGTATAGTGACGTCAGTGGTTGTAAGGTTACCAAATTTGAAAACGTTCCGTGGTTTTAATGTATTTTAAGAGTCATTCACATATCTTATGCTAATGTCTATTAGATAGCTATAACAAAAAATCTAGTAAGACGCTGAATTGTTTAGTGTTGAGCATATTTAATGTATATTTAAAAGTCTCAAGCAGAAGTACGAACTTGAGATTACCTCGGTCGCATTCACAGCTTTTGTTTTTTCCCGAGGGTTCTTGAAAGCAGCGCAGATGGAGTGATTCACAAACTGACCCGTACGTAAACACTCCTGCGCTGCGCTCGCTGCTTTACCCGCCATGCAGCGCGGTTCCACATAACATAGCCATCTTGTCAGGGGGAGAGAGAGGGAGGGAGGGAGCTAGCTGTCGGCGCTGTTAAGATTATCACTCGTTTCGAGCGGAGAGCTTTGAGGTCTGTTTACTCTTCCACGATAGATAGCAACAAAAGAAAGTGTTCTCGACGGACCTCCCGGCGCCGGCGAAGTGGCTGAGACGTAGCTGCGCTTCCGTGAAGATGTCTCGCATACTTGTACCGACGTAGAGGGGGAGTGTGCGGCGGCGGCGGCGGCAGCAGCAGCAGCAGCAGCAGCCACTTGGCTCGGATTGTTAGCTAGCTCGGTGAGTGGAGGGCTGCGGGGCCTCTTTAGCTCAAAGTAGCTCCTGCAGCTGGACAACATTCTCTGCGACAGCGGCCGGCCGACAAGTGGATAACCCGGAGGAAGCAGCAGGCGGGTCCGGACTGACTTCAAATTTCCTACCAGCCGTCATCCAGGCAGCGTTCGGTGGTGTCAGGACCACCACCACCACCCTCTCTCTCTCCTTCCTCCTGCCGGACAAGGAGACACGGAGTGTGGCGGTGAGCTTTATGAAACGCAACAGGAGACAGAGAGAGGAAGAGGATGGCGCAGATTCATCTTGATTACAGCTAAGTAGGAAGAGGAAAACAAGACCCGAGCGTGCTCTTGAATATGATCTAAGCTTAGTTGGAAATAAGACAGAAAGCTTCCACCAGGTCGCCCCCCTTTTTTTGACGGTGGACAAACCCAGGCACACGGGATCATGTCGAAGATGCCGGCCAAGAAGAAGAGCTGCTTTCAGATCACAAGCGTGACTCAGGCCCAGGTGGCGGCCGTGGGTGCCGCCGACGACACCGAGAGTCTCGACGACCCGGATGAGTCGCGAACCGAAGACATGTCGTCGGAAATGTACGACGGGTCGCGGGCGGAGTACGAGCCCGCGTGCGAGAGGAGTTCCTCCGACGAAGCCCTGAATAACGTCGGGGAGGCGGAGGCGTCGCCGAACGCGCCTCAGGCCGCCCAGCCGTCCGGACCGGGAGGTCATACAACCGGCGGGGAGCTGAGAAAAGTTACCGCTTCTGGCTCCGTTCACGGTGGTCAGAGCCAGCCGGGCTTATCCGTCATGACTCAGCCTGGAGGGGCGCAGCATCAGCCCCCTGCCACAGCCAACACACCCCAGCCCGCTACGGGGGGCAGCTCTGCTGCCTCCACGGTGAGCTGCTCGTCGCGCTTCAGGGTCATCAAACTGGATCACGGTACTGGAGAACCGTTCCGGAGAGGCAGGTGGACGTGTACGGAGTTCTACGAGAAGGAATCAGAGACGTCGCACGCTGGCCGGACTGACGGAATAAGACATGCCAGCGTAACGCTGGATCCTGCTGCAGACAGAGACAGTGGGCTTGGACCTTCGGTGGGGTCCACGGCGTCCCCAGCCACGCATTCTGGTCCCGGTTTAGGGTCCATAGCAGAGGGATCCCACCCTTCGCTAACCCATCAGCAGCAGCAGCAGGTCCTGCATCAGAGCTACAGTAGCAGTTCGGCCACACACGGTGGAAAACCTGGAGCCCCTCCATCTCAGTCATCTAAGGGGGGTCTTCAGCCTCATGCTGCTCAGAACGTGCTTCCCATCGGACAGAATGGCCTGCCCCACTCTGAGGTTCACATACAGAAGTCCCCGATGATGCCTCCTCCTTACCCACCCCAGCAGCCGGTCCACCCCATCACCAGCCTGTCGTCAGGACTGGCGCAGCACCAGACAGAGTATTATCAGCAGTCTCAGCCTGCGTCTTTACCTCTGGGACTTTCTGGGGGACAACAGTCCCTTCCGGTGTCCAGCCTCTCTGTAGTGACCGGCGGACACATCCCCACTCCGGTAATGCCTCCAGCTCCTGGAGCTTCTGCGGCCAGTCAGGTTGGAGAGGTCGGTGCAGCAGTAGGGGGGCCTGTGTCTGCCGGACAGCCGGCACTCGCCGCCCTGCAGCAGCCTCAGACTGTGGGGTTTGGCGTTCCGGGGGGCCCCGTGTCGCTCGGCGGATCGGCCCTCCCGCACCAGACTACGAGTCTGTACGCCCCAGCCGGACAACCTCAGCCTGTCGGCCACCCCGCGCCTTCCGGTGCGCAAAATGTGCCTGCCGCCGTCGTCGCCGCGCTCAGTGCCTCCAGTGCAACCACGCCAAATGTGACGGCCCCCAGCTTGCCTCCAGGGGCCCTGGGGGTGCAGGGCCTCCCAGCGAGCGGATTTGGACAGGTGGAGGCGAGCGGTGGGAGGAAGTCGGAGGGAGCGGCCGTCGCTCAGTCTCCGGTCGGGTCCGGGAGGGAAGCGGCGAAGCCCTTCATGCCCGAGACCCTGCAGCTCACCACTCCTTCTGTCACAAGCCTGTTTGGAATCCACATACCTGTCGACGGGGAGGAGGACAGGTAACACATTCCTGCTTTCTCATGAGAAGTGTTTGAAGGTTCACATCCCGGTTACATATCTCTTAGTCAGTAGATCAGTTAGAGAGGGGGGGGGGGAAGCAAACCATGACATACGTTGGATGGAAATGTACCACACAACATTTATCTCCTCAGTTAGACCTGGTTTACCTTCGTTTCCATGTGGATGGATGGGAGGAGAAACACGGTGGAGCATGGAACGGTTTGTTTCTCGTTTGGGCCGAACGAACAAAATCCCAGAGAATCGACCGTTGAGGTTAGCTCAAGCAACACGTGGCGTTAGAGCGTAGAAAACCTCCTGGTTACAGCTGAGCGCGTGTGTAAGCATCTTTTCATCAGGGAAAAGACCGTCCAGTCCGGTGTTTCTCTACCCCGCTCCTCAAGGCTCACCGCCCTGCATGTTTTAGACGTTTCCTCTGCTTCAGCACACCTGATTCTCAGCTGATGGCTGATCAACCGGCCTGTGCTGAATTGCAGTCGTCTGAATCCGGTGTGCTAAAGCAGGGGACGCATCTAAAACACGCAGGGCGGTGTGCCTTGAGGACCAGGGTTGGGGAAACACCGGGTCTAGTCCAATCACAGAAGTCAGACGCAGAACGAGAAGGCTTTTCCTGTACCAATCCAACAGAAAAAAAAAGGGATGACCAAACGATCCTCATTTCTTCTGTAAAACAGTACATGTGGCTGGTGGATGCTTTTATAGCGCGACAAACGGTGGGCAGGGTTTGTTTTGATGCGTTTTCGACCTGCCGATCACCAGTCAGCGCTGACGAAGGAAAGATCGTCCCGTTCCGGTTTCCAGTCCGTTGATCGGCGCATCTTTAAAAATACCACATTATCTCCTAAACTGCTGTAACAGTAGCAACAGAAATAATGTATCAACTAAGATGAGAAACGGTCCCAACTGTGGAGTGAACACTGAGCAGGAGTTCACATCTGACACTCACCAGCTGGTCAAAATTTGACTCAAATGTGTCATTAGTGGTTTTATTTAAATGCACTTTGTGTGGGGGGGGATATATAGCCATTTATTGTGGCTGCTGCTCAAACTTAGTCGTCTTGCATGTAGAATAAAAATGAGTCAGCCTATGATGACTAAATACTGAACAGCCGTTAAACAGCTTGTACCTTGAGGCACGCATTTAATTTTACTAAACAAAATTAAAAAAAAGTCTTGCTTCTGCTCATAAACTGGGTCGTTTAATTCTTCCATTTTCAGCTGGATTAAAAGTTGCAGTATTTTTTTTATATTTACTTTTTTGTAGAATATTCGGCATTGGCAGGTCAGACCTCAAAGAGAACTGTAAATCAATCCGGAAAAGCATAATTGGTTAAAGATATTCTCTTTTTCTTCTTGTCTTTTTTTGTTGTTACATCTTGATAAATTTCACTGAGACACGTGAGACCTTTTCTAAAACGCACCCCTTTGTTTCTGGTGTTTGTATCTGGAACAACTTGTGGCGTAAGCGGTGCGTTTCAGTGAACGTTTCCTGTGGAATCGAACGGTTTCACTCTGAGAGGTAGAAAAGAGAAGAGACTTCTCTCGCTCAGCGTGCGCCCATGCCCGGGCGATCTTTTATCCTGAGGTCTGCTGCATACGTTGCCACGGCGATGCACGCCTGTAAAAAAAGAAAGCAAAAAAAGTGAGCGGACTTTATGAGTCCAACCTGAGCGAAGCAACACAGGCTCCAGGATGGTTTGTGTGTGTGTGTTCTTGTATGTATATCATTGTGCAGCCCTAACTTTGGCAGGCCACCAGCGTTGTGGGGACATTTGTATTTGTGAGGACATTGTGCCTGGTCCACACAATGTTTAACAGGCTACTGAGCTTTAGGTTTAGAGGTATGGTGTGAATAAGGTTTGGGGTAGGCATGTGCCACTAATTTTAAGGTTAGGGAAAGATGTCTGGGTTAGGCATTGCAAATCAATGGAATCAATACATTGTCTACACAAGTATAGCAATAAAAGTGTGTGTGTGTCACTGATGGGGTTTAGGGGAACGTTAAATAAAAAAACCAACCCATTGCTGTGACTTAGCTAACTGTTCCATTAGCCTAGGGCTAATCACGGCCTCCCTGTAAACGAGCTGCATGCCTGACCTTTTAATAAGCCAGTTCCTGCTCAGGGAAGAAGAAAAAATTACTTTGGAATATAAACAAGCAAGGAGTGTTTGAGTTTGCGTCGCCACACTCGTGACAGCGCGGCTTGCCCTTTTACCCGAGCCTTTTTAGTGCTTTTTAAAGCTAACACACCGAGGCCTGTTACAAACGTATGCGTGAAACGCGTCCGGCAGCAAAACTCTACGGGTGCCGCTTGCTTTATTTTCACCAACGCGCGCACACACACACACTCCTCCTTCCTGAAGTCGTCTGTCAGTTCTCAGCTGTAGTAGATGGCAGGCAGAAGCGGAAACGATACAGTGCCTGAAATCACTCGGTTTCCATTTACAGTCACACAGAGATGCCAGAATGTAGAGCAGGCAGGAAATGTAGACCGTAGAGTCCTCCTGGCAGTAACAGTTAGGTTGTGTTTCACGTTCATATGGGTAGTTTAGGGAGCTTGAACCAATTTAAAACTCTAATTAGGCTTTTTTTAATCAATCATTTATTCTCATGTGGTATCATATGTAAGTAAACCAGTTTCCATTAGGTATTGGATTGACATGAGGTTAGTACAGTAGTAATTAGTAGGGGTGTTTTTGTTACTTTTTTTTCCCTCCCAATTTGCCCCCCCCTTTCATTCCTTCCATGGCTTCTTTCTACTTTAAAATCCCTTCAGTTTTCATTAATTGAAGTATCCAAATAAAATTATATCCTGTCTTTTCTTTAATTTATTTTATTTACATGAAATCGCAAATAAAACCAGCACGTGTCCCAAACATGTTTCATAATCATATCGGGGTAATATTTCTCCATCAAGGCTACAGGAAACTTGTGTTGACAATAGAAGCAAAATACGCAACAACCCTAAAGTGCCAAATATTTGCTGTGTCAAAGTAATTAGAAAAAACATGAAAGTTAGGGGTGTAACAGTACACCCAAAATCTCGGTTCGGTACGTACCCTGGTTTAAATTTGACGGCTTGGTTTTATTTTTGGTACAGTTAGTGAACAAAATGGCGGGGGGGGGGTGTTTTTGTGTAATGACATTTGAAATCAAAGTGTACTTGCTGTAAATATTTCCGACAAATTGTTCTTGGAAAACGTAAAAATGTAGATAAGCAAATATAAAATAACGGTTTAAATATTTTCTTTTTAGGAAACTGCAACATCAATACTTTGGCTTTCTATCAAAAGACAAGACAATGTGGGATATGAAGTGAATATTTTAGAGTGGCCTACTCACTCTTACCTGAGCCAGCTGACAGGATGTTACGTGAGTTATACAGGTGAGGTGGGCGGGGTTACAGCGCACTGCTGGTCTAATGGTTTAATCACCGCGGCTGTGATCCAAATTCCTGAAGAGCCGCAGTTTCTAACCCTGGAGTTTCTCTGGGTTTCACGTGTTCCATTTTTATTTGGCCTTTTGTATGAGTGAAAACAAAAAAATAATATTTGATAAAATTTATTTTAAGATTTATGCGGGACACTGCGGTGGGGGCGGTGCTCCTTCCATTCAGCTAAACAAAAAAGCGTGAAAATCAGTTTAGTATTCAGCAAGTTACGATCGATTAAACGCGCTGACAAACAGATGACACTGTGGAACGGGGGAGACGGGTCCAAGATGGCGGCCCCACGGCTCGTCTACGCCCATAGGCAGTAGCGCCGATGGCGGTGTCTACTCTGTGTGGGATTCAGGGGCTGAATTAGACATGAGGGCCATAGACCTTAAATCATTAATGTGTCAATTGCTAGATGCCTGGTCCGTCCCCTAAAAATGTCTGGGCAGCACGCCGAACTTTTATGTTCCTGTCGTTTAATTATGAAAAAGAATCCGTTTTGGCACCTTTCACATCGCAATTAACCGATTTTAATAGTGAGTCGGCTCATCACTACTAATTATACTATGGCATTAAAAAAATGTGAACTCCAATAAGCAATAACTGCCTTTTATTTGAAGCAACAATTATTCCTACTGGTGCCAAACAACACTATTGATTATTGTACTTCTAACGAACCTATCTATATCATTGATTTGTTTTTGTTTTGTGACATTAAGCAAATATTTAGAAAGCCAAAAATATTGTAACTTTCAAGAAAGCATTTCTTACTTTGTAGGATATTATATCTGTCAGTTTTCCCATGATTGGCTCAAGATGATCAGCTGGTCAAACACAAAAATCAGAAAATACACTAATTACATCAAAAATAAGATCTCATGTAGTCCATATGCTAGTGGCAGGATGTGATTCATAAATGGATTTTGTATTGAAATAATTGCTTTTTTTTATCAGATGGAAATATTTGACCCATTTTACAAAGTTTACAATTGCAATAATGTTTGGTCAGTTCTTAAAATGCCTTTACTAAAAGCTTGCAACCAAAGAACTGTTGTTTGCCTTGAAAGGTTCAAGTCGATGGAATTCTATAGAGCTTGTGAGTTTTGTTGGTTTCATAAAAGTGATTTGTGCAAGAAACAGCGCAAGACATGATCGCATCTCTTTCTGCAGACGACACGCGCAGCAGAGCAGGCAGTGATGTAGAGTGACAATCCCTCTATTTGTGTGTAAACATTCCCGTGAATAAATAAGATATTTGGCATTTTGCATACGCTCTGCCCTCTGCAGAAAGGACTGTAAAGCAGCTAATTTGGGATTAGCAATCTGGTTTTTCGGAACCAGAGGATATGAGCAATCAGCTTGGGGCCGAAATGATGTGGTGTAGGGACCAGGTTCTTTCTTATTTTCGATATTGCACTCACTAGAATGACTTTAAAGGTCTCATTCACTCAGTATTTTTCAATAAATTAGCTGTGGTGTCCAGTGTGAATGAATGCCTTGTGAGGCGTTTCACGTGGAATAAATGCTCTGGTGCTTCTGTTTCAGGAGGTTCCGGTTTGTCGTAGGAGTGGGTGGGGAGCACATTAGGATCACGAGTCTAACTCATTATTCACGATATGCAAACGTCTCGCCTCTGATTGGCTTACAATAATGGGAGTCTTGTGCTGCCTTCAAACAAATGACTATCTTCACTTACTTCGCTGGCAGTGTTCCAAGACAAATTCCAACACTTTCTTCCTCAGCTCCTCTTTCTTGGCTAAGAAAATGCAACACTGATGTGCTATGTCCACAAATAAACCACGTCCGACTCCGATGCTGTGGAGTTGCTAACTGTTAGCTTCATTGCTAACAGTTTGCTAGTAGAAGCTAGAAGCCAAAGCAGAGACTCGCTCTACTCTCTAGGTAGGTAAGGTAAATTAGGCAAGACCATGAATCCTAATTTTCCGTGTGACGTAGAAGAGACTGGCTTGTTCTGACTCGCTCGTTTTTGCCGTGTGTTTTCTTTCTGTGGCCAATGCAGGCAATGGAGGCCGGAGAAAATGTTCATGTGCAGCGTTCAAATTCAAAAATACTTTATAGATCCCAGAGGGAAATTAAGTGTTGTTGTAGCAGCTCAACAACACTTGAGCTACAACAAGTAGATGCATTTGCAGCTCAGAGGGACCGATCGTATTTCACAAAGAACAAGTATTACACGTTTTCTCAGTGAACGAGACCTTTTAGACTGTAGGGTTTTTAAAGCCTTGACGTCTGCTTTTTCTTCCGTCTGTCAATTTGTTTAAATTTGTCTGTTGTGACTTGGAGAAGAAGCAGGCTTGTCAGGCCCTCAGAGTTGTGAAGCCCCTTCCTCTACAGGTAGTGTGAAACAGATGCCGACCCCGACGACACCTGCAGTTTGAAACTATAACAGGCCGGGTCAGCAAAAAGCAGCTTTTTAAAAAAAATTTTGTGTTCTTCAAATCTTTAATGCCTGTTAATTATTATGCTGCAGACCTTCTGGTTCTATGACCATGCTGCTTCATGCATGTGTCCATACACATGTTTAGCTTGTAGGGGGTCTCATCTCCCATGCTGATAAGAGGAAGGGGCTCTTTTGACAGCCAGCCACTATCATCCTTGCAGCAGTGGTCTTTCCACTGTGCCCCTGTTCCCCTGATAAGAGATCCAACAGAGGGGTGTGTCAGCCATCTTGTTTGTCTCATTATGACGCCTTGTGTCTCTCTGCTATATTTGGGGAACATTTTGTATGTTAGCATTGGGTGATACGGATCAATCGGAGGAGGCCTCACTGCTGTTGTTTTAGTCGACTCTTCTGCCTTTCTCTGTTGCAGCTTCTGAGCTTTGAGCCAGCAACTCTACTGACTGACCTTGAAAGAAAGCATGGCTGTGTGGTCCCTGTGCAGATGACCTGCTGGGTGTTCATCTGCTTTTAGCAACTTTTACTACAAATGGTTGATTCTAGTGGCGGACACAATGGTGGTCTTAGTGGGACATAAAATGATTAAAATGGCGACTAATAGTGTAATGTTTATTTAATTCTAATTCGGAATGTCTAGTATTATCGGCTTACATTTATTATTGGCCGATATTGACATTAAAATGTATTCTTGGGAATGATCAGTTTTTCCTTTTTTAATGACACAACTTTTATACCTTACTTTCATACCATGCACATATTATACATGAATCTATTCTGCTACCTCTCCTCTAACTCAAAATTTCAAAGTATGACAGATCCGAGATAACGTTTTTGACATGTTTTTGTTTGGTAAAACTCGCAATATGTCCTGTATCTTCCGCATTTCTGAGCTGACCTTGAACATTCAAGTAGACGTCTACCAGCGGTATCGGTTTTTATCTGTATCAGAAATTAATTAATCAGTTGCAAAAATCCAGTATCGAACATCCTTAATTATAATTGATACCGGCTGTCATTGTATAATTATAGCTATTATAAAGAGATTAACCAAACTTTGTAAAAAAAAATAAATAAATTAAGTTGGTGTGATTTATTTTTTAATATTTAAAAATTATTAATTTTTTTTTTTTTAAGGATTAAAACAAATATTGGTTTGATATATCGAGCCGATATTGATCATTTTTTGCTTTGTATAATTTTTTTTAAATATAGCAGCATCGACGAATGTCTTTTAGCAACACCAATTTCAAGTCTGGGACATCTGCTTCTGTTGACTGTTTACTGCAAATAAAAATGTCCTAATTAAACGGCATATTCTGAGAAGACTGCATTTCACATCATCGTTTCCACATTAAATCTCTCTAACTTTAGCAGTTAAGAATATCAGAAATCACTAAGAATAAAGAACTGTTCTTACATGTGCAATAGGGGTCTGCCGATTCACCATAAATCGATTAACTGCGATGTGAAACGAGCAAAATCCCTAGTGATTCAAAAATCGATTCTTTTAAATACTAATTAAATGAGAAAAACAAAAGTCCGGCGTCGCACAGCGACATCTTTAGAGGACGGACTGGCGGAAACGGTATGCTGCAGTGTTTCACTAGTGTTTCAGCCATGCGGCGTGAAATTTACAAAATACAGCAAATATTTTACACTTTAGCTGTGAAAGACGCGTCTTTGTAGTTGTGTATCGTGTTAGCGGCAACATCTTCTTTTCCCCTGACATGTTCACTTTTCGGTGCTGTCCTGGGCGCCCTCCCCAAGCGCAGTGCAACTCTTGTTTATTCAATCCCGGTCACAACTAATGTGTGGCGGAGAGCAGTGTACTCAGAGCTGGCAGATTAGTTTCTGTGTATGACAGGTGGCAAACATCCCATTGGGCAAACTGATGCAAAAACGATGAAAACACTGTATAAAGTTAGTTCTGTATTAAATTGACATCAAAATAACACTTTAGGAGAATGCTGCGTTTTATTTTATTTTGAATAGAAAAATATTTATTTTCTCAGAATATAATTTCAGATTTTTGTGTAATTTTTGTCCCGTATGACTTAAAAAGGGAGCTATTATTGTAGGGTTATTTTCTTATACTGAATGATTAATTATTTCTATTTAGATTTTAAAGTCATTTCTGTAATGGCTGACTTGTAAAAGCTGATCTGAAGTTTAATTTTTCTTTTTAACTTCATAGAGCAGGAATACTTTAAATGGGTTTAAATCAAAAGTCTTTAAGTAAACAGAATATGATTGATGTGTTTAAGGATTGGACCAAGTTTCCTCTTTTTACTACAAAAATTACAATAATCATTAATGGTTCAATTCAAATTCTAAAATAAAAATCGACACATTGCTTTTTAAAATCGATACATTATAGTGTCATAAAATATCACGATATATTGGCGTATCAATGTTTTCTTACATCCCTAATAAAAGCGTTAACAAAGAGGTCCCAAACGTCAGAGCCCCGGACCGGTACCGTCCCGCCGGCCACACAGACAGAATAAATAACGTACAGGATTTCCGTTTGAGTTATTATCAGAGTCTAAATGATGTTTAATTTTGAAAAATGACCAGATTCTCTCAATTATGTCCGGCTATAACTTACTCTTGACAGTGTTGAAAACAAACCCACACACTAGCAAGATAATTAAAAACTGAGGTCTTTGAACAGTTTCTTTGTGAAAAAGGTCAACTGAAGAGACGGAAGAGCCTACAACCTCCAACTAAAAAGAAAGCTCCATTTAGCAGACAATACCAGGGGTCCTGCTTAAAATATGGATTTGTTGCGACCGGGCGATTTCTATGAACCGAGCCTGGTCTCCGTATAATATGTGTCTAATATAATAATAATAATATATTGTCTAATATTTAACCGGTCTATGATTGGGGTGTAAAAAAAAAAAAAAAAAAAAAGGTTGGGGAACAACCTTAGATTTTTCTATTTGGCTGAAACCTCGGCAGAGGAGGTACGGCTTACTGTCGCCACACGAAGACAGCAGCTTATTTAGGATCACACTCCTAAATGTTAGCTGTACCTGTGCTCACAGCTTGGAGGTGGGGGACTCTAACTGGGCTTGCTCCTGGTCACTGTGTGTGTGTGTGTGTGTGTGTGTGTTGCAGTGACACTGGGACAGCATTTACAACTGGGTTTTTCCCCTAGGTGACCTCTACTCCTTCCTGCTATATCCTGTTTTCAGGCTGCATCCCTCACACGGCGCTCCACCTTCTATTCACTTGATATTCCTCAGCTCGCTCCCTGCTTCCACACTGAGGCTCCCTGCTCATATCATGTGACAATTGGTGGGCACATTCTTATTTGGAGTAGCTCGCAGAGGTTTAAGTCAGAACTGCTGTCAGTGTGTGTGTCTGTGTGTGTGTGTGTGTTTGAACCCTCGGCGTGTAAACAAAGAATTTTACACGCTCTTTTGATCCTGCCTCTTCTCTGCCTCCGAGCCATTTCCAAAGAGAGAGACGTATTGTTCGGGTCCGACCGATCCTGCTAGTTTTGTACGTGTGTCGTGTCGGCTTGAGTCGTAACCTCCACGCCCCGTGCAGAGGGTGTTCTGACGAGCGGAAGAACATCACCCACTCGGTTCAAGGTTTAGGTGGGGGTGTGCTGTTGGGCGGTGTGGAGAAGTTAGATTCTCGGCGAACTCGATCTTATTACCGTTGAACTAAAGCGATCAAGTGACTCGTAGGGATTACTCTCCAGCACTTTAGATCAGTTGGGCAGACTAGAGTAATTGCCTTAGTTCAAAGTTTCCTTGGATTTAGAGTAAATAACCAGTTTCTAAACCATTACAAATAGGACAGATTTCAGATCGGATGGTTTTGGCTGATTTCTGATTAGCGAGTCTCAATATATCAGTAATAACATCCAGATATCAACAGGTCTCTCTTGAAAATGTGTTTTTCTCTCGATAAGCTTTGACCTGTATAGATAACGGTCCAGTTATTTTCAGTAAAAGATCGGTGGATCATAGTTATCTTACATATCAGTATACTTCCCATAAGTGAAACTGGGCCAATATTAGAAGGCGATGTTGATTCACATCTTGTTGCCGTTTCTGTACATTTTGTTAGGGGGTTGGTCATGTGATAGTGAGGCTGCCCAGGATTGTGGGGTGTTTAGCTGAAGAAGAGAAGCAATATGAGCAATGCGGTTGTGTCGAAAGGGTAGGAAAAGGCATATAATATTAGCGATATCGATATCGGGCCAAATGTTCATATAGGTGCGTCCCTCTTTCTGATGTCCAGTTCTTGCAAAGCTTTTGATTTTCAAAAGTCAATTTAAGCCGGTTGATATGTCTTTTCAACAACCATTAGTAACGATGTAAATGTAGTCTACTTTTTTCATGCCTTGAGCTGTGACGATTTCTTACTATTGGAAGCAGAGGCAACTCTGCATGAGACCCGTCGCTTTAAAACACGGTTTTACCGTTTAAAACAAAAACGCAACATATCTGGATCCGACTTTACCACTTTAACAGTTTTGTTCAAAGTCAGTCTGCCTTAAGGGACGCTGTCCTTCAGGGTTTATGAAAGGTTCATTACCATACCTTAGAACGTAATATGCAGAGGGGGCGATGAAACATTTTGATCATTTGATCTTTGTTACAGATATAGTTTAAATCTTAATTTCCAATACCGATATAAACCAATACCACCAGTGGACATCTACTTAAAAGTTTAAGGTTGGCTCAGGAATGTAGAAGCCACAGGATAGGTTGTGAGTTTTGCTGAACGAAACAAAAATCTGAAAAACTATACCTTGGATATGTCATAATTTCACAATTTGGGTGAGAGGAGAAGTAGCTGAAGGGTTTAATGTATAATATGTGCACTGTGTGATAGTAAGGCATACAAGTTTAGTCATTAAAGTAAAAACTGATAATGTGTGATATTGCATTTTAGTGGCAATGATATTGGACATCCCTTGTTGAGGGGAGGTTAATTTCTGAGCAGTGCCGTCTCTTGTTTATTTCATCGATGAGAAACTACTGAAAACATTTGAACACATTCTCTTCTCAACGTGAACAACTTTCACTTTCTTAGTTTCCCGTCTTGTGCTTCTGGTTCCTCTCCTGCTCCCCTGGAAGCTCCGCCCCGTTTTCTTTTCTTCTTTTTTTTTATTTAACATTTTTTTGAGGTCGTTGCTCCTCCAGATTAGCCTGATTTGCCTTAAAGCCATGAGGTCTAAACCATAAGCGGAAAGACAGGACTCTCTGTGCGTTGTAAATATCTGCCAGTATGTGTTTTCCTACTTCCATCCCTTCTCATTTCTGATTTTTCGTACTTGGCTTTCACATCAACTCCAGGGTTTTACAAAGAGGAGCTTTCATAAATAATATTGACATGTTGTCTTTCCGACTCACAAAGAGAAGCATTGAGGTGAGCGGCCGCTGCTTAAAAACAGGGAACCATGACTCGGGTTCTTGCCTCGTTCACGAAGAGGACTTTGAGTTTCTTCTGATTTGGTGGATTTGGGCCGATAGCAGAGGCGCACAAAGCTCTACAGTTTCAGCTGAGCGGTGGGGGGAGGGGCTTCTCTGCAGAGGTGTGCACCCGCCACACGTGCGGACGCGTGCAGGTTTTTCGCTCTGGTGCCTGCAAAGTGATTTGAAGCGGAGCCGTAGGAGAAAGCGAGAGTGTTTAGTCATGAGGTAATGTGACACAGCCAGTTTGTGCCAGAGGTTTCTAGGAAAGAGCCTTGGCTGCTCTAATATTCACACACATGTTGTAGATCAACTCCTCAGTCACCCCCCGTGTGTGTGTGTGGGGAGGTCGGAGAGAACCGGTCGGTTTCGTAAAAGACTACCAGGCAGTGTGTGGATCTAAAAGGAGCGTGTGGGGTCAACTGGGCAGGAGGGGGGTTTATTTCCCCTAACGTGGAACATGGTGTCCTTGCAACAAACTAAAAGTGAATGTAGGAATGCACCGATCTGAGATTTGTGCCCAATCCCACGGCTTTCTGTAAAGCTGATCCAAGCCTAGTTTTAGAAAAGAAGGCCAGGCAGTGTTGTCTGTATGCTAGGGGTGATGTCCCACTGTGTGTGTGTCGGAAAGCAGTTGCTGTAGAGATCATTAAAGATTATTTCTAAATCCAGCTTCAGTACTCAACCAGAGCTGCCATTTACCAGTTCGTTTATTGGTTTTATTCAAGAACCGGTTTGATTTTGTACAACTTGAGAGCCAATTGCAGGCCACTTCATTGAGTGAGCTTATGGTGGTAGAAACAGAGCTGGCGTTTCCTCTCGCTTCATCGTGAAAGGTGCCCCTTTGACTCTTCTTCTCTTAAGAACGACTTCCGCCACCAAAGGGGCGTGTTCAGACCCGGTTCCAGAGGAATTGAGCTTATTAGTTGTATAAATGGGTCTTTACCAATGCAATCTTTCAGTTTCTGGGAATCTTTTTACATTTTCGTGTAAACTTGCTTAAGTCTACACTTTTTGGTCTAAAAACGTCTTAGTGCTGCCCTCTTAGGGTTGAAGTGTGGCTACTGCATTTAAAATTTTTGTGATTGGTGGAGAGCGGCACATCTTTTCCACTCTTCCCGTCACAGACATGGTCTCACAGAAACGCCCCGTGGGTTCGGGTATAAAACCATCTCTCAGACACACTCGCCCCGTGGTTAGTTTGGAGCATAGTCTGTATGGTTTGGAGTTGGAATTGCGAGTTTTGATCGATTGTGCGTTTGTCAGGTTACCATTATTATCACATTAGCACTTAGTTAGCATAGCTAACATACTGATTTGAACATTAGCCTATGTTAGCATTACCACTCAGAGACTGGACCCATCTTGTCTCCCTATGACTTAGCGCCCCGAGCCAGCGGCTCGAATTGATACAGCTCGGGGCCGCTGGGCTCCATAAAGCCTCCCTCTACCTCCGGTGACGGCGGAGGAGATCCGCTGGCTCAGGGCGCTGAGTCAGCGCTGCCTGAGGCAGAGGGAATCAGGAGGAGTCCAGTCTCCTTGAGGCCCCGCTCTGTGAGTGTTTTTTTGTGAGCTGCCCCAAAAGGTGGCTGTCCTTCCCCCTCTGTTGCGCTATGGCATGATCTTCATTCATAAGTCCAGTGTTGCGGCAATATTACTATAAAGTTTGCCGGCACGAGTGCCGCAATATTCTTTTTCTCGCCACAGCGCATTCACTCCGTGCCAGCATTATTACCTTAATATGCCGCCACGGTGTCTCTTTTGAAACAGGCTAAAGATGTAATCATAACTGTATATACAGTAAACGCTAAAGTCGAACTGCTCGGAAAGAAAAATAATGTGCAACTCACCGTTCAAAGCCACATATTATTGACAGAATTTAACTGTCTCGAATAAAAACCATCTTTTTACATCCGCAAGGTTCCAGTTAACGTCCTCAAGTAAAAAATCTAGTCCACAACAAGTCTTAATTCCACAGTCCAACATAACTTAGCACTCAAAACCTTGATAATTCCCTTTCTTCGGTGTATTTCTCACAAAGTTTGGCTGTGTCCAGTTTCAGGAGTTGGATCCTTCTAAAGTCGAATTTTAAGGACAGTTACGTCACACCGCCGCAACAAGGACTGTCCAAATTCGAAGAGTCCTTAAAATACGGCCCACAAATCCGTCCTTGTTTTCCCCCGATTCTAAGGACGGGTGCGGTGTACCTTTTACTGCTTTCCATATCCCAAGATGCATTGCGAGCCGGTCAGGAGTTGCTCCAGCACAATGGCAGACGAAGGGGGAGACGGAGCGAGAGAATAATACTGCTTTAAAATTTTATTAAAATGTGGAAGTGCAAAAAAATAAAAGGTTAAAGCGCTTGTGTTTTAGCCTTTTTTCTCATTTTTATCATCTTTTTTTTAACAATTTATCATAAATATTAACAATAGTAATTACAAATAAGCTGGTATGGCGGGGCCGTTTTTTTAATGAGTTGGCATTACAATATTTTTTATTTTTTTGGACACAGCCTTTATATCTATACTAACGTTAGCATGCTCATATTATCCTAAAAATAACACAGAGCTCTTCTTCTTTGTGATTATTGGCGGCTTGCTAACAAAAAATTGGTGCATTACCGCCACCAACTGGTACGGAGTGTGGACTAGAATGTCACTTAAGGTTGCACTTGCCTTTGTGAGTCCATTGATGTATTAGCATCGTCCCTGCATGTGCTAGCTTTGCTATTGTTTTTGTCTAATGTCCATTTTGGCATACAACCTTATCAAACTATGTTCTGTACTGAATGGGCAGACCTGGCCCCATTGGCGCCGCTCCTGGTGGTCTAATGCCTCGTTTCCACTGAGCGGTCCGGTCCGCCTTTTTGTCTGGGTCCATTGTAAAAGCGACCCATACAGCAGGCTCCGACCAGTCCATTAATGGTCCCCCTTCAAGGGTAGGTCCACAGGACAATGGTCTGATACAGTTAGGGCGGAGCTACTGGCGTCACATAACGCAGTCCTTTGATTGGGTGAACTCATAAACACTGCAGTAAGTCTAAACGTCACCCCCGTGACAACTTACACACCGGTCCTCTGTTCCGCTCGGAGCCTTTTATTAAACACAGCAGTCGTATTCGAGTAAAGAAAAAACCCAAAAAGTAAGAAAGACAACCATGAGCTGCTGGATGGACTCCATTGTTGTTGTTTCTTCCTCCACTTCTTCTGTGTTTTTCGCGCCTCACCCACTTCCTCGTCCCTCCAGTATGACGCCAGGCAAGCATTCAGGGTAAACCCCGCCTTCTCAAGGAGAGTTCAGCAGGCAGTCGATACGCTCCCATGAAAAGTCAGAATTAGGTAATAGCGGACTGGACCGGACCTAGCCGCACAGAAATCCACAGCTGTGGTGACAAATGATTCCATGGCAACAGCTCTCCTTACATCCCATGTTAGAGACATCCTCCTGCTTGAGTGAGGCATGTGTCACAACATCAACAAGGAGGTAAAGATGGCGGAAGCTATCAAAGTGTCTATTCCACACTGGAGACGGCGACCTGCTGTGAATGTGGAGGTCTGTCTGTAACCCACCCTTACCTGCATCAGGCTGGGACTGAGGAGGGCAACTGTTACCCTCCTCTCCTTTATGACAGCTCTAGCATTTTAAAGACCGTTCCAGATGCCATCACTTTCTTTATAGACATCCGGTCGTACAGTGTTACTGAGAACAGGGCTTCCACTGCCTCTGTCATGGTTTTCTTTATTGCCTTTTAGTATTTAATTACGGCCTCAGCTTCTCAGAGCCAATGAACACCGCTTTCACCACAGCTGCTCTAACTCGCTGTTATTCGTTAACTTTCATAAACCACTACTACTCACTACTGTTAGTTTAGAGCAGCATTGGGTGTTTATGAAATTATAAAGCAAGAAGTAGGGCTGGGCAATATAGCCTCAAATCTACATTGCGATATAATCTAAAACATGAGCGGTGATTTATATTGCGGTATGTTCTTTTTCTGATCCCCTAGGCTCACTGACCCCAAACAGGTCCACTTTTCAGTTTCCATTGGGCCAATCAAGCTAAATATAAGCCTGAATTTCCCCTCGGGGGTTAATAAAGCTTTTCTGATTTTCAGATTCCGGACGTCGGACGATTTTGTCCGTGCATCTCGGGTTAAAAGTCTAAAACAATCGCTCCTTGTTTGTTCAGTTATAAAAACTCAGACTTGTAAATATTAAAACAGTTGTTCTCACATTTGAGTACATTCTGAACGTTCTTTTGTCTGGTTTATAAAGTACATGTCAGATTTTTCATAACGAAATGTTTCCGGGTGAAGAATTTGAACCCAGTCTTGTGTTACTGTCCTTATATAAACCATTATATGATGAAACCTTTAGGTTAATGCCCTAAAAATGCTACAGAGTGGGACTTTTAACATGTGAGAACGATTATACTTTTAGATATTGCTTTTTTTTCCGAACCAGCACAGCCTGTGTAACGCCAGTTTAACTTGCTGGAGGAAGGAGGCTGTCCCTACCTTACAGCATCCTTTCCTGCTCCACTCAGCTCTGCATTTTCTGAGTTGAAGTCCTTTACTGTTTTTTTTTTAAACAGACATCCCAACAGCAACATTAGACTTTTTTTAATGTGATTTTAAGGTTGGTAAAAAAAAAAAAAAGGGGCATTTCCAAAAACCACTCCAGTCTTTTTTCACTGTTTATCTCTTCACTGTTTCTCTTCTCTCTTCCTCGGATGTGGTTGACACAGGAACCCCTCCACGGCTTTCTACCAGGCCTTCCAGTCTGGAAGCAGATTAAGAGACTCAAAGGCTCACAGTAATAGGTACAGTACTGCGTTGGATTGGGTTGGAGCCGGGCAGGCCTGCTAAAGAGTAACAAAGCGCGTGCAGTGTTCAGCAGCAGTGAGCTTTGCTTTTGACACGTGCATGGGTTGAGTTTGGAAACAAAGCTTGGCGGCGGTTGCAGCATTGGCCAGTAGCCTTCTCAATAAGATCTGTCTCTCTCTCTAATTCCCTGCAGCCCTTCCCCTGTGCTTCCTGTGACATCATATAACACCTTTGTCACTAAGGGATTATGAGGGGTTGCTTTCACAAGCTTTGCTAACATTTCTATAGACCTGTCCACAAGGATAATTGCTCTGATCTTGAGTTTCAAAACTGAACAAAAGTGCATGAAGTCCAGTGACGCGAACACAAATGGTCACACAGGTAATCGGACTATGAGCCAGTTCAGTTTTTAAGAAAAGCAGCAATAAGAGAATGTTGGAGCGCATAATAGTGAGATTGAAGAAAAATGATGCATCCTTTTTGTAAAAGAATTGTGTATGCGTATAAATATTCATTAGGAATTCACAGATTGGTACGGTATTTGGGGTTTGAAAGTCATGATTTTTTTTACTTTGATCAGCATTAAACAAATCTTTTTTTTTTTTGTGAATTACTTCCTTTTAATTCCTGAAATTAATTACTTTTTTATTATGTTCTGTAATAAAAAAATGTAAATTATAGAACTGACTGGAGATTTATTTGGATTTAAAAATCAAATCAAATAATACAAGCCGACATAACCAGTGTAGACGACAATAGAACTACTTGAAAACATTTAGTGTTGGTGTTTAGAAATGTTTAAATAATGCTTTGCCCATATTTGAGAATAAAACATGCTTAAATCACGTTGGAGTTGTTTTGATATTTGTATTTGCTGACAAAGTTCTGGTTCAGTCCGTCTTTTTTTTTCTGCTGTAGCTGCATGAGAAACCATTAATGTTCCCAAATAGCAGAGTTTAGTGACAGCTGGGAGTCCTTTCTGCGTCACTGTTTAAAGTGGCACTGCAGAACGTTACACTGCATTATATTCTGCATGTGTTCAGGTAGAAAACAGCTGGATTAAATCGGTACATGTACGTACCGAACCGACAGGGCCGTACCGAATAGTACGAATACATGTACCTTTACACCCTCAATATTCACCCATTTTCCTGCATGTAGAAGCTGCTTTTGCTGCAAATATTTTTGGGTTGTGTTTCTATATTTTTACCACATTCCTTTAAAAAAGAAAAAAATGGTTAAATTCTGTCAGATTAGATGGAGAGCAAAATCTTAGCACATATTCTCAACTGGATTTAGGTCTTGACTTTGACTGGACCATTTTAACACCTGAATAAACTTTGATCAAAACCAGGAGTCTACAACCTTTACAATCCTAAGAGGCATGTTTGCCCTCAGTCCAGCTAAATAAAACCTGTTAAGAGCTACAAATGTTACGACTTTTTGAAGAAAATAAAACATTCTGATCTACTTATGTTTTTATAATATTAAAAACCAAAACTTTTGCAGTGAAGAGGATTTGGGATGCTCACATTTAAAGGAAAGGAAAAGTACACATTTTCCAACTAAAGAAAAATAGATCTAAAACAATATGACAGGTATTTGTAGTGTGATTATGTCGTGGAACATCAATTTATTACATGACAAAACAACAAAAAAAAAAATTAGATATATTTATGTTTAACAAATTAGCCAGAGTTATTGAGAGGCATCACGGAAGGTCCAAAGAATCACTTGTGACTCTGAGGCTGCATGTTGCAGACCCCTGATATAAACCATACCACTGCAGTTCTGGCCGTATGTTCAGGGTCGACGTCCTGCTGATTGTGAACCTCCACCTCAATCTTAAATCATTTTCAGCCTCTATCAAGACCTCAAAAAACTCACACATCTGTTTATCTTTAGTTGGATTACTGAAACAGCGTTTCTCACAGGTCTACCTAAAAAGTAAATCTGTAGCGGATCCAGAACGCTGCTGCTCGTGTTCCTCACTAGAACCAGGAAAGTAGAGCACATTCACCCCAGTTCTAAAGTCCTTACACTGGCTCCCTGTAGCTCAGAGAATAGACTTTCAGAAAAGTTTTACTAGTTTATAAATCATCGAATGGCTTCGCACCAAAGTATGTTGAAGATCTGTTGTCACTATGCCAACATCATAGACCACTCAGTATGGAGGACTACTGGGGTCATTGGAAAAGCAATACAGCATTTTGACGATGAGTGCTCAATTGTGAATTAAAAATAGCTAAATATAATTTCAAATTCAACAATTAATCCATACAAAAAAAATACAAATTTGAAAATAATTTTGCAATTACACATTTTAAATTGAAATACGAAAGAGGAATTTCAAATTGTATTTATTATTTGATTATTAAATGCTGTGATTTTAAAATGTTTTTCAAATCCTATTTCAAAATGGAGAATTAAATAGCACAATTAATAAATGAGATTGTAAATATCTTTCCTTTTCATACATTAAAAAAAGTTATTCCCTTTTCTACATCCGTTTTCTCTTTCCGGCTCTCATTTTGAAATCCTTTTTGCAATTGCATTTCCTAAATGGTTTCCCCTCTCCTTTTAGCATTTGAGTGACCCTCCTGGTCCCTGAGCACGCTGAAAACCAAGTTCAACCAATCACAGCTGCTCCTCGAATGTAACCAGCTCTATCATTGGTTAAACAGCCACATTTGGGTGGACCTTGCCGAGCTGCACAGCTCGTGTCTAACCAATGAGAGAGCTGGTTACGTTCAAGGAGCAGCTGTGATTGGTTGAACTTGGTTTTCAGCGTGCTCAGGGACCAGGAGGGTCACTCGAATGCTAAAAGGAGAGAGTAAACCATTTAGGGAATGCTGCTGAAACAATGAATTCCTTTAAATCAAGGCTAAAACCCATATGTTTAGAGCTGCCTTTGATTAACTGATTGATAGCCAAAATGTCATAACTTTGGTATGTTTTAATGCTCTTTCTGGTTTTATTGTTGCTTGTATTTTATCCTCTAATCACCCAAAGCATCTTGAATTGCCTTGTTGCTGAAAGTGCGCTATGTAGATAAATTGCTCTTGCTTTGCCTTGGTGTCGGGAACATGTCCAGTGAAATCAGTGTGCGGAGTGATAAATCCAGCTTTTTGCCTACAGCAGTTGGATCATGAATCAGAACGCTACGCTGATTGCTGCACAAACTGGGTAAAAGTTTGAACCACAATCGTTCGAGGCTCAGAATACAGAGACACATCCAGATTAAACTCTTCACCTAGGGTGTGCTGTTTGTCCAGGAATGACCCAACACAATCACATTACCTGATTTGTAACAAATCCTGGTTAAGGAACGGGATGCCATCCCACAGCAGCGTTTGACCAACCTGGTGACCTTGCATGGGGAGGAGGCCCCAGGCTGCTGTGGTTGTGTACTGTGCCCTACTGAGGCACCTGTTTGCTTGTCCACTCCTTAAAGATAATGCATTTCCCTAACAAATGTGGCACCATTATAGGGGAAATAAGCAGGCTGTTAACTTCTTTTAATTGCCAAGAAAAAGCATTGCTACACTAACTTCCTTACTTTTTGTGGATGGTCAGATCTGCGTGGTTCTTGTAGGACGATAAATCTGTAGCTCTAATAAAGGATTGAAGCCTACATGTGCCATCTCAGTAGGTTTTAAAGTTTTTTGTTTTTTATCTGGGAGTGTGGCACTCAGCATTGGTGTCTGAGTACAAAGTAGAAGCCCAACAGATTTACTTTGACAAGTGGAGCATTACAGCTTTGGCTATAGTACTTCATTTGATGTATAGGTGTAAGAAATCTTTATTAGAAATAGCTGGGGGTTCTAAATTTTGTAAAGGGAGACAGAAATTAAAGGGGAAAAAAGTTTAGAAGGAGAGGGTGTGTTGAAGATACAAGAGACGAAGGGGAGCAAAGAAAACACAAGAATACATCCTATTCTGCTTCTACACCTGCAGGATGGCAGAGAGAGAAAAAACAAAAAAAAACAATGATTAAACAAACCAAACAATGCAAACTGAGAACTATAGAACCCCATACAGACTCTATATACTCCCAGGTCGGTACCGATACTCAAGCGGAGCAACCAGCCCCCGCTCCCAGGAGGCAGACCCCCTACCCTCTAGGTTGGAGACAAGCAGACTGCCAAAGGTCACACATTGTTGAAGCAGCCCACCACCTCAGGTATTGACCAGATCGTCTGTTCCTCCTCCCGGACCCCAACCCCTGATGGCCAATAGCGAACAGGCATGTGGAAAGACCCCTAGCCTCCCTCCTCCTGTTCGAGAATGGTGTTTTAAAGGGTTTTATTGCAATCAGAAGCGCTTTTCATTGTGAAATGTCCTCCTTTTGCTTGTCGTTTGAATCTTAAGAAAAGGTCCAGCTGACAGTGTGAGAGGGGAATAGCGCGGGGAGGGGCTCTTTAAAGGAACTGAACTTTGTTGCGATGACATTTACAAGAATGGAAAAGAAGCAGCTGAAAACATAAGTGAGTGACAGGAAATGAAACCGCTTTAAGAGGAATATACAGCTGACAGAGTCAGCAGCAGCTGAGGAACCGTACACTCAGAAAAACAATCAGTCCATGTCCCGCTTTAATGGCTTTGGAAGCAGATCTGTAGAGCATGTATCATCGGAACCGTTCCAAGCGTGAAGCTTCAACCTCTGGTTCTCTGAGCGCTGGTGTTCGCCCGAGTCTGCTTGTGTTTCCATGGAAGCAGGGACTACTAACAATCTGTTATGTAGATCTTGGTGTTGACCCCTAGTGCTGTTGACCCATAATGGACCCCAAACAAACCTGAGCTGAAACTGGACCGCTTCCAATAAAACAAGATGAAGTCATGGAATGGGTTGAGTGTGAAATCCCAAAGGAGGACACCAATTTAACCCTTCCAGCAGAGCCATTTTTAACATGTTTATTCTAGCCAGTAGTTTTTTGTTGATACACCCTTTACATTAGAATCTAACAAAAATAATCAGCTTTTTAACTTTTATTGGAGACTAAAACACTGATCAGAGATTTTGTTCCGATCGCTGCTTTTCTTAAGCACTGACCAGCTGATTGCAATTTTGTCTTAAACTATAAACAACTAAATACTTTCTGGATAAATAAAAAAACAGAACGGTATGAAAAAAACCAAAAACCAAACGCTTATATGAAATGAAAACAATGAGACTACAGAGCTGTTTCTCTCTGCATCACTGAAAGTCAACAAATACAGGATCTTCCTCCAGGTCAGGGGACTGAGGGGTTTAGACAGAAAAACAACTATAAAAAGAAGCTTCAGCATATTTGATTTAGTCCTTTACAAAGACCCATTAGACTTGACTAACTTTTGCACACCAAATAATGTAACGTGCACCCTATCAAGGCATTATGCCAAGATAGTTTTCTTTTTAAAAGTATAAGTAAAGGTTAACACAAATAAATAAAATAAAAATGAGAAAGTTAAAGTAAAAAGGTAATAAAATAATTAGAAAGGGAAATAAAAATCTTACCAAAATGTAAAATTAAAAAGTTAACAAATAGAAAAATTAAAAGGATAAATCAAAACAAATTAAAAAGTAAAAAGCTTAAAAAAATCGATTGAACAATTTAATAAAAAGTTAACAAAATAAATGGAAAAAGTAAAGTTAAGAATAATGACGATTTAATGAAAAGTTAACAAAATACATGGGAAAAGTACAGTTAAGAAGATAGATCATTTAATAAATAGACCCCTGGAGATAGGCACCAGCCCCCCCGCAACCCTGCATTAGGGTACAGAAAATAGATGGAGGGATGGATTAAATTGGCTAGAAAAGAATAAATAGAGCAATTTTATTTAACCACGTTCAGCTTCCTGTTATCAGCTGAACTCCACTTGCCTCCATAGAAACATTTTCTTTGTAGAAGCTCTTCATGCGTATTGTGACGTCATTTTTAATATTTTTTTTTTTTTTTTACATATTGTCTAGTATTGACTCCAAGGAATTAAACAGTGGAGAAATGTATACTTCAAACAGAATTGATTAAATAGTTCTAAACTGTTAATATAAGTTTGAAGTTGTAGTTAGAAATTGGAGTTAATTGTCACAGCAATAAATTGCAATTAAAGGTTGAATTTTATATTTTCCTATTTATAATAGAGGACTCTTGTCATTAGTGACCTCAAAACCTCTGGTTGTAGTATAAAAAAAAATCCCCAATAGGCTGATTAAACAAGAGCATAATTAAAATCACAACAGCTCAACAAGCTTTATGCAGTTTATTTAATTTAATTTTTTTATCCAAAATCATTAAAGACGATTCTCTAGTACAGTCTTAATTAGATGCTTGCAGAAACAGATGACACATCCGAGGCACACGTTGTTGCAAAAATACAATGTTAGTAAAAAAACCTCTGTTCATGTCATTTGGGCCACAAATGCTCAAAACATATAGAATAGAATAATCCTTTACTGTCCCACATAGGGTAAATCCAGCTGTAACAGCAGCAAAGTGAAAGATGATAGATTTAGATTCAGACCAGAAAAGTATACAAATATTTACAGAATGTGCATGTGTGTTTGTGCATTAAAAAGTAAACTTATTATTTACAAAAAGTTAACAGAATACGAACTGAGAAAAAGAGATGTGCAAATAACAGCAGCAGAAATGTTAAATGAGTCAAACAGTGCAAATTACAGCAGGGCTGTAAACATTGAGTTTCTTGGGAGCAGTTCTGGTTGTAGAGTCAAACAGCTGCAGGGAGGAAGGACCTGTGAAAACACTCCTTCATGCACCTAGGATGCAGCAGTCTGTCATTAAAGGAGCTCTGCAGCAACATCTATGTAAATTATGTACCTAAAGTAGATGAACTTTTTTTTATTATTATTACAGCAAATAGGCAGGAGATCGGACGTTCTGTTTGTCTGGTTTTCAGATACCAATCATTGGGTGGGGGGTGGGGGTGGGGGGTGCCTTGCTGCAATGCTTAAGATCAGTTTGAGTTGCATTCTACGGTATAGCAGGAAGACACGCAGTTGCGATATTTTTCAGTACCTTGACGATGTGCGTTTCAAACAACCCAGATTTACTTCACTCTTCTAATTCTTCTTTTACATTCTAATGATATCCTCACCTCTCTGTGGGTTTTATAGTAACTTGGTCTCTGAGATCTGGATCAGGCTTTGGCTCCAAAGGCAGTGAGAGCCAATCCATCTGGACTAATTTCATACTGGCACTCTAAACAAGAAAGGATTGCGCATGAAATTAGGGCTGGGCGATATGCCCTCAAATCTATATAGCAATATAATCTAAAACGTGTGGTAATTATATTTATTGCATTATATTTTCTTCTGCTTAGATGTGTCAAAATGACTGAACATTCTCACATTCCAGATACATGGCAGCAGAACAACCTCAAAGTTTAGAATGCCATTTAAAAAACATGTATTGTGCAAAATGCCTAAAAAACGAATCTTTTTCCAAAAATCCAACACAAAATTTTTTCACAACATAAAGATATTTTCAATAAAATTTTTATGTTATGAGAACACAAGTTCAAAATTGTTTAAACTGAAGTGCAAAATGTAAAAAGAAAAACAATATTTCTTTCTGCTTTCCTGGTTACTTATTTCTAAATTCAATATCGCACAAAAATAAAGCTACACATCTTTGAGTTAAAATGCTTCAAGTTCAACAGGTTTATTTTCTGTTAAATACAATTTTAAACTCGCAATATCTAATGTAAAGACTAACACTGAACATCAGTATTTATCCTCCTTGCGCAGCTTGTACAAAGTGTTTTTTTTCTGTCTGTTAGCAACATAACTCAAAAAGTTATGGACAGATTTCGATGAAATTTTCCAGGAAATGTCTGCAATGGGACAAGGGATCAACCGATTTAAATTTTGTGGTTGATCCAACATGAAGTGCGTATCCGAATCTCCGCTTACCGCTGGAAGAGCACATTGGCAGCACGAATACAGCCGTGCGTCTCGTTACGAGATATTGTATTGGTAAAGTACCAAAAGTTGGAATTACATCACACAATGGGGATGGGGGGAAATGAGTTGCCTTGGGGGAGGTCTGTGCTCTTGGAATACTTTTCTAGTTTAAGACATGCTTCTTTATTTTCTTTTTCTTTTTTGCTGAAAATCGGCAGAACAGCACCGACACGGCATAAACACAACACCAGCACGACCGTAACATGCCCGGTTAGAAAATAAAACATACTTTAGCCTACCATAAAAGTAATTGGTCACTATCTACATCTTCCTCTTCCCTTGACCACTAAAGCCAAGGTCTCACCATCGATTCATTGATGCCAAGCTTATGTGCACTAGCTCTATTTACTTCTTTGACAGCCAGTTTGATTGCCTCTAACTTAAAAGCTGCATCATATGCATTTATTTGTGTTTTTTATGATGACGGTGTGTGCACGATGCGCAAAATAATAGTTCAAAATCAAAACTAGTGTCTTCTTCGGCGCATAATGTTTCCCCACACGTGTGTCTCACTTTTGCTCCTTCCTGCTATAGTGCCCCCCGGAGGCCGTTGGCCAGTAACGATCTATAAATTAGCCACATCGTTGTATAGGACGCTGGGTCCAAAGCGTGTGGAAAAAGTAGCAGCTTATAGTGCGAAAATTACAATAACTTCCTATGGTTGCAGGGCGGCTCTTTATATTTTCCTTCATGTCCAGTGGTGTCGTGGCATTTAGCTTGGAGCTCCATCCATCCCATAAATGTCAACGGATGCTCTCTGAAAGGCTTGGGGGCAAATAGAAGAGCTGAAATGTCTTCAGGCAAACTGAACCGCAGCAGAAGACTTGGGCTGTGGGAAGGTAGCTGAAAAGAGGGTTAAGCTCTGTGGGTTAATATGGGAAACATGCAGGAATGGGCAGACTTGTGATAAATTATCTCCTCTGTATTAATATGTGATCTTAGCTGATTGGTGGGTTTTATCTTTGGACAGAAAGAAAATAACTTACCCGACTCACATCTGCAACTTTAAAGCCTTTACTGCTAATCTTTAACAAGAAGCAAACAACCAGATATGATGTTGAGTTTTTCCTTTTAATGACTGAATAAAGACCGTTTTGGTCCTCGGTTCATAAACCACTTACTGCTTCCTTAATTTATCAGACTTGGGTTTTCACCACAGTCTCACCAACTCCCTTTCATTTTTATTTTTTTTTGCTTGTACCTCGTTTGCTGAGATGAAGCACTAAATATAACCCTGATCTGGCCGTCGGCAGTTTACAACCCGATGCATCTGCATGACATCGACACCCAAATTATGCTTTGAAGCTTGCTTAGTTGTCACTTTTTGCACTTCCTCTTAATGTTCTCTGTTGGCTCACGGCGCATGCTTGTGTAAAGACTTTTTTAACGTGACCGCTGGAAGCAGTCTGTCGCCTAAAATAAGAAAAACACCCACAGCACATTCAATTTAAAAGGTCCTTCATTTATCCCTAAATTAAATTAAAAGCCACAACTCGTATCTTCAGAGACGACATGGATGGTGATGCTGTGGGCAGGAAAGATCTCCATTAGCAGTCAGTTTAGCAACGAATCTGATGAAGCCTCTGACTGAAGACTGTTGCTGCATGACAGTCTCACGACATGCTAACTGTTCAATTTCTAGAAAACAGGGGCAATATTGCGCAGTAACATGTCCTGAATAAAACCATCAGTTGTTAGCCACTACTGCTAATCCACCTAATTTGCTTTAGCCACTCATCTTTAAGTCTCTATCTGATTGTGTGGTTAAAAAGCAGATCAGAGAGAGGCGTAGTTGTAGGGCAGGGGTCCCCAAGCCCCGGGCCGCGGATCAGTACCGGGTCGCGGGCCACACAGAAAGAATAAATAAGTTCCAGTATGTCCGTTTTATTTGTTATCTGAGTGTGACCGCTGGTATTTTTTTGAAAAATGACCGGATGTCCCCGTTGCATAGCTCAGTCTTGACACGTCAAGAGGCTTGTATTGGTCACGTGATAGTTACCGCTAATGTTGATCCCACAAGCTAGCAAGATGGAAAGAAAACAAATGTCTCTCGGCCGTTTCTATGGAAAGGGGAAAAGCCCCAAGGCTGTCACTGATTCAGCGTTGTGGTGAGTTAGGTTTTTCATGCACTTTGTATTTGTTTTTGTGGTAAATATTGAATTATTAAAGGTATGTTTAAATGTTACCATGGTGACCAGACAGCGTTAGGGGGACTGAGTGTATGTTACTTGTGTTGTGTTCTCGATGTTAGGAGGACGCTGTTAATAAAGCTGCGAATACACATTGGATTTACGTCTATTGTTATAATTTTAAAGGGGGGGGTATTATGCAAAATGGACTTTCTGAAGCTTGACATCCTGAGAACCTGTCTTTCCCTCATTAAAAACATGCCTGAAGTGTTGCTCTGACCCATTCACTGATGTTAGAGTAATCTTTGAGTCTCTGCTGGTAGTTCTCGAGGTTGCTGAAACGCCTGCTCCCACCTATCCCCGCCTTTTCCACCCATCTCCTCCTCCGACCTTACGTACTCAGCCGAGAGCCTCGCCCCTGCAGAGCTCCCCTGCCCCTCCCCACCTCACACAACTCCGGCTGAGTCCCAGGTGCAGTAATTATAACACACCAGCTGCGCGTCTTTTGTGGGATTTTCTTTCCGACTCCGTGGATGCTGCGATGATGAAAGGTATGTGACGAACTGAAGGGGGAGTGTCAGAAAGAGTAGGAGGGTCTCAGAGAGGCACAGGCGAAAATCAAGGCGTCCTATACGGAAGTACATTTCTTTAAGGTGGATTTGGATATATGACGGACTTTTAAAAGACTTAAGGTGACAATTTTATTGGAGTGTGCTATAGAAGGGTAATGTGTACCTGGAAGAAGTATAATACCCCCCCTTTAAAAATACTCCGTTTTTATACCGTCCGTTATCATTTATCCGCCACACCTTAAAGGCCATTCCGTGAAAATATTGTCTGATGTTAAACCGGTCCGTGGCGACAAAAAGGTTGGGGACCACTGTTGTAGTGGATATGATCCTTGGACATTATGATGGATGGAGGAGGTGGTTTAAACTTCCTCCTTCTCCCTCTCCTCTTTGGTCCTGCTCTGCATCTATCAAGCCTCCTTTTCAACTCCTCTGGGATTTAGGGTCAAAGTTCAGCTATTATTTAAGCTTTTGAGATGTTAATCAGAGGTCACATTGGTAGTAAATGGAGTTGATCTGTGAGTCAAACCTACCAAGAAATGTTGAAAGCCACCCTAACCATTCAAATTGGCACCGTTTGTGTTGATCTGTCGCATAAATACCGCCATAAAACGGGGGAAATAGTTGAAGGGGTGTGATCATTTGCAGGTGAAATCATGCGATGTCGCAACGTGAGGAGCTGCCAGCTGATCTCTGCACTCTTTATCACACGGAGAGGAAACCTGTTGGTCTGAAATCAGCAGATCCGTCAGAAACGACAACTATTTGACGGCCGCGTGAGCTCCCCGCCCCTCGCCGCTCCCCTTCGATGCTTTCCCCATCTCTAATGGACTTTTATTGGCATTCCTGTTTTACGGCCCGTGCTGTACTGTATGCAGAGCTTGTAAATGTCAGCCGTGTTGATGTAGAGGTTTACAGAAGTATCTGTTGCACAATCAGAGTACACCGAAAGCCGCATTAGCGCTGTGTTTCATTTCAGCCTCAGAGGCTCAACTTGACACCGTAGCAACGACACTGTCTCCTTTCGAGCTGACTTGGTTGGAGCTCGCATAGATTTCTGTACCAGAAGCTAAAACAAGTTGCTCCACAACCACTAGCAGAACCTCCTCATCTTCACCTGGGCCACTTGTTCTTGGAGATTCTCCTTTAGATAACCAGATGGTGTCCTAATATGGTATTGTTCTGAATTGTTTCTCTGGTTGCATCAGTGCAACTGATACATCTGCAGCTCCAGCCATGAGTGTCGGCCCAAACCTCGAGGATTTAACAAGAATCTGAGCCAACGGTTCAACCCGAAAAGCCTGGGCTTGAGTCACTGAAAGCCTCCTGCGACTCCATAGGAACGCTTGCTTGTGGTGTTGATGTTTTCCGGTCGCCATAGTTACAGATCCGTCGCTGGCACGTGTCCCGCTTGACTGTACACCCGAGTGTTTTGAGTTTTTCTCATCTTCCAGTCCCTGATGTGATTACACGAGCTCTGCTCCACCTCGGAAACCCTCTGCCGGAAAAACCTCCAGGGAAGGAGGCTTTGTTCGCCTTGTTCCTGTAGAAGCAAGATTATTGGGGGGGGGACCACCGCGTCGCAGTTTGGGGTTATCTGGGAATGATTTTAGATAGATGAATGAATGTCTTTCTTTTTAGCGGTTTTGGTTAAACGAAAGTAATTTGAGTCTAACCACAATGAAAGGAAAGTCTGAATGAATTCATTAGTGCTGTTGCCTCCTCAAATGACAAATCCGCCTATCTGATTTCTAAAAGTAAGCATATAGTGATCTGATTGTAGGTTGTAGCTCACTAGTGTGAAATCAAACTCCTCAGGGAATCCTGAGCAGAGCGTACGGCTGCAGAGTGCAGGCCTGGTATAATTGGGGGGGGGGGGATAATGTCGTCTGTGGAGAGAAATGAATTCTAATGAGGACCGCTAAAATGCGCATCGACATCAAACAGCGAATCTCGTACATTATGGAGTAAGACCATATTCATTTTCTATTAAAATAAAAATAAAGTTTATCTTCCTTTTTCATTATAGCCCATTGGGTAGCTTAATACTACAGTCAATACTCACTCCAAACCAATCCCAAACGCAGACCCAGGCGTGCTCCGTCACCAAGCCCTCGCTCCTCTCAAACCACAAGTAACTGCAAAAGATGTGGCAGAAAGGAGCAGCGGAGGAAAACATCTCGAAGAAAGGTCTCAGTAAGTTCACCAGCACGTATACGTTGTGGCACATCATCACTAATTGTAACAATAATGACTAAAATAAAACACAGGAAATACTACGGTCAGTAACGCTGTTGTAGCGGGAGCTAAGGAGGGGTAGCTTGTTAGCTTTAGCTTCCGCAGCTGAGCTGATTCAGTTTTATTGACCCGGTTTTTGTACACAAACTAAACCAAATGTCTGAGTCATTAATATAATGATGTGTTCTACAACTTTTAAAAGAAATAAAAAAGCATCAGGTTAATTAAATTAATAACCTAGTTAAAATATTTTTTCATGAATATAATGGTTTAATAACAATAGTCCTTTCTTTGTTTGTCAGTATTTACTTTTGTCACTCAGGTCTTCTAACTTGATTTTTTTCTTCTTACAAACTTTCAGGTATGGTAAAAAAAAAAAAAAGGGCTGCACTCAAAATGTATTTTCTACATTTTTTTGAAAGTTATCAAAATGCCATTTCTCCTTATCGATGTGCTCTTTTCCTATATCATCCAGCCCTACTGTGCAGGTTAGGAATGTTTTTATGAGTATGAATCGAAAAGCTGCGAGTGCAAAGTCTTGTGAATATAACTGGTTTCTACGACTTTGAAGTCTTCACTTCTGTGAACACAAATTCAGGTCTGTGCTAATTAATTAGCCCAAGCCAACTCCTAATGCTAGTAATGCTAGCACTAACTTAGAGTCACCGTCATGTTGTTAGCTTGCAGGCTATAGCAGTACATCTGTAAGTCCAAGAGCTGTATATTTAACATTTTAATAAAAAAAATAGTGGGTACTATTAGTGGGAGATATAAATGATATAAGGTAGAAATGACATAAATTCAGCCACCGGTAAAGATTTAGACTGGCCTACTATGATTGTGCATTTTGATGATGTCATCAAACTGTGCCTAGGTGCAGGATAAATGCTCATGTTCAAGCTGCACATATTCAAATATGTGCAGCTTTATTTTTGTGCAGTGTAAAAATTTAGAAATAAGTCATCAGGAAAGCAGAAATGTTTCTTTTTACTTTTTGCACTTCAGTTGAAACTATTTTGAACTTTGTGTTTTCATAACATTTAGCTTTTGTTTTATTTAAAATATTTTTATCTTTATTTAAGTTTAGAGCATTTTTGTGTTGCATTTTTTGGAAAAATATTACATCTTTTAGAAATGCATTGTACACAAATGTTCTTGAAAAATATTGCAAGAAATATTGTAATATTACAAAATATTATATATATATATATATATTATACACAAATTTTTGTATATGAATGTACAGAAATATTACTATATCTTTTTGAAATGCATTTTACACAGATGTTCTTTAAATGGCATTCAAAACCTTATTTGAAGTTCTGCTGCAATGTATCTGGAATGTGAGAATGTTCAATCACCTCATTTTGACATATGTGACATAAATATCGTTGCTGCACATGTTTTAGATTATATCGCAATATAGATTAGAGCCCTAGTGGGTACACACGTTGACTTTACCTGTGATGCTTCACCTGAGCTGGGAGCTCCATCCGGTCCACTGTCGTCAGCCATCTTTGATTGTGTAGGTTGCGTTCGCTGGAATCAGTGATTTGATTACTCCCCCCTGTGACGTCATTTCAACATTTGTCGTACCCATTAAACTTGAATTTGTGTTCACAGCAGTGCAGACTTTGAAGACGTGGACATTATAGTTCTATTCACAAGACTTTACACTCAAAGTTTTTAGATTAGTACTGGTATGAAAACATTTGTTGTCAGACTCAGAAATATGAGAGCAGAATATTGTGGACAACAAGCATCTTTTTGACGGTTGCCTTACTCCATAGTAGAGCGCGCGGGCATGTCGGAGGCTGCGTAAGGCCCGGTGTCGTTGGCGAGTGAAGGGTGACAGCAGAGGTATGAGAAGCATCCACCCACCCGGTACATCCCACTGATGACAATCGACGGAGCGCTTCCACTCCCTCCTGCACACACCAGCTGGAATCACCATGGACTCCCATCCCTCTGGCTGCTGCTGGAGTTGGTGACAGTTGATTCAACGGCAAGACATAGGAGGCCCGCGGTCGCCCTCTAGTGGATTGAGCAGTTCGTCCGATACTTTGCTCATCCATAATCAGTGCCTTGCAAAAGCATTCACAGTTCCTCAACCCTTTCACGCTTTTGTGTCAACACTTGGTAGGAGCAACCCTTTTGACAATGGCTCAAGTTCAGCCAGATTCAATGGGGACCGTCTGTAAGCACAAGGCGCAGATTCTCAGTCAAATTTGAGTTTGGACTTTGATTGGGCCGTGCCATCATATAAACCAGTGGTGTGTGAGAGATTCAGATACTGAGGTATTGTTTTAAACGTCTCCACAGCTTCCTCCCTCACCTGCCTGCTGTGTTCCTTAGTCTCCATGATGCTGTTTGTTCTCTAATGCTCCTAATAAACCTCTGAAACCTTCATAGAACAGCTGCTTTTGTAATGAAACTTTTAAACCCTAGGCGTTGACATGCCCATAATAAAATGACTATATTTCTGTAGCCACAGTCTATTTGATTACCTTTGGTAAATATTCAGAGGAACCCTTGTGAGATTTGCTTAGATAGTATATATGTTGATGAAGTGTAAATGAACATGGCACACTGTAAAAACTGGGTTTTGTTCTTCTGGAAAAAAGTTATTTTTAGGCTGAATACCTCTTTGGGGGGAAAAAAACTACTGCATCTTCAATCCTCAATTAAATCATAGTTCAACATCTTGACATTATCTGTACAAAGTTGATTCCAATAAACTGAAAAGCAACAATATTATAGAAGTTTTTATGCAGAAACTTCGGGCGATGTCTTCAAAATGGCACAATTGGACTAGGGATGTGAGAAAATATCGATACGCCGACATATCGCGATATTTTATGTCACGATATTGTATCGATATTCAAATGCAATGTTTTTTTGTTTTGTTTAATGATGAGTGATTTTTGAAGTAAAGTTAGAAGTATGACCTCTAGTTGGAGGCCGTTTTAACCTTCTTGGTTCCAGCGGATCAACTAGATAAAATAAAACTGGGTCCGTCTGTCACAATATAACGTATTACTCATAGTATCGCAATATATTCTATCGTCTCCCCTGTATCGTGATACATATCGTATCAGCAGATTTATTACCAATGCACTTCCCTCCTTCTGTGACAACAGGTGAAGAGGTTCAGGCAGTATGAAGACTGCAGAGCCGGTTAACGGTTCGTCGCGTTAAAATAATTAGCGTTCCACCTACAGAGTCGCTCTGCCATTACACCCAAGTGCACTTCTGTGTTCAGTGCTGCCCCCTGGTGTCAGGACATGGCAGTGGCTGGAAAATCTGTTCAGAGTTCCTGATTTAATGATCAAATGTTAACTGATGCCCCGTTTAACCTCTTTACTCTGAGTTATTGCGGGTCATCTTTCCCTAAATATTGGCCGACCTATGTCGTCTAGAATGTCTAGATCTACTTTCTCTATTAGCTGTTTTTTTTCTTGTTTTAGTTTCATGAAGTTTAGAGCAGAGCCGAGAAATGACCAACCCCTGCAGGGACGCTAAAGCTCATTTAATTCCTCCTCTCTTTCTGTCTGTCTTTCTTTTCTTTCTTTCAGTGCCTCTGGAACCAACATTGTTGCCATTGATAATAAAATTGAACAGGCAATGGTAAGTCATTCATTCACCCAATGTGTTCTCTAGAAGATTGTTTTCTTTTCAAATTAAAAGCATATGCATGTACATCTCCAGTTAGAATGTCATTCAAAATGTCATGTATTTCTTTACAGAAAGTGAAATCTGCCACCTATTTAGACCCATTTAACCCCGTGTGAAATATTTCCAGGCCTTTCGTTTCTGTTATTGTAGATGATTATGGTTTTTACGGCTGACATCTTTTGTGCATCTTTTTCTCCACAGTTTTTCCTTCCAATGAACTTTCTCCACATACCTTTTGTGCATGACCCTCCATGTTGGGGGAGGTGGGATGTCAATAACTATGCTGGACCAGTGTTTTCCAACCCTGCTCCCTCGGGCCTCGCTTTCTGCATGTTTTAGATGTTTCCCTGCTTTTCAGCACACCTGGTTTCAGTTGATGGCTGATTAACAGGCGTTTGCTGACGGGCAATAATCTGAATCGGGTGTGTTAAAGCAGGGAATCTTCTAAAACATGCATGGCGGTGTGCCCCGAGGACCAGGGTTGGAAAACGGTGTGTTGGACTACTGTCGAGTCAGCATCGTTCCTCATGATCATAACACCATGTAGTGGTTTCCAAGCTGTTTTTTGTTTGTTTTGTTCCCTTTTTATATCTTTTAAAACCCTTTTTTTAATTTGTACTTTTTCAACAATAAACTAAACAGAATATTTGAATTAAATGGACAAAGTCATCAGAGTCTTGCAGAAAATGGATCTGCCAATTGCTGTAGATATAAAACATCCCATCTTTGACCTTTTAATAATAGAAAGATGTACATTTTCCATTTATTGTGGCCAAAATAGTTTCTTCCAAAATGTTTGTACAAAGATTAATAAATAGGTGGGCAAAAGTTTTTATTTTTTGTCTTTGTTACATTGTAAAAGAAACATAATTTTGGGTTCTTGTTAGCCGTACGCTCGCTGTAATCACCTTAATGAACAAGGAGTTGCGTGAAATATATTAAGGTGTGCAATGAATTTGTCAGGGGTTCTGGTTTTTGTGTTGAATCATTCAAATAAGTCGTCTTGATGTGTTCTCTAGGACCTGGTGAAAAGCCATCTGATGTATGCAGTGCGTGAGGAGGTGGAGGTCTTAAAGGAGCAGATCAAGGAGCTGTTTGAGAGGAACTCTGTGCTGGAGAGGGAGAACGCCGTGCTGAAGTCTCTGGCCAACAGCGAGCAGCTGTCTCAGTTGTCGGTTCAGCCGGGGGCCGCCGCCGCCGCTACCCCCGGCTCCACCTCTGCCCCCGGCCTCCAGCAGCTCCATCCCCAGCTCCAGACTCAGCTCGACTCTGGCCAACAGCAGCAGCCCAACGTCACCTCTGCTTGAAGTGCAGCTGCCCTGCTTTGCTCAGGGCAGAAACACAGAAGAGCATCTCCTTGTACAACTTAAGATAATTAGTATATGTGAAATTAAAAAGAAAAACAAACTGTCCTTAGCCACCAGCTTGCCCACAAAGGTGTGTGTGTGTGTGTGTGTGTGTTAGCAAGCGAGACTGTGAACAGGTTTTGGAATGTATGCGTGCGTCTGTACTGCGGGCCTTTCCAGTGTTAATGCAATCATCCAGGGCGAGAGAGAGGCTTACAGTAAGTGTGTCGGAGGGTGGGGGGTGTCAGGCAGGCTGGGCGGGCTTTTCATCTTCCAGCACCGGTTAACTTCTGGTTCTGTTCCTGTGATCCCTGATCAGGACACGCCAGAACCAGATCTAACCTCACAGCCCAGCCTGATACCCGCTCAGGGTGCAAAGAGGGGTTAAGCTCGTGGAGGAGACGGACGTGGGAATAGAAAAAAGTGACTTTAAAAAAAAAAATGAGACAGAAGGAGAGGCGGGGGCTGTTTTATGTCGAGATCCAAGAACTGGGATTGTCTTTATTTGGTTAGGTTTTCCTCGGAGCGCCGTCACGTCGCATCCATCAGTCCTTCGGAGTTCTACTGTTATTAGTGTTTATTTATTACAGGGCTGCTAGTTCCACAAACGAACAATGTCATGAAACCTGTTAAACAGTCGCCCGATGACTCGTCTCTTCTTCTGCTTTGTTTCAGTGTTTGTTTGTTTTTTACAGCTCAGCCACACTTCCCAGGCTGCCCCTCTGTGAAGACGAATACAATGTAGGCAAAAGAAAGAAAACAATTCTGACAAATGTTTTAACACTAACTCAGATATCACGCTGCAATTGCCAATTCATAGCTTGAGCTTGATTGAATGTACATTTTTGTATAGTTATAAAGTATTCTTCGCCCTCGAAGGGGCGACAGCACCTGTCGACGTGAGATGTTAATATAAGCCAGCAGAGGGAGGGGGCAGTTGAAGAAAATCCAGTTATTTGATCTTAAAGTGAATTTAAGAGTATTACCATGCCCCCTTCCCTCCCCACCCCCCCTTTTTTTAGCTTTCGATTTTATCTCCGCTGGTTTTCCTGTGGGAAGTGGGGCCAATGGATGGAGGGATGGATTGAGGGAGGGAGGGAGGGGGGGGGGGAAGAAGCTGTGAAATCACCCAACATACTTCAACGTACGTCAACCAAAGATTAAAAGCTGTGTAAATCGATCCTCTGGAGATGCGCACATGTTTTTTCTTTCTTTTTGTTACTTCCTCCTACACAGAAATAGTTTTGTTGAAGTTCAGCATGTGTTGCATGATCTGTAACCTTCAAACCACTGTCTTACCTCATTTTATTCAGCACTCTTGTAAGATAGTCTGAACAGTTTAAATTGGGGGGGTTCTGTTGCCGGGCAGCGAGTTGAAAATAAATCCTTGGGTTGCCGACACTAGTTGCAGAAAAAAAAAAATGAAGTGAGCCATGTTTTTGTTCATTTAAATGGTGTTTGAATTTCATATGCCAATAGTTTTGTTACTTTGCAAAATTTTATTGTATTTAAATAAAAGCAATATTCCGATTCCAAGATGTCATTTAACTCTCTGCAGGGGCCGTGTGGCGCTGCTCCTATTTGAGAGTCCCATACAGTGAGGCAAAAAAAATCTTTGGCAGCCACCGATTGTGCAAGTTGTCCCACCTAAATGAAATAAATAAGATCACTGACAATCTAACTTGACCTGGGGCTCCATGCAAGATCTCACCTTGTGGGGTACCATGATCTAGAGAACGGAGGAAACCAGCCAGGACTACATGGGGGGAACTGGGACCACAGTAAAAAAAGGTTACTATTAGTAACACACTACATCATGGATTAAAATCCAGCCTTGATCGAAAGGTCCCCATGCTTAAGCCACCACATGTCTGGGTCCGTCTAAAGTTTGCCAGAGACCATCTGGCTGATCCAGAGGAGGATTGGGAGAATGACGTGTGATCAGATGAGACCAAATTAGAAATCTGTGGTATAAACGCCACTCGCCGTGTTTGGAAAGGGAAGAATGCTAAGTTGCATCCCAAGAACACCATACCTACTGTGAAGCATGGAGGTGGAAACATTATGCTTTGGGGCTGTTTTTCTGCAAAGTGGACAGGACGACTGATCGGTATTAAGGAAAGGATGAATGGGGCCATGAATTGTGAGATTTTGGGTAAAAACCTTCCATCAGTGAGAGCATTAAAGATGAAACGTGGCTGGATCTTCCAGCATGACAGTGAAACCCAAACATATCGACTGGGCAACGAAGGAGAGGTCTACGTAAAAAGCCTTTCAAGGTTCTGAAGTGACCATGCCAGTCTCCAGACCTCAATCCAATAGAGAATCTGTGGAGGAAGTTGAAAGTCTGTGTTGCCCAGCAACAGCCTCAAAACATCACAGTTCTAGAGAAGATCTGCATGAAAGAATGGGCCAAAAAAGCAGCTACAGTGTGTGAAACACCTGGTGAAGGAAATGTTTGACCTCGGTCATTGCCAACCAGGGAAACTTTACAAAGGATTGAAGTGAACTTATGCACAATCAGTGGCTACCCAATACTTTCTTTGCTCCACTTTATACATGTTTGACCAGGGTTATTTACCTCCACTTGACCCCTGGATTTCACGAGTCTCAGCAGATAAAAATAACATAATGATGAAGCTTGTGTACAAACAAGAGGTCTCACTTCAACATAAACTATAGGTGTGTTTCTCATGAATTTCTGGTTAAAACAAGCTTGTTCTTCATTCAGTAAAGTTACTTGCTGTGGGTGGAGTAGCCAGAACTTTTACTAATAAGAGTAGCAATACTTCATAAAAATATGACTCCAGTAAAAGTAAATAGTATGACGTAGTAAAACTATTCCTAAAAGTTTTTTTTTCTTCTCCAGAAAGTTACTTGAGTAAATGTAACTAGTTACTCCCCACCTCTGCATGTCTGAAATGTGTCCATTCATGATCCAGGTCCAGACTTTAAACCGTCTCTAGCGGGTAGACATCTCTGTTCTCCCACCATCAGTATCAGTGTTGTTCATTTAGAAGATTTGATCACTTCAACCTGTTCCTTTTCCAGACTGAAATAATAAAAAACCCAGCATCTAAGTGCTTCTGGGGATTTAGATTATACAATCAATTCAATGAAAAATGACTATTGATCCCGGAGGGAAATTAATTGGAACTCATATTACATCATTTTCTTCAAAGAGTTGTTAGATGCCAATAGCTGTGGACAGGAAGGATCGCAGTCTGCATTGCAGCGGTGGTTTTGAAGCCTCTGTCTGAAGACGGACGTTTTCTTGACTTTATGAAGACTCGTCTCCAGAGGTTCCACAGTTGTTCCCCAGAACAGAACCAGCCTTCTTTATCGGGTTCTTGAGCCTTTTTAAGTCCCTGGCTGATGCTGCTACCCCAACAGATGATGGATGAAGAGATTACACTCTCCACAACAGACTTGTAGAAGATCTGCAGCATCTTGCTGCAAACCTTGAAGGACCTAAGCTTCCTCAAGAAGTACAGTCTGCTCTGTCCCTTCTTGTAGACGGCTTCACTGTTCAGTCTCCAGTCCAGTCTGTTGTCAAGGTGAACTCCAAGGTATTTATACTCCTCAACCACCTCCACTTCTTCTCCCATGATGCAAACAGTGTTTGACTTATCCCTGTTTCTTCTGAAATCTACAATCATGTCATTTTGTTCACATTGAAGACAATCATCTCCACACCATGCCACAAAGCTTCTTGACCATGCCTGACGCATCCAACAAGTGCCGAGTCAGAGTGCTTCTACAGGCTCAAATGTATATGTTCACCCCTACTTATATTTGATTATTTGTCCCAGGGAATCCTGTACTGTTTGTAGCAATCAAGCTTTAGCAGAATTCTACCTGCATATTTGACCAGAATTAGTAGAGATCATTTAAATTAGCTGGTTTCCTGGGAGGGAGTAGAGTTCAAGGCTATTTACCGGTTTTTTTTTTCCTGAATGGCTAAAACACATTTTTGGAAACCATCCATTTTCTCAAAACCTTAAACGCAAATCCAAATCGTAAAACCTCAGGCTTTTCTGTCAAAACCAAACTGCCACCTCAAAATCAGTCATGGTGTGTTCAAAACCAAACAATGCGTTAAACTCATACACCACAGAAGATTCGTTAGACGCTACATCAAATAATTGAAGACAGCATCCAGGGCGTGTAGTAAAGGGGACATGATGTGCATATTTCACTTTTTCCAACCTTTTGTGTTGCCATTTGGGTATCTGCTGCCTGTATAAACACTCCAAGCATGAATACAAACCATGTATCCATTTTTATTCTTGCAAATGTTTGCTGTCAGAAATCCTGCGCTTCTACAAGTGCCTTATTGTGACGTCACAATAAGGGTAATTTGCATATAACCACCCCTCACACCAAATCCAATTCCATGCCATTATAATGTGTTCTATATGGAGGACTATTCCTGCCAAAAATTACAAAAATAAATGAATACACAAACTACAGTTGGAAATTAGGTAAATAATGTGTAAGTAAACAAATACACGCGTGAGCAAAACGGGGGTAAAGTAAATAGATATGAGGAAATTAAGTTGAACATAAGTAAATGTGGAAATATATATTTTTTTTAACGATTATGTATGTCCACATTTATTTACTTGTTTCCGATTGTATTTCTTTCCACATTTATTTTTCAATTTTGGCAGGATCTGTCGCAAACCGGCAGCCTAGTAACAAGATGGGTGGGCGTGGTCTGCAGCCGCTAATTTGCATGAAAGTGACAGAGCCCTCTGACTGAACCGCTCACTCTGAAAGGGACTGAAATAGTTCAGAATTGAGCTGGTCAGATCGTTTTATATTAACGCCTTTGTGCAAAGAACATGTTTTGGACAGACCATTAAAACTAAAAACACCAAAGTAAAAAGCACATTACCGTAATTCACAGATTCACAATAGTGTAATATAGTTTATAGCCAGTGTTTATAGTTTACTATACAAGTGTAAAAAAATTGTTTAGTGACTAAGAATGTGTTCAAGTTTCTGGGAAAAAAAACAACGTATTTGAATTTTGCTATCTGTTTCCAAAAACCTAAACCGTGTTTAAGATTTTGCCAAACCGAAAAAATAAAGTTTACACGGAAAAATGTGATTTAGAGAATGGAGTTTAGTGTTTTAGCAATTCAGAGAAACTGTAACGTTAGCCTGCTTGGATCCCCGATTTGTTTCCCTCATCTGACCCGAACGGTAAAATTAGTTGGGATGTTGAGGAACAACCCAGTGCGCAGGAAGAATAGGAAGCAGATCATGAAGGAAGCTTCTGGTCCAAAGTAAAAAATATACAAATCGACACCTTCAAGCAGGACTGATACTTGCAGCCGTCCATGTAAACAAGCCGGAGGTTTTCTGGAGCAAAATGTCAACCAAACAAACAAAAAAAAATAGATCGGCAGTACTTAAAAACGCTGCAGTGGATAGAACGCATCTACCTTTCTGAGATGTGCGCCACCTAGTGTCTACTTTGTTGTCCACGCTGAACATTTTTCCACAAGACTTGAGATTTAAATGGTTGAGCAAAACAGCCAGAATGAACGGAGGCGTCGACCTGACACTTAAAAAAAAAAAGAGGCATTGTTCCAGCTGTCCAGCACGGGGGTGGCTGCCTCATGCTGAGGGTTTCTTATGTGTTAAGTTGATGAAATGAAGTTAAAGAACTTCCTCAGAATTGTTCAACTTCCCCTTCGAACAGCTAGATGGTTAAAATAGACCGTTCTACAACGGGTGGGCTTCAGGAGACAACAGGATTAAAAAGGATAGAAGGAAGGAACAAACGAAAAGGGTGAAAGGACAAGGTAAAGAGCAAAAGGTAGCAATGAAGGATGGATAAAAAACATACAATTCTGGAGATGAAGATATTTTCTTTTCTTATTTCTGCTGATCTGGAAAATACTGAAATCGAATCAGAGACTTTTCCAGACCGCGTAGAAACCCTGACATCCACCGTTTAGCATCCGATGGCTTTAAATGATCAGGTCCGATTTTATATTCTGCAGTTTAAGAAGATTTAAAAAGGAAAGTCTGAGTCATGATCCCTCATCAGAATCAGACTTTAAAGTATTTTATTTAAAGAACTTACAAAACTCAAGTCAGAAAAAAACGTGTCTTCCACACACAGTCATGTTCTCTGAAAAAAAAGAAAAAAACTTTTTAAAAAGTGTTCATGATGTTTTAACAGTTCCGAGTCAGAACGGGGAGAAGAAAAAAAACAAAAAAAACATAAATATTCCCCGGCACTGAGCAGTCACAACACATAAAGCTGAAAACACCGACAGGGACGAGAAATGGGAGAGTCTTCTGATGACACCGAGCAGGTGAGATGAATCCCGCTGATCTGTCCCAGGTTGGACTTCCCTCTCATTAGTGACATCACGGCGTCTCGGCACGGTCCCGTCCTTTGGGTGGGCTTCTCTATAGAGCAGGAAGGAGGAGCTCCTGGGCGGGCCCCCCGCCCCCCCCACCAATCGGAGCTTCATGCTGGCTAACCCACGGTGACAAACCTGCTGCCTCTGCTGCTCTGCGCCGTGGCAACGCGCCGCTCTTTGAGGATACGGAATCGCTCGTTCAGAGTCATCGACGTTTGCTGGGGAAACAGAAAACCAGAGGGTTGACCCCAGGGGAGAATCACCTGCAGGAACAAACCCAAACGTCTTCTCACCGGCTTCCCGACGCTGTTGATGTCAAACTGGAGCGGGACTCCTTTAGGGACCTTCTTCTCCTCCGTCTCCACTTTGACAGGAGCCAGGCTGACAGGCGGCGGGTGTAGTGTCCATGCAGTAGGGGGCCTACGAACAAGGAGAACACAGGCGCCGTTGGAGGTGGAGGGCGTGTATGAAACGTCATCCCTCCACTGAACTTTCTACTTGAAGAGGTGGGGCTGAATGCTTACTCAGGTTGAGTCCTGGCTGTTGGGTTGTCAATCGACACGGTCAAGATTCCACTGCCGGCTGTGGATGTGCGCCACCTAGCGGGCAAACAGGAGAGCCGTCTCGTACGTACAGGACATACAGAGCCTGGAACGGCAAACATCACCTTCCTCCTCCTCCTGTGTGAATAAACGTGCTGTGGACACTTACTGGTGTGCTCTGGCTGGAGGAGTGAGAGGATCCGGCTTCTGAACCTGGGCTTGCACCTGCCGAGCATAAAGAGAGCGTCGGATACAGAGGTCTGATTGAATCGGCGTAGGAGAGACACTACGCACCTTGAGCCCTCTGCGAAACAGGAACGTGGCCTGGCGAGCCTCCCTCTGCGTCTGCTGGACCGGCGGCAGCGCTCTGCAGACGGGAAAGCACAAGCCGTGGAAACGGTCGGGCGGCACCGATCGACCGGCACGCGTTCACGCCGAGGCTGTCGGGTCTTACCGTCGGCGGAGCTGAAAGGGTCTTCTGGACGACGTCGGGTTCTGGCCCCTCTGTGGGTCGGGCTGCCGGTACGGCCGCCTCGGAGCCTCCGGCCCCCCGTACTGGGCCTCGGAGCGCTGAATGAAGGGCCTCGCTCTCTGTCGCGCTCTCTGGGAAAAGAGGTGAAGGGAGGATGATTCTTCAAAGCAAAGTTTTTAAGAGGAGCATCTCAACGCATCAGATCAACAGAAAGAGAAGAGAAAAAAAGGATTTTCAACACAATGTTTCATCTTTCCCAGCCTGACCCCCCACCAAGAGCCCCAAAAGCTCCTCTTTAAAGAAGCTGGCTGTTCACAGAGCGCTGTATTCAAGCATAGTAACGGAAAGTTGAGTGGAAGGAAAAATGGTGGTACCAAAAGGTGAAGAGACCTTTTATAGGAGTGTGAAGCAAACCTCAGGAGTTTGGGGGAGATGGCCAGCAACTGTCACGCTCCTTGTGTTAAAGTAGGGCTGGGGAAAAAAAATCTTTCATGATAACATTTTCATCAGTGAGAAAAAAATATATATATATATATATGATGATGTAACATTCCCTGCTACTATTTAAAGATACCAGGTTATTTCTGAATGAAAGATTTATTCTCAAAAAGTTGAACATGTCATCGGACAAACTGTTTTGGAAAAATTAAAGGTTAGGGCTGGGTAATATATGGATTAAAAATTGTTTGATTTTTTTCAAGCTAAATTCAGTTTTTGTTTTGAATCGATTTCTCTCCCCCCTTTCTATTCCAAAAAAGAAATTACACATTTTTTTTCAAACATGCTTTTATTTTAATCATCCTTTCTTGGCGTTGACCGGAATAAACACCTGCTGTAAAACATGATGGAAGGACTTGGGTGGAGTGACATCACTTTAAACTATGGAAACCCAAGAGATGAATTGGGGAAAGTCCTCTTTCGACATTCTCCATATTAAAAAAATAAAATAATTCAACCTTCATAAGTAGAAAAAAATATTGCCCAGCCTTATGTTAAAGCCACTCCTAAACCACAGACATCAGAGGGATCTTACCTGGGCAGAGGAGGAAAAAAATGATTTGACTGTTGTCTAAAATCAACTTTTTAGTTGTTTCAGTCAGTGACGATTTAAGGAGCCCCAACCAGGTACAGATACACATGCTGTACACTACATACACATTATTTCAGAGGAAAAAAAGTGGATTTAAGTAATCTTATTTTTCATCAGCTTTAAAAAGGCATAATCATCAAATTTACCTGAAATAAAAGCCTGAAATATTGAGTAGGGAACATAAGTATTTGAACACCCTGGGATTTTCTCCCACTTAGAAATTATGGAGGGGTCTGAAATTCACATTGTAGGTGCATTTCCACTGAGAGACAGCATTTTAAAAAAATAATCAAGAAATCCCACTGCACATACGCATTTCAACAAACACCTGGCAATACGCAAGAATTCTGGCTCTCACAGACCTGTTACTGTGCCTTTAAACAGTCCACAACTCCACTCCACTAATTCATCTAAATTAGTAGCACCAGTCTGATGATAGTTAAAGACTCCTGTCCACCCCACAGTCTGTAAGACTCCAACTACTACCATGGTGTTCAGACTCTCTTGAATTGATCTTGTTTTCTCTGTGCTGAGGCCTCTCTAAGTTATTTTAACACACAAGCACACTAAAACACACGTTTTGTGGTGGTGTACTTTTTGTTTTGGGAACTCCTGGTGCTTCACACAGTTTTTCTTGGGGTGGTAAGGTCTCGCTAGCTCAGTTAGCTTAGCTTCATTGCGGCTATGGCTACTCTTCTTTCTCCTGTCTCTAACTCTTCTCTTCTCTCTTGCTCTCTCTGTCAGATGTTTAGTTACTTCCCTGCCTCCTTTAGTGATAATGGTAACTGTAATAAATGTAATATTTTTGTAGCCTTGGAGGCGAGGGTATCAGAATTAGAAGCACGGCTCCGCGCTGTTGAAAAACCAGCAGATAGCCGAAGCCCATTAGCCAGCGCAGAGCCAACAAGGATAGAACCCCCTAGCCGTCCTCCGGCTGGGTGACTGTACGTAGGAAGCATAGTTCTAGGACCCAGCCCCCGGGCCGCCACCAACCGGTCCGCGTTTCTAACAGATTTTCCCCGCTCAGCGACACACCCGCTGAGAAGCCGACCCTGGTAATTGGCAGCTCCATAGTCAGAAACGTGGCATTAGAGACACCACTGACCATAGTCAGTGGTGTCTCTAATGCAGAGTCGTAGTTTAACCCACCTCTCTGCTGCTTCTGTACTGTTACCCACCCATTACCCTATAGAAACAGTGTCTTGCCCACAGCCAAAATTAAATGGATTAAAAGTTAAGCCAACAAAAGCAAATTATGGAAATCTCATAAAGATAAATACGACTTTGACTGAACAGAAAAATAAATCTATTAAATGTGGTTTATTAAACATAAGATCTCTCTCCTCAAAGACTTTGTTAGTAAATGACTTGATTTGTGATAATCACACTGATTTCCTTTGTCTCACAGAAACCTGGTTGCAGCAGGAGGATTATGTCAGTATAAATGAGTCAACTCCTTCCAGTCATTTAAATTTTCACATTCCTAGAAATTCTGGGCGAGGAGGAGGAGTTGCCACCATTTTCCGTTCTGATTGACTAATTAGTCCCAGACCAATTGATAGCTACAGTTCTTTTGAACATCTGACCCTTAATTTTCCTCATCCGAGTTGCAAAACATTAAGACCATTTTTGTTTGTGGTTTTGTATCGTCCACCAGGCCCTTACTCTCAATTCTTGGATCAGATCTCACATTTTTGATCTGATTTAGTATTAAATACTGATAGGGTTATTATAGTGGGGGACTTCAATTTTCATGTGGATACTGAAAGTGATAGCCTAAATGCAGCCTTTAGTGCTATTTTAGACTCAATTGGCTTTACTCAAAAAGTACAGGGATCGACCCACTCGGGCAAACACACTTTGGACCTTGTACTGACATACGGTATTGAGTGTAAGGAAATAACAGTCCACCCACATAACCCGGTCCTGTCTGACCACTTCTTGATAACTTTTGAATTTACTTTAGCTGACCATCTTTAATGTGAAATAAAATTTCATTATAGTAGAGCTTTATCAGACAATGCTGAAACAATTTTTAAAGAATCTGATCCATTCTTACTTTCCTCAGTGTCTCAGGGTAACACAGTGGATGGCTATCTATCTATCTATCTATCTATCTATCTATCTATCTATCTCTAACCCTCCAGAAATTGATGGTCTGGTTCACAGCGTTACGTCCTCATTGCGTTTGGCATTAGATAGTGTAGTGCCTTTAAAAAAGAAAGTGGCTAGCCATAGGAGGCTGACTCCTTGGTTTAACGTAGAGTTGCGTACTTTAAAGCAGAATACTAGGAAGTTGGAGAGAAAATGGTGCTCTACACACCAAGAGGATTCCTATTTAACCTGGAATAACAGTCTACTGCTGTATAAAAAGACCCTTCGACAAGCTAGAACAGCATATTTTTCATCATTATTAGAGGCGAATAAAAACAATCCTAGGTTTCTTTTTAGTACAGTTGCCAAACTTACACAGTCATAGCTCTGTTGAGCCAACTATTCCCCCAGCTCTTAGCAGTGATGATCATATGGGATTCTTCATAAATAAAATTAATTCTATTAAAAATAAAATCATTGGCATCCTCCCAAACAGGATTACTTCTTCCTCAGTAAATGACGCAGCATCGGAAAGAACTGTAGAACCTAATTTGTGCTTAGGCTGTTTTGATTCAGTCGAGCTTTCGGAATTATCAAAAATGTTAGCCTCATCTAAACTTTCAAGTTGTATGTTGGACCCAATCTCAACCAAATTATTTAAAGAAGTGTTCCATTTGGTTCCTGGCCCCATTTTGGATATGATGAATCTATCCTTAGTAAACGGATACGTACCACAGGAATTTAAAATAGCTGTAATTAAACCTTTACTCAAGAAACCTTCCCTTGATCAAGATGACTTAGTGAATTACAGACCTATATCTAACCTTCCTTTCTTATCCAAAGTCCTTGAGAAAATTGTTGCTAATCAAGTCTGTGGGCATATAAACAGTAACGAGCTGTTTGAAGAGTTTCAATCAGGTTTTAGAACTCATAGCACTGAAACAGCACTGGTGAAGGTTACTAATGATATTCTCATGGCCTCAGATAATGGACTTGTGTCTGTTCTGGTTTTGTTAGATCTCAGTGCTGCTTTTGACACAGTCGATCATAATATTCTCTTAGAAAGGCTTGAACATGTTGCAGGGATCAAAGGAACAGCATTAGGCTGGTTTAAATCATAGTGTCTGATAGATTCCAGTTTGTTCATCTAAATGATCAATCTTCTTCACTCTCAAGGGTTACTGGTGGAGTTCCACAGGGTCCTGTGCTTGGACCAATTCTGTTCACCATATATATGCTCCCAATTGGTAGAATCATTAGACAGCATGGGATAAATTTCCACAGCTATCCCGATGATACACATCTATATGTATCCATAAATCCTGATGAATCCAGTCAGTAGGGTAGATTACAGGCATGTCTGGAAGACATAAAAACTATAATATAATATATATAATATAATACTATAAATAATAATGTAGGGAACCTCTACGTTATTTTTGACCGAGACTTGACATTTAAATCCCATATTAAACAGGTTTCTAGGATTTCTTTCTTTCACCTCCGGAATATTGCTAAAATTAGAAACATCCTGTCCAGGAGTGATGCTGAGAAACTAGTCCATGCATTTGTTACCTCAAGGCTGGACTACTGTAATTCTTTACTATCAGGAAGTCCACAAAATGCCATTAAAAGCCTTCAGTTGATCCAAAATGCGGCAACAAGAGTTCTGATGAATATTAAAAAGAGAGATCACATTTCTCCTGTTTTAGCTTCCCTTCATTGGCTCCCTGTTAAATCCAGAATAGAATTTAAGATCCTTATTCTTACATACAAAGCCCTTCGCTCTCAGACTGCAGGTTTACTTGTAGTTACTAGGATTTCTAAAAGTAGAATGGGAGGCAGATCTTTTAGTTATCAGGCTCCTCTCCTGTGGAACCAGCTCCCAGCTTTAGTCCGTGAGGCAGACACTCTGTTTACTTTTAAGGCCAGGCTTAAAACTTTCCTTTTTGATAAAGCTTATAGTTAGAGTGGCTAAGGTCATCCTGAGCTATCTCTGTAGTTATGCTGCTATAGGCTTAGACTGCTGGAGGACAGACTTACCAATTTTCTGTACTCTGCTACTTCCTTTTCTCCTACTACTCTCCAGTTGTATTACAGTACATTCTGTTATTTCGACTGTTAACTTTGTGTTCTCTCAGTGTTTTTCTCTCCATAGAAGATATACCTGGTCTGGTATCCTGCTTGGCTGCAATGCCCAGTTGGACGGGGGGCATCGACTGGGATGATGCTCCCAGTAACTGAACATCCACTGTGTCCTGTTATCAACTTTTTACTTTCTGTAACATAGAAAGTTCTCTTATATCAGATCTTCTGTTCTTTCTGTGTTTCTGGTCTGTCTTCTCAAACCCCCGGACAGTCGTGGCAGATGCCCACTCCTACTGAGCCTGGTTCTGTTGGAGGTTTCTTTCTGTTAAAGGGGAGTTTTTCCTCTCCACCGTCGCTACATGCTTGCTCAGTATGAGGGATTGCTGAAGGATTGCTATGGTTGGAAAGTCTGCATCAACGGGGCCCAACCTCACGCCAATGACTGACGCAATCTGCTGGGATTCCTTAAATAGGAAACTTTTTAACTGATTGGAATGTTTGTATAAATGTATTGAAATGACTTCTTGTTAAGTGCCTTGAGATGACATCTGTTGTGAATTGGCGCTATATAAATAAACTGAATTGAATTGAATTTCCAGGGCCTGGAAATTTGATTTTCAAATTCCGTGACTTTTCCAGGTTATTCATGACTGTACAAACCCTGTAATATACTAAATTGAGCAAGTTCATAACGTCAGGAATATATTTAACATTAGCATTTTAGCTGATTTTGACTTAAAAGCTACATGTAACATGTTGAATGGATTAGGTTAATATCCTACATTTAACATTTTAACTAAAATTTCCAGGATTTCTCAACCATTAAACACAAATTTAGCCAATCCTTGAAAGTTCTGCACATCTTGCAATATTATCCAATCATCGCAACTTTAACGCATGTTTGACCATGACCGTGTTGGTTGGCATTTGCAAACAAATATTACTGGTAAGGTCCGTTCTATAGGCTACAGTTTCCTCATTCTCTACATGAAAGTGGAGGTAAGTTATTTTGCACCCTATGCAATACTGTGGTCCAACACAAACGGAAGTTATAGAATGACTAAACATTTTGACAGATTACCATTCACATCCCTGGCCCGATTTGGTGCAGACGCTCAGGCATTTTCAACTTTACACACGGCAAGGAGTACATAAAAAGAGATTGCCATGAGAGCCTCTGAGCGTCGACTCAGACCTGTACGCTGTTCTCTATACATCTTGCTATGCGGGAGCCGAAAGCGCGTCAGCGAGAGGTGCGGCTGATCACAGATGCGCTCCAAAGAGCCCGGTCTTGTGCCAACCACAAGTGCAAAAGCGGGACGAACCTCCAGGTGAAATGAGGAAAACGGCTCGTTCAGAGAGTCTTCCCGACTCCTGATCTCTGCTATTGGAAAAATGTTCCATCATTTCAACACTTTGGCTGAAAAGGCCCTGGTCAGTCTCCAGTTGGGCAGCAGAGCACGGACTCAGCATCTAGAACAACATCAAGTTGGGAGACAATGGGTAAACTGTTCATATTATAAGTGCGATGGTTTCATTTTAGTTTTTAAATGTAGTTTCTGGGGCCAGAGTAAGTGGTTTTTGTCACTGGGGGGAAAATGTTACATGTAATAATCTGCTTGACGCTCATTCTCTGTTCAACCTCTTCAAATTGAAGATTAATTAAAATGAATCAAAATAAAAGCTATAGAATGTCATCATCATTTCTAAAACATTATGAGTAAAATAGATTATGACTGGATTTGTTGGTCAAAATGACAAAAATACCGTCTCAATCAGCTTGCAGTATTTTTGCTTTTTTTTTTTCTACCATTATTATTTATTCATGTATCATTTTATGTTGTGTATTGAATTTGCACCTCTTAAGTTCATGCATTTTTTTATTTTATAATGTTTTCATACTTTAAGAGAAACCCAAACTTTTTTTTATTGGCACCCATCATTTCAGACAACTCTAAGCATTTGTGCACATGAACTTTTATTTTTGTCAATACAATTTTATTTATTTATTGTATTCAAATTTTAGAGTACGTGGTTGCATTTATTGTTGTGTCCGCTCAAGTTGTGATGACTTTGAGAAATATTCTGTATTTCTTGAATTACTTGTCCAAGACCACTTATATTGTTTTTGTATTCCAAAGTTCTATGAACTGGGAATTGTTCTTTTCTTTTTGTCTTCAAGCAATAAGCAACAACTTGATGAGCGCAGCTCTGGGTGGTGACGTGTTCATTCAGTGCACTTATTACATTTATGGGTTGTTGTTGTTTTTTACATTTCAGAATGTGACATTTTTTAACTGATTTTTTTGTGTGTTTTGAAACAATATTCAAGTGATTTTGTGAAAAAGAAAATCACAAATAAAAACATTGCAACTTATGTTGCAACTTTTCATAGAAGTGGGTGCAACATCAGGCCTTTTAGGCCGAAACAATCAAAAAAAAAAAAAGAATTGCCACAAAATCCTGGAGGGACTGGTTAGCATGAGTACACCTGTGTTGCTCAACATGCTAGTGAAAACTAACTTGCTAACGTTTTAGCCAACAGTGATATAACAGTTATACTTAACATAGGCCTACTGAATTAAGGAAGGTAATGTTGGTCAACATGCTACTGTTAGTATTTTAGCTAGCCTTAACATTTCAGCTAATTTTAGCTTAGCTACTGTTGGCACTAAATGGGGTAATTAAATGTTAACATGCTAGTAATAGCCAACATTCTGACGACAGCTTCTGAGTTAAAATTAGCATTTTTGCTATCATCAAATACATCAAAGTTATACTTAAAAAAAACTGAATGGCGTAATTAAGTGTTAGTCAATATGCTAGTGATAGCCCACATGCTAACAGCAACAGTTTAGTTAACATTTTAGGTCATTTTGACCTGAAAGCTACAGTTGACATATTGAATGGATTAGGTTAATAGTAGTCAACTAAAAACGGCATATTTATGCTCTAATTATATAAAAAAAGATAACTAGCCTTGACATTTCAACTAATTTTAGCTTAGCTACTGTTAACACTATATGGCGTAATTAAATGTTAGTCAATATGCTAGTGATAGCCCACATGCTAACAGTAGCAGTTTAGTTAATATTTTAGCTCAATTTGACTTAAAAGCTACAGTTGACATATTGAATGGATTAGGTTAAAAGTAGTCAACTAAAAAAGGCATATTTATGCACTATTTTTTTTTTTAAGATACAAAAAACGGACTAATTTTTGTAATAAGCCTAGTCGTGCATGAGGTAACCCTAGTCCTGGAATGTTTAGCATGATGGGGAGGAACGCTTCAATGTGCTGAAAGAAGCGGTTACTTTTCAGCAGTCTGTCGCTTTAAACTGAATCGTTCATACATATTCTAAAAGCTTCTATAAACGTGTTTTAGATGAACACAGCAAGGGGCTTCATATATGCAATGCTCGATGTTTTGAAAACAAGTATTTCCACACTGTACTTGCTGGATGGTGTTCTGCAGAAGACAAAAAAGCCTCCTCTCGCTTTTCCCATCGTGGCAGCTTCACGTTCAGCCCATACAGAAAGAGTCCAGAACGTCCACGGTTGGTAACCACTGCAGCCTCTGTGTTTAACAGGACCCATCAATCCCACCAGAGAGCCTCCTGGACACCGAAAGCATCAACATCAATCTACCCAGTGAGCTCTCTCTCCCCTCGGACTGGCTGTTTACCGGAATGCCTGTTGATCTGTTCAGCGCTCCGGCTCGTTTCAGCAGAACAGCTGGCCTCTTGGCCGCCAGCCCGGTGATGACCCCCTGACCCCGTCGGCGACCCACCAGAGAAGGAACCCTTCTGTTTCTCAGCACTGCCGCTCCTCCTCGGTGTGCGCCACCTCCTGGTGAAATTAGAATTTAACGCACGGTTTAATGGGCTTTTTTTTAACGGGACCGACCGCGCCACAGACAGTAGCGGAGGAAATGTAAGTTAGCTCCCACCTCTCTGTGCTGCTGCTCCGCTCCGGGTTTGGCTCAAGCGTCCGTTCTTCATGAAAGGTCTGCGGTTCACATTAGCGTGTCTTCTTATCATCTGTTTCTCCTTTTTATTTAGGCGAATTATGTCATCTGTCGAAATAAGAACAAGGAGAAATGTCATTCTGCCGTGTTTGTATGTATAACTCAAGACTACCTGGCTGATGCTAGTAAGCAGAGGCTAACGTCGCTAAGAATCTATTTTTGGTAATAAAAGACGAGACTGTTACCTAAAGACATGTCGACTTTATCAGGAGCGGCCGCCATTTCGCTCCATCCTGTGGTGAAACCACCGCTACTCATCACTCAAACCAGGGCGAACGCTCCAGAAATGAACCAGCAGCTAGCGGGAGGTTCTGCTGGCATCTGGAGCTCCGCCACAACAAATCAACCTCGTCTTCTTCTTCTTCTTAGTCTTCTTTTAGTGTTTAACGGCGGTTGCAAACTATTTAGCGCATTACCGCCACCCTCCTGATTAAATGCGAACCGTCACTACTATGGCTTACACTCTTCAATGATATGCAGCTTGCAAACTGCAAAAAAAACAAAAAAAAAAAGAGAAATTATATTCTATTTTTAAGACCTGTATCTTTTAAGAAATCTAATAAATATTTTGTACATTCATGAGCTAATGTCTTTCTTAAAATATTCTCAACACTAAAGGATTCCTTAATATTCTCTATTTTCTCTTTTAAAAGATGTCTTTCTCTCTTATATTTTGTACAACTCATAATGACATGTTCTACAGTTTCCTGTACATTGCAAACATTACACCTGCCAGTTTCATGTTTTTATTAAATATAATGTGCTACTTAATCCTGTATGTCCTATGCGAAGTCTAGTCCACATTGTCTCGTCCTTTGTACTTTTTCCTCCTCGTCTTCCTTTCCCAACTTTAGGATTCATTCTATATAAAAATCTTCCCTTATCCTCCTCATCCCATTTACTTTGCCACAGTCTTCTAATACTATTTTTAATAAAAAAATTCTAATACTATTTTTAATTAAAATTTTTGCTGCTTCTTCTTCTTCTTCTTCTTCTTCTTCTTCTTCTTCTTCTTCTTCTTCTTCTTCTTCTTCTTCTTCTTCTTCTTCTTCTTCTTCTTCTTCTTCTTCTTCTTCTTCTTCTTCTTCTTCTTCGTGACGTTTTACGGCGGTTGGCAACCAACTGAAAAGTGCATTACCGCCCCTTACTGCTCCGGAGTGTGGATCAGAGATTAAATTCTATTAATAAGTCCAGTTTCTATTAAAAAGTTCCTAAAAAGTTTCAAATTATTAACCAAGATCTTCATATTTAAATAATTAATTTCCTCACTCCTTAATCTCACCCTCAGCCATGATCTATGTACATTATATAAGGTGCAATCAAATAAAACACGATAAATACTTTCCTCCACCTGACAGTTCTCACATTAACCTGTAAGATGTCTCCCCATAAGTCTTAGAGAACTATTTAAATATGTGTGCCCCAACATAGATCTATTTATTAATAATTGCTCTTTTCTATTAAAATTCTTGTATGGTATTAAACTATTTACTTTATCTATTATATTATAAAAATATCTACCTCTACTCTCCTCATTCCACCTTTTCTGCCATTCCTCCATAATTTTATTCCAAACAACTACTTTTCCTTCCTTTTTCCGCAAACTTATATTTATATCAATGCTGTCTTTCCTCATTGCTTGCTTTGCATATCGATCAACTTCTTCATTTCCTCTTATACCCATATGACCTGGGACCCACATGAACACTACTGACCTGCCTTGTTGATTAACTCTTAAATTTGCTTTCATTATTTTAAACATTATGTCTGGACGACTTGATTTCATATGTTTTAGTACTGATGCTGAATCAGAACAAATAGTAGCATTAAAATGTCTATTTTTTGCAATCCACTCTATTACATATAATATAGCAAGCATTTCTGTTGTATATACAGATATATTTTTAGCAGCTTTAAATTTCTCATAATATTTATATTTAGGGAGGAAAAAAGCAAAACCCATGTCCATGCTAACTGGATCTTTTGACCCATCTGTATATATATTTGTATAGTTTAAATAATATGTTTTATTATGTTCTAAAAATACTGACTGCAAATTTATTTTATCTTTATTCCTATTCTTAAAATCTATAAGTTTTAAGTCAATATTAAGAGATTTTAAAGTCCACTGAGGCCGTTCTGGAAAACATTCTCCTGAGTATATACCAACCATGCTAATTCCCAATTCCTGTGCATGCTTCCAACTAATTGAACCATAACTATTTATTTCCTCATTCTCCTGATACCCCTTCACTAAATCTTGGTTTGGATGATTACCTTTCTGTCCTTTCAGATTTAACCAATAATTAGCTATTAATTGCTTTCTCCTCAACTCCAAAGGTATTTCTTTAGCCATCACTTGTAATGCCTGAATAGGTGTAGTGTTAGTTGCTCCATAACATAATCTTAACGCTTGATTTTGTATTTTATCTAGCTTTTTTAATTGGGATTTTGATGCTGAATACATCCATAGTCTAATATTGCTCTTATCATTGTTATATAAATTGTTTTTAAAGACAATTGGTTAGCTTCCCATTTAACCCCACTAAGACATCTCATGAGATTATCTTTTGACATTTTTCCACAATTTTATCAATAAAGTTACACCAATTCAACTTTGAATCAAAACTTACTCCTAAAAACGTAAAACATTTTACTGTTTCTATCTCTTTCTTATACATTTGCAACTTCATATCAGGTAAATTTATTTTCTTAGTAAAAACTACTGATTTTGTTTTTTCAATTGAAAATCTAAAACCCCATTCAGATCCCAATTTCTCCACTACATTTATAGCTTCTTGCATCTTTCTTTTGATATAAACTAGGTTTCTTCCTCTTTTCTACAATGCTCCGTCATCTGCGAAAAGCGATTTCCCCAAATCATTTTGAATATTGGAGAAAATATCATCAATCATTATAGAGAAAACTAAAGGACTAACTATACTTCCCTGTGGAGTGCCATTCTCAGTTTTAACATAGCTTGATAAAACATTACCAATTTTAACTTGAATTCTTCTACCCATTAAAACGCTTTAAAACCAAAAATACATTTTCCCACTCACTCCTAACCTCCTTAATTTAATTAAAAATCCCTCTATCCACATCATATCATAAGCTTTCTCTACATCAAAAAAGACAGCTAACACTGTTTCCTTATTTCTTTGAGCTTTCCTAATTTCTTTTTTTTTAATACGACTGAATCCATAGTTCCTCTCCCTCTCCTAAATCCTTTTTGAAATTTATTTATAAATCCTTTTTGTTTCAACAAAATGTCAATCGTTAACCATTTTCTCCATAATTTTACATATAACAGATGTCAATGCTATAGGCCTATACTTTCCTGGTTTTGAAGGGTCTTTCCCTGGCTTCCTAATGGGAATAACAATTGCTTCTTTCCAAGCATCTGGTATCCTCCCCATCTCCCATATTGTATTATACAGACTCAAGAGTTCCTTAAGAGTTTTGGTTCCTAAATGTCTTAACATACTAAAGCAAATTTGGTCTTTCCCAGGAGAACTATTTCCTGAATTATTTATTGTACTTTGAAGCTCTTCTATTGTGAAATGATTATTAATTGGTTTATTGTCTATAAAACTAACATTTTCAATAAGATGTAAAAACTGTTTATAATTATTTCTAAATATTTTCTCTTCCTCAGACAAATTCCCAGACCCATGTACCTTAGCAAAGGTTTTAACCAACATTTCTGCCTTTTCTCCATCTGAAACAGCTTTTTTCCCTTCAACCTCTAACACTGGGTATCCTCCTTCTCTTTTTTGTCATCCCATTCTTTTAATCATACCCCATAAATTCCCTAATGAAGTTATTCTCCCTATCTTCTCACAAAAACTCCTCCAGCTTGCTCTCTTTGCTTGTCTCACAATCTTCCTAACTATGGCTTGTGCTCTTTGATATTTCAAATTCAAATTCAAAAATACTTTATTGATCCCAGAGGGAAATTAAGTGTTGATGTAGCTCATATAATTAATTCTTTAAGGAGATGTTGTAGATGATGATGGCTGTGGGCAGGAAGGATTTCCTGTAGCGGTCTGTATTGCAGCGAAGCTGAAGAAGCCTCCGACTGAAGACGCTCTGTTATTGTATGACTGTCTCATGAAAAGGATGCTCAGGGTTGTCCATAATTTTTTTGATTTTATGAAGAATCCTTCTTTGCATTATCATCTCCAGATTTTCCACAGTTGTCCCAAGAACAGAATCAGCCTTCTTCATCAGGTTGTTTAGCCTTTCTAAATCCCTGGCTCTGATGCTGCTACCCCAACAGATGACGGCTGAAGAGATTACACTCTCCACAACAGACTTGTGGAAGATCTCCAGCATCTTCCTGCAAACCTTGAAGGACCTCAAGAAGTACAGTCTGCTCTGTCCCTTCTTGTAGACGGCTTCACTGTTGCGCCTCCAGTCCAGTCTGTTGTCAAGGTGAACTCCGAGGTATTTGTACTCCTCAACCACCTCCACTTCTTCTCCCATGATGGAAACAGTTTTTGACTTATCCCTGTTTCTTCTGAAATCTACAATCATCTCCTTTGTTTTGTTCACATTCAAGGTAAGATGATTGTTTCCACACCATGTCACAAAGTGGTCCACCAGCTCTCTGTATTCAGCTTCTTGTCCATCTCTGATACACCAGACAATTGCAGAGTCATCTGAGTATTTCTGCAGATGACAGGTCTCTGATTTGTACTGGAAGTCTGAGGTGTACAGAGTGAAAAGGAATGGTGAGAGTACGGTCCCCTGTGGTGCTCCTGTGCTGCTGACCACCTGGTTTGACACACAATTCTTCAGTCTCACAAATTGTGGTCTGTTGGTCAGGTAGTCATTGATCCAGGCGATTGTTGAGGGCTCCACCTGTGTCTTCTGGAGTTTCTGACAAAGTAAATCAGGCTGAATTGTGTTAAATGCACTGGAGAAATCGAAGAACATGATCCTCACAGTGCTGCCTGCTTTGTCCAGATGACAGTGGGTTGGTTGAAGTAGGTGGATGATGGCATCTTCACCTCCAACTCCACAGCGATAAGCAAACTGCAGTGGGTCTTGATACATTCTTGTTTGCTTACTCAGGGGTGCCAACGGGAGTCTCTCCAGGACCTTCATGATGTGGGATGTCAGGGCAACGGGTCTATAGTCATTGATGACTGATGGGTGAGTTCTTTTGGGTAATGGAACAAGGCAGGATGTCTTCCACAACACTGGAACCTTCTCCTGAGTTAGGCTAAGGTTGAAGAGGTGCTGCAGAATCCCACAGAGCTGCTCTGCACAGGCCTTCAGGACTCTGGGGCTGACACCATCTGGACTTGCAGCTTTGTTCCGGTTCAGTTTCTCCAGCTGCCTCTTCACCTGCCTTTTGGAGACAGACATGTGGGAGGGGGAGGCAAAGGGGGTAGCAGCATTTCCTGACTTGGTTGAAGTCAAACTTGTGGAATTAGAAGAGTCCATGGCTGAGGTGAAGGATAAAACATCCGAGGTGTAACAGGAAAGCTGTTGATCAGAGGAGAGTGGGATGTCTGTTTGGCTGGGAACAGGAGAGGAGAGGAGGATGCTGAGCTAGTTCCTGAACTGAACCTGTTGAAGAATATGTTCAGTTCATTGGCTCTGTCCAGACTTCCATCTATCCAATCCTTCTTGTCCAATCAGCCACACATCAACCTCCTCCAAAGCAACTCTTCTTCGTCTTTCGCTTCTTTATGTTTTATTGCTGGATTTAAATGCTGGCACCTACCGCTTCGGAGTTGGTAGGGCAGGGATTCTAGTACAGAAATTAAATAACTTCCATTTGCGTTTCCTATATTCATTTTCTATGTGTGCCAAAGATGAAGAAATTCAAAAAATTTTCAAATTTACTTAACGTTTTGTTCTAATATAATTATTTCAGATGAGTATTGTGGACAATGCCTTATATCGTTCTACATTTCAAACGGAATCAAAATGGCGACAAAGTGGAGACTGAACCTTTCGTAGAATATAAAGGTTGTACTTAACTCTGTGTTTAAAATATCAATATGAATAAGAATGCTCTATTTAATTAACCATTTATTCTTCTGTCTTCTACCTTAAGCATCTTAAATTTGATAATGAACTATCTTTCATTAATAATCCCAAAAGAATTGTGGATGATTTGAGTTTCATACATTTAACTTTTATCTATTCTATCATCAGTTTCATTTCTGTAACTCTAACATTGGCTATACAGGAATCAGCAAAATTGGCCGTGAATTTCACTTCTTTTAAGACTGAAGAAACTTAAAGGCTTCTTCCCAGATTCAAATACAAAAATACTTTATTAATAGCAGAGGGAAATTAAATGTTCTTGTAACTCATATTACTCAATTCTGTTCAAAAAGTTGTTGTGGATGCTGATGGCTGTGGGCAGGAAGGATCTCCTGTAGCAGTCAGTATTGCAGTGGTCCTCAAAAAGCCTCTGTCTGAAGACACTGTTGTCATTGCTCATTCGACGGGGGTAAGCCGTATTGCGTCATTTCCTGTTGTCACTGTTGAGCTCACTGTAAGCTGTTTGGTGTTCAGACTCTCTTGAATTGATCTTATTTTCTCTGTGCTGAGGCCTTTCTAAGTTATTTTAACACACAAGCACACTAAAACACACGTTTTGTGGTGGTGTACTTTTTGTTTTGGGAACTCCTGGTGCTTCACACAGTTTTTCTTGGGGTGGTAAGGTCTCGCTAGCTCAGTTAGCTTAGCTTCATTGCGGCTATGGCTACTCTTCTCTCTCCTGTCTCTAACTCTTCTCTTCTCTCTTGCTCTCTCTGTCAGATGTTTAGTTACTTCCCTGCCTCCTTTAGTGATAATGGTAACTGTAATAAATGTAACATTTTTGTAGCTTTGGAGGCGAGGGTATCAGAATTAGAAGCACGGCTCCGCGCTGTTGAAAAACCAACTGATATCCGAAGCTCATTAGCCAGCGCAGAGCCAACAAGGATAGAACCCCCTAGCCGTCCTCCGGTAGGGCCCGCGCAGCCGGGACTTCAGGCTGGTTGGGTGACTGTACGTAGGAAGCATAGTTCTAGGACCCAGCCCCCGGGCCACCACCAACCGGTCCACGTTTCTAACAGATTTTCCCCGCTCAGCGACACACCCGCTGAGAAGCCGACCCTGGTAATTGGCAGCTCCATAGTCAGAAACGTGGCATTAGAGACACCATTGACCATAGTCAGAACGGGCGACATCAAATCCTACCTGAAACTGCTGGCTAAAGATAAGCGCAAATACAGTAAGATTGTTACGCCTGGTTACGCCAATCGGAGGTCACTAAAATTAGTGTTGCTTCGGTGTGTAAGTTTGCCAAAACAATGTCCGACTCGGTAATCTTTTCTGGTCCCCTGCCTGATCGGACCAGTGACGACATGTTTAGCCGCATGCTGTCATTCCATCAATAGTTGTCTAGGTGGTGTCCTGCAAACGATGTGGGCTACATTGATAACTGGAGAACATTTTGGGGAAAACCTGGTCTGATCCGGAGAGACGGCATCCATCCCACTTTGGAAGGAGCAGCTCTTCTTTCTAGGAATATATATATTTACATTTTCACATTCCTAGAAATACTGGGCGAGGGGGGGAGTTGCAACCATTTTTCGTTCTGATTTACTAATTAGTCCCAGACCAATTTATAGCTACAGTTCTTTTGAACATCTAACCCTTAATTTTCCTCATCCAAGTTGCAAAACATTAAAAAAAATTATGTTTGTGGTTTTGTATCGTCCACCAGGCCCTTAATCTCAATTCTTGGATCAGATCTCACATTTTTTATCTGATTTAGTATTAAATACTGATAGGGTTATTATTGTGGGGGACTTTAATATTCATGTGGATACTGAAATTGATAGCCTAAATGCAGCCTTTAGTGCTATTTTAGACTCAATTGGCTTTTCTCAAAAAGTACAGGGATCGACCCACTCGGGCAAACACACTCAGGACCTTGTACTGACATACGGTATTGAGTGTGAGGAAATAACAGTCCACCCACATAACCCGGTCCTGCCTGACCACTTCTTGATAACTTTTTAATTTACTTTAACTGACCATCTTAAATCTGAAAGAAAATGTCATTATAGTAGAGCTTTATCAGACAATGCTGTAACAATTCTTAAAGAATCTGTTCCATTCTTACTTTCCTCAGTGTCTCAGAGTAACACAGTGGATGGCAGCAATTCTGTCTCTAACCATTCAGAAATTGATGGTCTGGTTCACAGCGTTACTTCCTCATTGCGTTTGGCATTAGATAGTGTAGCGCCTTTAAAAAAGAAAGTGGCTAGGCATAGGAGGCTGACTCCTTGGTTCAACGCAGAGTTGCGTACTTTAAAGCAGAATACTAGGAAGTTGGAGAGAAAATGGCGCTCTACACACCAAGAGGATTCCTATTTAACCTGGAATAACAGTCTACTGCTGTATAAAAAGACCCTTTGATAAGCTAGAACAGCATATTTTTCATCATTAATAGAGGCGAATAAAAACAATCCTAGGTTTCTTTTTAGTACAATTGCCAAACTTACACAGAGTCATAGCTCTGTTGAGCCAACTATTCCCCCAGCTCTTAGCAGTGATGATCATATGGGATTCTTCATAAATAAAATTTATTCTATAAAAAAAAAATCATTGGCATCCTCCCAAACCTGATTAGTTCTTCCTCAGTAAATGAGGCAGTATCGGAAAGAACTGTAGAACCTCAGTTGTGCTTAGGCTGTTTTGATTCAGCTTTCGGAATTATCAAAAATATTAGCCTCATCTAAACCTTCAACTTGTATGTTGGACCCAATTCCAACCAAATTATTTAAAGAAGTGTTCCATTTGGTTCCTGGCCCCATTTTGGATATGATGAATCTATCCTTAGTAAACGGATACGTACCACAGGAATTTAAAATAGCTGTAATTAAACCTTTACTCAAGAAACCTTCCCTTGATCAAGATGACTTAGTGAATTACAGACCTATATCTAACCTTCCTTTCTTATCCAAAGTCCTTGAGAAAATTGTTGCTAATGTGAGCATCTAAACAGTAACGAGCTGTTTGAAGAGTTTCAGTCAGGTTTTAGAGCTCATCATAGCACTGAAACAGAACTGGTGAAGGTTACTAATGATATTCTCATGGCCTCAGATAATGGACTTGTGTCTGTTCTGGTTTTGTTAGATCTCAGTGCTGCTTTTGACACAGTCGATCATAATATTCTCTTAGAAAGGCTTGAACATGTTGCAGGGATCAAAGGAACAGCACTAGGCTGGTTTAAATCATATTTGTCTGATAGATTCCAGTTTGTTCATCTAAATGATAAATCTTCTTCACTCTCAAGGGTTACTTGTGGAGTTCCACAGGGTTCTGTGCTTGGACCAATTCTGGTCACCATATAAATGCTCCCAATTGGTAGAATCATTAGACAGCATGGGATACATTTCCACAGCTATGCAGATGATACACAACTATATGTATCCATAAATCCTGATGAACCCAGTCAGTTAGGTAGATTACAGGCATGTCTGGAAGACATTAAAACATGGATGACTCTAAACTTTTTGCTTTTAAATTCTCACAAGACAGAAGTTGCTGTCTTTGGACCAGAAGTTCTTAAACAGAAACTGATGATTCAATCACTTCATCTGGATGGCATTAAATTGCCCCCCGGTAATAATGTAGGGAACCTCTACGTTATTTTTGACCGAGACTTGACATTTAAATCCCATATTAAACAGGTTTCTAGGATTTCTTTCTTTCACCTCCGGAATATTGCTAAAATTAGAAACATCCTGTCCAGGAGTGATGCTGAGAAACTAGTCCATGTATTTGTTACCTCAAGGCTGGACTACTGTAATTCTTTACTATCAGGAAGTCAACAAAATGCCATTAAAAGCCTTCAGTTGATCCAAAATGCTGCAGCAAGAGTTCTGATGAATATTAAAAAGAGAGATCACATTTCTGCTGTTTTAGCTTCCCTTCATTGGCTCCCTGTTAAATCCAGAATAGAATTTAAGATCCTTCTTCTTACATACAAAGCCCTTAATAATCAAGCTCCATCATACATCAGAGATCCAATTGTTCCATATGTTCCTAACAGAGCACTTTGCTCTCAGACTGCAGGTTTACTTGTAGTTCCTAGGATTTCTAAAAGTAGAATGGGAGGCAGATCTTTTAGTTATCAGGCTCCTCTCCTGTGGAACCAGCTCCCAGCTTTAGTCCGTGAGGCAGACACTCTGTTTACTTTTAAGGCCAGGCTTAAAACGTTCCTTTTTGATAAAGCTTATAGTTAGAGTGGCTTAGGTAATCCTGAGCTATATCTGTAGTTATGCTGTTATAGGCTTAGACTGCTGGAGGACAGACTTACCAATTTTATTCACTCTGCTACTTCCTTTTCTTCTACTACTCTCCAGTTGTATTACAGTACATTCTGTTATTTCGACTGTTAACTTTGTTTTCTCTCAGTGTTTTTCTCTCCATAGAAGATATACCTGGTCTGGTATCCTGCTTGGCTGCAATGCCCTGTTGGACGGGGGGCATCGACTGGGATGATGCTCCCAGTAACTGAACATCCACTGTGTCCTGTTATCAACTTTTTACTTTCTGTAACATAGAAAGTTCTCTTATATCAGATCTTCTGTTCTTTCTGTGTTTCTGGTCTGTCTTCTCAAACCCCCAGACGGTCGTGGCAGATGGCCACTCCTACTGAGCCTGGTTCTGTTGGAGGTTTCTTCCTGTTAAAAGGGAGTTTTTCCTCTTCATAGTCGCTACATGCTTGCTCAGTATGAGGGATTGCTGAAGGATTGCTGTGGTTGGAAAGTCTGCATCAACGGGGCCCAACCTCACGCCAATGACTGACGCAATCTGCTGGGATTCCTTAAATAGGAAACTTTTTAACTGATTGGAATGTTTGTATAAATGTATTGAAATGACTTCTTGTTAAGTGCCTTGAGATGACATCTGTTGTGAATCGGCGCTATATAAATAAACTGAATTGAATATAACTGACTCATGCAGAGGGTGCTCAGGGTTGTTTGTAATTTCCTTGATTTTAACCACTGTGAAAGAAGTTGTTACTATTGGGTTCATCATATTCCTGTGATTTATTTTTGATTTTCAATTCTAAACCGTTTTCTTTGGTTGTGTTATATTTCCAGAAATCTCTTAGTTCTGATTGACAGGATTTCTTCCCTCACCCCCACCTCAATGAATCCAGTCTGTCGAAGCAAAAGATTTTGATCCTATGAGTAAATCTGACATTCAGATAGAATGATTCAGCAACTGGAGGTAAATGTTTAACTAGTGCAGTGCAGTCAGGAATTATTAGCAGAGGTGGGTAGTAACTCCTTACATTTTACTCAGTTACATTTACTTTAGTAACTTTTGGCAAACATGTATTTTTCAGAGTAGTTTTATTAAACACATACTTTTTACTTTTATCTGTGTAATATTGTTATGATATATCGCTACTCTTGAGTTAAATTTCTGGATGATCTACCAACTGTGAGTAAATTCACTGAATGAAGAACAAACATATTTTTGCCAAAAATGCACCAGGCACACATAGCTTATTTAAGGGAGTCCACCTGTTTCTACACAAGCTTTGGTTTTCTAGTGTCATTTTCTGTCTGTCGAGCTTGTAGAATAATATTTCTTCTGCTTAAAATTAGTTGTGTATATATATATATATATATATATATATATATATATATATCATTCTTTTTTGGACAGCTGTTCTCTCTTGTTTTGAATACTGTGCAGCTGGGTGGATTTCTGCTGATAGTTTTTTTTTACTTTTGGACGTTTGTTATGATGCATAACCATGGCAACAAGGTGGTTTACAACTGGGAGCAGCTGATCAACTTCACAAAAGCTCAAATAATAACTCACTTCAGCCACAAAACCCTTATGATTTCAATAGGAGACATCATGGTAACAGAACAGGAGCGAAGAGGAGAGAGAAAAGGAAGAAGTTCAAACCATCTCCATCAATCATATTGGACAATGTGAGATCTTTGGCAAACAGGCTGGATCCTGAGGATTTTCTGGAGATTAGTGTGCAAAAAAGGATTCTTCATAATAAAAAAACAACATTATGGACAATCCTGAGCAACCTCTACATCAGACTGCCATACACTATATATCTATATATATCTATATATATATCTATATATATATATATATCTATATATATATCTATATATATATATCTATATATATATAGATATATATATATCTATATATATATATTCAATTCAGAATTACTTTATTAATCCCAAAGGGAAATGAAATGTTGTAATTTATTATCCAAGTTTCTTTAAAGGTTTGTTGTAAACGCTGATGGCTGTGGGCAGGGATGATCACCTGTAGCGCTCTGCAGATCTGAAGAAGCTTCTGACTGTGAGTTATATATATATAAATAACTCACACACACACACATAAAGTACTTTTTGGTTTGCCATACTTGTCAGACCAAAGATGTCGAACAGTTACATAATGGGTTTGCCATACTATATGGCCGCTTGAGCTCTACGACACCGTCAGAGATGCATGATGGGAAGAGTAGTTCAGTCCAGTGAAAACAGTGTTACGAAAGCGATCTCCAACGTGCTGATGTAAGTGGTTGTGTAAAGGGGAGCAGGTGACATATTCGGCTGCTCTGTTTGCTTCCCTCGTTTTTCATCCATTAGAACTAACTTTCCTGACTGCAGGCTGCAGCCGGAGCTGTCTATCCTGAAGGCTTCCACCGTCTATGCTGCTCCGTGTGTGGAAAGGCTTTGCATCAGTAAGGTAATGTGAGCTGTTTGAATGGAGGCTTGGCTCATTGATAGTCACATGAACAGTGTTTACACGCTTCCTGTTTAGGCAGAGTGCTTCAAGTTTTCTCTGTGATTTCCCCTCTTTTCTCCGCACCGAGCACAGTGCTGAGGCTCTTCTTCTTCTTCTTCCTCCTCCCCCTCTCCTCCAGCAGGTCTTCGTTCGGCGGAGCCACCATGTCGGAGAAAAAACGCAAAGCGCCGTCTGCCGCGGACGGTAAGGAGCCCAGCGCCAAGCGGCTGAAGCAGGAGAAGGAGAAGGAGAAGGAGGCGAAAGGTGCGGGCTGGCTGCAGAGCCTGGTGAAGCAGCAGAGGGAGGACAAGAAGGACATGAAGCTCAACGAGAAGCGCCAGCGGTTCCTCACCGACACTAGGAAGATCAAGCAGGGCGCGGAGGGAGTGCTGTACTGGATGCTGAGAGACCAGAGGGTGCAAGGTGAATACAGCGAGCTGCCAGACACACGCGGACATGTCGTCTATCGTGTGCTTGATGTCCTCCTGTCTAACCCCAATACAGATAACTGGGCCCTGATCCGTGCGCAGCAGCTGGCCGAAAAGGAGGAGCTCCCCCTGCATGTGTGCTTCTGTCTGGTGGTCCCGAAATCTGAGCTGTCCACGCTGAGGCATTATGCGTTCCTGCTGAAGGGACTGCAGGAAGTCGCAAAGGTAGCCTTTGTGTTGTCGAAAAACTACATTTAAAGTGTTAAGTATCTTCCATCAGGATGCTTAAACGAGAAAAACTGGTTCAAGATTCAATAACTTTTTAGCTCCGTTTGGCAATAAGCAATTCAAATATGGGGGAAATATATATTTTTTTGTTCCATGTTCATTAAAGGGGCTATATGCAATTTTCACAAATTTAAACTCGCGACTGACCCCATGTGGCCAAAAACGGAACTGTTCTTCCTTTCTGCTCGTGCGCCGGTCGCTCTCAATCTTCTATCTTTTTAGGCACTTGTCAGGGGTTTAACTTTTTCAGTCTTATGTGGAGTTACTATTGGTGTCAGATTTGTCCTTGGTCTCTTCTGTGTATTCACACAATCCATTGAACTGCTTGCGAGTGCTGACCACCGGTAGTGGCAGAGTGATCTGAAACATTTAACGTTAACGCGCTTGACGTCACATCCGCAGACAGCGCGGGAAAATCGGACCGACACAAAATAGAAACGATTGGATACAGACTTATAGGTGCCCCCACTGTGAGCTGACAAGGTGTCAGTATGCTCATCAGGAGATGTTTGAGTCATAAATGGTCAAATAAAAAGGCTATTGTTATGTTTATTTTGGGGAAAAAGTTGCATATAGCCTCTTTAAGTCAACCTAAAATGAGAAATTCCCATTTTTTTTTCAGCCTGTAAAGGCACCAATGAACAATAGTTCTTTGCAATGGGGTGCCATGTGGAAAGTTACACAGTCAAAAATTAACACCAATGACAATAGTTCATTTTTGTAAGTCATATTTTCCCCATGTCTTTCATTCATTTATAAATGTCATGTTTTATACATAAATATTTAATGAGGAAATATTTAGTTAAGATGGTAAATATTTAGGTTGCAAACAAAATATTTAGTTAAAAAGCTATATATTTAGTTAGGATGCAAAATATTTTTTTAAAATTCAATATTCAGTTTGCAAACTAAATATTTGGTTGAAAAGCTATATATTTAGTTAGGATGCTAAATATTTAGTTTGGAAGGTTAATATTTTTCAAAGAAGTTAAATATTTAGTTTGCAAACTAAATATTTAGTTGAAAAGCTATATATTTAGTTAGGATGCTAAATATTTAGTTAATATGCTAAATATTTAGTTAATATGCTTAATATTTAGTTTGCAAGCTAAATATTTAGTGGAAAAGCTATGTATTTAGTAAGGATGCTAAATATTTAGATAAGAAACTAAATATTTATTTAGGAAGTTAAATATTTTGTTTAGAAGTTAAATATTTAGTTTGCAAACTAAATATTTAGTTGAAAAGCTAAATATTTGGATAAGAAACTAAATATGTAGTTCGGAAGCTAAATATTTATAATATAATACTCTTATATAATTATAATACTCTTTCAAGAACTCTCAGTACTGGACACAAAGTCAGACCAATTAGTTTTTAGTCACTGGCAAACACTGGGACACGGTCATATCAGAAACCTGCAAGGTGTCATCTTTTCTGATGAGATCACATGAGATTGTGTAGTCTCGCAATCTAAGGCACCAAAAACACTACACCCTACACCCTCCTGTAACTGGCGCATTGCACAAAGCGAGTGGATTAACAAAAGATGGAGGGCCACCTTTTACTTTTTATAAGTTCAGCAAGTCGGCAGGTAGACAGCTAAAACCTGGACTGTGATGGCTTTTCCAACAGGACAATAATCTCAAACACACTAAAAGAGGGTTTTGGAGTAAATATAGCATGCTAACATTATGCTGCTGTAACCTTAACCCCATTGAAAGTGTTTGGTCTGTAATAAAACTCATTCTGTGCCAGGAAACAAATGACTACATTCACACTTCCTCGGTTCCACTCGGCAAAGCAACCTCAGTGTGAGTAAAACCTGTTGAGGGGGAAGGGTGAACACACCTTTGGCTGAGCAGGTCCTTCCCAGCAAGAGACGAGCTGTTGGCATTTTAATTAAAAACTGTAAATGGTACGTCACCGAAGAACTCGGAATGACCAACCTTGCTCTCCTGTCTTCATCGAACAGGACTGCAAACATCTGAACATCCAGTTTCACCTGCTGAACGGGGCTCCTGGAGAAGTGCTGCCCGGCTTCGTGTCTGATCGTGGTTTTGGGGCCGTGGTGACCGACTTCTCCCCCCTCAGAGAGCCTCAGCAGTGGCTGAACGACGTCAAAAAGAGCCTCTCAAAGGACATCCCCCTCATACAGGTTGGAGGACCTAATAACACAGAATCTAATTCACGGCAACTCGTGACATTTTGACTCATTAAAACCACAAACTTCAATGTTTTGAGTGTGATTTTTATTTGCTAGACCAACACAAAGTATATAACTGCAGTGGAAGGAAAGGGATACGCCCTTTTCAGTTTTTCCAAAAAATACAAATCTGGGTGTGTGGTGTGCTTATGTGTTCAACCCCCCATAATTCGACTACGAATTGTTCCATTTGTAGTTGACTTTTCCAACTTCTGAGTCAGAAAAATCAACTGAAATGCCCCCATCACGTCGGACTTCTAACTCTGAAAGTCTGAGATTTATGGTGTGTTCCATTTACTTTGGATGTCGGAACTCGGAGCTGTTGTTTGACATCCGACCAGGCTAAACAACATTCCAGGTAACGTAGTCGGATAAGTCGGGATTCCAATATGCCAGGGCCCAGATGGCCATAGTTGGTAGTATGTTTTACAAACATCGTTTTAAACTGTACTTTCCCTATGCAAAAACCACTTTTATTTTAAGTTTAGAGAGACGGGCTCTACATGTAACTGATTTTAGACGCACTCTTTCAAGTGCGTCTTGTAAAATAGAAAAGTTTCCACCACAACTCACTATTGTTGACCCAATGAGGGGCCGTATTGAAACTGGAAGTTGGTGCAAGAAAAAATCTCAGCTTTTCCAAGTGGGAAGTCCGACTTCGGGGGGCGCTCAACAAAAGAAAAATGGTGTTTGAATATGGAAAGTACACCTTAAAACGATGCTTTTAAGAGATATTACCAAGAATGGCTACCTGGGCATCGCCATATTGGAATCCTGACTTCTCCTACTACGTTAACTGGAACGTTGTTCACTTGGCTGTGACGTCAAACCATCCAATCCAATTTAAATGCTTGTTAGGTGACATCTGCCGATATCATTTCCCACCGAGTTCCAACCAATCAGCATGAGTTAACCACAAGTCCCGCCCAGCCACTCTCCCGGGCCATTTCTGAGAACATAACCAAAGGCAGGTACTCAACTGGTTCCTGAAATGGCCCGGACAGTGGTCCTTTTGGGGCGTGTTATGGAGGAAAATATCTTCTTCCTTTAATATAGATGAGGCTGGAGTCCTGATCGTTGTTTTCTTGTATTTTATTGAGTTCATTGGCCAGTCTTGTACAGGAGCCCATATGGGCAACGCTTGAACTCTCTTTCATCCGTCTCATGTCTGCCTCCTCTGAATAAACTTCTGCCTCCAGCACTGATGACGGTATGTCTTCATAACAAAGTTAACCAAAACAACTCTCACTGCAGCTATAGGTGACTAGGTGATAGACCTCCTCTCTGATGCCTAATGATCTCTTATTATGCCATATTCTCTAGATGCATTTACTAATATGTAATTAAGCAATTATTAAACATCACCTTGAAATATTCCTGTAACAGCCGGCCCGCTGAAATTGAGACACATGCATACCATGAGGGTCCGATAAAATTAACCTGAGGTTTCAATAGTGGAAACGCGTCTTCTGTTTCAAGGTGATGTGCAGCGTTGCATTTTGCACTAACTTGGAACAGTACAGCACAGAGCACCGTCTTCCACATGTCTGCTGTGTCCCTGCATGGCTTGCGGCCACAGGTGTACATCCCAATTCTATATTTTCATTGGAAGCCAGTTTCACTGTATCCCTTTCCTACCACTTCACAATTATGCTTTATTTTGTTTTGGACTATCCTATAGAATGAGGCACATTTCTGTCATTTCCCTCCATTTCCTGTACCTTCTGCCCTTTATCGACAGGTTGACGCCCATAACATTGTTCCCTGCTGGGTAGCCTCGCCTAAGCTGGAGTACTCTGCCAGGACCATCAGAGGAAAAATTACCAACCTCCTCCCTGAGTTTCTCACCGATTTTCCTCTTGTAGAGAAACACCCACACACTGCTACAAGAACGGCCAAAGTAAGCACTGTGGTACCCACTCATTACGGAGGATGTTTTAAGGGCCGAGTGGCAAAGTGTAAAAAGCCTCACACAATTATAGAGGATTCTAATACTGTACTATGGACGATTTCAACAATGACTGACAACAGCACCCAGCACACTCCCAGTTATTCCTCTGTCCAGTAAAACCAGAGGTCACGCTGGATATTTTTGCGGGGGTAAAAAAAATAAAAAAATCCATAATCTATTTTTAAAAGGCAAGTTTTAAAATAACTTATTTAATAGTATTTTTATTTTTTATTGAAAATAATATTCAGTCCGAACAAGCTGATCTGAGAATTACATATAAACACTGAAATTAAACGATTGCACTTAAAATAGGAACAGTTCACCTGTGGCTTGAACGCACAGTCTCACATCCTCCTCCCAGTCTGCATGCAACTGAAATGCTCACTTGTGCTTAATCAAATGACTCGGGTGTGATTGCTGCAGAGGTTATTTTATTGGGGTTTTGGATTATTCCCTCGGACAGACGATTTCTCATGTGGGTTTAGATGTTTTGCAGGCTGAATCCGCGCTCTGTTGCCACACTGAAGACTAAGAAAACCCTCAAATTTCGATAATAGTTGGCTAATTCCATTGGGAGGCGCATTTATGACATTTCCTTTTACATGTAGGGACTTTGAATGGCTCTGCACAGACAGGGGGCTGCATCAAACGCGTCTCCCCCCATATGCGGGATCTAAACAGCCAAGTCCAAACCTAAATGATCAGCTACTTTAAAACACGAACCGTAAAATAATTTTGGCGATACTGTGCAAGGAAATGGACTCCGACCAGACAGCTGTTCTGTGTCGCAGCGAGTCGGGCGGGAAGGCAGATGGAGTAATAGCAGGATATGCACAGTGGGCGAAGAATTGGACGACAACAACGCTGCAACACAGTACATTTAGTAAGTACTGTACTGTTTGATTGTGTTACTTCTTGCTGCTCAGTCCGGTGTTGTTCTCGTCCCTTCCCGAAGGGGGAGGGTCGAGGCTGGACTAAAATGGGTTGACCTTTACATCCAGTTTTACAAAGGCCTGTTGTTTGGCGCCATCTACTGATATCATATCCCACTGAGTTGACCACAAGTCCCCAGTGGTGGTGGTAGTGGTGGGGCTGCTTAGCTGGTTTAGAACCTATACAACAACCACTAGAACAACCCAAAGGAGAACGTCTCCTCATCAACTGGTAATCTTAAGCCAAAATGTACTCTGGTTATGCAGCAGAACAATGCTCTAAAGCATGACAGCAAGTTCAAAGTTCACATGGAAAACCAATGGAGATGTTCTTCCTGTCAGGTGTTCTGCTTTGACTTGACCGGTTTGGTTTGAACTCTGCTCTCTTGCCTCCACCCCACAGGCTGTAGACTGGGAGAAAACCCTGGCCTCCCTGGATGTTGACAGAACAGTAGGAGAACCGCAGTGGGCCAAGCCAGGATCAGAAGCAGGGATGGCCATGTTGGAGTCCTTCATCGATGTTCGCCTGAAGCTGTTCGCCACCCAGCGCAACGACCCAAACATGGCTGCCCTCAGCCAGCTCTCCCCGTGGATCCGCTTCGGTAGGCAAGACTGAAATGATTTGAGATCTTCACAAGTTCTTCGCCAAAGCCATTCAGTCAGCTGTCCTTCCCCTCGTTCCGTCTGACTCCGTCTGCATACCCTTCATCCTTTTGTCCCCCTCTTCTGTCTTCCTCCTCCGATCAGGCCAGCTTTCGGCCCAGCGTGTGGCGCTGCAGGTCCGGCGCTGCGGGAAAAACGCCAGCGAGTCCTTGGCCGCCTTCATCGAGGAGTTGGTGGTGCGCAGGGAGCTGACTGACAACTTCTGCTTCTACAACGAGAAGTACGACAAAGTGGAAGGTCAGTCGGGGGGTGGGGGAGCATTGGTCCGAATGAATTCGATAAAAAGAAAAACTGCAATGATTCTGCCTCACTGGTCTTCTGTTCTGATCTCGTGATCCTTTTTGGCTCCAGGTGCTTATGAGTGGGCCCAGAAGACTCTGAAAGATCACGCCAAAGACAAGCGGGAGTATATTTACACACGGGAGCAGCTGGAGAAAGCACAAACACACGACAAGTTATGGAACGGAGCTCAGGTACGAGACGGTCTCTGATGAATACGTGAGTGGCATCCAGAATCATTGGCGTCATTTTAGCCGGGGACATTTCCCCAGCTATATTTATGATTAACAGTTTTGTCCCCACTACTTTTACAAACCTGAGGCAGAATTTCTTCCCAGCGCGGATCTAACATCCGTCTGTGCTCCCAACACAATGTAACAATGAGTCCTGGAATGTCGCGGCGACCCGTTTCACGATGGAATGATACATCAATTAAATTTCATGGATGTGGTGGAAGTTTCTTTACTGTGAAAAGATATTTATGTAATATTTTTGTTTGTTTTTAAGACTCCCAAAGAGAATGGTGTTGATATATTGTGTTTGTGGTAAGAGGATGCCAGAATATTCTCCCAACTTTGCGCTTGATAGCGGAATGTTCTCGCTATCTAGGCGCTGCCAGCGAGAGAGACTTTTCTGCAGCTGGATTTGCGATTCGGGATCGGAGAACAAAGGTAAGGCCAGGGACTGTGGACAATATATGGTTTCTGCACAGCAATCTTCCTCAAATAAATGTCTGCTATGCAATATTACAAAGAAATAAAAGGGACATCATTCATTGTAATATCATTTACACTCAATCGGGGGTTGTTATTTTCTGTCTTTGATCGTTTTTTAAAACTGTTAAAGAAAAATCTTAACGGTCTGTAAAGTTTTAAATTCACACCATTGACCACTTGATGCAGACGCGCAGTCACTTTCAACTTTACGCACAGAGTTTAGGAAACTGAATCAATCAAAAAAAGATTCCAATGAAAGCGTCCGAGCATCATCTAAGACCTGGACTCTGTACTTAATGCAACACTGTCCAGGAACTGGATTTCCTCCTGCTGAAGCAATCAGAAAAGTTCTCATTCAGAAAGAAGTGGCGCTTGTTATTCTGGTCTGCAGTGTGTGACCAAAGCGGATTCAGCCTCCATTACAAACAAGCAGGTCCATTCACGTCCATGGACCATGAGAAAGTTGTGACTGTGCGTTACAGCCACAGCAGGTAAAATGTTCATATTCAGTACAAGTTTTCATCTGCTCTGTGTGTGATGGCACCATGGAGATTCTTTGTTCAGCTTGTTCGGACTGAATATTAACGAAAAATGAAATAATATTGAATATGTTTTCAGATTTTTTCATCAAAGCTTTTAAAAAACAGTCAAAGACGGACAATAATGCGATCCCTGATTGAATGTAAAATATAGTTCAATGAATCATTTGTCTTTTATTTCTCTTGAAAGTAGCACAGCTGATATGTATTTGATGCAGAGATCACTGTGCAGAAACAACATCTTAACCACAGTCCCTGGCTTTATCTGTGTTCTCTGTTCCTGAATTGCAAATACAGCCGCAGAAAAGTCTCTCTCTTGCAGCGCTCGATGCCTAGATAGCGAGAATATTCCACCATCAGTGCAACGATGGGACATTTTCTCTCATGCTCTTTCCACCAACACAATATATCAACAAGATTCTCTTGGGAAGTCTTAAACAAAACGTTAAAACAATTTGATCTTCTCTATCGCATAATTGTGAAGAGGAAAGACAAGGATTCATGTTTTTTTTTAGCAGTTTTTAGTAATTAAAATCTGAAAATGTGGCTGGCCTTTGTAATTAGGCCCCTTGACTCTGACACCTCTAAACAAAATCCAGTGCAGCTTGTTGCCTTCAGATGTCACCCAATTGGTAAATAATCACTGACAGCCGGGCCAAGTTGAGCTTTAATCAGCGAAGCAGCCCATTTTAATGGAAGAGTGGGAGGAAGATCCATGGAAAGACCATTGTTGTTTTTCACAAGTCATGTTGGAATCAGCAAACATGCTGATTGAAGGAATCATACAGTGGGGATGCTTTTCTTCAGCATGGACTGGGAAGATGGATACAAGGCAATCCAGGAGGAGAACCTGTTAGAGGCTGCTAAAGAGTTCAGACTGGGGTGGAGGTTCACCTTCCAGGGGAACGGCAACCCAACATACAGCCAGAGCTACAACGGACTGGTTTAGGTTGTTTTTACATCTGATAGTCCGCTAGACTTGGTTCAATTTTTTTTAGCTGGTGTGGTTCACCTTCACCTCCCCGCCTGTGGCGGCGCTGCACCAAGAAGCACTGAACACTAGCGGTTTTAAGACTGCTCTGTTGTCTTTTTCAAATGCACCGGACAAAAACATTGCAGCGATGGGCTCGGCGTGAGCGGACAAAGAGGCAGAGTAGTTGTGTGGTTGTATTTACCCAGAATGCCCTGCAACTGTGATCTCGGTCCGCTTGGCATTCACATATGCAATCCAACCGCATCACAGTTCACTTCAACCAAGCCGAGACCTAGTTTTCTAGTCTGACCAGAGTTCACTTCTTTGGTCCACATCAGAGTTCAATAGCGCATTCACACCTCCCCAAACAAACCGGACTTTCTGGACAAACGGATTGGGGTTCGATTAAAGCGGACTAAACAGGGCTGGTGTGAATGCACCCTACGATAAAAAACCAGACAAACTGATCTTCTTCATCCAACCGGACTGAGCTTGAGCTACACTCGCTTTAAAAAACTTGTAGTAAAAGGTGGGATTGCCTCATGGGGACTGAAAATAACAGCATGCCACACTTTTCAGATGTTTATTCATGGGAAAATCATTGTGAACCTTGGACTATATTCTCTAATTTGTGTTTTTCTACGACAGAATCCCAATAGTTCTAACAAGAGAAAATGTGGAAACGTCCAATGGGAGGGATTGCTTTTGCACAAAATCTAAACTGGCTCCTTTTAGCAGCACTGCTGACCTTTTTTCTTTCTTTTTTTTATGTCCCAAATAAACCTTCCTCCAACTTCTTTTAGAGGATCTTCGGTTAAACGTTTTTTTTTCTTATTTGAACAATTTCTTTCAACTTTTAAACATGCACTTATTGGTTTCCCCATCAGTACCAGATGGTAACAGAGGGGAAGATGCACGGCTTCTTGAGGATGTACTGGGCCAAGAAAATCCTGGAGTGGACTCGGTCACCAGAGGAGGCGCTGTCCGTGGCGCTGTACCTGAATGACCGCTACGAGCTGGACGGTCAGGACCCCAACGGCTTCGTCGGTGAGAAATAAGGACGCTTGTTATCGTTTGGTTCCTCGGGTTCTGTTTTTTGTTTTATTTTAATCTTATTGTTTATCCTCTAGGTTGCATGTGGTCCATCTGTGGCATTCACGACCAGGGCTGGGCGGAGAGACCGGTTTTCGGAAAGATCCGTTACATGAACTACAAAGGCTGCCTTCGGAAGTTCAACGTAGCTCAGTTTGAAAAGAAGTACTGTCCCAAAAAGCCCTGAAGCACGGCGCGCTAGAAAGGATATAGAGGGAATGGTTGAAGAGCTCCATCTTCTACATTTTTGCCTCAGGGAGCATTTTTTAATGTCTTTTTATGCAGTGGATGTTTATTCTCATATTTGCCTCTGAAGTTATTCAGTATATTTTGTTGGGACTCTTATTTCCTTTATTTTCTTTTACATTTCAGCAGCTTATAAAAACTGGTTATAAAAAGTGGTTTGCAGGATTTATTTTTATATACATATTAATGTGAGATGTTTCAGAAGCATATTTCTGTATTGTGATGCTGCCTGTGGAGTCATTGTTACAGCTCTTATCTCTTTTTTTTTTATGTGTGTATTTTTGGCCTGTAATCTTCTGTTTGACATAAATGGATGGACTAAAGACGGAGTTGGTGTTTTGTGTTAATTTCTTTTATTTTTGACTGTAATTGATTAGGAACTGCAAAGTTAACAGTTTATTCCCAGCCAAATGAATTCTTTTAGTATTTAAAGCGGCATGTATTCTCTTGATACCTTTCATTCGAAACGTCAAATCCGTCCCAGACTGATTTGTTTCTGGGTTGTTGTTTTTTTTGTAAATATGAAAGAAACGGCTGTATAGTTGTTGGGAAGAAATGCTCCTTAATCAAACAAAGTGAAAATCAGACTGTGTCTATATATAGAACCAAGCTTCAGACCAATTAGGGCGCGAGCTTTTGTTCAACACACATGTAATTAAAGAAAACAATCCCCTCTCCAGTCCAGCCTAATTAACTGCACTCTTAGCGGAGGATAAAAACTGTCTCTAAAGGTAGCGCTGCAACTGAAACCAGTTTGCTAATTAAAATTTGAATCCTCTTATGTTCCCCTTTTGTTTCAGGGGAAAAAGATGTAGCTCCCATAGATGCTGTTCTTACCTCTGCCAGGAGGTACATGTTTTCGTGGCCGTCTTTTTTTAAGCAACATAACTCAAAAAGCTTTGGACGGATTCGGACGTAAATTTCAGGAAATGTCCGCAATGGGACCAGGAACAACTGATTCGATTTTAGGGTTGATCCGACATGAAGCGCGTATCCACCCACTGACCAGTGGTCCTAACCTCCACTCCCATATAGCAGAGCTCCAAGGTTGGAGTATTTGCAAAGCAAATTAATCACACATGCAAACCTCCCCTCTCTGCTGGAAGAGCACAGCGACAGCACGAACAGAGCCGTGCGACTCATTAACAGACATTTTATTGGAAAAGTCCCGAAAGCTGGCGGGAGGTCTGCGCTTTTCTGGTTTTTGTATGTTAAATGGTTGAAGTTGGGCAATCTAGTTATATGGGATGTCTGTGTCTACAGCTACAGGAATCAAAGGTGGTGCTTTAAGCCTGTTTGTACCCTATTGGCCAGAGGTCATGCTAGACATTTTTGTCATTTTGTCCGACAGGGTCAAATAAAATCTGGTTACAATCTTATGTTTACCCGTCGATTTATAAAATGAGAACATATTCAATTGTATATATTTTTTTGTTCATTTTAAATAATATTCAAACCAATGAAACTGAACAGAGAACTACATGTAAAAAAAAAAAAGAACTTTAAATACAAATAGTTCACCTGCTGTGGCCTGAACGCAAAGTCTCAGAACTTCCTTCTGCTCCGAGTGGAATTGAAAATGCACACCCGCTTGTGTGTAATTAAATAATGCTGCAGAGGTTATTGTGGTGAGTTTTTGGATTTTTGCCATGCGCTCCAAAGCCTCTGTAACTCTGTCAGCTCCCAGATAGCGAGATGCGCTGAGTACGGTGTCCAGGTCTGAGATGATGCTCTGATAGGAATCTTTTTTGTAGGGGCGACTGTGGCTCAGGAGTGAGGAGTTTGTCTTGTAACCGGAGGGTTGCCGGTTTGAGCCCCCACTCTGTCCGTCTCAGTCGTTGTGTCCATTGGCAAGACACTTCACCCTTCTGCTGGTGGTCAGAGGGCCCGGTGGCACCAGTGTTCTGCAACCTCGCTTCTGTCAGTGTGCCCCAGGGCAGCTGTGGCTGCAATGTAGCTCACCATCACCAGTGTATGGGTGTATGACTGAATGTAGTGTGAAGCGCTTTGGGCTCCTCAAGGACTAAATAAAGCGCTATAAAAGAACAGGCCATTTACCATTTTTTAAATTGATATTACCAGTACGCCATGTGTAAAGTTCAGAGGTCTGTGCATTTGCGTCAAGTGGTCAGATGTGAGAATCTGTCAAAATGATGGACAGCCTTTAGATTGTTTTGTCACCATTTATAATAACCGGTCAAATACGGAAAATATTCGGCTAACGCAACCCCCGATATTGGGACTGCTAAACGAAATATTAGGTTTGTTCAAAAAATTTTTGACTTGGCTGTTTGTCACAAAATGATACTCTGTTTATCATTTGCTATAATTCAAATATTCTTTTTAGCTTTTGCTTTTTAACCTCGTAGGACCTGGCGTACAAATGCATGGACATTAGATTTAGGGTTTTATTGATTGTCCACATCATTTTTCTCTAAAACTACTTTGTTTCAAAAGATGTTTAGTTCTAATACTTACCCCTTTCAAATAAGCCCAAATAGCAACTAGAAATTAAAAAATACATTTCAGAAAAGAGCTCGTCTTAGGAAAGTTAAAATAAAACGGCGACTGTTTGTTTAGATTGTAATCAGAGGGTTGTAGGTTCATTTCCAGCTTCCGTCTGTCACATATCGATGTGCCCCTGGGCAAGGCACTTAACCCCAAGTTGCCTACTGATCTGCGTTTCGATGTATAAATGTGTGCGTTTGTGAGTGCAAATGGGTGAATGTGGCTCCAGTGTAAAGTGCTGAGAGTGGTTAGTATGACTAGAAACACGCTGTACAAGTTCAGTCCATTTACCCACTAATACCCAAAGATAACTGCTAATTTATACTCACTAGACACTTTATTAGATACACCTCACTAGCAGGTAAGTGCGGAGGAGGGGGGGCTTGGGCACCTTCCCCTTTCCTCCATGATGCCCCAAGGGCCCTTTTTGAAAGTTTTTTTTTTGAGGTTTGGCAGAACCAACAATTTGGACTGCAGGCGGTATGGAAAGCCAGATGTCCCAGAATTTGATAAATCAAAATGTCTCAAAATTGACATTAATACCTGTGAAAATGTTAATAAAACTTGAAATGCATATGGCAAATAAAGTAATCTATTCTAATCCTAATAAATAAATAAATATATATGTATATATATTATTTTATATTTGCAATTTTATTAATATTTTTACCTCATTTCTGTGTGCTGAAGATATCTAATCTCTCAGAGGTGCTAACACTACTATAGAAACATAGAGCTAGCCCCTCTGAGCTGTTTTGATCTTTAAAGCTGTCTGCAGCTGAGTTGCTGTGGAGGTTAACCAGTTGGATATTAGGGTTTATTTAGTGAGGCACAGCAGCAAGTTAAATTATTTCATAATTTACTTCATAACACTTGTTTAATGAGTAACCAGCTATTTTATGGTCTTTTCTGTGTCTACAGTCTCAGATCAACACAGCCCAGCAGCAACGTCTCAACAGCAACATTGTACCTCATCAGATAAAAAATAAAAACAGGCTACTTTTGCTTTGCATGGTCCCCATCTGATGACGTTGACATATTATGTTGTGATTCCCTATTAGATTCTTGATGAATATCGGTTGTTGTTATTCAGGATGATTACTATAAGTTATGTTTTTTTTAAGGGGTTTTAAAACTTGTTCAATGTGCCCCTTTTTAACTTTGAGCCCCTGTCCCTCTAAAGGTCTCTTCCCGGCCCTGCTCACTAGTATCGGGTTGGACCCCCTTTTGCCTGCAGAACTCTTCTCATTCCTAGAGGCATGGATTCAACAAGATGTGTTGTTGGAGACATCTGAGAATGTCAGTTGCACATCTATGAGCCAAAGATGGAGGACTCGAGTCCTGGACTCGGACTCAAGTCCTGACTCGAGTCACGTTTAAGAAACTTGTTACTTGACTCGAGCAACACGCAGATGACTTGCACTTGGACTTGCAACATTAGAACCTAAACTTGGACTCAGACCTAGACATGTTAAATTGCTTTTGTCTGAATTAACATGTAGGCGATGTTACTGTTAGCTTGTTATATTATGTCAGATTACTGCACAAATTTAATAACAACTTCCCAAAGCCTTTATAAGTGTACAGGTGGCATCTTGATTATGTATTGTTTTCAAATTTATTTTATGCCTGATATTATTTTACACATGCTACTGTGTTTGCTTGGTGATAGCGTGGGGGCATTGAGTACAATTGTTATATTTTCTTTTAAAATAAAGTAAACCATGGTTGGCAAAATTCTAGTGTTAAAATCTACACTCTGCTCTCTTATTTTGACTTGCTCTCAGGTGATAATGACTTGACCTGGAATGGAAGATTCTTTTTGGGACTTGGACTTGGCCTGTAGGACCTTGCGACTTGACTTGGACTCGACTTAGACTAATTCTATGTGATTTGGACCCAAACTCTAAAGTCTCAAGTGTGGCTTGGGCTTGAAAGATGGTGACTCAACGACAACAATGCTATGAGTTACGAGTATTCCAATCTTCTACATCTCAAAGCGACTCTATTGGACTGAGATCTGGTGACTGTGGAGGCCACGGGAGAACAGCTGTGTTCAGGAAACCGGTTTGAGATGATTTGGGCTTTGTGATGAGGCGTTTCTGCAGGTAGTCGCCATCAGAAGATGGTACACTGTGATTATAGGGGGATGGATATGGTCAGCAGTGATACTCAGGCTGACTCTCTATTGGTAATAAGGAACCCAAAATGTGCCCCACACCATCAAACCATGACCTCCATCCTGAACTGTTTACACAAGGCAGGATGGACTCATGCTTTAATGCTTTTATGGTAAATTCTGACCCAACCATCTGAATGTTGCAGCTAAAATTCAGATCCGTTGGACCAGACAATGTTTTTTCATAATCTGTCCACTTTTGGAGAACCTGTGTGAATCGTAATCTCAGTTTTCCATGACAGGAGCACCAGTTGAGGTCGTCTGCTGCTGTAGCCCATCTGTTTCAAGGTTCCACAGATTAGTTTAGAGATGGTATTCTGCATACTTTGGGTGCTTATTCTCCTCTGACAACAATCTATCAACGAAGCATTTTTATTCCCACAATGGCCACATTGGATTATTTATTTATTTTTTGGACCATTCTCTGTAAACCTGAAAGGTGGTTGTAGATCAGCAGTTTCTGAAACACTCAGACCAGCCTGTCTAATACTAGCAACTATGCCACCAAGTCACATACATTCCCATTTCTTCCCCCATTCTAAGCCTCACTCTGAATTTCAGCAAGTTCCTAAAGATGGCTAAATAGATTGAGTCGTTGTCATATGATTGGCAAATCCATTTTCTGTAAATTTTACCAGTGAAATGTTCATGCAAGAGATATCGAGAAATTCCTTGGGGAAAGAAAAAGCCAAAAAGTTATCCGCCCCAAGAAAAAACAAAGGGAATAGTTTATAGACTTGAAGCTTCGGAGCAAAATTCATGACTTTTTATTTGAGAGGAGTTGCAAGATTAAAACTAGCCAAGAAGTGATAGAAAAGTCTGAATACCTAAAAGCTGTTCTAGTGTTGTAGTCAAGTCACCATCTCTTGAGTCCAAGTCACAGTTGAGTCCTTAGTACTCAACTCCATTTTGAGTACAAATCAAGTTGCCAGGTCCGAGTCCAAGTCCCAAAAATAATCTTCCAGTCCAAGGCAACTTATTATCACCTGAGAGCAAGTCAAGCATAAGGAAGCAAGGTGTAGATTTTAAGACTAGAATGATGGCAGCCATACATAGTTTACTTTATTTAAAAAAAAAATTGTTCTCAATGCCCAATGTACTTAATGATAACAACAAATCAAAAAACCAGGCCCAGTAAAAACGGGATCATAAAATCGCTCACACATTAGAGGTTCTTATATCTTACATTTTGCTTTTTAGTAAAACATCAGTTTTACCTCTGGACGATTGGTGCTTGAAGGGAATCCAAACTATTGAGGAAAATTACTGGAGGTCACACCAGCAGCAAAGGTGCAAGCAATGGCAAACTTAAGACAAGTGAAACAAAGCTGTTCTAAATAATAGCAGCTGGAAGGACGAGCATGTACTCCGCTGACATTAGGACGATTTAACTCGAGGTTACGTTAGTTTCGGGGGTCGCATTAACCGAATATTTTCTGTATTTGACTGTTTTTTTGTTTTTTTACAGTGACGGGAAAATCTGAAGGCCATCGGTCATTTTGACAGATTGCAGTTCACACCGCTGACCACTTGGTGCAGACCTGAAGACATTTTCAACTTTAAGCCTGCTTGTATGCAGTTTACCTGGTTGAATGAACAGCCGATGGGTTGTATAATCAGTGCATCATTCTCTATCCTCAAATCTCATAAAGACATACTTCATCCTATTGGCTAAAAGGACATAATGTCTTCTGTATCTGTCATGTCTTCAGGAATGGTTTGCATCACCTCCTCCTGTCCGCGTGTCCACAATTATTGCGCTGGTGTGGGGAAAGAAAAACATTGTACAAACACAGGTTCTTTCCATTTCCAGCTCGACAGCTCTTATTATATAGTTGGTCCCTAATTTTACCAGTTCACCAAGTTCCATTTAAGTTTCTAAATCCAAATTTCCAATCCACCTTTTCATCTCGTTGTTAATCAGAATATGTCATCACTGTATGATGATTTCCAGTCGCTCTCCCATTTGCAATGAATGAAATCCAGCTATGTGTGCGATTCAGATCATTTGGAGATTGTCCGACCTGCTGCTCATGTTCCGCATCACATGAACTTTTTATTGTTTCCCAGATCTGCTCTCGTTTCCGCGTGAGGAGGTGAAATGAAACAGACAATACATTTCATTTGGCATGGCTTCTTCCATTTCACAGCACCATTCTGCTCTCACACTGGCTTAGTAGGTGCTGTAAATGGCGCTGTCTGCTTGAGTGAATACCATTACTCGGGTGGATACAGAGACACGGCGTTTTAAATAGGTCCATTTGCAGAGCCAACATGTGATCAGTGTGTTCTACTCTTGTTATGTTGATGGAAACGGAGGATAGATTGGTCTTCATTAGTTTTGCTGTGGCACACCCATAATGCTGCATCATTACAAAACCATTTATCAGTAGTCAATGGCTGGATAAGCTTTGTCTACGCTCTCATCTGATGACATCCATGCACTTCATTTTCATCCTTTCCGTATTGTTAACCTACTAAAACATTTTTTCTCAGCCAGTTTCTTGTTATTTCCATACAGAATAGCTAGTTTTCTTCTTCATCGTTTGTCATCTGTATTTGCAATGAGGCGTCACAGCGGAAGGGCTTCTGGCAGATCTCATTACTCAAATAGAGTGGCCAGCACCTTTAACTGGGAGCTTTACAAGAGACATTTGTGTACCATTCTGAAGCTCAGTGTACACACTGAGCTTCCAAGTTAAACAAGTAAAACAAAAAACCCAGGAAGGCTACTGGAACATTTTAACAACAACACTGGTTGAAAACAATTTTTTAAATTAGGCATCATTTTATAAAATGTACACAGTAGTGGCTTCTGTGTGGGTGTGTCCAGAAATTAGGGGCTGCATCATTGAAAGGAGTCGACCTATCAGGTCGAGGAAGGTCAGGTCCTGTGCTGAAGTCAGCGGACAGTCTAACCCTCAGATTTTTTTCCACCCTTACCTTTGTGTGTTTCCTGTCGCCTAGCAACCGCGAAACAAGTTTTTTTTAAAAATTACTTTATTTAATTAAAAAAGATTAATTCAGTGAATTGATTAAATAAATTGTATTTTTCCCTTTTTTTTTTTTTTTTTTTTTTACAAAAATTCTAATAAAACATTTCAATGCAAACAACAAAAGCCTAACAAAACAACCGCCTGAACGTTTAATTTTAAGATGCTTATATTTGAAACTGTTCTCTTCCGCTTCGTCCGCCATCGTTACAAGAACAACAATCTGCATTGGCCATGCAATGAATTTTGGGAATAGGGTAGTTTGCAGAGGCGGGTGGTAACTAATTACATTTACTTAAGTAACCTTTTAGCGAAAAATGTACTTTTAGGAGTAGTTTTACATCAACGTATGTTAAACTTTTATTTGAGTAATATTATTATGAAGTATTGCCACTCTTACTTGAGTAAAATTTCTGGATCGTCCACCCAGTGCGAGTAACTTCACTGAATAACGAACAAAGGTATTTTAGCCAAAAAATATGAGAGACAGTAACAAACCTATAGTTTACAGTAAAGTGAGACCTTTTGTTCATACACAAGTCTGTTGTGCCTGTCGAAAAGTTACAGTAAACACTATATACTGTCACTTAAACACATACTATATATATATATATATATATATATATATATATATATATATATATATATATATATATATATATATATATATATATATATATATTTTTTTTTTTTTTTCATATTAGTCTTTTAAAGATCAGACTTTGTACAAACTTTTTTTTTTCTGTCTGATGACACTGTTTTAAAACATTAAGTCAGATGTTATGATCAGTTACTCAGTACGTAAGTAGCCTTTTAGCAAATCTGTTTTTACTCTTACCTGAGTAAACTTCTTAGACGGCTACGTTTTACTTTGACTTGAGTAAAAATACATTAAAGTGGCGCTACTCCACCCACCTGTGGTGGTAGATACACCGGACCTGTCCTTCAAATCTGGAGAAAAGGCCACATTTGTAGGAGACTTCGAACTTGGGCAGCCTTTGCACATCCCTGTGACGTAATTAGACCATCAGACATGGCCTTCGAAGGATGTGGCTCCTGAATTTGGAGACACCCTTGAACGAATTCCTGGGTGAGCCACTCCTCCTCATCATGATCACGATGATCTTGTGAATAATTCAGAAAGATTAGTAATGTTTACATGCTCCACCTCATGTACGGTACAAAGCAACCTACAACCACCATCTTCAGCGGGTTTTCTTAGGGTTTTATGTGGCGGATCCACAAAATCTAGCCTAAAGTTGAGAGAGCTGACGGAAAAGGATACGTTTTTTAACAAGTAAAATGTGCCATGCCGGTCCTTTTTACTTTGAAAGGTGTAAATAAGATGAACTAAATGCCTTCAGAAGTCATCTATTCAGTAAATGGAGTTTACCTGTGTGTAATTTAATCTCAGCATAAATGCAGCTGTTCTGTGAAGGCCTGAGAGGTTTTTATAGAACATTAGAGAACAAGCAGCTTGTGAAGAACATGGAACACAGCAAGACAGGTCAGGGACAAAGTGTAAACCAGGGTTAGGTTTCATCTGAAGATGGAAGCAGGACTAGCAAGACACAGCTGTCCACCTAACTAACCCGAAACAAGGAGAGCTTTAATAAGAAAAGCAGCCAGGTCATGAAGGAAACACAGAACACAGGGGAAAGTAGGTGCTTTAGTAAGATCCGTCGTAAATTCAACTTTTTGGCAAACATGCAAGCTGCTACAGTACACTGTATGTGTGCCCAGAAACTAAAACACTAAACACACTCTCTCCACTGTTAGAATGGCCTAGTCAATGTTCTACACAGATCTTCACAGATGCTTTCCATCCCATCTGACTGAGCTTGAGATATTTTGTAAAAAAAAGAATGGGAACAACTTGTATTTTTTTATGTGTAAGGTTGGACATACCCCAAAATACTTTAAGCTTAAATTCCAGCAAAAGTGTGGTCTCAGGGGTGCTGAAAACAAATGCTCACCACACTTATTAGATTTATATTTTTAAGATTCATTGAGTCTAAACTCAACTTAGCAACTGGTCTACTCATCACCTATTATTTCTGATGTTATTTTAATTTTTTCTTCTCACAAGACCTAGCGCATTATTATAATTTAAGCAGCTGAAAGTTATGCGTGCGGCTTAACAACATAATACCGACAGTCGGTTACTGGAACTTAGAGTCATACACTGTGAGTTCATGTAGATACTTCTGCTTCTTTGACAATCAACATTGTTAGGGATGCACATCAGCATCAACAGGCTTGCGAGCCAACGATGGGAGATGGTGAACATGAATTAGATGGTCCACATTTTCCACATAATTATTGTGTAATGCTAAGTTAGGGCACCCTTTTGTGAAAGACGGCTTAAAGATGAATCCAAAGCAGAAGGTCCACGCGTGTAAGACTTGGTGTTTTTTTTCTTTTACAATTAAATGTTTGAACTTTATTAACTTTCTCCCGACTCCTATTTCCAGAAAAAAAACAACACACTCTAACCGATAATATATAATATCTTAATAAATTACATTGAGGTTTCTTGAGTGACAAAACGTTGAAAAAGTACATTACGGTGTGAATACTTTTGTAAGCCAATGTAAATATAATGCAGAAGGCTAGGAAGCGACAAAACAAAACAAAACAAAACAAAAATCATCTTTTTGACCGGAATCTTTATATTGTGCTGCATATTTGCTGTTTCAGCACTATATTAAAAAAAACATTGGAAAGCAATTGTATTAATATGATGGAATGTAACCATCGCCATATCTGTTTAACCCAATCTTTCCTCACTCTTCTCTTTCTTTCCTATAGTCATGATGTCTTCACCACTTCTTTTGAGTTTTAACATGTTTTTCACTAAAATCTAAAGTCACTTGTTAGCATCAAGGGTGATGAAAATCGAATCAATTGGCAAAATATATTAGTGGCATACAAACTTCTACTTCCTGCTCTCCGCGAGGATGGATGCTTTTCTCTTTCCCTCCCTACTGTTGCCTACTTCTGCATTCTATTCGTCTTCTCAACTATTGGAAGCCTATTTTGGAGCCTCTCTCTGCATTCTCCTCCGAAAGAACAACCATGGTTCTTGTGTCTCTCGCTTTTGACCATCAAGGACGTTGGAAACATTTGTATAATTGAATTCATGATAACTGGATATCTGCTGAATATCACAGGTGGATTTTATGAGGTACCGTAAACTTTCAGCTTAAAGGCAGCAATTGGCAGGCTGCCTGGGCTACAGGAAAGTTGCTGTGCTGTCAACACTCAGACTATTTATGATGTGCGAGCAAAAGTTGGATTCGTTTCGCTGCTTGGGTAATAACTTGGAGAAGTTCTCAGCCGGCTGGAAGGTAATCTGACCCACGAGTTGGCCATTTGGACTGAACTCAGACCACTGACAGACTCTAAGGCAAGAGAAAAAGGGATCTTTGCCTGTTTCTAAAATAATTTCTTGTATACTGGAATTCGACTCCCTGGTCTTAGTAGACGAAACAAAAAACTCCCTTGGATGTGCATGCAGAAGGACGCTCCATCCCACCCCACTCCCCCATCCCCCACATGAGCCTGTGAGCTCCCTGACTCAGCCCCAAGGTCGTATATTACATCACAGGCGACAGACTCTGGGATTGAACTGAGAGGAGTTTAATTGGTCAGACATGCACGCGCTCCTGGATCTCAACACGCTCGCGGTCCACTAAGACTCTCGCTCCCACTCCCGTAAAGTGAGCTAGTGGAGCGCGCTAAGCCGCAAACCCAGTCTGCCAAGTGGGTCTTCCCAGAACCACCCTTCCTGCCTTGTGTTATCATGTGTTGTGAATGATATATGTGCTTTTATGCATCGAGGTGGATTTTTTAGCACCTAAGCTGTGTCCTCCAATAGGGGACAGGGCTTAGATGCATTTTTTTTTCTCCCCTCCGAGGTTACTCGACCTATTGGAACTTCGGTCTTCCAATCCTTTTTAGTGTAAATGTGTGTTGTTGTATGTTCTTGTTCTTGGATTGGTTGTGCTGGAATGAAATTTTGTGGTGCGCTTTTTCTTTAGTCTGATGATAATACAGGCTATTCATTCATTCATTCATTCAACTGTGAAGGTAAAAAAAAAATATTAGTCCAATACTGCATTCAAAAAGCCTTTGCAATATCGGCCACATTGATTCATGACAATGAGTTTTGTGATTCAATGGACACCTCTTACTATTTATTAACAGGAACAACTTAGCTAAATGTATTAGCTTGCAGTTAGATTGATATTTGCATTTAAAAAAAAACTTCAGAAAATTCTCTCACTTGCCTTAACTGACTTTATTTCTCATTATATTTTATATACACAGTTTACCCATTTAACAAGAGGGTGTGATCAGTGATACAATACAGCATTTAATAAGCAAGCTTCACATTATATATTGTATGAACCACACAAAACAGCTGCAAAACTAATGGAACATAGTTTACACCGACTGGCCGGATTTTATATTAGTAATAATTTTACCGATTAACTAAATATTGATGTTAACATTTAATGTGTTCTCTCTATAGTCTGATGGTTTAATGTGAGATGTTTTTTTTTTCTCATGTCATGTAAAAAAAAATATATAGTGGCCCTGAAAGGTCTAAACAGCCCTGTATAAAGGAGACTGTGATGAATCATTTAAAAAAAATTCCACATATAAATAAAAAAGCTTTAGATTTCCCCAAATACTGATGAAAAGAAGAGGCTAAAATTGGTCAGTGAGGTTGCTAAGAGCTAACCCTGAAGAAATACTAGTTGTGCTCCAAGTGTGAAAACAATCTCTTCTGTTTATGCCACATAATAGTGGAGCTAAAAGACAGAATTCACCCCAACTCTCACTGTGTCATGCCAACCACCAGTACAGAAGCGCCGCATGCTGCAGGATTTCCTCCCACTGAAGCGATAGCTTGCGGGTCAGGTAACGGCTTGTTCAGAGAGTCTTTCCGACCTCTGATCCCTTCAATTGGAGAAATGTTTCCGGATTTCAAAGCTTTGGCTGAAGTGGAGCTTAATCCCAGTCTCCTTTTGGGCAGCGGAGCGCGGATTAGGCCTCCAGAACAACATCTAAAACCCCATGAGAAGTCATCTGTCTGAGGCAAAAATTAAAAACCTCCTGACAATAACCTCTGCAGCAACCACACTTGAAACATTTGAGGGCTGTTTACACGACAACGTTTTTCAGCAAAACGGAGAGTTGTGAAAACGCTGGGGGATTCGTCGTCATGTTAACGCAAGCCGGAGACTTTTGAAAACGACGACGTCACAGCCAGCCGCCTACGGCCATGTTGAACTTGTGCACTCCGCCTTTCTACAGAAAAACAAACAACAACAATGGCAGATCCAGGTATGCTGTTACTGCTGATGCTGCTTCTGAAGTTATTTGGTCTCTGTAAGCAAAACTTAGAGATCATCAGGCTTCTATGCGATTGCCAATGGAAACGCATACAGTACGTGCGTCAAATAATGAATACGCCTTTATTTAAGCGGAGGAGAACTACAAGAAGTTTGTGGACAAGACTGTAGGTGTTTCTCAATGCCAAGGAACCTCGCCTTGATGCCTTAGTCCCGCCCCGGTTGCCTAGGAAATACGTCATCAGGGACCGCCAAGGCGTGTTCCAATGTTCATGTGCTACCGAGGCGTCCATCCTTTGTCTGCCGTTTAGCTAACTGACCAAGGATACATGGGAGGTTCCTTGATGCCTTCCCTCGTTCAAAAATTTCCCAGAATACAGTATTTTCGCCCGCAGCAACAACTTCGGTAGCAAATTTCCAATTTAAATGTAGGTCAAGTACTTTTAGCTATCAGAAAATGTTTTTTAGATCCAAAGCAGTTATCAAAGGTTGGTTAGTTGCTTAGTAGTTGCAGCTTCGGTTGCTAGCAGGTACTAACTTGCTTACACATTTGAACTCTCGTTATACATCTATACTGAAACTTATACGTATAAAATATAAAGATGGGCGGGACGTAAACAGAGCGCGTAAGCAAAAGGCGGGCCCTGGGCAGCCGCGGTCATGTGATGTAAGTCTGTTCCATTTAACAGTTTTCTTTGACCAAGGAAAGACAATGTCTTGCCTAGCAGTGCATTGGCTTGGTAGGCAAGGCGCCTTGACATTGAGAAACACCCTGTTTCTTTTCCAGGCTTTAAGGGGGAAACCTTGGAACACTACATACATGGGGCACACTGCCATCTAAAGGCTGGGCATATGTACTACATCGTTTTCTTTCGCGCGCCCTGTTCGTGTAAATGCAGTGCGTTTTCACCCGCATATTGAAACAAAAACGGCAACGTTGTCGTGTAAACAGCCCCTTGATTCCGCACCACAGGGTCAGCATTCCAATTCCACGTGGAGCAGGAGGAACTTGTGAGACGGTGTGTTCAGGCAACAGCAGTGAACTATTCATCTTGTAAGTGCAATCGTTTCATTTACCATGACCAGATTTTCTTGACCCTGTTGGTCAAAATCACAGACAACAAAAAAGTCCAGCCCGACCTCTGCTCTGGGGTTACTTTAGTTCAGATGGAAATTAGGTGTTCATGTCAAGGTGGATGAATTTCCGAATAGTTCCAAATACCAGTCAGTTTTGGTTGCAGGTGCCTACTACAAAAAGAAGGCTTTTATTTTCCAGCCTGCATCCAAAGCAACAAACCAATCCCTGCATGGGAAGAAAAGACACACTTTGAAATGGTGAACGTTCACACGGTAGAGTGTAATTCAACCAAGTCAAGATGTGGGATGTTGATAGACTCCTGCAAAGAAAGACGAGACCAAGTCAAAAGGTGCTTCCTTAAAGTATTTCCTTCTAATTTGTTTTTAGGTAAATTATGCAGAATAAAATGTGAGGAACAATCTGAGGTCATTTAAGTCAAATTTTTTTATCACAAAAAAAAAACTCTTAAGTGTGTTACTCTCCTTTCACAAGGGTTTGGTCACAAAGTAGCCTCCTTGCATAACCACCTGGTGTTTTTTTTTGTTTGTTTGTTTTTTTACCATATGATGAGCAATAAATATAGAAATATAAGCATGAAGCAGTGTAGAGAGTCTTGTAGGGCTTGACGCTTGTAAAAGAATTTCGTTCTGAAAAACCTTTCCTCCAAAAGACATCCTCTCATTTGGAGCCTTGATGACATTGGTGGTCAGCCCAGAATCCTCCAGAGGAGTTCAGCTCTCATTAAATTACCATATAAATGAACTCTGTGACTCCTATTACACCTGACTGACTTCTTTTGCCAATTTATTTCTGACAACTTTTTTTTCGTGAACTTCCCCAGAGGCCACTAAGTCGGTTTCTTGCTGTTGTCCACTTCCTCACTCAAGGTGCGTCGCTGAGTCATCTGAAAGCGCGAACGTGCCGGACAGCCTTTGGAGTGACACGTAATGTGGCCGAACCTCTCTCTGAACCGGGTTGACATCAGGTTGTAGAGGATGGGGTTGACGGCAGAGCTCAGGTAGAAGCAGACGCCGGAGACGATGTGGACGCTCTCGAAGATCATCTGGTGCAGAGCGGAGGACTTGTCGATGTAGCTCCACACCAAGCGCTCCACGTGGAAGGGAGCCCAGCAGAGGCTGAAGACAGTGACCAGCACGCCTGGAAGCACACAAGAGCAGGGATGTGATTCTCTTAACACAGACATGGAAGCAAGACACAGCTTGTTCGTAAACTTCACCCTTAATGAAGAGCTTTTTGGAGTTTTTGTCAAATTTTCCGTCTGCTCACCTTTGACATCAGATCATGCAACACTCTGTGTTTACACAGCAGTGTTTGACACGGAGAAGATAATCTGTGCTGACCTTGTAAGCAGAGGGGTCATATTGCACCACCTACTGAGTGCAATCACAAACATTTGTATTTGTTGGGATTTTTTTTAAGACACACCAACACAAAGTAGTGCATAATTGTGAAATGGAAGGAAAATTGTACACCATATTTAAAATATGCTACAAAAAATCTGAAAACTGCGGCAGGCTATTGTTACCAGCTACTACAGTCAGTATGTTTTAGAACCACTTTTCAGTGCTGCTACAGTCTTTAGGTGTAGCTTTGCACAATTAAGTCACTTTCACACTGTAGGTACTTTTGGAGTTCTTATAACCTTTTCGGGGATCAGGCTGTTTTTTTGGACATATAGGAACTAGAGGCAACGGCCCTCAATTCCTATAACCCTTTTAGCTCCTACTGTGAGGCCGGGTCTTTTCTGAGTCCCATAGGAACTCAAATATGTAGGTGTTTGGTGGTTGGTAGAAATGACAAGCTACGCCCCTTGCCTGATATGCACTTCTTCTGGCCCCGCCATTTTTAAAAAGTCCCACAGCAGTGTTTACGAGATCACAACAACAATAACCGTCACTGTCGCAGACGGTTGCATCACAAATGGTCCCTATCAAGGTCCCCACTCATGTGCGAATGCAAAATGGAAAAGTCCCCATGGGGAAAGGTGGTTCCTATAACTAAACTCGATGCAGGTAATTCCCGGAACTGGTATGTCCGACTTAGAGATCAACCTTTTTAATGTTCTGTCTTGCTGCTTGACTAGGCCAGTTTAGCACATGTATTTCCTTTGATCTACCATGCTATTTTAGCTTTATGAGGGTTGACAACATGTGCAATGTTGGTATTTTGCTTGTAGGTCAAAAAGTTCACATTTGGGGCACCTGATCAGAATCTCTTCTTCCTCATGTTTGCTGTATCCCAAACAGTGATTTTGTTCTCTTTTTTTTTTATTTTTACAATGGCTTTCTTTTTCAGACACCTTCCATACAGGTCTGAGATGTGGAAGGTTTGACGAATAGTTGTCCTGTTGACAAATTCTCCCACCTGAGCCTAGGATCTCTACTGCTCCTCCAGAGTTACCAAGCCATTTTACCATTGTTCTGTATCTGCATAGGGCATGTTTTTTAAGTGGGCCACCTATCTTTCCATACTTTATCTATAGAAAGGGCTCAACTGGCCTTATTCTACAAAATAAAGTTTTTCTTTCATTGTAAATGTTAAATGACCTATGTAGTTCTAAGATCAAAAACAGAAGCATTTAAATTAAACCATTTCATTTAGTACATATTCATAAAATCTATTTTTTTCCAGCTCATGACAAACTTCATTCTGCAGCAGTGAGGGCAAAAATGGCTTCTGGAAAAAAAAAGATGGCTGACTTCTGGTTTAGGTGGACGGCCATGTCTTGCTAGGTTCACATTTGTGCCATCCTTCCATGTTCAGATGACTGATTGATCAGAGCTCTGTAAAATGTTCAGTGTGTAGGATATTGCTTTAGAACCTAAGCCTGCTTTAAACGTTTTCATAGATCTGTCTGCTGTGTTCCTTGGTCTCCGTGATGATGTTTGTTCTCGAATGTTCTCTCACAAACCTGCGAGGCCTTCACAGAGCAGTTGGATTTACACTGAACTGAAGTTAAATTACATAATTATGAACTTTAGTTGATAAATAGTCTCGCTGGGTTTTATTTAGGGGCATCAAGCTAAAGGAGTCTGAATATAAATGCATGCCACACTTTTCAGATTTTGATTTTCAGAAAGAATGTTGAAAACTATGTATGCTTTTCTTTCAATTATATACAACTTTTCTGTTCTATAGCCTACAATTCTACCAAAATGTGTCCATTTGACCCAAAATGGCTACCAAACAAATTAGTTCGACATAATATGGATTTCCTTCTTGGATTGCTTCTGACAGATAAATTAGGACAAACTTAAAAACAAACTGCAAACATAACTGAAACTGCCCCCTTTTTTCCCCTTCACTGAGTAACTTACTGAAAAACTCGTAAAAAAAAAAAAAACAACCTACAGAGCATCTTGGTGACTTGCAGGTTACGTTTGCTCAGCCTCTGTTTGTGGGATTTGGACACATAGTCCGGTCCAAGGCTGTCATTAGCCGCCGCCATGTTCCTGACCTTCTCCTTGTGCAGCTGCAGGCCAATGAGCAAGTAAAGAATGCTAATGATCAACAAAGGAAGGGCAAAGAAGGCCAGCGTGGAGATCTGGATGATCAGCTTGTACATCCAGATGGGCTTGACCACATCTAAGGATAGAGATATAAGGGTGAGAAATGTGGTATGCAGGTGTCATGAGATTAAAACCTTATTCAGCAGCAGAAATATCAGATTTTAAATTGAACAAATAACTTTGTTATTACTACTTCCTGCATAGCTATGCTGAAAATTGAATGAATGGTTTTGAAGTTCTGGACGTACGACACATGGCCGATCGGGGAAACTCTCGTCCGAACAATGGAGGAAGCGTCACTATCCCGTGTAGGCTGGCGTTCGGCACAGCACACACCATGGACAGCCCCCACAGCACCAAGATGACCTTCTTCACGTGAGCACGGGTTGCTAAGTACTTGACTTTGAGGGGGTGCACCACCGCCACGTAGCGTTCCACACTGAGGGCCGTGACGTTGAGGATAGAGGCGAAGCAGACCGTCTCAAACAGAAAGATTTTGAAGTAGCAGCCCCCCTCCCCGAGCAGGAAGGGGTAGTTCTGTTGCATGTCGTAGAGCTCCAACGGCATGCCCAACAGCAGCACCAGCAGGTCAGAGACGGCCAGGCTGAGCAGGTAGTAGTTGGTTGGCGTCTGCATCACCTTGTAGCGCAAAATCACAGCGCAGGTTAGGGAGTTTCCCAGAACACCCACCATGAAAATAACCAGGTAGGTGATACACACAGGAAGAAACCTGGGGGACTTGGCTGGCCCGAGTTCCCAGGTAAAGTACTTCTCCTCGCTCAAGCACAATCTCATCATATCCACTTCAGTAGCATTGGCCAAAACCCAGGAGATGTTCATCCCGCAAATCACAGCAATCTCCGGGCAGCCCGTGTGATTGAAGACTTTGGCAGCGGTCATGGCGAGAGCAGCGAGAGAGCAGTTCAACTCTGGCATCTTGACAGCTGAAGGAAGGTTTCTCACTTATTAAATCTGAAGGAATAAAAGGAGAAAGAACAATGGTTACACAGTCAATCATCACATTTTATGGATTATTGTTAAATTCTTTCATTCACAAAATACATTATCTGTACTGGTTGTCTCCAAGCGACAATGAAACAGGTCCAGAATGTCTTTGTTTCTTATTCAAATAAATTACCTCTTTGTACAAAAGAACTAAAAAAAAATACCACAAAAACTGTCAGATAACAAAACTGGGCCAGGATTTACTCCTACAGTCCCACAACATCCCATATGTAGCAGATGTCATTCAGTCTGTGTCTTCTCTCTGCCTGGTGTCGGAGGGAAAATGAGCTGAGTGACAGAGCTGATCTAAAAGAACTATTTTAAAGGTCTTCTTCACTCGTTTTTTCAATAAATTTGCTGTGGTCTCTAGTTTGAATGAATGCCTTGTGAGTCGTTTCTGTGGGGGGGAAATATGCTCTCGCTCCTGTTTCAGGATGTGGAAATTTGACGTAGGATTGGGGGGGTCTTACTCATTAATATTCATGATATGCAACAGTCTCGCCTCTTGATTGGCTAACAGCAATGCAACTCTTCTACTGCACTATACTGAACAAATAACTAATTCCAACCATTTCTTCCTCAGCTCCTTATTCTTATGTAAAAAAAAAAAAAAGGATTATTGATGTATTATCTCCACAAATAACACAAGCCCAAACATGTTCCGCCATGTTGTGGAGTTGCGATTGGTTAGCTTCTTTTTTTTTTTTATGTGTACTGTTTGGCAGTGTGGAGCTCAGAATTGGTGTCCGAGTACCAAGTAGAAGCCCAACAGATTTACTTTCACAAGTTATGAGGGACCGAGGCGATTTGACATGAGGACACAGTGTTTGTTTCCAAAGAAATGGGCTTTATTTCCCAAAAAATGCAAAAACATTTAACACAGGGCCCTTAAGAGAGGTCAAATGAAGAAAACCTAACTCAAATCATAAAGTTTTTTAACAAACAAAAGCTCAAACTATCTGCTTAAACAAACAAACAAACTGACCTGACAAACAAGAAACAAAGGGAGCTTAAATACTGGCTGATCAGACCAGATTGGCACACAGGGGGGAACACTCATGTACACAAGCCAACTTGGAGCCACCGTGAGCTACGGTGTTGCGTCATCGAAGCGTCACTTCAGAAATCACGCGGGAAGCCGCTCGCCAGAAATAAAGCAGGCGCAGAAGAAGAAAAACCACAACAACAAAGATGGATGACCTCGTCGGAGTGCAGATGCTAATCGTCGCTTTACAAGCATTTGTTGCGATACAGTGTCAAAAGGCATCGCTGTTGCAGTTACTGTCGACAAGGCAACATCGTAGTAGGCGACCTAGTCTTGATGCTATCCATGTTTTCAACATCAACATAAAAAACATTCCCAGGCGCTCTTCGTAGCTGTCGATGGATATTTAAAATAATTGGGCATGTCTGTGTCACCCTCTGCGGGCCTGCCACAGACGCCTTGCGTCGATGGAGGTCTCCACACTTACACTAATTGAGAAGTATAAACTAGGATTTACTTACTGTATATTCATCCAATTTGTTTGTGCACTCAGAAGCAGGATTGTTGTGTCGTTGTTTTGTCGAGGTGGGGGCGTGACATTACCGCTCTTCCCCAGGTGACAGAAAAAGAGGTATGTATCCTGCTGCTTAGTGATGGTAACCTTTAGCTGGGCTGTTCTGATAGGAGCGGTTTGTGTTAGTGTAAGCGTATGTGGCATACCCTGACAGCCTACTTTATCGAAACTGCATACCAGTGTTTGTGACAGGGTCTGGGTATTCAATTCAATTCAAAAATACTTTATTGATCCCAGAGGGAAATTAAGTGTTGGTATAGCTCATATAATTAATTCTTTAAGGAGTTGTTGTAGATGATGATAGCTGTGGGCAGGAAGGATTTCCTGTAGCGGTCTGTATTAAAGCGAAACTGAAGAAGCCTCCGACTGAAGACACTCTGTTGTTGTATGACTGTCTCATGAAGAGGATGCTCAGGGTTGTCCATAATTTTTTGGATTTTATGAAGAATCCTTCTTTGCATTATCATCTCCAGATGTTCCACAGTTGTCCCCAGAACAGAACCAGCCTTCTTTATCAGGTTGTTGAGCCTTTCTAAGTCCCTGGCTCTGATGCTGCTACCCCAACAGATGACGGCTGAAGAGATTACACTCTCCACAACAGACTTGTAGAAAATATGCAGCATCTTGCTGCAAACCTTGAAGGACCTAAGCTTCCTCAAGAAGTCCAGTCTGCTCTTTCCCTTCTTGTAGACAGCTTCACTGTTCAGTCTCCAGTCCAGTCTGTTGTCAAGGTGTACTCCAAGGTATTTATACCCCTCAACCACCTCCACTTCTTCTCCCATGATGGAAACAGTGTTTGACTTATCCCTGTTTCTTCTGAAACCTACAATCATCTCCTTTGTTTTGTTCACATTCAAGGTGAGATGATTGTTTCCACACCATGTCACAAAGCGGTCCACCAGCTCTCTGTATTCAGCTTCTTGTCCATCTCTGATACACCCGACAATTGCAGAGTCATCTGAGTATTTCTGCAGGTGACAGGTCTCTGATTTGTACTGGAAGTCTGAGGTGTACAGAATGAAAATGAATGGTGAGAGTACGGTCCCCTGTGGTGCTCCTGTGCTGCTGACCACCTGGTTTGACACACAATTCTTCAGTCTCACAAATTGTGGTCTGTTGGTCAAGTAGTCATTGATCCAGGCGATTGTTGAGGGCTCCACCTGTGTCTTCTGGAGTTTCTGACAAAGAAAATTAGGCTGAATTGTGTTAAAGGCACTGGAGAAATCAAAGAACATGATCCTCACAGTGCTGCCTGCTTTGTGCAGATGACAGTAGGTTGGTTGAAGCAGGTGTATGATGGCATCTTCAACTCCAACTCCACAGCGATAAGCAAACTGCAGTGGGTCCTGATACATTCTTGCTTGCTTACTCAGGGGTGCCAACAGGATTCTCTCCAGGACCTTCATGATGTGGGATGTCAGGGCAACAGGTCTATAGTCATTGATGACTGATGGGTGAGATCCTTTTGGTACTGGAACAAGGCAGGATGTCTTCCACAACACTGGAACCTTCTCCTGAGTTAGGCTAAGGTTGAAGAGGTGCTGCAGAATCCCAGAGAGCTGCTCTACACAGGCCTTCAGGACTCTGGGGCTGACACCATCTGGACCTGCAGCCTTGTTCCGGTTCAGTTTCTCCAGCTGCCTCTTCACCTGACTTTTGGAGACAGAGAAGTGGGAGGGGGAGGCAAAGGGGGTAGCAGCATTTCCTGACTTGGTTGAAGTCAAACTTGTGGAATCAGAAGAGTCCATGGCTGAGGTGAAGGATAAAACATCCGAGGTGTAACAGGAAAGCTGTTGATCAGAGGAGGGTGGGATATCTGTTTGGCTGGGAACAGAAGAGGAGGATGCTGAGCTAGTTCCTGAACTGAACCTATTGAAGAATGTGTGCAGTTCATTGGCTCTGTCCAGACTTCCATCTATCCAATCCTTCCTGTCCTTAAAGCCTGTGCTCTTTCTCATTCCTGACCAGACAACTCGGATATTGTTCCTCTGTAGTTTTTTTCTCCAGCTTCTTCCTGTTTGCCTCTTTGCTGTCTCCGATCTTGACCTTAAGTTGCTTCTGTATACTCCTCAGTAATTCCCTGTCTCCCTCCCTGAAGGCTCTTTTTTTTCTTGTTTAGCAGTTCCTTCAGGTCACTGGTGATCCAGGGTTTGTTATTAGGGAAGCATCTCACTGTTCTGGTGGGAATGATGTTGTCCACACAGAAGTTTATATAGTCAGTCACACACTCAGTCATGGCATTGATGTCCTCTTCATGTGCTTGGCAAAGAGTCATCCAGTCTGTGGTTGCAAAACAACCCTGCAGGACTTCTTCAGCTTCCTGTGACCATTTTCTCACAGTTTTCTTTGTAACAGGTTGCCTCTGAACAAGTGGTTTATATTCTGAACAGTGAAAAACAAGATTGTGATCTGATTGTCCCAGAGGAGGTCTTGGTTTGGACATGTATGAATCCTTTACATTTGCATAAAACAAATCCAAGGTCTTGTTTTCTCTTGTGGAGCAGCTGACAAACTGTTGAAATGTTGGAAGTGTAGTAGAGAGCGAGGCATGATTAAAATCACCAGAAATGGCCACAAATGCATTGGGGTGCTGTGTCTGAAGCTTAGCAACAACGGAACTGATGACATCACATGCATTGTCGGCAACAGCTGAAGGTGGAATGTAAACAATTGCCAAAATTCCACTGGTGAACTCTCTTGGCAAATAATATGGCCGAAAACTTACTGGCAAGAGTTCGACATCTGGGCTGCAGAGACGACACTTCACAGTAACATGTCCTGGATGACACCATCTGTTGTTGACAAGCACTGCTACTCCACCATCTTTCCTTTTCTTACTCGTCTTCAGATCTCTGTCTGCTCGTACAGTCAGGAAGCCTGGCAGAGAGACGTTGGAGTCGGGGATATGATCCAGCAGCCACGTCTCCGTAAAACACATAACACTGCATTTCCGGTACTCTGGCTGAGTCCTTGTAAGGGCTTGGAGTTCATCCATCTTGTTAGCCAGTGATCTTATGTTGCCCATTATGATCGATGGAAGAGATGGCTTGAACTTCCTCTTTCTCTGTCTCCTTTTCGCTCCTGCTCTGCATCCACATCTCCTCCTTATCAACTCATCAGGGATTTGTGGCTTCAGTTGAGGTATTATTTCAGCTTTTGCGATGTTAATCAGCTGCTCCTGGCTGTAAACCACATTGTTGCCATGGTTACGCATAATAACAAGTTGTCAAAAAGTGAAAAATCTACAGCAAAAATCCTTCCAGCTTCACAGCACCAAAAACTAGAAAGTATACAGGTCAAAAAATGCAATCTTCCTCAACAAAAAAGAGGAACAAATTTACAAAAAACCAAAACTTAATATGTAGCCAACAGAGCCACTCCAACGTGCAGCCACCCAGAGCAGCTCAATTCTAGAATCTAGAAAAGTATGCTGTTTTGATGGGTCTTGCTTCATAGAAAATACAGTTTATAAAGAGGTATGCTGTTTTCTCAAGTTGTTCATGGCAAGTCTGAACCCAGGAAAAGTCATTTTGATCCCCGAAAAGAGCCGCAAGAACCACTTAAGCCTTTGAAATGATCCAGATGGGCATCTCATAAATTTAACACTTAAATTCTATTAGGACTGGCATTTTCTGTCGGACAAAACAGATTTAAAATCTCAGCTAAGTTTTTTTCTTTCTTTCTTTCTTTCTTTCTTTCTTTCTTTCTTTCTTTCTTTCTTTCTTTCTTTCTTTCTTTCTTTCTTTCTTTCTTTCTTTCTCTTTCTTTCTTTCTTTCTTTCTTTCTTTCTTTCTTTCTTTCTTTACAATTTCAGAAAATATCTTATTTTAAATACAAAAAAATGTATGCCTTTAATAATGGACATTTCTGAGTTTTCTCTCGCTATTTTTTTACTTGAAAATATTTGAAATTAATCTCTTTTGGCAGAAATGTTCTCGAGTCAGTATCTGGTGTGGCCACCGTTTTCCTCACGCAGTGCAACACATGTCTGTCACATAGAGTTAATTAGGTTGTTGATTGTGGCCTGTGGAATGTTGGTCCACAATGGCTGTGTGAAGTTGCTGAATATTGGCAGGAAATAGAACATGCTGTCGTATACGCCGATCCAGAGCCTCCCAAAGATGCTCAATGGGTGACATGTCCGACGAGTATGCTGGCCATGAAAAGAACTGGGATTATTTCAGTTTCCAGGAATTGTGAACAGATCCTTGCAACATGGGGCCGTGCATTATCATGCTGCAACATGAAGTGATGGTCGTTGATGAATGGCACAATGGGCCTCAGGATCTCGTCACGGTATCTCTGTGGCTTCAAAATGCCATCAATAAAATGCGCCTGTGTTTCTTACATACGCCTGCCCATACCATAACTCCACCGCCACCATGGGCCATTCAGTTTACAACGTTGACGTCAGAAAACCGCTCACCCACACAATGTAACACATGCTGTCTGCTATCTACCTTGAAGAGTGAAAACCAGGATTCATCTGTGAACAGAACACCTCTCTAACATGACAGACACCATCCAGTGTGAGCATTTGCCCATTCAAGTCGGTTAAGATGACGAACTGCAGAACGAGATGGGGATGACCAGCATGTAGATTAACTTCCCTGAGACCGTTTTTGAAAGTTTGTGCAGAAATTCTTTGGTTATGCAAACCAATTGTTGCAGCATCTGTCTGGGTGGCTGGTCTCAGACGATCATGGAGATGAACATGCTGGATGTGGAGGTCCTGGGCTTGTGTGGTTACATGTGATCTGAGGTTGTGAGGCCGGTTGGATGTACTGCCAAATTCTCTGAAACACCTTTGGAGACGGCTTATGGTAGAGAAAGGAACATTCATTTCACAGGCAACACCTCTGGTAGACATTCCTGCAGTCAGCATGCCAACTGCACACTCCCTCAAAAGTTGCGACATCTGTGGGATTGTGCTGTGATCAAACTGCACATTTCAGAGTGGCCTTTTATTGTGGCCAGTCTAAGGCACACCTGTACAATATTCATGCTGTCTAATCAGCACCTTGATATGCCACACCTGTAAGGTGGGATGGATTGTCTCGGCAAAAGTGCTCACTAACACAGATTTAGACAGATTTGTGGAGGATATTTGAGAGTAGTGGGTCTTTTGTGTATACAGAAAATGTTTCAGATCTTTGATTTTAGCTAATGAAAAATGGGATTAAAAACAAAAGTTTTGCGTTTATATTTTTGTTCAGTATAGATAGCACCCAACTCTGGTAATTAGACAAAACATGAAAACATTTGAAAAAAATCCTCCTGTACATCAATAAACATCAATAACACCTTATTTTTCTTAACACTGGTTTGTTTCCTATGTAACTAAAGTTTAACTAGTAGGATGCACTGATATACACTGAACATTTGGGTTGATAATTATACCCAATTTAATATTGCTGTTTTGGTCAATAACCAATATTTACCACAACTTTACATATTTTAGATTTTCCCTCTAATCCTTTGACATCACTGATATTGCTTCCCTGCTTCAGTTAACACCCCACAATCCTGCACTGCATCACTATGACTATTGTTTGACACTATATGACACTATTGTTTGGTCACATGACCAAACAAATACCACATGGCCAAAACCTGCTGTAAAGTCTAAAAGGGATGATTTGTGGAGCAGGAAGAGATCCGGCACATGATGATTGGTTTTTTTTTTACTTTAGAGTGGTAAACTACTGCCTGAAATATAATACAGGTTTCTCCCCTGCGGTTGGAAGAGAGAGTGTCCTTTTCGTGCAATGTGTTCTGTGAACCATGTTTAGCTTTCGCCTCACGTTACCCTACAACTAGTCAACATTAGCAAGCCTAAACTTGAATTTTCCTTACAAACAAAAGCTCAACCTTTCCAACAATTTCTTTGTTTTGGTGGGGGGGTATGGTGCGATGTGGTGGGGGGCGGTGGGATGTGGTGAGGGTGGGAGGGGGCTTGGGCACCTGCTCCTTTCCTCCATGATGGCCAGTGTGCATTCGGGTGGCCAGCCTGTGTATTTACCTATTAATGACAATTTAGCTAAATTAAATGATCTGGCTGCTGTTGGTCACATGACAGTCCAATTGCAGTCCAATTGCATTATATGCTGTTATTACGACGGTTAACTTTGTTTTCTCTCAGTGTTTTCTCTACATAGAAGGTACACCTGGTCTGGTATCCTGCTTAGCTACAATGCCGTTTGGACGGGGGGCATCGACTGGGATGATGGTCTCTGTAGCTGAACATCCTCCATGTCCTGTTATCAACTTTTTACTTTCTTTAATATAGAAAGTACTCTTACATCAGATCTTCTGTTCTTTCTGTGTTTCTGCTCTGTCTTCTCAAACCCCCAGTCTGTCGTGGCAGATGACCACTTGTACTTAGCCGGACTCTGGTTCTGCTGGAGGGTTTTTCCTGTTAAAGGAGAGATTTTCCTCTCCTATGTCGCTACATGCTTGCTCAGTGTGAGGGATTGCTGTGGTTGGAAGTCTGCATAAACGGGATGCAACCTTGGGTGACCAACCGTCCGCTTTCCCCCGGACATGTCCACTTTTCATGTGCTGTCCGGGGCATCCAGGGGGATTTATCGACTGATGAAAATGTCTGGGCTTTTATTGTTTTTCATAGGACTGGTGTGTTGCATGCGGTATGACAGCCATTCTCTCATGTGACGTCCTCCTAAGTTGCTGTCTATAATGCGCACCACACTAGGGTTGGGCGATGTCCCCCAAATTGGCAGTTGACGATGTTTACAGTAAAACATTGCGATGGACGATGATATCGTCACCTCGGGGTTTTGTTTTTTTTACAACATCTAGGCCTAAAAAATAGGCCTAAAAAATTTCTTTATTTATAAAGTAAGAAAAACCTTCATTTCGTAAACTGTACTTTCATTATTTTACTACACTAAAACATTATAAGTTGTTATACGTTGTACGTTTCAACTTGTAATACATTTCACGCAGCTGCTTAGTTCACTGAAAGAAATAATGAAGTGGCCACTTAAATGGGACCCACTTTACTCACCCGGGCTTTTTAATACGTGGCACTTGGTTGCACGTAAGGGGAAAAAAAGAGACTGATTACCGGGCTGTAAAGGACAACAATGTATTTTCGTGGTGGACCAGTCGCTGATGCCAAAAAGTTAAAAAAATAAATAAAACTTGACGTCCGGAGTCACCAATAAGGAAGGCGGTCAGGATCCACCTACTATTCTCGGTCATTCTCCTCCCAGGTAACAGCCTGTGCGGCGGTCCTCGCTCGCTTCTCAAAACAGAGGTGAAACGGTACTCATAGGTGAGGCAGCACGAGGCACATCTACCTCACGCTGCCTGTCTGCCTCTCGCAGTTTTGCTAGAGACGTGTGCACCAGTCATCGCTCGCGGTGTTCCGGCCAGTGGGTTTTGCTGTCCTGCCGCTCCTTTTATGTGCAGCCTAACACGTTTTTGTGTACAAGTTTTTGCGCACCTTTAACAAAGCAGCTGATTGCTGCGCTCCTCCTCCTGACTCATCCAGATAAGTTAAGTTTTTCTCTCTGAGCTTCACAGAGAGAAAACAAATGCAAACAAAACACACCGAATCCACACAAACAAACCATGCAAAATAAATACAAAAATATACAAATATTTCCCACTGTGCAACACATACACATTAGTTAGCCTATATTCTCAATGTTTACAAAGCAGTCCCTGCAGAGTTTTTAGTTAAACTATAGCAGAGACTATAGGATTAGTGTGTGTCTGACAGGGTGGGGGGCGTGGCATCACAATGGTGGCTCTCCATCATGATGTCGGTCAGCCATCACGATGGACGATGACATCGTCCATCGGCACAACCCTACACCGCACCACACCGCACCGCATTGCATTGCACAGCGCTGCTCTGCGCCGAGTTACTGCTGTTTACAAGAAGTCAAAACACAAGCTTCATGCATGAAACACAAAATATATACCGTCCAGTCGCAACAAATGGGTGGCACCAGTCCCATAGCTGGCATGTGTGTTTCTGTGTGTGACAAAAGTGACAAATATCCCATAGATCACATGGACACAAAGACTATAAAAGGCTGAGCAAAGTGAGTGTTCATCTATAAACTGACTGTGGAGGATGAAGATGCAAACTAAACAGAGTAAGCACTTTTTTATTGTTTTTGAGTCTGCAGCTGTCTACTTTTATTACAGTGAAAAGAAAATAATATTTAGTTTTCTCAGAAGATAATTTCAGATTTTTCTTCATTTTTTGTCCAGTGCAATTTAAAAAGTAAACTAATATTGTTGCTGTTAACTTTTTTAATTCAGAAGAGTCATTATTTTTATTATAATTTATTTCCAGATATTATACAATCATTTGTCTACTTGTAAAAGCCTTTTTGAAGTGTATTATTTAAGTAATCTTTTCAAACCACATTGAGAATGCACACTTTAAATATGCTGAAATCAAAAGTCTTGGCCAAGTTCTGAAAGTGTTTCAGTTCTGTGCCAGGTGTCCTCTTTTTTGGAAATCAAAACATGGTCACCCTAACGCAACCTCAAGTCAATGACTCGATGTGGACAAATGTCGTCGGCTGTGCTTGATAGTAAGAGGACAGGTAATGTAATGCGGCGCAGTAGCACGGTGCACACACAGCATGCTCATCTCACCTCATCAGTTGCCACAAGACAACTTAACGTGTATGTAGTGATCTACTCATGTATTATTGTTTACACTACTTACAGCAGCCTCACTCGCAAAGCAAAGCAGCTCAGGTCGGGAGGCTGAGGCAAGTAAAGGATGAGAATTGGTTAATGGTCGTCATGTGACTGAAAGCATTAGCTTATTTTATTGATCTAAATTGTTATTATTAGTCAAATGTTACTGTTGAGGGGCACAGGCAGGACTCCACACAGACATACTCTCAAAAGAAAAAGCTCCCTAAAAAGGGTACTTGGGGCAACATGGAGGAAAGGGGCAGGATGGTGATGACTCAATGGTGGCCCTATAAAAAGACACCAACAGTCTCTCCTCAAGGTGGTGCCTCCGCAGCACTCACAGAAAATGAGGTCTCTGCCGGGCCTTTCTGGACAGTGCTGAGGTGTTTGCTGTCCACTTAAGGCTGGTTTGTAGCTGTGTCCCCAGATAACCTAATTTAGGCCGATTGCTCCACACATGCTCCCTTAATGACCAATGGAGCATAAACCTTCAATCACTTCCTGAAATCAATGATAACTTCTTTGGTTTTAGTGGGGTTTAGTGCCATATTATTTAAAGTACACTGCTCCAACAACTCCTGTTTCCTGTATTTCCAAGTTGTAGCCAACATTGGTTCAGATCCAGGCAAAGACCCACCAGAGCTCTGCAGTGAAGATGCAGAAGGATGTTTTGAGTTTATTCCTGCTTTGATGTACAGTCAGAAGTTATTAGAAGCTGAGGGCATGGGTTTGGGTGAACTGTTAGCCTTGCAAGATTTTGTTAATGAGATTGCACGATCTGAGGGTATTGTGACTCCACCTGCTGATCTAGCTAGCCCTATACCAGGTAATGTCTCATTATTTGATACATCAGGTGCAGCTCCTGCTACCACAATAAATGTACAGTTAGACTCAGAGGAAACAGCTGAAATGTTATTTTCCAGATGATGTCCAGAGAAGGATTTCAGAGTATCAGGATTTGACTAAAAAGCTAATGCACCTTGTAAATCATCCCTCCACACAAGCAGCAAACCCAGCTACACAAACACAATCCGTTACATACTTGAACACACCGTCAGATGTAGGAAGACAGAGTACATATGACCAAGTAGTGTCTTTAAAGGATCTCTCCTACCTTCACCAACCTTAATATACCTTCATAAACATTCATTTTAAAGTCCAAGAAGTCAAATTGGGGGCCACTCATCTGACTTAAGTTACAACAGACAAATAGACAAATAGAAGCAGGACTGAAAGACAACTTCACAGATTCAGAGATTGTTCGGGGTGTGCTAATGATTATAAAACCAGGAAATTTCAAGGACATGCTCATTAACTAGGAGGATATAACTGTTGCTGAACTAAGGGGAGTTCTGCAGTCACACCTTGGGGAAAGAATAGCACAGAATTATTCCAAGAGTTAATATGTGCAAAGCACAATTACCATGAGACTCCTCACCAGTTCTTATTTCGTGTCATTGGTCTGAAACAGAGGGTTCTGTTTGAGTCAAAACAACTAGGAACTGGAATTAAATATAGTGCAATCAGGGTTTCTTTCTACACACTGTATATCAGGATATTGGACACAAACATTCAGGCATTCGAAGGGAATTAAAACTGTTGCTGTCGAAACATACAGTTTCTGATTAAACAACCAAATACAAAGAAAGAGATGGTGGAACCTGAAGTCAAAACAGACAATGCAGCACCTGACAGAGAAAATAGAAGTGCTTTCCAAACTTGTGGACTCCCTAACACAGATTGTCCAGAAAGACCGAACCTTCCTCTGCACTCCAGCTAAACCCTTAGTAGCCAGTTAACACAGAGTCTATGGATGTCCAAAGTGTGTACAAGAAGGTTCACAGCATTGTAGGCATTGCTTTTCTTGTGGTGAGCTTGGCCACAGAGCTGTGGGTTGCCTAAAGCATCCAAAACAGCAGGAAAACTTGAACCGGTTGCTGCTGGGGGACAAACAGTAACAGGAGTCCTTCCTAAGTCCCACCCAACTAACTCAGACAATGTCCAGATTAGAAGAGCTGATGTTAGAGGAAAAATATGCAATGCTGAAAATGCGACTAATGATGTGAAAAATACACCAGTACCTGAAAATGAGCCTGTGGCCAAATTAATAGGCAGATCTCAAACAAAGTGAACAGTTGTTAGAAGTGTATGCAATTAGAGTGGATAAATCATCCCTTTTGATGGCTGGGTGATAATCACTGTCAATTTAACTGGCAACCACGACCCAGATCTATCCACCGGTGTCCCTTTTCTAGTGAGTTAACTGACCTTAGAGATGCCACTGATTGGCTTTAATGTTGTTGAAGTGGTGATGCGGTAAAAACCTGGAAAACTGGTCTCTACACTAGCTCAGCTGCTGGCGCCATGTCTATCCATGTAATAAAGCACAGAATATTATAAATTGTGTCCAAACAAAGAAGACTTGCTGTTCAGAGGCGTGTGAGAACAGGTCAGAATGATGTGGTGATTCCTGCAGGCAGTGTTACTTGTGGAAAATGTCAATTAGCCTCTCAGGTTGATCCATCTGAGCCTCTAGTGTTTTTTTGAACCAGAGGAAAATAATGTACAATTACAGCTACTGGACATTGGTGAGGCCTTGTTAGAAGCTCAAATGGGGAAAAACCCACAAGTTATAGTGTCCTTAGCGAATAACAAGAGACACGATGTTGTCCTACCCAGAAAGTCCCCGATTGGCACCGTTCAAGCAATCCAAAAACAAAACAAAAATCAAGACAGACTCACCTGTAAGCACAGGTCTGAAGGTTCAGAGTGCTACAGGTTCTACTGTTGCCTCTGATGACTTACCCTCACTTTGGCACCCACCTGTTGACTTAGGTCACCTTACTGTGGATTAATAGGAGATGTTGTATGAGGAATCTGCAGCATTTGCAAACGATGCTAATAACATTGGCTGCATTCCCAGTCTACAGATAACATTAAACCTTACGGATGAAATCCCTGTTCAGAAAGCTTACTCCTCCATCCTGCAACCTTTATTCTCAGAAGTTAAAGAGTATATAAAAGATTTTTTACCAAAGGGATGGATACTCAAGTCAAAATCTCCCTTTGCAGCCCCAGTCGTATGCTTGGGGAAAAAGGATGGTTCACTGCGCCTTTGTATTGACTATAGATTACTCAATCAGAAAACCATCCCTGATCAACACCTTTTACCACACATACAGGATCTCACTGATGCACTGGGTGGCCAATTGTAGTTCAGCATTTTAGATCAAGGCAAGGCGTACCACCACGGGTTTATAGTAGAGGGCTCAAGGCATTAAACTGTTTTTGTTACTCCTTGGGGTTGTATGAATGGGTTAGAATACCCTTTGGGCTATCGAATGCACATGCAGCCTTCCAAAGGAGTATGGAAGAAATGTTAAGCTCTCTCAGGGACTAATGCTGTATTCCCTACTTAGATTACATTTTGTGCTATGCACAAACATTTGAGGAACATGTTTATAGTGTGCGAAACGTTCTGAGAGCCCTCCAAGAGCATGGGGTGAAGTTAGGACCTAAAACATGTGAGTTGTTTCGTAGGCAAGTGAGGTATGTGGGTCGTCTTGTTCCAGCTGAAGATGTGCAAATTGGCCCACAGGATCTAGAGCCTGTACAGGCACTCAAAGCCAAAATGGCCCAAACAGCAGGAAAAGTGGGACAACTTTTGGGCTTTCTCAGCTGTTACCAGAGTTACAAACCAGGATTTCTTCCGCATTGCAAAACCACTGTATACATTACTCCAACTCAAACTGACAATGCTGCCATCACAGTCTGTGCCAGCATGCAAAATCTCAAAGGGGTCACAACTGTCTTCCAAAACCCCTGTAGAAAGGACTAGTGAGCATCAGGAACCTTTGGAACATCTTGTTAGTCTGCTCACTAACTCTCCGGTGCTAGCTTTTCCCGATTTCAGTTCACCCTATGTGCTCCACACAGACACCTCTGAAGCTGGTTTTGGAGCCGTACTCTATCAGCGCCAGAGTAATAAGCTAAGAGTGATGGGAAACGACTCCAGGACACTTTCACCAGCTGAGAAAAAGTATTATTTGCATAGTGGTAAACTAGAATTTTTGGCACTTAAATGGGTGGTGTGTGAAAAATGTAAAGATTATCTGTATTACGCACCGTACTTTACCATTTACACTGACAACAACACTTTAGTATGTCATGAGCACAGCCAAGCTCAATGCCACTGGACATCGGTGGGTTGGGGAGTTATCAGATTTCCAATTTGAGATAAAGTATAGACCTGGAAAAGCAAACAGCGACTCAGACACGCTATCTCGCGTTGAAAGTTCACTAAGGTGTTTTCCCAAGACGTGGTGCAGGCAACTTGGTCTGGGTCCAGAGCAGCAAAAGAGCAGGACGTGGCTTGGGTTGCTGTTTTTTCCCTTAACAAAGCTGCTGGCCAGGAACTCTCCACCACACTCCCCACTGTTATCAGATCTGAGGCATTGGCCAAGGCTCAAGAAGAAAATCTAGTGATGAGAGAGCTCATCCAACTGAAAAAGTGTAACGTTGTATTGACAAATGACAGGAAAAGGACTATTAGTCGAACAGGACAAAAACTGCTTCATGACTGGAGTAAGTTGCATCTTGAAGATGATCTTCTGTTCAGGCACCCCAGTGAAAGAACACAACTTGTTTTTCCCTGCTAGATATGAGTCCATTGTGCTAAAACATCTACATGATGACATGGGACACATTGGTTCTGAGCGGGTGCTTTCATTAGCGAGGGAGAGATTTTACTGGCGCTAAATGAAGAAAGATATTGAGGAATATGGCAGGAGAAATTGTCCCTGTATAAAGCCGAAACAGTCCACAGAGTATGTACGCGACCCAATGGGTTCAATAACCTCAAACTCACCCCTGGACCTTGTATGTATAGACTACCTGCATCTGGAACCGAGTCATGGTGGATATGAATATATCCTGGTTGTAATGGACCACTTTACTAGAGAGAACACGTTGTTTTCTTTCACTAGTGTGCCTGTACAGAAGACCATCTTCAAGATGCAAAAATATCTAACAAAAAAGAAGTCAGGGAAAACAGCAGCTGAGCTTATTTTTGGTGAGTTCATTCAACGTTTTGGATATCCTGGCAGGTTGCATCATGATCAGGGTCGTGAGTTTGAAAATAAGCTCTTTTAATCTTTGAGGGAGAAAGCAGGGATTGGACATTCACGAATTACTCTTTACCACCGCCAAGGGAACCCGGCAGAAAGATTCAATAGAACCTTGCATCTTGCAGATGCTTAGGATTCTTGGAGATAAGGAGAAAGAATGTTGGAAAGACCACCTCCAGCAGGCTGTGCATGCTTATAATTGTAACCGCAATGAGTTAACGGGATATTCCCCCTACTTTCTTTTATATGGGCGCCATCCTCGTCCTCCCATTGACCTGTTGTTTGGATTGATAGGTGAGAAAAAAATTACTTCATACAAAAACTATGCAGAAAAATGGATATAAAAGATAACTGATAGCTAGTGGAAACAGTGAGCTCTCAAGTGCAGGAGGAAAGGTGTATTATGACAAGAAGCTAAAAGGTGTTGTCCTGCATTCAGGTGACAGAGTTGTTGTCAAAAATCTTGGTGAGCGGGGTGGCCCCGGCAAACTCGGATCATACTGGGAAAAGGACATCTATGTTCTTAAATACCAAGTTGGAGAAAACCCAGTGTATGTAATCCACACGGAGACAGGAGACAAAAAAGAGACTAGAGTTCTTCATCGCAACCTCTTGTTGCTTGTTAATGATCTTCCTGATGAAGCCCCACCTAGCACAGCTGGGCCCAGACCAAAGAAAAGAAAAATATAACTACCGGCTAAGAAACAAACTTGACGACACAAGAGACCAAAGTGATGTGATACACTGATTCGCAATGTAGTTTTCGTCAACAATGATGATGATGAAATCGTTTTATTGACACTACTTTTTTCATGCGTGTCAATTAAAACCTAAAAAGTGTCTGCTGCTGCATTCTATCCTTGTTTGGTCATGCCCACCACCTGGCATACAGCGCACAACGTGCTCAACACTTCACACTGTTGTCACTCATCACAGACAATGGACCGTGATGGTGGCAGTTTCAACACAGAGGCTTGGTGGCCGCAAACATAGAGACGGCATATGGGTGTATTTTAAATATAACACAGCAGTTAATAAAACAGAGTGTATTGTGAAGGAAGAAGATGACAAATGTTTGCCACAAAGTAGGCGGAAAAAAATAAGACCAACCATAAGCGGCACCTCAAGGCTCGCCACTATGAAGAAATTTTGAAGGTAAGTTACAAGTGCTGTTAACATATTGTAATGTTTACCGGAAGACGCGGACAACGGATACCATTAAAGGCTTTTACTGTAGATTGCTGTTGGCCGCAATCATGCCGTACGACACTTGAATAATGTTTAAAACATAACAGGTCACAAGTGTCTGTGTTCCGCTCCAACTCTCTCACACACACACATAAAGGTACCACCCGGCACTCCACCGCACATTACCATGCTCATCCAACAACAGCAATGCAACAACACTACTTGAACAGGCTACATTGCATGAACCATTACAATATCGTATAGCCTACATAACGTGACAATGTTACTCGACAATCGGCTCGTGAGAAATTTCATAGTAAGCTTATAGATTAATATGTTTTCCATACAGTCCTGGCGGAAATGGGCTGCTAACTTCAGGCTAAAGTCAGCTTTTGTTACTCTAATGTCAATTCATTATGTGTGTGTTACTTTAGCAGCATGTTTAGCCATGCTAACATTCAGTGACGGTGTGGTCATCACTGTGTGTGTTTATATTCTGTCCGCACGTAACTTTATATGTCTAACAGGTCGAGTTACTGTTGTACATCTCTGTTTAATGCACAATCCTTAGATCCGAACGTATTTGCAGTTTGATGGAAATCTTATATGCCTAAAACCATTCCTTATGTTATTGTAATTAGGGGTGTCAAATTATCGCGTTAATTGCGATCAATTAATTACATCCATATTTAGCAAGCTATGTTTTTTAATCGCGTTAAACTAATTTTTTATCTTTAATTTTACAGTTTCTGCATGAGTTCCCTTCAAATAAAACCTGTTTTATGCACTGGGCTTCTTGTGCTTGAGTTGTTCAGGTTTAACCACACCCTAAAGTGTACATCGGTTGGCTGTAAACTCATCAGAAGATGACTGACTTCCATCGTGGTGGGGAGGGCAAGGTGAGGAGACCCCTCTAGCGATTCTTTCTAAAAAAAAAAAAAAAAAAGCATATAGCGGCAAATTTCGCATCTTTTTATGGGGTGATTGGAAACTTTTGGGTGAAGCATGTAACGTTGTTACTCTTGTCACTGAGCAGCGGGGCACTCTCACGTCTCAGAGCTCACACCAGGCGACCAGTCTGCACTGCACACTGCAACTCCATCTGGCCGGCCGCCTAGGTCCACCAGTATGGCAAGCCATCGGTATCAAAAATAATGTGCATGTTACGTGTTGTTTTAACCCGTAATACAGCTCGACTCAGAGAAGATATTTACCCCACTGCGTCCAGAACGCTAATGAATCACGCATGCTCGAAGCAAAAGGTTGCAGGCGCCACTTGGGACTAGTCACAAAAACAGCAGAATGTAAATGGCTGGGACTGCATCTGTTTAAGTCTGTTAAATACAATAAATGACCTAATAAAGCCATTAAAAAAAAATAACATGTATCAAACTTTTGTTCTACCACAATAATGTAATGAATTTAAAAGAAAATACCTTAAGATGAGGGATTTTATCAGCAATTATTAGGTGAGATTAAAAAAGAGATTAATTAGATTAATTAATTACAGATCACAATTAATTAATCTCAAAGTTTTTTAATGTCATGACAGCACTAATTGTAATTATTGGTGAAAATAGCCGATCTGCAAGCTCACAATAGCCGTTTTCAGACAGAAGTTCTTGAATATTTGCGGACAATTCCATCCGGTCTTTAACCGGAGTTGTGTTTTCAATTACACCACTTTTTTCTGTAACTTTCCCTTTCGGCTGCTTTCTCACAGCAATAAATGTCTGATGAATTTCTGGGAGGGGGGGCTTGTATGTGGATATGATGTAAACTTAGTGCGGCAGGCTTACATGTCATTTCCCCAAACAATGCTCGTCTTTGTGATGTGTGCAATTTTGCGTACATGGAAACGCTTAAGAAACATCGATGAAGAAGCTGAAAGGAAAATAGTGACATTTATACGTCATTAATGTGTACGCTCACAGCGTTCCCTGCTCCCCTCCCCTTTTCCCCACCGCCCCACACCCCTCCAGCTTTTCCGGAACATTTCCTGATAATCTGAATGCAAACACCATACAGCGAAAAGTCAGCTCTTGTTACAAGGTCTTCATCCGTAAAATTACCGGTAAAGGGTATCCGGACGAAGTCCGGAATATTGCTTTCAGACAAGTCCGGAAAATTACAGTTTTTCATACCCTGTTTGAAAGGGGCTAATGTGCTGAACTTATAGATCTGCTGCTATTTTCACAATTTATGTGTGACACTGCCCAGCAGTAATCTCCAATATTTATTGACCTAAATTAATTTGTTAAAAAAACTATACTTCTTTTTCCGTTTTTTGACTAAAACTAGACTAAAACCTTTTTGACTTTTTGTCGACTAAAACTAGACTAAAACCCTTTTGAGTTTTTGTTGACTAAAACCGGGCTAAAACTATCACATGTAAAAGTGACTAAAATTTGACTAAAACTAATATGCATTTTAGTCCATAAGACTAAGACTAAATCTAAGATGGTTGTCAAAAACAACACTGCTGATTGATTGATATTGATTAAGGATTCCTGCTAAGGGCAGAGCATCCCAAAGGGAAAACGCCTATCATAACACTCCCACCTCATTCAGAGCAAATCCAATGTCTGGAAGCCCAACACATGATGTACACCTACCTGTACCAAATGAGATGCTGGAGGAAGAAGGAGTATTTTTTTCCTAAGTGTATTTTTTCTCATTTTGGTTGGCTAGTACCATTTGTGTAGAAATAGACTGAATAACTTTTCAGAAATAAGGAAAAAGGTAGAACATTACTGGTAGTTTAGTAGCAATTATTGCCACTGGGGGGGCATCGCACCTGTGCAGTCAGGTGTGGTCTGACACCTGACTGGTAAAATGCTTTCCGACCTGGTATTTGTTTGTAAAACTGTATTTTTGGGGAATGTTATTGGGATTGAATGCATCGTGCTCAAAATGCTAATAGTTTGCCTATGTATGCTAGCATAGCTAACCACATGCATTGTAGGTGTGCAGCGTTCTAGTTCATGCTTTTTTTTCTGTATAGCTCACCTGATTAATGCTTTAATCAGGCTGGCATTGGCGGTCCTAGACCATTTGGTGCCCTAGGCGAGCTTGACTGATGGCGCCCCTTGCCCACGAAAAAAGAAGTCCTGTCCAAAGAATTGCACATTTATTTAGATAATGATAGTATAACAATAACAATATAACATGTGCAAAAGAATAAAACTGTTCAATAATAAATATACAAAAAATAACGTTTAACTTGAACAGTAGTGCAACATCAAAAAGTGCACACTAAAGAATCCAATCAAAAAATACATTTAACATTTAACTTAATTTATTTTTATGTCAAAGTATTGTTATATATAGAGGGATGGCAAAAACTGTTGAAAAAAATAAACAGACATTATAAAAAATTTTCTCGACGCAATTTGGCGCCCCTCACTAGATGGCGCCCTAGGCAAGCGCCTATGTCGCCTGTAGGAAGGACTGCCACTGCAGGCTGGTTATGGTGCATTCACTAATCTTATTGCATGTTAAAGTCAGACTAAACACGTGTGCTAAAGGCTACTACATCAGTCACTCTTAGATGGGTTTCCCATTGTGTCAGCATTAAAGCAAAGACAGTATGTTAAACAATCATTTATGTCCAGTCAGTATGGTTACAAATGTTTGTTAAAAATAACAAGGCAGGATTGACCAGCAGGCCAATTAAACTACGGGAACTTTTTAACTTTTGTACATTCTATTTGTAGAATGCTGTCAACAAAGCATTTGTACTGTGTGAAAAGAGGATTATTTTTTTGTAATTCTCAATTGTGATTTGTGATTTTTTTTGTTTTGTTATTGAAAACTCATTGCTAATTAAACAGAATGGAAACATGATTATGTTAATAAATCAGACTGGCTTGAGAGACAACAGGAAGCCCATCACTTACTGCCGACCTCATGATCTTCAGAACAAATTTAATCTTCCGACAGGCCTCGTACCTGAGACCTGTTACGCTGACTTATCACAAGGTGTACCTCATACAACGGTCAATGAGTGTGTATGTTTGTAACTCTGTTCTGCTTCACAGATACTACTCTTAGAGCCTACAGAACTTATTTTTTGTATAAATCAGATCAAACAGACCTGATATAGAGCTTATCTGTCAGCGATTGAAAACATTGTGACTTTAGGTTAATGTAAAATGTGTGCCTCAGATTACCAGTGGACGTTTTGCTACTAGTTGGACAAATACAAAAGCATTCATGCCATTTTAAAATATATTTTCTTAGTCAGGGACCACACAGAGCAATCAAATATTTTTTTGGGAGGTGCTATGATTATCCATTGTATCTCATCCTCTACTGCAGGGCAGTAGGGAAGCTGCTGAAGTAAACTGGTTATTATCTTCCACCACCTCAAACCCAATTGAAACACTAAGTCTGAATCTCTGTTTTGAACTACTGGAAGAGACTAAACTGGCCCAGGGTCAGACTAGGGAGCTTTTAGATTCCTGTCGCATTCAGGATCTCTCCTTGTTCCTACTATGAAAAAGGTGCTTATCTGATTTTCATTTCCGTATAGCTATCAACTGAACGTGATGTTGAATGATGTATGACCTGGAGATGTGTGGTTTTTTTTTTATTCTAATTGACTTCTTAATAGAAAATAGGTCTCGTATAAAATACTTCTTTCCTTCAGCGCAGAATGAGCTGAAATGAAGTATGGTGATCAAATCTTTTTTCTCCTTTCTTTTTTTTGTGTGCAAAAAACTTGCATACAAAAGTTACTTACAAAAAACATACTCTGTAGCTGTTGTTGTTTTTTTTGTTTGTAGATCAGCCCTAGTTTAAACGAACAGAAGCGGATATTCCAGCAGGGAGTTTATCCATAATGAAACCGGCTGCTAAAGCCACTGGATAAGAAATGTAAAAGTTCAGATAATGTTTACTTAGCTGTGGCAACTATGTTTTAAAGCTGTCTTTTAAATCCCATCATTTAATGAAGCACGACGACCAAATCAATGTTGTCACCCTGATCTCACCACATAGCCTGCTTTTATTAAACCTGCATCCTGATGAGAGAAAAGGAAGACTCACTTCCTTCATCATTTTACCTAAAAATGATCTTTGACTTAAAAAAACTTTGGATATCTAAGAATAATGCTTTCAACAAAGAAATCTTAAATTCTACTGTATAGCTCTACTATCTCGTACCATGAAGTGAGAAGGAGTTATGTTTTTTCATTAATATTCGAATAGATCGAATAAAATATATCTGTGAAAACTCTACATTGCTCTAATATGTTTCTAACTAATCTTAACGTCTATAACCACTTCACTGAGAGCAAACTGTTGCTTCCTAAGCTCCTCCAGTGTGTATTTATTTATACCAATACCATTTAGATAAAAAGCACTTTAACCACATGACTGATTTCATGGAATATTGATCATATTCAACTCAACTTAATGTTATGTCCAGCTAGAAACATCTAATCCATGTTGTTTAAAAAAAGAGTCTAGCTTCATAAACAACAAAAATTTATTATTAATCAAAACAGCTGTCATAATGTTGTCTTTTCAAGAATTTGTGTTCGACATGGTGAAAGACTCCATAGAAGCGATTGGATTTCCACAGAGGATTTGTGTATACCCACTGAGCAAGCAGCAGAGTCATTAAGATTAATGTGAGGAAGAAAATAAAATAAACTCACCTGCAAATTGTGGATCCTGTTACAAAATGGAAAAAAAGATATAATTTGAAGGAAAGATCACATCAGGTTACTTTACATTCCTAATCTTTCTCTGACTCCTAAACCCAGACTGGTCTGGAGCTTGGATTTCCTGTATTTGATGGTTGATGTTCAGCCCACCTTTTTTTCCTCTCACTGTCTCTCTCTCTCTCTCTCACCGTCTCTCTCTCTCTCTCCCTCTCTCTCTCTCTCTCTCTCTCTCTCTTTCTCTCTCTCTCTCTCTCCCTTTCTCTCTCTCTCTCTCTCTCTCTCTCTCGCTTACTTCCTTAGAAGAGGATCTTGTTTGCTTGAATCACTATCCGCCTTTCTTCCAATTTTTCTTACCCAACTTCTTCTCTTTTTCTTCTCTCTCTGTAATCCATCTGGCACACACACACACAGTCAATATATTAATGCACAAACACTCCATGACCTACCATGTTCCATTCTACAGGGTGGGCCATTTATATGGATACACCGTAATAACATGAGAATGGTAGGTGATATCAAAGTCCTGTTTGTGGCACATTAGGATATGTGAGGGGGGAAACTCCTTAAGATGAGTGGTGACCATGGTGGCCATTTAGAAGTCGGCCATCTTGGATACAACTTTTGTTTTTTCAATAGGAAGAGGGCCATGTGACACATCAAACTTATTGGTAATGTCACAAGAAAAACAATGGTGTGCTTGGTTTCAACGTAACTTTATTCTTTCATGAGTTATTTACAAGTTTCTCTTTGTTCACAGCCATTGACATGTCGAAGAGGTTAACACGTGAGGAGCGGATCGAAATCGTGTTGATGTCTGGTGAACACAGTAACCGGGTCATTGCAGCAGATTTCAATGCAAGACACCCTACAAGACCACCCATCTCCCATGCTACAGTCAGCAAACTGCTTGCTAAGTTTCGTGAAACTGGTTCAGTGTTGGATTTGTCAAAATGTGGACGCAAGAAAACTATCACTAATGAAGAAACATCAGTGGCTGTCCTAGCTTCATTCAGCAAGAGCCCACAGCGTAGCACTCGCCGCACGTCACTGGAGAGTGGCATTAGTCGAACATAAAACATAAAGGGATGTGGCACTGCAGTAAAAATGGATGTCGAGATTGCTTTGACCCTGTATTTATTGCCTGACCGTTACGATATATAATGTACAGTTTTGTTTTTATACACTCTTATAAGCATTCAGGGTGCAAGCTTCTGGGCCAAAGCGAGCTGCACAGCCCATTTCTTGTCATTTCATGTCAAACTCTGAACAATCCAAACATCTGTTTTCTTCTGAAATATCTCTATTCAGCAGATAGGCATCACTTGGCTGTGTGCATGTGTGGTCATCTTGTTTGTATCTGTTGAGATCTTTTTAGTCGTTGAATCTTTTCAGTCTAAATGTTTCTTCTTGCGTAAGGAAATGTTTATTTTTGCTTGAGGTGTTACGTTATGAATAAAGTCTTCTAGTGACTGGAATAAGGTTTAGAATAAGTACAAATGTTCCTGTCATGATGAATCTTTATCTACTACTTCTCAACTTTGCAATATTTGGCAGTTAGAAATCTGAAAGATTACATGTGAGGCTCCTCAAGGCTCCATTTTTGGACAACTTTAAATATTCAGTATCTTCATGCTATCCCTTTATCTCAGATTTAGAGTATTACCAAATCTCTTACTATACATACAGACCTATTAAATAAATTACAATATCAGGAAAAAAATCATTTATTTCACTAACTCAACACATTACATAGATCATGTTTTTAAAAAGTTGATTTATTTCAGTAACTCAAAACATTATATAGATTACATACACACAGACTGATGTTTTTAACCCATTTTATTCTATTAATTATGATGATTTTCTGCTTACAGCCAATGGAAACACAACATTTAGGATTAGAATATTATATCAGAGCAATAAAAAATATGTTTACTCCAGAAATGTGGGTTTAATTAAAAAAAAGTGTTTCATTCCTGCTTAAAGGCTATTTTCAAAAGGTATTTTTAATCTGGCAAAAAAGTCACATCGGAATGCTCATTCAAATTTATTGAATAGGACTTTATGTAAAAGACACGTCATTTGTAGTGTTTTTAGTCTAAAAATGAAAGATTACACTCTAGAGTCCATTCTTTTTCTGTTCTGGCTTAATCATTGCAGTGGTGTCAGCTGGTCCTTGTCTGAAGCAGTAAATGGACAAGAGGAGGGTACACCCATCTAACATCCTACTGAGGCACAGAGACACAAAGGGCAAACAACTATGCACACACACACCTATACTTAAGAGTAACTTTTAGAGGTCAGTTAAAATAACGTTCACATTTTTGATTGTAGGATTCAGCCAGAGCACCCATAGAAAACACATAATTACAAACTCTGTTATACTAAAAACTACACAACATGCCAGAAACATTAAAACTTTGTCAGAAACATAAACTCTACTCCTAAATCTGCCTAGGCTTAGGCCTTACCTATAGTAGGGCAAAAACGTATTTAGCAGCCACTGATTGTGCAAGTTGTCCCATTTAAAAAGATTAGAGGTCTGTAATTTTCATCATAGCTACACTTTAACTGTAAGATAACAGAATGTAAAGAAATCCAGGATATCTCATTGTATGATTTTTTAAAGAATTTATTTGTATAATGGTGCAGAAAATAAGTATTTGGTCAATAACAAAAGTTCACCTCAATACTTTGTAATGTAAACTTGGTTGGCAAAGACAGAGATGAAACGTTTCCTGTAGGTCTTCACCAGGTTTTCACACACTGTAGCTGCTATTTTGGCCCATTCTTCCATGCAGATCTTCTCTAGAGCTGTGATGTTTTGGGTCTGCTGCTGGGCAACACAGACTTACAGCTCCCTCCATAGCTTCTCTATTGGATTCAAATTAAAATCCAAAAATACTTGAGGTCTGGAGACTGGCTAGGCCACTCCAGAACCTTGAAAGGCTTTTTACATAGCTACTCCCTCGTTGCCCGGGCGATGTGTTTACAGTGGGTATGGTGTTCTTGGGATGCAACTCAGCATTCTTCCCCCTCGAAACATGGTGAGTGCCATTTATACGAAAGAGTTTTACTTTGGTCTCATCTGACCACATAATATTCTCCCAATCCTTCTTTGGATCATCCACATGGTCTCTGGCAAATTTTAGACAGGCCTGGACATGTACCCCCTTAACCTCGAGCGCTAAAGGATTTTAATCTATGACAACAACGTAGTGTGTTACAAATAGTAACCTTTGTTACTGTGCTCTGTTCAGGTCATTAATCAGTTCCCCTCGTGTAGTTCTGGGCTGTTTCCTCACCATTCTCAAGATCATGTGTACCCCACACGGTGAGATCTTGCATGCATGGAGCCCCAGGTCGAGGGAGATTATCATTGATTACATTTTCTAATACTTTTTTCTATATTTGATCTCTTCTCACCAAGCTGCTTGCCTATTGTAGATTGGCTCATCCCAGTCTTGTGCAGGTGTACAATCTTGTCCCTGGTGTCCTTGGACAGCTCTCTGGTCTTGGCCAAGGTGGAGGTTGGAGTCTGACTGTTTTAAAGTGTGGACAGCTGTCTGTTTTAGAAATAACGAGTTCAAAAAGGTGCCATTTATACAGGTAACAAGTGGAGGATAGAAGAGCTTCTTAAAGAAAAAGTAACAGGTCTGTGAGGGGCAGAATTATTGCTTGTTTGTAGGTGCTAATTCCTTATTTTCTGCACCATTATACAAAAGAATTCTTTAAATATACAATGTGATATCCTGGGTTTTTTCCTTACATTCTGTCTCTTACAGTTGACATATACCTATGATGAAAATTACAGACCTCTCTCATCTTTTTAATGGGACAACTTGCACAATTAGTGGCTGCTAAAAACTTTTTTGCCCCACTGTAGCCCAACATGCCACCCAGCTTCTGGTGCAGTCTATGGTCACCTCATGGCTTGACTACAGTAAGACCCTTCTAACTGGTCTTCCAGCCTGTGCTGTGAAACCTCTGCAGATGGTCCAGAATGCAGTGTCATGTCTGGTCTTCAATTAGCCCATAGGGGAGCACATGTCTTCCCTTTGTTCATTGGGCTTCATTGGCCACTTAGCCGCCTACATCAAATTCAAGTCACGATGTTAACCAACAAAGTGTTTAATGGAACAGTTCCCAGCTACTTGATTGGTCTCGCAGAGAGATTGGTGAGTAACAGTGCCTACTCCACGCTCAAGACAATCTAGACTCTTTTCAAGTGTCGTTCCACAATGCTGGAATGATCTGCTGGGTTCTACCAGAAAAAGGGGCTATTTCCATCTAACTCTTAAAGACCTAGCTTTTCAGAGAGCATCTCCTACCCTATGCCTCTCTTCCAACTCTACTTTCTGGACTTCCCTCTATGCCTGCACTGTTTCTATACAGTGACTCCTGTCACCTCTAATAGAAGCTGACACATGCTTCTCCTTCTCAGTGGTTAGCTTTGCTTTTAACTGTGTGGTACATCCTCGTTCTTACAGTAAGTCGCTTTATATAGAACCATCTTCTAAATGCTGAAACTTAACATAACACATAGACATAGTCAAAACAAAGAGATTCCTATCAAAACAACACAATAAAACTGTTGGACATTGTTCAGTTTAATGTTTAGATCATTTCAGTGATGTCTGATGACAGGTGTCAGTAGAAAAAAAGAATAAAACAGATCTGCAGCTCAGCCAAAATACTGTTGCTAAAGGCAACTATGGACAAAATGACACAACTTTACCGTTGAATACAAACAGGGAACAGCCTATCAGCCCGGTGTTACATCGGTCTAACCGTGTCACAGAGACTCCCTACAGGCGTCTGAGCGGCAGAACTCCGCACTATAATGAAAACTGGCCAGCTTTAAAACGCATGAAATCAACCCCAGCCTGTTCTCCGAGGAAGAAAAAACAAAAGAAACTCCGGCACAGAGAAACCTCTGAACCCAGAACTGCCGCTTCTGCTAAAAGTTAACAAAAGAGGTTTCAGCCAAAAACAAGAGATAATTCTCCACCTGGAATCCCGCTGAAAAACAGATTCGCAGCCTTGAGTTCCCTGAAAGATGACCCAGCCCCCGGGACCAGTCAAAGCTACCAGGAGAAACCCAGCCGCATCAAACGGACACATAACAAAGTAATAGCCCCCCCAGCAAAGATTGTTTTCATACAAGATGGATCAATTAATGGAACTGAGGCTTTTTGTAGCAAGAATACCAAAGTTTATAGCTGCTACAAAAATACAGTGAGAGAAATATCAGAAAAACTCCCTAAAATCTTCGACCAACATCCTGCTTTGGAAAAGTTTGTCATTCACGCTGGATCAGCAGATATCGCGATGAGACAATCAGAGATTCTGAAGAGAGACTTTTCTGATCTCCTACAGAGACTTGATGGACTTAACGTAAACATCCTCATCAGCGGACCAGTCCCTGAAGGGAATGATGAAAGATTTAGCAGACTCTGCATGCTCCATAAATGGTAGAAGAAACAATCAGCTGAGAAGTCGTTCACATTTATTAATAATTTCAAAGTATTTGGAAGTGCTAATCATCTGTTCAAAGAAGGGATGCGTTATCTGAACAAGGCCAGAGTAAGGCTCTTAGCAGCAAACATTTTTTCTTATCAAAATCAGAAAGCAAAACACTTGCTCCCAAAAGCTGACCTTGAGGCGCCCATGGATATCAGAGAACAAAAACAGCAAGTCATGATGACACCACCGGACTGAACAGATAAACAACCATCAGAGATTAAGTCTTCATCTTCCTGTGACTCAGCCACATCAAATGAGTCTCCATTTAGAAACTTTACAGACAGACTGAACGAGCAAATCAAATTTGGGACACAATTAACACCTAAACTTAGACTACACCAAACACCTGGGACTAGTGTCAATAAGCCTGGGAGCTTCCCCCCACTGATTATTACAGATATTTGATATTTGAGGGAACCGGGCAATAAATCCACCCCTACCGTCTCCCAGAATTCACCCGGCACCCCTGAGGCTATATCAGTGATTATCAGCAGCAGGAAACATAAACCGTTAACCACACGCTCTCATATTAAACAAAATCTCAAATTGATAACCTGTCAGAAGGTTCAGCTGCCCATCATCACAATACTTAAGTTAGCTTTATTAAACATTAGATCTCTATCCGGGAAGTCTTTTCTTATCAATGACTTCATCACTGAGCATAATTTACACGCCCTTTTTTTTATCAGAAACTTGGCTAGATGAAAATAACAAAACAACTTCATTAATAGAATCTAGTCCTCCAAATTACAATTTCTTAAGCGAGAACAGAAAACACAGACGAGGTGGAGGTGTAGCCACCATCTTTCACAACTCAATGAACTTTAAAAAAGTAACTCTGGGCACGTTTGATTCTTTTGAATACCTAGCCACCCAGATAAATGAGCCTAACAAAGCGTTATTTCTAAGTTTATATAAACCACCAAAACTTAACTCTAACTTCTTTAATGATTTCAATGACCTTCTTTCTGTAATATGTATCCACTATGACCAACTAATCATCGTGGTGGACTTTAACATCCATACCGACAACCCCCAAGATAGACAAGCAAAAACATTAGATGATACTCTCCACAACTTCGGCCTGATCCAGCATGTCAAACAACCAACACACAATAAAGGACACACTCTGGACTTAATTATCAACAAAGGTTTAAATATTTCCAACATCTCTGTAATTAATATTGCGTTATTTGACCATTTCTGTATTTTCTTTGAAAGTACCATCTCTGCTAAATTATCCAGCCACAGTAAGACCACTATAAAAAAGCGTTTTCTAGGGGACAGTTCAGTAGAAACCTTTAAACGTATTTATCCTTCCACCACATCCCCCTCATCTCCCAACTCAAACTCAGTAAATAAGTTGGTAGATAATTTCCTTGCGAAAATCTCAGACATCACGGATTCCATTGCTCCAACTAAAGTGAAAGTAGTGTCAGGTAGAAAAAAGTCTCAGTGGACAAGTAATCCACTGGTACGTAGTGAAAAAAGAGAGTGTCGACGAGCCGAGAGAAAATGGCGGAAAACTCGACTCCAGGTTCACTGTGAGATCTACAAAGAGAGACTGAATAGATATCAGCTAACTATAAAAGATGCTAGGGAATCGTTCTTTTCTGAAATCATCAACAGAAACATTAATAACGCACGGACTCTATTTGCAACAGTGGAAAGACTAACTAATCCTTTAGTGACAGTAGCCCCTGAACTAAATTCTACCAGGGCCTGCAATGAATTTGCCAGCTTTTTCACTGAAAAGATTCTAACAATTAGATGGTCAATCTGTACCTCAATATCGAACCCACAACCAGTGCCATCCCCAATCAACAACAATGTAGAGATAATGTCTGAATTCCACGAATTAAACTTAGAACAGCCTTGAAAAAATCATTATCCAATTAAGCTCCTCCTCCTGCTGTCTTGATATCCTACCCACAGCTTTTCTAAAGAAGGTTCTTCCTGTTATTGGTTCTGATCTTGTTCAAATAGTGAACTCATCACTGCTATCAGGTGTCTTCCCTCAGGCTTTAAAAACAGCAGTTATTAAACCACTGCTAAAGAAGAAAAATCTGGACAACACGTTAATGCAGAACTACAGGCCAATCTCTAATCTCCCATTCATCAGTAAGATTATTGAAAAAGCTGTGTTTCAGCAGTTAAATGGCTTCATAACAATGACAAACCGTTTTGATGCTTTTCAGTCTGGTCTCCGCGCTCACCACAGCACCGAGACTGTCCTCGTCAAAGTATTTAATGACATCCGCATAAATACAGACTGTGGAAGAACCACAGTGCTGGTTCTGTTGGACCTCAGTGCAGCATTTGACACTGTTGATCGTGATATTTTATTGGAACGACTGGAGAGCTGGGTCGGACTCTCTGGTACAGTACTTGGCTGGTTCGAGTCTTACCTAAAGAACAGGGACTTCTATGTTTCAATAGGAAACTTTTCATCAGAACGAACAGAAATCACATGTGGGGTGCCCCAGGGCTCCATCCTGGGGCCCCTCTTATTTAATATCTACATGCTCCCACTAGGCAAGATTATAGCAACCAATAACATTAGCTACCATAACTACGCAGATGACACTCAGCTCTACATTACAATGTCACCAGGTGACTCTGAACCCATTCAAACCCTAAATCAATGCATTGACCAAATAAATGGATGGATGTGCCATAACTTTCTTCAGCTGAATAGAAACAAAACTGAAGTGATTATTTTTGGACCCAAGGAGGAACGATCAAGAGTCAGCACAGAGCTTCAATTTATACAGCTAGAAACTACTGATCAGGTTCGAAACCTAGGTGTAGTAATGGACTCAGACCTGAACCTCCAGGGTCACATAAAGGCAATAACAAGGTCAGCGTTCTTTCACCTGAAGAACATCTCTAGGATTAAGGGACTGATTTTGCAACACGACCTAGAAAAACTCATCCATGCGTTTATCTTTAGTCGGATTGATTACTGCAACAGCATCTTCACAGGTCTGCCTAAAAAGTAAATCAGACAGCTGCAGCTGATCCAGAACGCTGCCGCTCGCGTCCTCACTAGAACCAGGAAAGTAGAGCACATCACCCCAGTTCTAAAGTCCTTACACTGGCTCCCTGTAGCTCAGAGAATAGACTTTAAAATACTTTTACTAGTTTATAAATCATTACATGGCATTACATTTACATTTTATTTTTCTCTTGCTTTATTGTGTATCATGTGTAATGTGTGTTTCTTTTATGTGTTTTTTTAAAATCACCAAATCATGTAAAGCACCCTGAATTACCCTGCTGTTGAAAGTGTGCTATACAAATAACATTGCCTTGCCTTGCCTTGCCTTCTGGTATAGAGGAGTAGCACCTCAACTTCAAGTTCCTCCTGATTATTGGAACTTTTCTTTCCATCTTTAAGGCAGAACACAGTGACCTTGCAGAGAAAACTCATTTCAGTTGTCCAGGAACTAAACCTTTGGTTCACAATCCAAACCTTCTGACCATAGGTGAGGGTTGGGTCGTACCTTCCTCACTGCAACAAACAGGAGCAACAGCCTAATGAGATTGATTGTGAAAAGATGCAAAAATACTGGAAATAATATCCTTAAAGCTGAGAATTCAACCATGTTTATAGAAATGTGAAAGGTATCAAACACAGCAATCCCTCAGCAATCCTTCATACTTAGCAAGCATGTAGCGACAGTGGAAAGGAAAAACACCCCTTTAACAGGAAGAACCTCCAGCAGAACCAGGCTCAGTACGAGCGGCCATCTGCCACGACCGTCTGGGGGTTCGAGAAGACAGAGCAGAGACACTGAAAGAAGAAAAGAACTGATGTTAGAGTACTTGCTATATTAAAGAAAGTAAAAAGTTGGTAACAGGACACGGGGGATGTTCAGTTACTGGGAGCATCATCCCAGTCGATGCCCCCCGTCCAACAGGGCATTGCAGCCAAGCAGGATACCAGACCAGGTATATCTTCTATGGAGAGAAAAACACTGAGAGAAAACAAAGTTGACAGTCAAAATAACAACAAATAATGCAACTGGAGAGTAGTAGAAGAGAAAAGTAGAGGTCATCATTATTGGTTCCATTCAAATTCTAAAAGAAAATAAAAATTCAATACATTGCTTTTGAATATCTATACAATATTGTGACATAAAGCATTGCGATACATCGACATATTGATATTTTCTTACATCCCAAGTATCCACCAACACATTTTTGAACATTCTACATCATCACGGAGATAATTTTGTTGTTAGAGAATTTAAATCTACATCATTTCAAAAAGAACATGTTTGAAGTGAATCCTTACCAACTGCTTGAGAGTCATCATGTGAGCCCTAATGCTACTCCAGGGAGTAGCTATACGAATCTTTAAGTGTCTGTTGAGCACTTCTCCACAACCAGCCCTATTCATTTAAATACACTTGAGTAATATTGTCATGAGTGTATTCGGATAAGTAGATCCAATATGTGATGTCTGATGCTGGGATTTGGGACAGACACCGGGAAGAACATGAGCAACATGTCACTTTCTTTTCAACTATGGCTGCTTTTTAGCCGTCATCATGAAGCCCCTTCACTCTGTAGTGGTGTCGCAGTTAATTTTAGCTTTTAGTCCGAGCGAAGGGGTTCCAGTAGTCCAATACACCCCTGGCAGGAAACTTGACATTTCCTGCTTGGAGGCTCCATTTAGTCACACATTAATTGTGCAAATTTGGAAGTCTTACTGAGACAAAAAAGCTTTAATTGAAATCAGGCTGGGGCAAATGTCCTGCTAGGTGCTCAATATCTTCATCAGGGCACAAGGAGATCTATTTTGGTGCAGGTTTCTTTCACATGTAACAATATGTGACTTTTCTCTCCTTCGTCGTCATCTGTTCACGCAGTGTTAGCTGTGTTTATCTCTCAGCTTGTTTCTTTGGTTACCATGTGCAGTAAACACACAGAGTCCTCTCTGTTCCAGAGAAATGTGAGGTGGCAGTTCGTTAAAAGTGACAAAAATGATGAAACAAGCTGAGTGTGATGCTGATTGGAAGCTGTGTTATGGCAAAGCATCGAGGTAAGATGACATTTAGGTTAACATCATCATGCAGATGTGAAAAACTAGCAAGCCTGTTGACAATCCAGCACCTCATCAGTTGGTGTTGGACTGCAGGATCTCCTATAACCTTTTAAGAAAGACTCAGGTTTCCTACTTCTATCATTTAAAGATTATAGTATCAATGTTCTCTGTCCTTAACATTCATTTTAAAATATGAAATACTCAAGATTATTAGGAATTTGTGGCACATATGTCTACAGTGGGCATGCTTGTAAAACTGAAAGGGAAGAAGGGACACAAGAAGGAAAGGAAAAAAGAGGAAAAATGAAGATTCAAGAAAGAATGGAAGCAATTAAAAAATGAAAGGAATAAAAGACAAAAAGACCTAAAAAAAGAAACACAAATGGAAGGAAAGAACAGAAAGAGAGGAAAGGGAGCTATGATGCAAGTTAGAAAGAAATCAGGGAAGAAAGCAAGGGAATGAAGAAAGGAAGAATGGTAGCAGATAGGAAGGACACATGGAAGAAGGGAAGGAAAGTAAGGTTTGACACAAGGAAGGAACAAAGGGAGGAGCACAGAGACAGAAAGAAATGAGGGAATGACACAAGGAAGGACAAAAGGAAGGAAGTACACGAAGAAGGAGAGTATGGTAGACATAAAGAAAAGGAAGGTCCTGCTCAGGGTGATGCATGTAGGCCAGGGATGTCCAGACGTTTGGCCACATTGGCCAAATTTGCCAAGTTCAAAGTACACAGAGCCACAGTTTTTTGCTTTTCAACTGTAAATACAAAATAATTTTATGGTGTTTATTTTTTAATGTTTACTTGTTTAGCAATACATTTAAACGTACAATATTCTAATGAATGGAGTCAGATTTGTGTAGAACAATGATCTGTTAATCAAAAACACAAAAAGAAAAGCCTGTGGTTTCCTAATTAGTGATTTTTTAAAACCTCATTAACTAGAATTGATAAGGGAATCATTCCATTTCCTAAAAAAGTTGTTGTATTTTGCAAACTTTAATGAATAGCCGTGCCCAGGTCTTTATTTAGTTAAATGAGAGCAAAAATATAAAAACAAATAATAAAAGACAAAAACTTTAGCGTTTACCTAACACTTTCCAATTAAAAAAAATTAAAACCTGAAAATCTCTTCCGAGAAAATTACAAATTGTGCCGTCTGCATGATATGCCTGTGCTGAGGGCCTAATTTGTACGATTCTTGAATTGAGGGTGGGGGTCACACAGAATCATTCAAAGGCCGTCACATTATGAACACCCCGTGGGTAAAAAGTTTAAGCTTGAGATCTGACCACAGCAGCCTCCTCTACTTGCTTCCTTCTTCTCACTTGTGGAAATCTGTAAAGGAGCCTTCTAATTACTTTCTGCTTACTTTCTCCCCCGCTTTTTGAAGTTGCAGCTCTGCCGTAGTCTTTCCTTGTTCAGATGACGGATTGAAGAGTGCTCCATGAGATGACCAAAGCTTAGGAAATGATTTACTAACCAGGGGTCGCGTTGACCGAATATTTTCTGTATCTGACCATTTTTTCGAATGGTTACTGAAAACTCTGAAGGCCATTGTTCGTTTTTGACAGATTGCAATTCACACCTCAGACCACTTGGCGCAGACATTTTCAACTTCATGCAGGGTTCAGGTAACTGAATCAATCCAAAAAAAAGATACCCATGAGAACATCGGAGCATCATCTTAGACCTGGAAGCATCTCACTATCCGGGAGCTGACAGCTCGTTGATGAGTTACTAAGGCTTTGGAGCGCATCTGTGACTGCACCCAACACGGTGGTAACAGATCGCTGCAGCTTAGCCACTGATTCAATTATGCATGCTGTGGGATTTCCTCCCTTCAATTGGAGAAATTTTCCCTGATTTCATAACTTTGGCTGAAGTTGTGCTCATAATTCAAGTCCCCAGTGTGGCAACAGAGCCACCAATTCAGCTCCATGCCGAAAGTTCAGGCCATAGCAGGTGAAATGTTCATAATTAACACATGTTGCTTATTAATCTTCTTGATATGTGATGGAAGGATGTGCATTCTCTGTTGTTTGTTGGTATGATATATTAATTAAAATGAATGGAAATTAAATGCTGCTGAATATGTCATCATCATTTTAAAAATAGATTATGACCAGAGTTTTTTTGACCCCGTCAGTCAAAATGACCCACAACAAAAAATTGCAGGGTGACCTCTGTTATTAACCCAAACCTACTTTGATCTTCTACACAACTTACTTCTTGACTGTCTGCTGTGTTTGTTCACCAATATTCTCTAACAAACCTCTGATGCCTTTGATTTCCTTCTTCTCTCCTGTTCAATTCAGTTTATTGATATAGCGCCAATTCACAACACGTCATCTCAGGATGCTTTACAAAAAAGTCATTTTAATTCAATCATGGACACATTCCAATCATTTTAAAAGTCGTCTATAAAGAAACCCAGTAGATTTCATCGAGTCATTGACTTGCAGCATTCACTCCTCCTGGACGAACGTGCAGCGGCAGTACGCCGTCGCCTGTGTTGTGTCATCTATCTGTAAACTTCCTTGAAATCAGAAAATCCCAACCAAGAACAAATAAAAATTTACAAAACCTGGATCCTTACTGTACCTCAGCTCCTCCTGATGCCAGCTATACCCCCTGAAACCTACCTGCCGGCCCGCTCTCGCTGTTCAGACTTGTGCATTCAACTTTCAAAGAGGAGAAATACAACGCACAAAACTCATACAAGACCCGTCTTTCCACATTTTGATCACACGCAATAAAGCAAGGATTTGTACTTTCATGTGTTTTTAATTAAATTCGAAACATCCACTCTTCACTTCACAATTATGCACTACTTAAACACAACCTTCCATTTTAAAATGTTATATCTGTGGCTGCTGTAAAGCTGCTACCGTGGAAACACTCATGAGATAAAAATGTCTCGACCTTTATTTAGCTACAGAGAGCCACTGATGAAAGGTCTTCATGTCCTCTCATATCAGAGTACACGTGTACAGGTTTACATCAGCAAATGCGGCGGCTCTAACATCAGAGAGACTTTCTTGGATGTTAGAGCAATACATCTGCATGAGTGTGTTTGGTCTGCTCAATAAGCTCATTTATTAAAAGTCCCCTTTTAAGTCCCCTCGTGAGGCTGTGCAGTCCCAGCAGCATGCCTTCATCGCGCTCTCGGTGGACGGAGGGAGCAGTTGGAGAGCTGGCTGACGTGCGTTCTCTGTCACAACAGGGAAGCAGCTCTCTAGTGGCTTCTGAGTGGACCACACAATCTGTGTCCCCCCCCCCCCCCCCCCCCCCCCTGCCCTTAAGAGCTGCTTTTAAGGGCTTCGGAGAGCGAGATGTACAACGGCAAAGAGCAGGGAAAGAAGATTTCAAGGTTTTTCATCCATGGTTCTGCTCATCTTTGGAGATGCTTTATTGTTATTTTTGTTTATGCCATGCTTCAAACCACAACAATTGATACCCAGACCCTATTGATTGCACTAAGAATAAAATAACAAGTCAAAATAGAAAACACATTTTCAGCTAGCTCTGCCTACACATTTTCTGTTGGACTGAAATGAGGGTTTTGTGATTGCCACACTGAAAAAGGTACTATTTTGCCTTTAAGGCCCTTTTGTGACAGATCTGTTGGTGTGCTTTGACCCATTAGTGCCGAAACTTTATCTTCCTGGCTAATGTTTTAAATTTGCTAGTACTATATACAAAATACTCCATGGTTTGGCACCACCACCCTTAAGAGAATTCATAAAACTAAAATTAACTTTTGGCAGAGCCACTAGGTCCCAGGTTAGAGAGGAGACTGGGAAGTTCCCAATAGATGAACCACCTTTGGTCAGTCTGTTCTCTCAGTCAGGGACTCCCACATCTGGAGTAGTATTCCACTTACTATACGTTTAACACCTTCAAAACTCGACTAAAACAGTGGCTGAAATCTAATCAACGTTGTACTCATTACAACTATGCGTTATGATGCATGTTATGAAGGCTCATAGGCTGCGTTCACACTGCAGGGCTTAATGCTCAATTCCGATTTTTTGAAAAAAATTAGATTTTTTTTGCAAGGCCATTCACATTTCCAATTAAATGCGACCTTTTGCGATCTCCTGTGTGAACGTGAAATGACCCAGAATTGATCCGCATGCGCAGAAGAGTACTCAACGGTCAACGACGTCACTTGTTGTTTGCGGAAGTAGTTCGGAATGGATGTCAACGACACATGGATGTCGACAGTGGAGCTCGTTTAGCCTTATTAAAGTTATTTTCACAACGGAGCCAGCACAATTTCAATCTTCTCGTTTTAAGGAGGAAAATAAAAAGGAGGAGAGCAAGGTTTTTGGCCATGGCATTTTGTGGAGCAGTGGTAGCAACATCGGTACAGAGAAATGTGTGGGTTTGGAGTCGCAGCCAGGAGTGGTGGGAGACTGATGTGGGTTCAGTGGCTTCACTAATACAGAATTCATCAGTAACTTCTGAATGTCCAGATCCACTTTTGATTATGTTTGTGAGCGCCTTCAATTTACTCTGTCATGAGAAGAGACATGTCTGCGGCAGCCCATGTCAGTGCAGAAACGTGTATCAATGACGTGCGGGTCGAATACATGCGACCTGGCCGTTAAGACTGAAGTCGCATTTCAAAAGATTGGATACGTATCGGATTTTGGACCACATACCCAAGTGGCCTGGGTCGCATTTGAAAAGATCAGACTGTCATGAAAAGATCAGATACAGGTCGCATAGGGGCAAAAAAATCGGAATTGGGTCGTTTCAGGCTGCAGTGTGAACGTAGCCTTAGTTGTCAATGAAGTCTCTTTCTTTCAAGGAGCTGCATGAACCTATGTCTTTTGTCATTTTTTAAATCCTTTTCTTTTTATTGTCATAGAACTAACAGAACGGACATTTTAACCTTGTCAATGTGTTGCTTTGGCTGTGCTGCAATGCTACGTTGTGTGTGTATATAGCCTTAACTTTTATATTCTTCTGTTATTTTAATGCATAAACTTTTATAGGTGCTTTTGGCAAAACACACCTTGCCCAGGGACAACAGTTGGAAATTAGCTCTGGAGCTAACACTGACACATTTACAGAAATGTGTACTGTCCCTGTGAAATTCAATTCAGTTTATTTATATAGCGCCAATTCACAACAGATGTCATCTCAAGGCACTTAACAAGAAGTCATTTCAATATATTTATACAAACATTCCAATCAGTTAAAAAGTTTCCTATTTAAGGAATCCCAGCAGATTGCGTCAGTCATTGGGGTGAGGTTGGGCCCCGTTGATGCAGACTTTCGAACCACAGCAATCCTTCAGCAATCCCTCATACTGAGCAAGCATGTAGCGACAGTGGGGAGGAAAAACTCCCCTTTAACAGGAAGAAACCTCCAACAGAACCAGGCTCAGTAGGAGCGGCCATCTGCCACGACCGTCTGGGGGTTTGAGAAGACAGAGCAGAACACAGAAGGAACAGAAGATCTGATATAAGAGAACTTTCTATGTTACAGAAAGTAAAAAGTTGATAACAGGACACAGTGGATGTTCAGTTACTGGGAGGATCATCCCAGTCGATGCCCCCCGTCCAACAGGGCATTGCAGCCAAGCAGGATACCAGACCAGGTATATCTTCTATGGAGAAAAAAACACTGAGAGAAAAGAAAATTGGTAAGTCTGTCCTCCAGCAGTCTAAGCCTATAGCAGCATAACTACAGAGATAGCTCAGGATGACCTTAGCCACTCTAACTATAAGCTTTATCAAAAAGGAAAGTTTTAAATAAATAAAATAAAATAAACTAATGTCTCTGGATGTTGTTTCCGTATTTCCTCATTATGGGGAAGTCCATTAGTCCCTTCTGCAGGAAATGCCCACATGGCATGATTCTGCCACCTCCGTACATCCCACTTTTTCCTCCAATGCTTATTATGACCAAACACCTCAGTTTTCGTTTCTTCAGACCACTGACCTCAAGACCAATGTCTTTGTCCCACTGTGCATTGGCAAAAGTGTAATTCGCTTTTAAAGTAATGGCTTCTTCCTCTCTTGGTGGCATTTCCGCCCATATTGGCAAAGGCTTTGTTGTCTGTTGATACACTGTTGATACACTGTTGGCCCTCTTTTACCGGCTTCAGCAGCATCTTCACAAGGTCTTTTACTTTTTGTTTTGACGTTGTCACATTTCACACCAAAACACGTTCATCTCTGGGACACAGAACCCGTCTATTTCCTATAGATATATAGATTTCTTATAGATTGAACAGAAGAACATGGCACCTTTGGGCATTTAGGTAATTTTACCTTAGGGTGAACCAGACAATTTATTTTCATGATGTCAACTCAATTGCTGTCATTTTAACTATTAGTAACATAAACAACCATAACAACGTTGTGTGGGAGTTCCCTAATTGCATAGTAATTTGCCAGAAAAAACCCCCCAAAAAACCCAAATGCTCCCACATTATTTTTGGAATTTAGCAAATTAAAATTATTTAGTTTACTTTAGCTAAGGTGTGGCATCTTTTAATGTCAAATGGTGGGAAAAAAGGTTCGAGTTGAGCCCAGAGTTATTTATTCCCCTGACATGAACAAGAACAGCAAGCAACTGGATAAGCTAATAAAAAAAATGTTAGCTCAGTGCTTAGAAATAGGCTGGAGCCATTACATTTGGTACTGGAGAGGGCCACACTGAAAAAACCTAAAGCAATGATGAACAACAGCAAACACCCACTTCACAGCCTCCTGATTGGCCAGAAAAGCAGCTCTGGCAACAGCAGGCCATTACACTCTCTGGGCTCCAGAACCGAGCAGTAGAGAATATCCTGCAAGTACCCTTTTTCATTTTTCTTGACACTGTATGTGAAGTGTGGTTTTTATATGTTACTTTTTAGTCTTGTGGTTTTCTTTTAATTCTGTTTTTATTATTTATTTATTTGGGCATGTCTGTGGATGCATTTGTGGTGGTTGCTACTGAATACATGAATTTCCCTAGTCAGGAATAACAAAGTATCTATCTTAATTTTACCAACATGTTTTCTTCTGAATTTAAGTAATATTCATGTTTGGAGAGGTTAAGCCTGAGCCCCAACTGGGATGATACAATCTGTAATCTAACTGAACTGAACTGAACTGAATTTAACCACAAAGGGCCATAATTTATGAAGCAGATATGAGCTAAAATAAGGATGACATGAATGCAACTGGTGTGCATACCATGGCTAAAGTGTTGGCAGTGATGCATTTTTTGCTTTGTTTTTTATTCATCGTTCATAGAATGTTTGCTATTGTTTACTAAAGAACAATTTAAATATTCCATGAGTCACTAAGGACTGGTCCGTTCAGTAATTTTCTCTGGCTGCATGATGGATATCAAATCTAACAGTAAAATCCTGAATGAAGCATTCTTGATTTTCAGTCTGTACTTCATGTACTTTTATAGCCTTCTAGTCACAACGATGCTGGCAATCTCGAGCAAGCTCTGCACCAGTGGAAACCCCATGCTACCAGACACTCCTTGTTGTTTGGAGGAGAGTGTTGGATTTTTTTAAGGCATCTTCACTGCAACTGAACCACTCACCTCCAAATTTTTGAAGATCTATAAATACTCAGACAGCAGTTGGTGTTACATCTGGAACCTTTTTAAATCGCTGATAAATTCTAACCACAAAAACAGAAAATACAAAGTCTTCAAAACCCAACCTCCGTGTCATGTTTGTACGACTACTATGTTGTGTGACAAGGTTTGTTTAGGCTCTGAATAACTGAATAATTGCTTAGGGTATTTATTAATAAAATTAGTAATGTAGGTCAAAGTCGGGGCACCATCCTGGATTCAGGAAATAATAATAATAGCCAAATAGTTTAGTCTCAGTTTTTGTTCATGAATACCTGCCTGATAACGATGAGGTATTAAAATATTAATAGATGGAGTAAGTTCAGCACTGATGTTTTTCGAACAGCAAGTCATTACACATGTACAGTATATGTAATAACAACAAACAACAGTTTTCCAAAATACAAGCGTTTAAAGAATTTAACCAACTTTCCAATCAAAATACTTTAATCAACAAACTCCTGTGGCTGCCTGGGTGCTCTCCAGGTAGCACTTGGGTGGAGGAGGGAGTGTCGGCCTTGCCTCCTCTGGGCACCTTGTGTCGGTGCTTTGGCTGCTGCTGATTTGCTGCTGCCGGTGCCGATGGCTCCTTTGATGGAGTTTCCATACCTGGCTCATCTGTTCTCGGCCCAATGTCCTTTTTATTGTTGCTCTTAAAGCTGCAGTCCGGAGAATATATTTATGTATCAAAGTTTTATAAATCTTTAAAATGATAGTGGTGTTCAATTCTATGATAAAAGGCTAGTGCTCCGCAACACTTGTTATTTTTCTTAATCCCACCTTCCTCCCGTAGACCCCTATGCATTTCACACTGAGCGGCGAATTTTTTTTGCCGATAGAATTCAAGTTTCCGCGTTGTCAGCTGTCAATCAACTTGCATGCGGATCGGGCAAACATGTGAACATGGGGCCGCGCACACAGACTGCTCCGTGTCTTCCCGTTTACAGTCGCCATATTGTGAGAGAGCAACAGTCATGCAGAAGTTGCTAACCTCCGAAATGTCCATAACAAAAATACAATCAACATTCATCCGTTTGCACTTACAAACGCGCACACATTCATACACCAATATGTAGATCAGTAGGCAATTTGGGATTAAATGTCTTGCCCTGGGGCACATCAACATGTGCCAGGTGGAAGCTGGAATTGAACCTACAACCCTCTGGTTACAAGCCAACTATTCTACCTAGTTAGCCACAGTTGCACAGTATTTACCACATCTCGCAATCTGGGATCCGACAGAGCGTTGAAGAGTTACTGAGACTTTGGACCGTGTGTGTGACTGCATCATACACAGACGGCGGTGACAAATCGCTGCAGCTTAACCACTGTGCAGAAAGAACGCATGCTGCGGGACTTCCTCCCACTGAAGCAATCAGGAAAACCTTCGTTCAGAGAGTCTTTCAGAATTCCGATCACTTCAATTGAAGAAATCTTCACTGATTTCAAAACTTTGGCTGAAGTGGCACTTGTAATTTCAGTCTCCAGTCTGGCAACAGAACACAGATTCAGCCTCCATGAAAGAGCATTCAGGCCACAGCAGGTAAAATGTTCATAATTAATACATGTAGCCTATTGATCTGTTCGATCTGTGATGGCACGATGTGGATTCTCTGTTCAGTTTGTTCGGATTTAATATTAATTGAAATAAATGAAAATTAAACACTACTGAATATGTCATTATTATGATTTAAACTTGACAGGTATAAATAGATTAAGGGTTTTTTAGGTTGTTTTTTTCAAAATGACCAACAATACAAAATTCTAGTGCGACCTCTGCCTTACACTAACTACTCTCTCAAAGTTCGGAGATACTATAACTTGTGTCATGCATGCTCTGTGGCAAAAAAAATAGGTTAAAAACAGTATAAAAATAGTATTTTAGCTTGACAGCCACAACCGTGAAGTAAAATAAGCTCACTTGTGAGCTCAGTGAAGATGTTTTCACAAAGAACGGTGTCTGTATTACAAAAAGTAAATGGGTTATGATAGAGGCCAGGCCGGATTCAGGATGACGTGGCGTGACTTTTTATTTACAACATGTATATATAGAGTTGGCGTGCTGCTGGGGCATTGCAAATGTGTATACATATCTGCGTAATTCAAGAGGTCATAGTAACATCATCCATAATTGTGTTGATTCCCTTCTTTTGCAGAGAATCTGAAAATTGTTGTCATTTCTTTTGACTTAATAGAAAAGGGGCTTCATCATGTTGTCCTTCTTTCTTCATCATTAAAGCTGGGTGTAAGGTTTTCCTAGCTTCAAGCTTATAATAGCCTGTAGAGTAGAACCACTTGAACAATGTGTACTCAAGGGAATTCTGAAGAAGATCGTAAATGATTTCACAGGCATTGTTCTGCTGCTTGGATCTGTTGCGAAAGGACATCACTAAGGAATACTGTTGTGGCATGAAGCCTTGGGAGTGACTGAAATGATAATTTTCTCAACGTTTGCTGCTTTTAAATATTGAAATGATTTTCTTTCTGCATTTTCTTTTCTTTCTTTTTCTTCATTTTTCCTTTGTAATATTTTTTTTGTTTATTTATTTATAAGGACCAGAATTTTAATGCAGAACATGGACTGTTATAAATTGTAACATTGTGGCAAGTAGTCAATGGATGCAGATACTTTGTTATAGAGGTAAATACAGTAAAGGTTTCAAGTCTAATACAGATCAACAGTGGTGTGAAAAAGCCTTTGCCCCATTCCTGATTTCTTTTTTGTTGTTGCATGTTTGTCACATATAAATATTTCAGCTAATTAAACATATTTAAATAATAGTCAAAAACAACACAAGTAAACACAATATGTAATTTTTAAATAAATGTTTTCACTATTTAAATCCAAACATACATGGCCCTGTGTGACAAAGTGATTGCCCCCCCCCCCCCCTTCCCCCCCACCCCAAATAAAACATAACTTAACTGTGGTTCTGCCTGACAAATTGAAGTAGACCAAAACAACCTCAAAAGCTAGACATCATGCCAAGATCCAAAGAAACTCAGGAACAAATGAGAAAGAAAGTCTTTGACATACAGTACTGTGCAAAAGTTTTAGGCAGGGGTGAAAAAGCTGTAAAGAAAGAATGCTTTCAGAAACGTGAAATAAGGATTGCTTATTTTTTTCAGTTTACAAAATGCAAAGTGAGCAAACAAAAGAAAAATCTAAATCAAATCAATATTTGGTGTTACTACATTTCACCTTCAAACCAACATAAATTCTTATAGGTATACTTACACAAAGTCAATGATTTTGTAGGATTATAGTCAGGTGTGTGATCATCAATGTCACACGTAGGTTGAAACACAGTCATTAACAGAAACAGACACAGCTGTGGAGGAGGCTTAAAACTGGGTGAGGAACAGCCAAACTCTGCTACTAAGGTGAGGTTGTCGAAGATAGTTTCCTGTCATGGCAAGATTGAGCACAGCAGCAAGACACAAGGAAGTTATACTGCATCAGCAAAGTCTCTCCCAGACAAAGATTTCAAAGCAGACTGTAGTTTTAAAATGTGCTGTTCAAGTTCTTTTGAAGAAGCACAAAGAAACAGACAACATTGAGGATCGTATACGCAGTGGTCGTCCAAGGAAAACTTGGTGCAGCAGGTGAAAGCATCAAGCTTATTACTTAGCTTAAATCGGTAGATGTCCAGCATTGCCATCAGCTCAGAACTGGAAGAAATCAGTGGGACCCAGGAACACCCATCTACTGTCTGGAGAAGTCTGTCCAATTCTTCTTCTTAAACGGTGTTTACTGATTTCCGTCGCTAAGAAAAGGTCATGTTGTTTGTTGCTCTGATTGGTCCTAGTGCTGTCCAATTGCATGCAAAGCCAGTTTGTCTCAGCACTTTGTCATCGTGGATGTTTGATATTGCCCACCACATGAATTCTTCTTCTTCTTCTTCTTCTTCTTCTTCTTCTTCTTCTTCTTCTTCTTCTTCTTCTTCTTCTTCTTCTTCTTCTTCTTCTTCTTCTTCTTCTTCTTCTTCTTCTTCTTCTTCTTCTTCTTCTTCTTCTTCTTCTTCTTCTTCTTCTTCTTCTTCTTCTTCTTCTTCTTCTTCTTCTTCTTCTTCTTCTTCTTCTTCTTCTTCTTCTTCTTCATGTGAGCAGTCAATTCACGTTTTTTGACTCACTGAAAGAGTACTTTACAATCTAGACACTATGTGAGGTCAAAGATTAGCCATTTTAAAACTCTCCCACTAGAACATAGTTGTTGACAACTTACAAAGAACTTCAGACTCTAGACAACTCACTTCTAAGTTTGCACCCTTGTTTGATAAATGCTATACACTTTCCACTGCCAAGATTTCGGAACTTTTGAAATGGGAGGAATTGATTTTTCTGACTGAATGTGAAGCTTACTGTGGATCCACACGTTAAATGGTAAATAGACTGAATTTATTCAGCACTTTTCTAGTCATGATGGTCACTTAAAGGGCTTTACACTATAGCCTCATTCACTCAGTTGCACTCATGCCCCATATGCAAATCTGTAGGCAACAATGAGAAATGAGCTGTGCCCAGGGGCCCATGAACATGTGGTAGCATGGAGGCTAGAATCAAACCGACAACTTTCTGATAGCAAGATAAGTACTCGTCCTATTGAGGCTCAGTTGCCCATAGAGGTCTATTACCGGTGAACATGAGGTGATTCAGCTCAGGGTTATCACTTTTATTGTTCAAAGTCTATTTTTCCTCATGTCTCAAAAATGTGTAGCAGGTGTAAATGTCAGAGACGACTCTGTCCCACACAGGCCCAATGGGCAAGCCAGGAGGGCCTTGCCTCTTTTTACCGCGTTTTTCACACCGGAAATATGGTTGGAGTAAAACTCTGGAAGGGGGGGTGAGTTGTAAAATACAAATAATAAAGCAAAAACAGAAAACACAACATCAGAAGCATAAAGAACATTAAAACATACTACAGTTATGAACTTCCAGGTATTATTAATTAATAAATCAAAGCCAGCTATAACAGATGGGTTTTAGCCTTGTTTTAAAGGAGGGGTGGCATGTAAAATCCACTTTTTAAAGCTTTTTATCACATTCTTATGCCATTCCCTCCTGAAAAACATGCCGAAAGTGTTTCTTAGGTTAATTTATGTATGTTTGAGTAATATCTATAAACTTTCGCGGCCGCCATGTTGAGCACTGAACACCAGGGTCCTCCTAGGAACGCCCTAACCTCCCAGCAACGCCCCTAAATTTTGATTACCGCCGATTAGAGGTAAAATAAAAACAGCATTAAACACAAAGCATATAAAGTAAAAACAGCAATAAAGGAAGAAGCACACACAGATACTTCAAGGCATTAAACAGCAAGAAACATAAACAAAACATGACACAAAAAAGCATTACTCAAATGCAGCTCTAAACAGATACATTTTTAGTTCTGATTTAAAAGAAGTCAGTGTTTCAGCAGCTTTGCAGTTTTCTGGAAGTTTGTTCCAGATTAGAGGAGCATAGAAACTGAAAGCTCCTTCTCCGTGTTTGGTTCTAATTTTAGGGATGTTGAGTAGACTGGAATTAGAGTGGTCTGGTGGGTTGGTATAGTAACAGCATATCTTTAATTTACTTTGCCTGATCAGTAGTTTCTAGCTGTATTAACTGAAGCTGTGTGCTGACTCCTGATCGTTCCTCTTTTGGTCCAAAAGTAATTACTTTTGTTTTGTTTCTATTCAGCTGGAGAAAGTTATGGCACATCCATTCATTGATTTGCTCGATGCATTTACTTAGGGTTTGAATTGGTTCAAAGTCACCTGGCGACATCCTAATGTAAAGCTGAGTATCATCTGCATAGTTATGGTAGCTAATCGTGTTGGTTGTTATAATCTGGGCTAGTGGGAGCATGTAGATATTAAATAGGAGGGGCCCTAAAATGGAGCCCTGGGGCAGCCCACATGTTATTTCTGTTCGTTCTGATGAAAAGTTTCCTATTAAAACAAAGAAGTCCCTGTTCTTTAGGTAGGACTCAAACCACCCAAGTACTGTACCGGAGAGTCCAACCCAGCTCTCCAGTTGTTCTAATAGTATATGATGATCAACAGTGTCAAATGCTGCACTGAGGTCCAACAGAACCAGCACTGTGGTTCTACCGCAGTCTGTATTTATGCGGATGTCATTGAACACTTTGATGAGGGCAGTCTCAGTGCTGTGGTGAGCATGGAAACCAGACTGAAAAACATCAAAGCGGTTGGTCATTGCTATGAAGCTATTTAACTGCTGAAACACAGCTTTTTCAATAATTTTACTGATGAATGGAAAATTGGAGATCAGCCTGTAGTTTCGTCAGAGACGGGATCAAATGCATATGCTTGTACCATGTCCTGCGTGGCCGTAGTAAACTGAAAACTATGCCTCTCTTCCAAAAGTCCGGCGCACCGATGCTACAGTACTGTAATGCTTCGTCCCTATGCGACTGGAGAATGTTTAGATGACGTTGACGGCAGCATGTTGAGGGGGGTATGTCCGAGACTCTTAATGAGACATGCATCTAATTTCAAGGCGTTCAGTGCAGACATGATGTGAGTGCAAAATTTCAAAAAGGTAGTATAAATCATTTATTGAACTTACAGATCTATTTCAGGTAAAATTAGTGATGTACTGGACCTCAGAATTATTCTTTCTGCATAAGAAGAACGTGGCACCCCTCCTTTAAAGGAACTCAGTGTTTCAGCAGCTTCGCAGTGGTCTGAAAGTTTGTTCCAGATTAGGGGAGCATAGAAACTGAAAGCTGCTTCTCCACGTTTGGTTCTGATTCTAGGGATGTTGAGTAGACTGGAATAAGAGGATCTGAGTGGTCTGGGGGGTTGGTAAAGTGAGTCTTCCAAATACTTTGGTGCTAAGCCATTCGATGATTTATAAACTAGTAAAATTATTTTGAAGTCTGTTGTCTGCACTATAGAGAGCCAGTGTAAGGAATTTAGAACTGGGGTGATGTGCTCTACTTTCCTGGTTCTAGTGAGGACACAAACAGCAGCGTTCTGGATCGGCTGCAGCTGTCTAATTGACTTTTTACACAGACCTGTGAGGACACTGTTGCAGTAATCAATCCGACTAAAGATAAACGCATGGATGAGTTTTTCGAGGTCCTGTTGCGACATCAGTCCTTTAATCCAAGAAGGCTGACCTTGTTATTGCCTTTATGTGACCCTGGAGGTTCAGGTCTGGAGCCCATTACTACACCTAGATTTCGGGCCTGATCATCAGTTTCTTGCTGTATTAACTGAAGCTGTGTGTTGACTCTTGATTGTTTCTCTTTAGGTCAAAAAATAATTTCTTCAGTTTTGTTTATATTTAGCTGGAGAAAATTATGGCACATCCATGCATTGATTTACTTAAGCATTTACTTAACATTTTCAATGTATATATAATTGAATTGAAATGACTTGTAAAGTACCTTGAGATGACGTGTTGTGAATTGGCGCTATATTTATAAAATGAATTGAATTGAATTAAATAGGAGGGGCCCCAGGATGGAGCCCTGGGGCACACCAAATGTGATTTCTTTAGGTAAGACTAGAACCAGCCAAGTACTGTACCTGAGAGTCCAAGCCATCTTTCCAGTCATTTTATTATTATATCATGTTTAAAAATGTCAAATGTTGAACTGAGGCAAGGCAAGGCTAGGCAATTTTATTTGTATAGCGCACTTTCAACAGCAGGGTAATTCAAGGTGCTTTACATGATTTGGTGATTTAAAAAACAAGAAAAACAATGGAAATTAAAAGTAAAAGAAACAGACATTACACATGATACACAATAAAGTAAGAGAATGATCAATAAAGCAAGAGAGCATTAACACATTTCATACATATGACATCAATCATTTAATCGAAGGCAATTCTAAACAGATGGGTTTTTAGTCTCGATTTAAAGCAGTTCAGAGTTTCAGCAGCTCTACACTCGTCAGGAAGTCTTTTCCAGATAAGGGGAGCATAGAAGCTGAAAGCTGCTTCTCCATGTTTAGTTATAATTCTAGGGATGTTTAGTAGTCTAGAGTTGGAGGACCTGAGTGGTCTTGGGGGTTGGTACCGTGACAACAGGTCTTCAACATATTTTGGTGCTAAGCCATGTAATGATTTATAAACCAGTAGGAGTATTTTGAAGTCTATTCTCTGAGCTACAGGGAGCTAGTATTAGGACTTTAGAACTGGGGTGATGTGCTCTACTTTCCTAGTTCTAGTGAGGACGCGAGCGGCAGCGTTCTGGATCAGCTGCAGCTGTCTGATTTACTTTTTAGGCAGACCTGTTAAGATGCTGTTGCAGTAATCAATCCGACTAAAGATAAACGCAGGGATGAGTTTTTCTAGGTCCTGTTGCAACATCAGTCCTTTAATTCTAGAAATGTTCTTCAGGTGATAGAACGCTGACCTTGTTATTGCCTTTATGTGACCCTGGAGGTTCAGGTCTGAGTCCATTACTACACCTAGGTTTCGTGCCTGATCAGTAGTTTCTAGCTGTATTAACTGAAGCTGTGTGCTGACTCTTGATCGTTCCTCTTTGGGTCCAAAAATAATTACTTCAGTTTTGTGTCTATTCAGCTGGAGAAAGTTATGGCACATCCAACCAATTATTTGGTCAATGCATTTATTTAGGGTTTGAATGGGTTCAGAGTCACCTGGTGACATTGTAATATAAATCTATAATCTTGCCTAGTGGGAGCATGTAGATATTAAATAAGAGGGGCCCCAGGATGGAGCCCTGGGGCACCCCACATGTGATTTCTGTTTGTTCTGATGAAACGTTTCCTATTGAAACATAGAAGTCCCTGCTCTTTAGGTAAGACTCAAACCAGCCAAGTAGTGTACCAGAACGTCCAACCCAGCTCTCCAGTCGTTCCAGTAATATATCATGATCAACAGTGTCAAATGCTGCACTGAGGTCCAACAGAACCAGCACTGTTCTACCACAGTCTGTATTTATGCGGATGTTGTTGAATACTTTGACGAGGGCAGTCTCTGTGCTGTGGTGAGGACGGAAACCAGACTGAAAAACATCAAAACGGTTTGTCATTGTTATGAAGCTATTTAACTGCTGAAACATCACTTTTTCAATAATCTTACTGATGAATGGAAGATTAGAGATCGGCCTGTAGTTCTGCATTAACGTGTTGTCCAGATTCTTCTTCTTTAGTAGTGGCTTAATAACTGCTGTTTTTAAAGCCTGGGGAAAGACACCTGACAGGAGGGATGAGTTCACTATTTGAACAAGATCAGACACAATAACAGGAAGAACTTTCTTTAGAAAAGCTGTGGGTAGGATATCAAGACAGCAAGAGGAGAAGCTTGATTGGATAATGATTTTTTCAAGTCTGTTCTGGTTTAATTCTTGGAATTCAGACATTTTCTCTACATTGTTGTTAATTGGGGATGGCACTGGTTGTGGGTTCGATATTGAGGTACAGATTGACCGTCTAATTGTTAGAATCTTTTCAGTGAAAAAGCTGGCAAATTCATTGCAGGCCCTGGTAGAGTTTAGTTCTGGGGCTACTGTCACTAAAGGATTAGTTAGTCTTTCCACTGTTGCAAATAAAGTCCGTGCATTATTAATGTTTCTGTTGATGATTTCAGAAAAGAACGATTTCCTAGTGTTAAGAAGGTGTTTTCACTCTAATTTAAAGCCTCCCTTAAAAGAACAGACACACATTTAATTTATGACCCTGGGCTCTCTGAGCTCTCATTTCACCTTCCCGCGTGCTCGTTCATTTCTGTAAAAAGGAGCAATAAGAACAACAAACAACAATTATATATTTTAACAGCGAAACGTCCTTCGCTGGACTCAGTTCTAGTAACTGAGCACAGCTTTATCTCATCTTAAGGTTTTTATTGAAACAAGTTAAAACTCCTCCCACATAGATCTTCGTTCACAGAATGGTCACAGCTTCTTCACACAAGGCACACAGGATGTACCACATTCCTCTTGATTGTTCACTGTTTCTAAGTGTTGCCACATACACTACAAAATTAAACCCGCATACAACATTTACAAAATTTCTATCTCTTCATCTCCCTCTTTTGATCTCTTAAAATAAGAGATCACTATATATAAGAAAAAATGTCAGGCATCACACTTATAGAATCATATCAATTTTGAGTCCATATTCTCTGGAACTTTTCGGATCAGCAGTCAAGTCATCTTGTTCTGGCCGGGAATTGTGGTCGTCCGGCTCGCTCTTCTATGACCTAAGGTGAGAGGTTGCCAGCACATCACCTATATGCAGCTAAAATGTATCTTTTCAGTAGCCTTGAGTTTGAAAACTCTAAGGACTGCACGCAGACCAGAGGATCGTTCAGCCCCTTTTGGCAGGGGTTTCAGCTTCTTTTCCTTCAAACCCTGCTGACCCCGCTGGGCAGCTCTGTGCTCCAAGCCGCCCTGCCACCTGATGGTGCAGGTGTGCTGAAGTTGGAAACCTCTCAGCAGAGGGTTCAAGTAGGTTGTGTGGTGTGCTCATTGCTGTTTTTCTCCCGCTCTGGCTTGCTGCTCCTGGATGTCCTCTCAGGTTCGTCCTGACTCCTCAGTGGGAGTGCATTGGCTCCAGCCTATTTCTTTTTATTATGATTACCTGAGAGATCGTGGTCTGGTTGACTGCTGGTCTCTCACCTGGTCAACAAAGCCCAAAAGAAGAGCTTGCAACTAATTTGCTTTTTCCTGTTTGCTTTATCCATAATTGTATCTGTTTTGAGATTCATTTCTTATGCATTTGTCCTTTTTTTTTATCAAATCCCTCACTCACCTCATAGTCATAAGTATAGCTGCACTGATTGGCCGCACTAACACAAAATCAAACTATTATCCTGACTGCTTACAAACTAGGTCTATCTGTAGAAAAAGCTAATACTTTTGCTGTATGTAAATCACAAAAATCATAATTGACGCAAAGTGCACTCTAAAAATCCTGTATCAAAAGTGAGCAACACTGGAACAACCTAGACCATAAACAATATTTCTTCAAAATATATAGCAGGGGTTATAATGTAAATAAAAACTTCCAAACAAAGACTAAATGCATAAACATGCCACAAGGTAAGATGAATGGGTTGTGTGCTAAAACAACCAACCACACAAAGGTGCCAAAACAGGATGGAAAACAGGAAACATCTGGTCTTTTTGGATTGTGGAAATGGCATCATGACTATGACAGACCGCTCAAAAGTAAAATGTGCTGCTTTAAAGCTCAACCCGCAGAAAACGATCAGTTTAATTTTATTCATTTATACTGCTAACAGCCTAAGTTCATTAAACCTATAGTCTTATAAGATTTTACCACATCACCGACTATTGTTATTCATTTTTCTGAGCTGATGAAGCCCAATACTTATAAAAATACTATAATTTCAACCTATTTAACCAAAAAACTGTTGAACCCTAAACAAATGCTGTTTATTTTGTTTTTTCATTTATCTGAAATGCTTTTAATGAGACCAATTGAAAGGCTTTGTTTTGTAAAAAATAATTGAAATTTAAGTTCCCCTAGTGCCTAAGAATCTCCTCCCTTTTTCTGAAACAGAACTGTTTCAGAAACATCCAATTATATAAGTTTCCTGTTAAACAAGTGTGACTAGATTTGCAGCCTGTTACGAAGAGATATTATAGTTCAATAAACATCTATATTGTAGATTAATCTCCATGTATACAGTATTTAAGCTCAATTCCTAGATCTCAGCTGCTATACCTTTTAGAACTGCCAGGGAAGAATTAACAAAACCACTGAATCTATAATTTAATGTGTCCAATCATAACATGATCTTACCCACCTCGGTCCATGGGAAAAAAGATAATAGAGCCTTATTTCAATCACTCCATAATTTGTTTTCAGGGGGCATATCGGAGCCCAGATGGGACCATGAGGGGCTGAAATATCACCCCTCCTCCTTCTGCTGTGTCGGATCTGCTCTGCAAATACAAGAAAAAATGCTCTTTAAGTCTCAACAGAAGCACATCCACCGTTCTCATTTTGAGGGTAATTGTGTCAGAGCCAAAATCCACAGAAAATCAGCAGGTCGTCCATAGAAAAGTTCCCATCACATTCACGAAGAATGGAGCACATACCATATATTTTTCCCATGTACCCAGATTGGTATGAAAGTGTGGTCAGATTTTTATCATTTTCAAAACAAATAAATCTTTGGTCAGGTTTTAAGTGTACTGGTACAGCTTTAACTATTTAGATTAATCCCATGTCGTCCCAGTCTCCAATTTACCCTTACTTTTGTCATGGAAGTATATACATTTTTACCCATGTAACTTCCTGTTTGTTCATTTACTTCACGCTCAGAATTTGTCCGAATCCTGGAGAGGAGTGTAACATCTGGAAACAGATCATTAAGATTAGCGAAAGCTTCTACATATCTGGGTAAATGTCCTACAGAATATGGCATCTGAGAACAAACAAAACAGTTAATGTTTTATTTATTTGTTAGATATCTTGCATATTGTCACCATACACTAGTTTCAAATGGGTTTCTGTGTGTCCTTCTCTGAGTAAACCAAGACAATAAATCAGCATTCTCATGTGCTATATGTCATTCTTCTGTGAGTCTTAAAGTTCCTATTGAAATAACACCACCAAAAAGCTGTAAAAATAAAAGTACTAAATAGCAGAAAAAACAGAAAAACCTTCATCATTACTATCTCTCCCTTCAAACAGTCTCTATAGAAAAGTGGATCTCCTGGTTCTCTTCACTGAGGTTGAGACAAGTAGAACCTAATATATCTACCTCCCTTTGGAATCAGTCTTTAACCCCACTTTTCTTAGACTGCTTTCCCTATATCTAGCAATGGTCACTGCTTTTTACAATGGGTTAAGTGTATCTAACTCAGTCTCCACAGCCGTTGGTGTGGTCAAAAATACCTGGAATGGCCCCATCCACCTGGGTGATGACCAATTTTCTGTTTACAGCTTTTAAATCAGGATCCAGTCACCTACTTTCAGCTCACTTCTTCCTGTAGGAATATAGGATCATCTGGCATATGATTAGTTTGCATTTATAACTCATGTACTTATCAGTATTTTGATCATGAAAACCCACCAGATCTTAATCAAATTGTTCTTTAGAAGAGAGTAAACCAATCTAAGGAATTCTATATCTACGCCCATATAGTATTTCTAATAGAATGAGGCCAATATTCAAATTTGGTATTAAATGCATTTATAATTTACCAAATCAAGACAATATCCAATTTCGTCCCGTTTCTTCCATTGCTTTTTTTTTTCAATTTGCAACATTTTATCATAAAGTCATAAATCAATTTGTAATTGTTCCTCTTATTTTAATATACCAAACTGTAGGAAGGATAAGGTCTCATCAAATCCGTTCAATTACTTGGTGTTATATTCATATATAACTTTATCATAACCAAACAGTATCTCCAATTCTGTTTAGTCTTATCCATGGCCTTTCCTAATCTGCTTTTAGAATCCAATTGTCTCTTAAAAATGATCTATAATCTTTGTCCTATTTTATCAGTTATTTCACTCACAAAAGGTGTTCCGTTACCACTATAGATCATTTGTGGATATCAAATCTAGGCATTATTTCTCTAAACAACATTTCTGCAACAGTTAGTGTATCTAAATGTTTCACTGTTAACATTACAAAATCCATTAGGAGAAATTATCTTATTTTACCAAATAGAGCTTCTTCAGTACAGGCTTTGTTTGCTCAAAGCTGTTTCTTAATTTTATACGAGAAGCTTTTCTTTTTTTCCATGTCTGACACACTTCTTGTCCATGAACTAATCAGTTTGAGAATTGAATTGTCCGTAAGAAATGGTTTAATTAGTTCGCCACTAGAGGTCGGCATACCCCTGTTCCCCATTGTTGGCCAAGTTCAATTTTGATCTTCTGTTAGCAATAATATGATTATTTGATCTTCATCTGATTACAAACTTCATTTAAAACTTAAATTTTTCTTTTTCCAAGTAGAACAATTCTTTGGTAGCTGTCCCGTTTCAAGAATTTTATGAAAATCTAGAATTTGGATTATTAATTTATCCCCTACAGAGAACATGCCCAACTTCAAGTGAAATAGGAAATCTCTTCCTAACAAATTAGAAAAAATTCTCGAGATAATATGATTAACACAACAGATTTTTCCTGTAGCAAAATCTATTATTTTTATTTCATTTTTCTAACAACTCAATCTCATTTTTAGTGGAAAACAAAATTCCAAATTTTTTTTTTTTTTTTCTCCATTTGGCTTCACTAACTTCCTACCATTTTGTCAATGAGATAATCAGCAACTGATATTTCCATAACAAAACGTCACATCTCTATTCCTTGCTCTCTGCTTATCTGCTCCTTCATAAAGATTCTACAAATTAGCTTATTATTATGATTATATGTGGAAGAGTCTGTTGCTAGATGTCCAAAAACGTGGTAACCATTCTCAACTCAGATTGGGGCGAGGGCCGGCATCCTCTCCCAATCTCAGGTGTAGGTCCAGACATCTTTCTTTCTTAATCAGACCCTTAATTTTGTCCCATTAGCAACAACTCCATTGAGTGTAAATATTGAAGTGCGCTTATACTCAGTGTGCTACGGTAATTAAAGTTGAATTTTGGAGTGCGTTACTACATTCCTTACTACGGTAATCCCGTAACGAACATTTCTTCTCTTTTTTGCAGTCTCTAACCCAGCGCATTACAAGATTGTTTCCTTTCAACATGTATCTTATCTGTCATTAAAATGTTAGAAGCAAACATCTGAAGCTGCCACTTGTAACAAAGAATAAATTCACATAGCCACCCAGCTGTCGCTTCCCCACAGGACCTGTAGACATCCACCTGTATTTCAAAATAAAATCACTCTGCTCATAATCCGTCATTGTTAAACCATTTCTTTTCTACTATATGAGAGATCTCACAGACATCCCATGAATATCATTAAAAATATTAGCTAAGTTTTTTATTATTATTATTATTATTATAAATTAACAGTTGCCGCTGGAATTAAGAAATCCCAACCTTTTGTATTGAGCTGCACGCAGATAAAACATACCTCTCCCTATCAGCTAGCGGTGTGTTCCTTCCCTTCTGCCTTCCTGCAGTTGGATAACCTTTAACAATTTTGAAACGCATGATGAATCTGGTTTCAAACAAGTCTTTCTCAGGAAGTCCATTTTACCGGTTTCTGTCGCAACCCATCACAGTTGGTTTGTTTAGTAAGAGAACAACTAACGACCCATTGTTGAGGGACAGGGGGGGGGGGGGTGTCTTTTTATTATCAGAACAGCCCTTCCTTGAGGGACAGAGGGGGGGTCTTGTTTATTATCAGAACAGCCCTACCTTGAGGGGAAGGGGGAAGGTGGTCGCTTGTTTAAGATAATTCATTTAGATCACAATAAAGTTTACCTTACTCTTCATATGATTTTTTTAAAATATGGAAGTGAGTTTTCTCTTTTATTTTATTTTTCTTTCGGTGGAACTTTAGGAGAAAACAAAGTTTAAAAAATTTTTTATCCTCCCGAGTGCTAAAAAACACATCAGCTTCACAAATGAACCCCTCCTTTTTCTCTTCTTTACTCCTTCCAGAGGAATTCCTTTAAATTACGAAATTACTCAGTCAATCGTCCTTCAAATCATAATCTTTATTTATTTTAAAGAAATGTTGTATTGTCTTTTCTCTTACATAAATTTTGCATCTCCTTTAAATCTTCTTTGCTATTTTTCCCCCATATTTCGATAAGTTACATTTTACTGTTTTTATTTTTCATTTTTAAATATTTATCATTCTCATGTTAATGAAGTAAATTCAGCTTTTATTTCTCTTTGATCTGATCTATTTATCTTATCGCAGTGTTATTTTACTCAATTTTCTAACCATGAGACTGCTTTCAGCCTGCAGCTGTTTCACAGGGAAGAAATCTCCATTCACACACACACAGTCACACAACAGGTTTATCACACATTAATATCATTATGTATTTATTATCATGCTTTTTCATTACTAGTATTATTATTTAGAGATTATTTATCATTAGATCATTAGGCCTATTTCTAATTGAGATCCCAGACCTCTGCGCGCTTTCGGAGTCCAACTCCATTAACATGAATTTTCATTGTGAGATCCCGGATCATCACGCAAAGATCCCCGATCTTTATTTGCAAAACACAAACTTGCATTACAAAGGTCCCGGACCTAGTTATTTCTTCTCTCTTATTTTTTATTCTTTCATGCATCACATTTTTTACTCACTGGCTGTTGTCCCTGTGAAGGAAGACCCCATCCAACTGTTGCTCCGGGAGGAACTCCGCGATGTTCCGGCCTCCACGTTGAGCTGGAGGTCTCCAGGATCCAGCTGGTCCTAGACCAGGCCATGCACGGGCTCTCAGCAGCCTGTGGCTCCTCCCGGAGATCCAGTCAGATTTGGGATCCTGCTCAAAGGAACAAGAAATGCCAGGGTTGAAATCGCTCTCTGATCTCTGAGTTTTCTTTTTTTTAGACATTCCATGGTTCCTCAATCCACCAGCTGATCCCACTTAGCCTTCTTGGTGTCCAACACGCAAGCTTTCAGTAAGAAGCGTCCTAGCTTACCTTAGGGCCGGCCACACCCTGAGTTTACCGACCCGGTCGGCGTCTATTTAACTCAGCAGAAACAGATATCAACATTTACTGGAGAACTACAGACAGAACATACTTTTAGATTAGTCAATTTTGCGCCTCGTGTGTCAGCGCTTACCAAATAACTTCAGACCTGGGTCACTTCCGTCCTCCGATCTCCAGTATCTGTTGATCACAACAATTTCCAAACTCACGTTTTCCTTTGCTCCTCCAGAAATCACGTCGGGGTCACCATTTTGTTGAGAAGGTGTTTTCACTCTAATTTAAAGCCTCCCTTAAAGGAACAGACACACATTTAATTTATGACCCTGGGCTCTCTGAGCTCTCATTTCACCTTCCCGCGTGCTCGTTCATTTCTGTAAAAAGGAGCAATAAGAAAAACAAACAATTATATATTTTAACAGCGAGATATCGTTCGCTGGACTCAGTTCTAGTAACTGAGCACAGCTTTATCTCATCTTAAGGTTTTTATTGAAACAAGTTAAAACTCCTCCCACATAGATCTTCGTTCACAGAATGGTCACAGCTTCTTCACACAAGGCACACAGGATGTACCACATTCCTCTTGATTGTTCACTGTTTCTAAGTGTTGCCACATACACTACAAAATTAAACCCTCATACAACATTTACAGAATTTCTATCTCTTCACTAGCTTCTTTTATAGTTAGCTAATATCTATTCAGTCTCTCTTTGTAGATCTCACAGTGAACCTGGAGTCAAGTTTTCCGCCATTTTCTCTCGGCTCGTCGACACTCTTTTTTCACTACGTACCAGTGGATTACTTGCCCACGGAGACTTCTTTCTACCTGAGACTACTTTCACTTTAGTTGGAGCAATGGAATCCATGATGTCTGACATTTTTGCAAGGAAATTATCTACCAGCTTATTTACTGAGTTTGAGTTGGGAGATGAGGGGGATGTGGTGGAAGGGTAAATACGTTTAAAGGTTTCTACTGAACTGCCCCCTAGAAAACGCTTTTTTATAGTGGTTGGGTCATTGTGGCTGGATAATTTAGCAGAGATGGTACTTTCAAAGAAAATACAGAAATGGTCAAATAACGCAATATTAATTACAGAGATGTTGGAAATATTTAAACCTTTGTTGATAATTAAGTCCAGAGTGTGTCCTTTATTGTGTGTTGGTTGTTTGACATGCTGGATCAGGCCGAAGTTGTGGAGAGTATCATCTAATGTTTTTGCTTGTCTATCTTGGGGGTTGTCGGTATGGATGTTAAAGTCCCCCGCGATTATTAGTTGGTCATAGTCCATACATATTACAGAAAGAAGGTCATTGAAATCATTAAAGAAGTTAGAGTTAAGTTTTGGTGGTTTATATAAACTTAGAAATAACGCTTTGTTAGGCTCATTGATCTGGGTGGCTAGGTATTCAAAAGAATCAAACGTGCCCAGAGTTACCTTTTTAAAGTTCATTGAGTTGTGAAAGATGGTGGCTACACCTCCACCTCGTCTGTGTTTCCTACTCTCTGTTAAGAAATTGTAATTTGGAGGAGTTGATTCTATCAATGCAGTTGTTTCATTATTTTCCGCTAGCCCAGTTTCTGATAAAAAAAGGGCGTGTAAATTATGCTCAGTGATAAAGTCATTGATAAGAAAAGACTTCCCAGATAGAGATCTAATGTTTAACAAAGCTAACTTAAGTATTGTGATGATGGGCAGCTGAACCTTCTGACAGGTTATCAATTTGAGATTTTGTTTAATATGAGAGCGTGTGGTTAACGGTTTATGTTCCCTGGTGCTGATAATCACTGAAATCTTAGACTCAGGGGGGGTGCCGGGCGAGTTCTGGGAAACGGTAGGGGTAGATTTATTTATCAAATATCTGTAATGATCAGTGGGGGGAAGCTCCCAGGCTTATTGACACTAGTCCCAGGGGTTTGGTGTAGTCTAAGTTTAGGTGTTAATTGTGTCCCAAATTTGATTTGCTCGTTCAGTCTGTCTGTTTCTAAATGGAGAATCATTTGATGTGGCTGAGTCACAGGAAGATGAAGACTTAATCTCTGATGGTTGTTTATCTGTTGGGTCCTGTGGTGTCATCATGACTTGCTGTTTTTGTTCTCTGATATCCATGGGCGCCTCAAGGTCAGCTTTTGGGAGCAAGTGTTTTGCTTTTTGATTTTGATAAGAGAAAATGTTTGCTGCCAACAGACTTACTCCAGCCTTGTTAAGTTAACGTTGGCCTGCTTTGAACAGATGATTAGCACTTCCAAATACTTTGAAATTATTAATAAATGTAAACGACTTCTCAGCTGATTGTTTCTTCAACCATTTATGGAGCATGCGGAGTCTGCTAAATCTTTCATCATTCCCTTCAGGGACTGGTCCGCTGATGAGGATGTTTACGTTAAGTCCATCAAGTCTCTGTAGCAGATCAGAAAAGTCTCTCTTCAGAATCTCTGATTGTCTCATCGCGATATCAGCTGATCCAGCGTGAATGACAAGCTTTTCCAGAGTAGGATGTTGGTCCAATTAGTAGGATGGTGTGTATTCAACGGTAAAGTTGTGTTGTTTCCATAATCAGCGTGGAGATCAAAATTAATTTCCAGACGACGTAGCTTCGTTTCAGTGCCCTCAATTCTGTGCAGCAGTTTTACAAAATCCTCAGCTGAGCAAAAAGCCATGTTGATAAGTCCATAAAAAAGTAATCCAAGAAGAGATCCGGTCCAATACAGTAACTCCAGTGGCTGGGATAAAGTAACTAAGAAAAGAAAAGAAAACAAGAAAAGCAAACAGAAAAGAAAATAAAGTGAAGGGAAATCGGGAGAGAGACAAAGAGAGGCTGCTCCTCCTTCAGCAGTCTCAGAGCTGAGGTGGTTCGACTACAGTCCGTATTTATGTGAATGTCATTAAAACTTCTAGGAGGGCAGCCTCAGTGCTGTGGTGAGCACAAGACCTGACTGAAAAACATCAAAACGGCTAGTCATTGTTAGGAAGCTTTATTTTTTTATGTGTACTGTCTGGCAGTGTGGCGGTCAGAATTGGTCTCTGAGTGCCAAGTAAAAGCCCAACTGATTCAGGTTCACAAGTGGAGCATCACGGCTTTTGCTATAGTACTCCGCTTGATATACAGTATATGTGTTAGGAAGCTATTTAGCTGTGGAAACACAGCTTTTTAAATAAGCTTGCTGATAAATGGAAGATTAGAGTTTGTCTCAGAGTCCCAAGCACACCTTCCATCCTACAATGCCTATTAATAGGACAAACTCATGCTTAGTACTTTCTAAACAGTTTATTTAATAAGATTTTTTTCCAATAATAATTTTTTTTTTTTTGTCTAAAACCAGAAGCGTCTAGCCCAGGCAAGATGTGATATTTTTGAGAAAAAAAAGTGTTACAATAGATTATAGAATATAGCATACATAGTAAGGTGCCTAACTTATAATTTATTTTCAATGCATTCATGTCAAAACAGTGTAATGTGTCATCTAATATATAATGGCTTATAACTGTATATCTAATTTTCAATTTAATGTTTAATGTTCAATGTTTTGTGTTTTGGAAAATTCAAATGTTATAATATTTAAATGTTACCAGTTCACATGCCTAATGATGATTCTGGCGCTTCTGTCATCTCTCCTACCCTCTACAAAATCTTGACATTAGAATTAAGTGTGCAAAGTAGGATTATTGTAAACTAATACAAAACACAAAGTAAATATCCTTATGCACACAACTGGGCTACATCAAGTCATGATGCATCAAGAGTGTTACAAAAGTGTTCAGTTGGTTAGTTATCTCTAGCACAAAAACATTCTACTTTAAATAACTGTGACCAATTTCTGTGTTTGATTGGAACAGCTCTGCTGCTGCTGGCTCCTTCTCTGTCTGGAGCTCATGTTTGCTTCCTTCTACAAAATGATTCAATCAAATCAAAGTGTTCAACAGCGCAACAGAAAACTAGTCGCACATATACTAATACAATAATGTAATACAAACAAGCAGACAATAAAACCAAATCAACAAGTTCAACAACAACAGAAGCGTTCCGCCTTCCTGTCTAACGCAGCAGTTCTTAAATGAGGAATACTGTCTGCAGGAGGAATGGGAGTCAAACAACTCAATCAATCAATCAATCAATCAAACTTTATTTATAAAGCGCTTTTCATACAAAGAAAATGCAGTCCAAAGTGCTTTACAGAATCAAAATTAACGCACATGTCACCCCCCCAAAAAGTTTAAGCAAAAACACTTTATACCCCCTCCCCCAATTCTATCACACTCAGGATACACTCAGGAGCAACATTAAAAGGACATTAAAATAGACAATAAAATGGACACTGGGCCGAGTAGAGATGAGACATGATCAGAGATATAAAATCTCTCTCTCTCTCTCTCTCTCTCTCTCTCTCTCTCTCTCTCTCTCTCTCTCACTATATATATATATATATATATATATATATCAATTCAGTATATATATATATATATATATATATAAATAAACTATATTTAATATATATATATATATATATATATATATATATATATATATATATATCTGTATATATATATATATATATATATATATATAATCAACAGAAAAGAACAAAATAAATCCAATTTAATGTCAACATTGCTAAAATAGTGTTTCCCACATCAAGTTTGCGATTATATTTTTTCTCATTTGGACTGTGCTCTGTAATTAAAATGTTATTTTTCATGAATTTCCTTAGTCCATGTGCTTACTAAGGATAACTAGTTGGCTAGCAACAGGACAGCTAATGAAAATGATGCATAAGCCAGCGTTTACCTTTGTGAATCACTTCATTTTACAAAGATAAATTCTTACCCTTGGCCTCTCACTAGATAAAGCTTAGGAGTTGCAACAGTTTTCCCCCCGTATGTTTTCTATGATCCATTGATTTCTGTTAGTCTTAGAAATGTTGCTAATCGTAATATATCTTCTGGTTTGGCACTATGCAGTTACAGAGCAGCCCCGTTAGGAGAGGGGAGGGGCTGTGAAACCCCTGTGAAACATACTGACTATGGCAAGCCATTAACATATGCCTTGGACGTTAATACATTAATAAGGTGTTAATACACACCAGAGGCGGAGCCAGACATTTTATACACCAGGGGCTTAGCCCTAAAGGGTTGTTATGCATGTGGGGGGGGGGGGGTGTTTTAAGTTGTGTTCGACAAACAGAACTTTATAAAAGAAAACAAATTATATCACATATACATTAACATTCGATTATTAACATTAGCAACAAGGCAGAACAGAACCCGTGCTGTATCTAGACACCAGGACTAAACCACAATTCAACCAAACCCAAAATGGATCCAGGTTTAAAACAGGACTGTAACAGTTCTAAATCAGGACTACTTCAGGACTGAACCAAGACAGAACCAGAATCAAAACTAGATGATAGTAGCACTGAGAATCAAAACCTCTTTATTGTGGCAGCATGAGACTGGATCTTCGAGGCTTGAGTTTTGCGAACCTATCAATGACATTGTCAGGGTCAATATTATTCAAGTATTCTTTTTCAGGTGTGTTTTGGTGTTCTCTGTCTTTCCTGATTTCCCCTGACCTATCTGAATGATCAGGAAGAGAGTCATTACTATTTAATGATACCTCTATATTCGTCTCTCTGAGTTACTAGTTTGTACCATATCATTTTTTAATTCTGCCAAAGAACTACACTATTTATATAACTATTTAGCCTAGCTGTGCAAAAAAAGCCTGCATGACCTATTAAATAGAGAATTAGAAATATTACAAACCTAACAAGATACAGTTGTGAAGAGGTTCTAGCGAGTTTTGGCAAACAACTGTCTGTGACTAACAGGCCTTTCTCACCTGGATCTTGTTCCATCTCTGTTCTGTCCTCGTTCTCCTCTCCCTCTCCTTCTCTGTTCCTCTCTCTCCCTCTTTCTTCTAGTAATCAAGCCAAACGTCAAGAACATCAAATATACAGTTGAAACTAGATATTACATACACTTCAGTTAAAAACACTTTTTTACTGTCAAACATCAAATCAGACTAAATGTTTATTTTTTTTTAGAATAATAAATATAAAAAAATTGGAGTTGTTCAATTTAAGTATAAAAATAGTTTTTTGTCTTTTTTTTAATGGCAAATTGCACCCAAATTGTATTTAAAATTGAGCCAGAATTGTAGAGGTCCACAAATCTTTTCCTGATGTCTTGGTTGATTACTCTTGATTTTCCCATGTCAAAGAAAGAGGCTCTGTGTTTTGGGGGTGCCTTAATATGCATCCACAGGTGTGCCACCAATTAACTCAAATAGACTCTATTGACCAATCAGAAGCTTCTTAAGCTCAGAATGGAATCATCTGGAGTTTCCTTTTTGATTAAAGATGCAATAAACGTAGCGTATAAACACTCCTGACTTTGTTTAAAGTACTAAAAAATAAACACATAATTCTCTTATTCTGACATACAGCTAATTCAAAACATATGTCAATATTTATTTAGCTAAAACAAAATCGTTTACTCTAATTTGTGGTTTAACACTAAAGAAAAAAGTTTTTTTGTCCTGAAGTAGCCTATATGTAAGTATCTGGTTTCAAATGTGAATATACTGCTGTATTGAAATTCTTCTTGTTTTGCATAGAAATGTAATGAACGGCATATAAATCATAATATAATAAAATGTAACTGAGATTTTTCTTTGAAAGAAGCCCCTGATGTCCATTGTTTTGCACATCAGTACATAACTGAAACCAATTTAGTGAGTGCTTTATTTAACCATGGGGGATAGCAACTAAAAATATGAAATTAACACATGTAAGCTAAAAAAAACAAGAAGAAAAACAGCATTGTTGTTCGGCTTTCCATTTTGCTATTGGTTGATGAGCCCGGACAGAGCTAGCACAAATAAGAAGAGTAAGTAACATAATATTCCCCAGGTGAGCAGTGCGACATTAGTCTTTGTGATACATCGTCATATTTACAGTATGAGTGATTTGCTTTGGTACCTGGTCAAACTTCAGCTCTCCTCTGTCTGCCTGCACTTCTCCTACAGCAAATTCGCGGGCAGCGTGTCTCCCCACTCCCTCACATGTTTAAGTGCTGCACACAAACATACAGCGGCGCTAGTGCCTGGATCATACCAAAAAGAGGGGGAAATTTACCACTGTGTGCTCTGTGCTTCTAATATTGTGTGTAGTTTTTTGTTGCTTTTGTTTTATACAGTTGTCAGTCAGACATCTTACTATGAAAAAAAAACAAAAAACACACTCACTCCAAAAGACCCGGGGCTTCTGAAGAAACAAGCCGGGCTCCCCCTCCCCCACCTGTTGCTACTGAATGTTGGACTGTTGGTCAGTTAAGCTCTATACTGAGAACTAATTCAGAAATCCCCCCCTTTCACTTTTAGAGCAGAGTGTATAATATTCCGAGCAATAAAAATGTGAAACCTGCAACTAAATGTAACTTATATTTGTTTTGTTTAGCTTAAAGCTATTTTGCATCAATATAAAAAATTATTAATGCATTAATAATAAATAATAATAATAAATGCAATATTCACTATGTTATGTTGTTAATATTTGTTGCTGTTTTCTATTTTACATAAAAGTGCTCAGCTCCTGTTATAGTGTTCTAAATGTTTATGTAAATACCCTGAAACTGTGATGCTTTTAATCTAGATAAAGTCCTATCGATCCATGCCTGCAAACAAATTCATTTTATTTTTAACTTTGACTGATTATTAACAAATTATTCACTGATTTGCCTTATTCACATGCTAAACTAAATCCAATCATTAATTTACTTGCGAAAGTTCTAATTGTATCCATAAAATATCAGAGTCGATGGGACAGCCGCCCACATAAGCAGCGATCTGATCTTTGAGTGAATGAGTTTGGCCCTCTGCACTTCAGCTCTCAGCCACTTGAAGGTGCTCATGTTCCACGGCTGAAACATGTTCTCCGCAGGGGGGCAGAGGAACACACTTACTGAAGCAGTCAGCAGGTTGCATTCTGATGTAATCTTTCCTCCGTCCCTGTGCCAGATGACATTACCTGACTCAAACTTCATCCTCGGAAGTAGTGAGGCTTCTTCTCGCTCTGCGTCTGCCCGGTGCCTCGGACGGAGAGCTATAGCAGGCTTGGAGGGGGGACAGACAGTCACAAGCGCTCATCGTCATCATCACCACTGCTACCTTAAAAATGTGGCTGGGAGTAATGTTTTTGCTGCGTTCAATGCCTTTAGGGATGTAGCTATGTTGCTGTAATATGAAATAAACCTGTCTCGGTGCGTTTGCTTTGACTCATACACGCAGGCACAGAGCACGCAGCATCACCCTGATCTCATTATAATAAGGTTTCCCAGAACCTTCAACCTACACACTCACTCCTTGCCCCCCCCCCCCCCTTCCTATCTGGAACTCATGAGGTCAGGCTATGTGGGTCTCCAGGGTGAGCTGCTGGATGCACAACTCATATTGTTGATGGTGGCAAACCCAAGAAGACTAAGATGAGTTCTTAAAAGACTGAGCACACAATTCTGTCAAGTGTGTCTCCATAAAAGAGTCTGACAGAGAAAAAAAGAGTCTTACAGAACACTAGAAAGTGGCGTACAGCTCTACTGCAGCATCAGATACCATGAATAAGAAATGGTGAAAAGATTTCAATTCAATTCAGTTTATTTATATAGCGCCAATTCACAACAGATGTCATCTCAAGGCACTTAACAAGAAGTCGTTTCAATACATTTATACAAACATTCCAGTCAGTTAAAAAGTTTCCTATTTAAGGAATCCCAGCAGATTGCGTCAGTCATTGGCGTGAGGTTGGGCAGACTTTCCAACCACAGCAATCCTTCAGCAATCCCTCATACTGAGCAAGCATGTAGCGACAGTAGAGAGGAAAAACTCCCCTTTAACAGGAAGAAACCTCCAACAGAACCAGAACCAGTAGGAGCGGCCATCTGCCACGACCGTCTGGGGGTTTGAGAAGACAGAGCAGAAACACAGAACGAACAGAAGATCTGATATAAGAGAACTTTCTATGTTACAGGAAGTAAAAAGTTAATAACAGGACACAGTGGATGTTCAGTTACTGAGAGGATCATCCCAGTCGATGCCCCCGTCCAACAGGGCATTGCAGCCAACCAGGATACCAGACCACTGTTTGCACTGTTCAGTTATAATGCTATTTGAATCCTTTAATATCTCATACTTTATACATTCGCTTGAAATAATACATATATAATTTTAATTCATTTAATTTAAACTAGAAAAAAAAACAATGTTGGAAGTATTTGAAAAAAAGCTGTTTCAATTTTTTGTGAGCATTACTACATGAGGATTAGCTGAAAACACGTGAAATATAAACACATCATCATTACATCTTAAAAAGTGTTCTTTTTTTGCACACATTGACTTAACAAAAAGTAGCTACTTGTCCTCTGTTGTTTCATTTGTTCAGTTTAGAGTTGCACGTGCTACATCTAACACCGATTTTAGACACTCTTACGAGTGTGTCTTTTAAGATAAACATGTTTCCACCACAGCTTACTATTGTGAATACCAGGTGTGGCCATAAGGGATCTTAAGGTTGGCTCTAGAAAAATTCTCAGACTATCCAAGTGGAAAGTCTGACTTTGGGGGGTGTTCCAGTTGACTTTTCTGACTCAGAAGTCGAACTTCAAAGTTCTGGCTACAAATGGCATCCAACAATATTTCTAGCTAATGTTGCCTAGCTAGTGTTACCAAGTAGCCAGCAAGAAAGAGATCCAAATGATCTTTATATTTGGATTTATGTTGTCTAAATGATTAATTTAGCTCTAATATTCACTCTTCTTTTCAGCTCAGTTTCAATCCCCAAAGTTTCATGCATATTTTGATCATGTTAAAGGAGTCATGACGTGTAATTTTCACTTTTCCATGAGAAAAAAGGTATGTTATGATTGCCTAACGATTATACACTGCCCGGGAAGCCGATATTTAAAAGTGAAGCGTTTGTTTACCCCTGGGTTCCTCAACCAGCCCACGTGCACACGCACTCAAATACGTGGCTTTAATTTCTGGCCGACTTGACGTCAAGTCGGTGCAGGATATACCATATTTAGAGATCGCAGACCTACCTATGCTGCAGGAAGTCCACCCTCCCCCTCGCTCCTCTCCCCCTCATATTCAGTCAATCGCCGCCATTAATTTATTAAAAAATTAATGCAAAACAATGTCCCAAAACAAGCGGGGGGATGAAAAAATAGAAAAACGGCTCCCATTGACGAGCCGACTCCAATCATTCACTTCAAAGAGTTAGCTCTTAGAGCCGGTTCGTTCGCGACCAACACACCACCGATTCGAAGTACGAACTCCACCGTGAAAGATGCAGAAAGTTTCTTCACGCAATGATGCATGAAGAAGACATATTCGTGTCAGCCTTTTATTTTAATCAGCTAAATCAGCTAAAACCATTTCTACCAGAAACGTAGTGCAACACGTGAGTTGCTCTGTTGTTGACTGCCAGAATCAGCATGGAAATATTTTTTCTATTTTTTACGCCGGAATCCTTTACGAATTTGGGACAATATCAGGCGAAGTTGGCATCGAAGCTACGTTTGGAAAAAGGGGCCATTCCAACAATCAGAGACTTGCCTGCAATTGAAACGGTAAGGCTGTGTTTTTATTGCTCTGCTGTGTGTAACAAACAGCAGCTAACTGCTAATGTGGCTATTGTATGCTAGCGGGAGTAGTAGATATGGGTTAGATATGCTGAAGAGTTACCTGCGCTGTCAACCCCCCCCTCCTTCCTGCCACCAATCAACGCACCCCTCATTTGCATTATTACAATGCCCGTCCACGACAGCCAAAATATCGCATCAGATCTCGCGAGACAATAATGCCTTCAGAAATAAGGGTCATAGGAGCTCTGTGTTTATTTTTTTCACTTTTTTTCAACTTTTCTCTTTTAGAAGGGCCTGAAAGACTATAACAGAGCGTGGGTATCCAAGATAATACTAGGTTATGACTCCTTTAAAGAAATAAAATACCAAGACGCCTCTCAAAATATGGTGCGTTCCATTTACCTTGAAAGTCGGAGCTGGGAGTGACGTCACAACTGAGTTAACAGCGTTCCAGTTATTGTAGTTGGAGAAGGTAGGATTCCAATATGGCAACGCCCAAGTAGCCATTGTTCATAGTACTTCTTACGAACATAATTTTAAGCCTACTTTCTACATGCAAACACAACTTTTATTTTTTTAAGTTTAGAGTTCCAGGCTCCACATGCAGCATTGATTTTAGACCCGCTCGTGTGTCTTTTAAAATAAACTACAAATGGAATGCACAAATATTTCTAGTTAATGTATTACCAAGTAGTTAGCTCATGATTTAAACAAGAAAGAGTTACAAATGATCATTATCTTCGGATTCATGTTGTCTATCTGATTAACTTAGCTGTATTATTCATTCTTCTTTTCAACCAAGTTGCTCTTTCTGAATGTTGAAGAAAAAAGACCTTGTAAAATATGTCTGGCTAACGAGTTAGCAAGCAGCTAGCTCATAGAACAAACAGTTACAAAGCAGCATTTGAACTATTGTGTAGTCCTCTTGTTAAATAGCTGGAATATTCACTCTTCTTTTTAGACCGACGATGTATTATTGTAATATCGTTTTTTTATGTTTTCCATGTGTGTTTGGAATCATAACATCTTTTTCTTTTAATTAAATGTTTCGAAAGCAACAAGATGCAGTTTTTAAAACTATATTTATGCTTTCATTACATACCAAGTGGGATGGATGGAACGGCTTCTCTTTCGTCGGGTGGCCTTGGCCTTATCAGTGACTCAGTCTGCAACAATTTTTTCTGAACAAACTGATGCTTTCAAATTATTCTACTTTGTTGGAACAAGGAGCTTTGCAGCAGCATCCATTTCTTTGCAAACTCTTCTAATGAAGCATGGCAACTCTACTTAGCATGATAAGGCCTGTCATTTTTCTTCAAATACTTCCTTATCACTGCCGGAGCCTAGCTGGTCACAAACTTCACTTTGATGACAAATATAATAGTAGCTCATTCATTTCTTAATATGTGGCATTCAGCATCTACTTTCTCTTTTTAGCCAGTGGTCATCATAATTGAACCGTTAATTCTAGTCTTTCTATTACTTTAAATTGTGTGGTGGACTGGATCTGTTGTAAAACATGTCTTGCTAGCTAGCAGATAGTTAATAATTTCTGGAAAGGTCATTTTAATGGATTGCATGTTGATACAATATGTTACTGCTTTCATTGTTCTTTTTAGACCAGTTTTGATCCCCACAATCTTAAATTTTTATACAATAAATTAGGTAAGTAAATATCTAAAGACCTTGTAACAGTTATATCAAGCATGTAAACAAGCAGTTGGGATAAAATTTAATCAACAGTCAGAAACATTTCCATTTCAACTGGACTTAGTGTCAACCAGAGACATCTTCATGTACCTTTGGATTCAGTTGGACAAAGAAGTACAATACCTTAACAGTAAACCTTGTTTAACAATTCTAGTAGAGCTGTCAAAATTAACACATTAACACAGGTCGATTAATTAGTCGAATTAACGCAATAATAAAAAAAAAATGCAATTAATGTATGCACAAGATGACCCGCCCTGTTTATCTGACAATTCTGCCTGCGCTGCGTTAAGTGCTGCTCACGTAAACAGCATGGCAGACCCGAACTGCATCCACGGGTCCATGTGAACGTCTCATCTCTGTTGCAGGCCAGATAGAGGGATAATCGGTCGATTATCAGATTATTGGTCACTCCCTGCTCTACTGTGCGGTTTGTCTGCAGAAATAGACATGATCAGGTGAAAACGATCAAAAGAAGCGATTGGAAAGAGCAGATGATTAAAAATGCAAAAATCTGCAGCAATAACTTCACATCAGGTAAGCCTTGGCTAACAAACAAGCTAACATAGCTAACCAACACTGCAGCTGCAAGATAACCACAAACAATAATAGTGGGAACTGGAGTTATGTAAAGGTTTGGTTCCACACCATTTGCGCTCATATTGATAAGCGAAGAATCCCTCTATTGTTCAGAAGAATACAATTTAATTCAAAAATTCTTTATTGATCCCAGAGGGAAAATTGTTGTAGCTCATACTATTTGATTCTTCAAGGATTTGTTGTAGATCCTGATGGCTGTGGACAGGAATGATCTCCTGTAGCAGTCTGTTGCAGCGAAACTGTTGAAGCCTTTGACTGAAAACACTCTGTTGTTGTAGGACAGTCCCATGAAGGGTTGTCAAATGTTAGGAAAAAGTGGTCTGCTTTACATTAAAAAAATGTTTAGCAGTTAGCTTGCCTTAGCAACTGGCTAAAAGATAAATAGGTTAAAAGGGCTATGTTTAAATGGGACTATGGAGTCCAAAACAAAAGTTCTATGGATCTCTCCTATATTTCCTTTAAACAAAGAGCGAAGGGTTCCTTTATTTACACGGCAAGTTGTAGTTTTTCAGTTATATTTAGGAATATTAATTTATCATGATTAATGTTATTAAATCACAGCTAACCTGCGATTAATTAGATTCAAATTTTGTATTGTTTGACTGCCCTAATTTCTAGCTAATGTTTTGGCAAGCAGGTAGCTTTTAATGTATGCAACAAGCAGTTGTTTTATAAATTGGTTGTAAAAACTATGATTGTTATGTTGTCTACTGATGTTTATTATTGTTCGTTTTGTTATTGTTTGTTTCATTAACGCTACTCATTTGTTAGTTTATTTGACTAGTTTGCACATTACTCATTTCTTCTATTGGCTTAGTTTAGTTTTCCATGTTGGTAGAGTAGGTATAGAATTTCTTGACAGAATACTTGGACTATAAGGTTGCTCTGTTTTATTAATAAATTCTTAAAGGGGGGTGGCACGTTCTTCTTATGCAGAAAGAGCAATTCTGAGGTCCAGTACATCAATAATTTTACCTGAAATAGATCTGTAAGTTCAATAAATGATTTATACTACCTATTTGAAATGTTGCACTCACAGCATGTCCGCACTGAACGCCTTGAAATTAGCTGCATGTCTCTTTAAGAGTCTCGGACACACCCCCTTCAACATGCTGCCGTCGACGTCATCACAACATTCTCCAGTCGCATGGGGACGAAGCACTACAGTACTGTAGCATCGGTGCGCCGGACTTTTGGAAGACAGGCGTATCTTTCGGTTTACTATGGCCACGCAGGACATGGCACAAGCATATGCATTTGATCCCGTCTCTGACCCTGAAAGTGAAATATTGGATGAACCGGCGCGTTCAGCGGCTCGTTCAAGACGTGTCTGCTTGGTAAAATGTTGATGTTTCATTCACAAGAAAAAAGGAACTTGTTACTTTTTTTCCCCAAGTTATTATCTGTAGTAAAAAAAACTCCTTGTAAACATGAAGCCATCTGAATTCAATTCAGTTTATTTATATAGCGCCAATTCCGTTTTTGTAATAAAATCTGTCTACATTTTAATTTTTAAAAAAATACAAATATATGTAGTATGGGCGCTACCTGATTGCTGCTAACGACGCTCTGCTTTAGTGCTCTGGGAGCGGGGGAGGGAGGGTTGTGGAGAGACGTGGGCGGTAATCAAAAGGGCGTTCCTAGAGGACCCTGGCGTTCAGTGCTCAACATGGCGGCCGCAAGAGTTTATAGATATTACTCAAACATGCAGAAATTAACCTAAGACACATTTTAGGCGAATTTTTTTAAGGAGGGAATGGCATAAGAATGGGATGAAAAGCTTTAAAAAGTGGATTTTACATGCCACCCCTCCTTTAAGATGTTCATGCTTATTCTAGTGTGTGCGTGCAATCATGCCGTCCCACTGCGTCAAATTCATCCCTCCACAAGAGACTAGGTGTTTGGTTCAAGATTTTGTTCTTCAAGGGTGGTGACCCGAATTGCTTAACAAAAATGAACTCTGACTTCATCAATATTTAAATTATTATTAAATTATTGATCATAATTCTTAACAGTTGTGTGAGCCAAACATTTTTGCATTCCTGTAACACAACATCCCTGACGATTCCTGTGTCTTTTGATTATGGTAAAATAAGAAATAAAATACAGAAACCCGCCTAACACATTTTTAGATAAGCTGTTGATTTACTGTGTTAATTTACTGTAAATTTACTGTTTCTACAGACACAGTAAACTTATAGATCAACATTGTCATTAGACTGTATTTCTTTAGGCAGCATATATGATGTGACTTCAGCCAGGTCTTGATGCTTCCCCATTCCTGGGAAGCCAGGTAAGCCAGGTTTTCAAAACACTCATTCAAATTTCTGAATTTCACCCTCAGCCTAGTAATGAGCTATTGATTTGATTCAGGTGTGTCGGAACAGAGATGCATCTAGAAATTACAGGACGGTTGCTTCTGGGGGCTGCAGTTGAAGACCCTCGCTCTGTTTTGTGTCTTCCCAAAAATCTTTTGCTTTTGAGGTTATTTGTGGGAGTGGAACTCAAAATTGTTTGGCAATGGCCACATTACCCTTCCCATATTGATTTGTATTACCAACAAATACTGTTGATCTCTTTTTCTTACTTTATTGTGTTATTATTCACCTAAATACTCCAGGTTAGAAAACTAAAAATCTTCTGCTTTATTCAAGGTGTTTACAATTCATCACAATTATTTTATTTTATGTTTTTCATCAGCAATAACTGGCTGGAGCGTCGTATCATAATTCTTTAGAAAGCTATAGGAGATACCTTATAAATAATGTAAAGAATGTAAGAATGTAATTCAATCATCAAATATAAAAGAGTGAAAAACAAGCTAGAAAAAGCATTTTGACGGAGCAAAATAAGTTCCTGAGACTGTTGAGAGGCTTATGTCTTGGTGATAGTTTAAATTTTGTACAATGGGGACCTTCTCTTGACAAATCTAAACCATGAGCCAGAGGGGCACTGGCCCCTTCTGACATCTGACTGGTCCCTGAAGCACTCGTGTCCAGTCACTGGTGGGGACACAGCTCTGATCTATGCTCTCTATGCTGCTGCTCTGGCTACTTTTTGTCCACTTCTTCAACCATGATTCTCTTTGAACTCACAAACAAAATGAGTTTTGGGAATCTTTTGCTGAGCAAAAGGTACAGTCAATGACAACCATACTAATGTGGGTTTCTTTCATGGGAAGAATGTTCTCTGGTGTGATGAGACTAAATCTAAATCTTTTGGTCTACATAAAAAATGCTGTTAGAGTAAGCATATTTTGATTTCCAAAAAAGAGGACACTTGGCCCAGTCTTGAAACCGTTTCAGGACTGGGCCAAGACTTTTGATTTTATCATATTTAAAACGTGCATTCTCCATGTCTTTAGGATGAACAGTTAAATAACAAACTTCAGAAATGCTTTAACAGTGCTTTAAGTACAAAATGACTTTAAAATCTTGGGAATAAATTAATTATAGAAATAATTACTCTTACGAATTAGAAATTTACCAGTAACAATAATAGTTCACTTTTTAAGTCATACTGGACAAAAGTTAAACAATCTGAAATCTGAAATAAACTTCTTTGAAAACAATTATTATTTTCTTTTCAGTGTTGTTGCTGGAATATTCCAATGTAATTAGGATTTAATTACATATTCTCTGTCTAGTGAATGTATCTAGGGCAGGATGACAAGTTAGGGAAAACAAGCTTATTGTTCCAGCATAATGTTCCTGATAAAGATCACCGGAGAGACAGACGCCAGAGCAGCAAGATATCTATGGGATGTTCTGCTGTGGATGGGCTGCTTCATGCTTTACTATCCGACTGGCATGAACCAGTTCTCCAGGAGCTGGACATGAAGATTGGAGAAGATGTGCTGGAGAGATAAACAGTGATAGTTGAATACTATTTAAAATGTTAGTCAGAAAGTTTGGGGGTGGGATGATGTAAGGACTCGTTCTTATCTTTGTTTTAGAAGAGCTGCATTTTCAGGTATAACAGTGTAATAATAAAAGTAAGAAAAAGACAATACAAAGGTGCCTATTCTAGTCTTTAGTTTTCATCTTCATCCTCCTCAGTAAATTTATGGATAAACTCTCTCTTTGCACGGCATTATTTTAGTTTTTGTGTCCATGTGGACCTACTGGATCTTTGCCACTTTTTTCACACACAGAAAAGCTATGCCAGCTATGTTCGGCTGTAAAGCTATACTTGCACTTTGATATCTTGTAAACAGTTGCAACGCAAAGGCCAATGCATCAAAGCCCGCTGTCTGTTCCGTCTATGAACGGATCGGAACCATCCACTAGGCAGCAGCGCGGGAAGGACGTCAGTTGAGAGAAAGGGTGTTGTATTGCATGCATTGCACGAGTCAGTTTAAAGTGTAACTGAACCCCCTGAAAAATCATAACCCCGCCCCCAGACAACATTTGAAAATTCTACAGGAAGAACGGAGGGGTATGTCTGTGAGACCATGCCTGTGACACAGTCAATGCCTGTGAAGTAAAGATGTACCGCTCTCCACCAATCACAAAATTCAAATGCAGTAGCCACCCTTCAACCCTAAGGGGGCAGCACTAAGACGTTTTTAGACCAAAAAGTGTAGAATTAAACAAGTTTACACCAAAATGTAAAAGAAATCCCAGAAACTGAAAGATTGCATTGGTAAATACCCATTTATACATTTATACAAAAATAAGTTGTTTTGGGGTTTAGTTACTCTTTAAGTATGCTTATTGGTCCCTTTAAAGCAGTCATGACCTGTAATTTTCACTTTTCCAGAGGAAAAAATGTATGTTATGATTGCCTAACGATTATACACTGGCCGGGAAGCCGATATTTAAAACTGAAGCGTTTGTTTACCCTTTGGTTCGTCGACCAGCCCACGTGCACGCGCACTCAAATGCGTGAAGTTAATTTCTGGCCGACTTGACGTCGAATCGGCGCAGGATATACCATATATGGACATCGCTGACCTATGCTGCAGGAAGCCCGCCTTGAATTGAAGTACGAACTCAAGCTCCGTTTGGAAAAAGGGGCCATTCCAACAATCAGAGACTTGCCTGCAATTGAAACGGTAAGGGTGTGTTTTTATTGCTCTACTGTGTGTAACAAACAGCAGCTAACTGCTAATGCGGCTATTGTATGCTAGCGGTAGTAGTATCTTCGAGGAAAACAAGGCTAATGGCTGCTACTTTGCAAACAACAAATGACCTAGAATGCAGTTACAATTGAAGGTCGGGTTCATTCACAACTTGCGCCATGATGTCATTTTGGAATGATTCTGCTGAAGCGTTACCTGCGGTGTCAACCCCCCTCCTTCCTGCCACCAATCAGCGCGCCCCTCATTTGCATTATTACAATGACCGTCCACGACAGCCAAAGTATCGCATCAAATCTCGCGAGACAATAATGCCTTCAGAAATAAGGGTCAGAGGAGCTCTGTGTTTATTTTCTTCACTTTTTTTCATCTTTTCTTTTTTAGAATTATATATTTTAACAGCGAGACATCATTCGTTGGACTCAGTTCTAGTAACTGAGCACAGCTTTATGTCAGCATAAGGTTTTTATTGAAACAAGAGTTAGCAGGAAACTCCTCCCACATAGATCTTCACACAGGTCACAGCTTCTTCACACAAGGCACACAGGATGTACCACATTCTTCTTGATTGTTCACTGTTTCTAAGTGTTTCCACATACACTACAAAATTAAACCCTCATACAACATTAACAGAATTTTTTATCTCTCCAGTATCCAAGGTAATACTATGTTATGTTTCCTTTAAAAATGACAAAAACCCAGACATTTTCACCAATCTATGAAATCCCCCTGCACCTGCCCGACCAAACGTGAAAAGCAGACATGTCCGGGGAAAAGAAGATGGTTGGTCACCCTATGCTATGTGTGGTGGAAAACTTGCACTACACAGGACCCTGAACACCCCATCCTCAAGGTGAAGCATAGTGGTGGGAGGAAGGTCACAGCTGATGGAAAGATGGATGGATCCGGGCAATCCTGGAAGAAAATCTGTTAGAAGTTGCGGAAGACTTTAGACCAGGATGAAAGTTCACCTTTCAGTAGGACAATAGGTCCGTGTCCACTAGACGAGTTCCGGGACATTTCTGGGAGGGGGGAAGGTGAGAGGGTAAATCAGCTGTCTCGGTCCTTTCACCCGTCATGTCTTAATACAAAATTGGCCCTTTAAGGAATTTGCAAAGACGTCAGCATATCGTCACAGTTTGGGCAGTGATTTACGTCACTGATCAGCAGCAAGAGGCGCCCACAGCAGCAGAGAATAACAAGAGATCAACAATGGAAGAAGCAGGGATGGTTGCCATGTTTTTGTTTGGCATGTTGATACACACTACTTTGCCACCAAGTCATATTGTGAAGGTCCTATAAGGTCACCCTGAAGTTCCAATAGCGGAAACAGGCCTAATGATCCTAAACATACAGCAAGGGCTATATTGGGAGGTTCTAGATCAAAGCATAATGATGTGTTATCCTTCCCCAGTCAAAGTCCAGTCGCAATTCTAATTGCAGGTTGTTCAACAAAGTATTGTCTGAGGGGGACTGAATGGAAATGCACACCACAGTTTTCAGAATTTTTGTGTTGGTTTGTCACACAGAATGCTAAAAAAAAAGTCAACATTTATTGTGTCAACGCTTAGAAAAGTTCACAAGGTTTGAAAACTTTAACAAGGCACTGTAAAATGAAGTTTTTCCTAGATATTGGTTCAGGATCTGAGCAAAATCAATGACAACCATACTAATGTGGCTACCTCTAAGAACTCTCTACATTCACTTAGATCAAATCGAAAAGTAGTTCGTGGTTTATAAGAAGGAACTCAATCTGCTCTTACCTTTGGTCTCCTGTGGATAAAATCAGGCTCTTAAGCTGAAAAATGCTCCACCTTCTTCATAAGCTCTGACTGTGGATACAGGCTGTTGTTGGTATCAAGGAGCCTGTGTACTGTGGGCTTTAGTGGGGTTTGGCAAAGCAATACCGCCTACAGTGGCTGAAAACACGTCAAGACTGTGAGCAAATGTATTCACAAATGGGCTGAAAACTTTATTTTTCACATAGCTTTTCTTCATCCCTACTCTGTGGTATTGTTTATGGAATGCTTCTTTCTCACAGAAAGTTCATTCCAGCTCTTGGCACTTGTTGTGGCTTTTGATCTTATCATCAGTTGCTCATAGTTGCAGCAAAAGAGGTCACTGGATTTCTGGTACTAATTGGAAAATTGCCTCAAGGGAGCTGGGTCTCTTCTTCTCTCAATAGAAGCTGAAAAGAAGGATGCTGCAGCCAGAACAGGACAAGGAATCGCTCTCTTAAATATTGTGTGTTTTTCAGCTGGAAGAAGTGGAGTGAGATCCAGCACTGCAGCAGACTCTTTTTAATCTCAACAAGAAGTGCAGGAAACAAATCTGCCTGACTTCATTTACTCAATCTGTGGAGAGCACCGTAATGCACCGCTTACCTGAATTCTTGTCAAGGAGAATACTATATGAATAGAGGCCAAAAGCCTCAGATTTTCTAGTTTAAGGACATTAATAATAAATGTCAAAAAGCTCCCAATGTGAAATATCTCCGCATCTGCATGCATAATATTCAGAATTGCAGTAAGAGTAGAACATCAATGACACGAGGGAGACTGTTTTTGTCAATCTGTGGTGTTTCCTACAGGAATGGTGCCCTAGGTGAGCATCTCCCTCTGCCTCTTCACCCCTCATGGGATAAAGAAACAATATAAAGGTTCAATACATCTAAAATGTGTTGGAAAGAATCCCTGTTCAGTTTAGGACAATCCAGTTCAGGTTCTTCCTTCTTTTAGAGATTTAAACCAGAGATGATCAATTGCTGATCAGTTGCTGTTCCTTTAAACACAATTACATATGGTACATTCTATTTATCTTTGGAAGTTATAACTCGGAGCTGGTTTGACATCACAGTAAATGCTGTTCCATTTAACGAAGTCGGATAAGTCAGGAATCCAGTATGGCAAGGCCCAGGTAGCCATTGTTGGTAGTAGCTCTTGTAAACATTGATATAAGATGTGCTTTCCATATACAAACACCACTTTTAAGTATAGAGTTCAAGGCTCTACAGTCGTGGGCAAAAGTTTTGAGAATTACATAAATATTGGAAATTGGAAAAGTTGCTGCTTAAGTTTTTATAATAGCAATTTGCATATACTCCAGAATGTTATGAACAGTGATCAGATGAATTGCATAGTCCTTAGAATAGCAGACTTGGCATATTAAAAGGAGGGTGATGCTTGAAATCATTGTTCTTCCATTGTTAACCATGGTGACCTGCAAAGAAACACGTGCAGCCATCATTGCGTTGCATAAAAATGGCTTCACAGGCAAGGATATTGTGGCTACTAAAATTGCACCTAAATCAAAAATTTATAGGATTATCAAGAACTACAAGGAAAGAGGTTCAATTCTTGTTAAGAAGGCTTCAGGGCGTCCAAGAAAGTCCAGGAAGCGCCAAGATCGTCTCCTAAAGAGGATTCAGCTGCGGGATCGGAGTGCCACCAGTGCAGAGCTTGCTCAGGAATAGCAGCAGGCAGGTGTGAGCGCATCTGCACGCACAGTGAGGCGCAGACTTTTGGAAGATGGCCTGGTGTCAAGAAGGGCAGGAAAGAAGCCACTTCTCTCCAAAAAAAAACATCAGGGACAGATTGATCTTCTGCAGAAAGTATGGTGAATGGACTGCTGAGGACTGGGGCAAAGTCATATTCTCAGATGAAGCCTCTTTCCGATTGTTTGGGGCATCTGGAAAAAGGCTTGTCCGGAGAAGAAAAGGTGAGCGCTACCATCAGTCCTGTGTCATGCCAACAGTAAAGCATCCTGAGACCATTCATGTGTGGGTGTCACGCTGCCCTATTCCTGCCTCATTGTCTTCACCTGTCTGTCTCATCAACCACACCTGATCCCACTCACCTCCTGCCTTTAAGACCCCTCACTTCCTTTCACTCCCGGCCGGATCATTAGTAGTTACTGGATAGTCAGTAGTAGTGTTGTCTATCTCCATGGTGTGTTCTTCCTGCTGTCTTCCTTCCCTGCCGTATGTCCAGTGTCTCCGTTCCTACCATCTTCACCACCATCATCACCACCTCCTCACTGTAATAAACATCCTGCACCTTCCTTCAGCGAGTGCGTTTGGGTCCATTCTCCACACACCTCGTGACAGAATGATCCGGCCCTAAACATGGACCCAGCACTCGCCCGGGAGATCGCCGCCCTCCGCCAGGACGTCTGGGCCAACCTGGCCAGACTCGCTGCCAGGATTCGCCAGGAGGCGTTGGACCAGACGATCGGTCCGCCCTCTCCGCCTCCACCATCTGGCCGTAGGCGACGGACCCGCCGAACCGGAGTTTCAGCGAGCGAGGAGCAGGGCGGAGCGGCCACACGGACCACCAACGTCGGCTCCATCTCCGCGCGGCACCTGACCCTCAGAAGAGGACCTAAGGGCCGTCCGCCCGACCTCCGTCCAGCCAGAGGACGCCACCGGGGCCGTCCGCCCGACCTCCGTCCAGCCAGAGGACGCCACCGGGGCCGTCCACGCGACCTCCAGGTCCTCAGGGGATGCCATCCGGGCCGTCCACCCGACCTCCGTCCAGCCAGAGGACGCCACCGGGGCCGTCCGCCCGACCTCTGTCCAGCCAGAGGACGCCACCGGGGCCGTCCACCCGACCTCCGTCCAGCCAGAGGACGGCCGACCTCCAGGTCCTCAGGGGCCGCCACCGGAGCCGTCCGCCCGACCTCCAGGTCTTCAGGGGCCGCCACCGGGCGTACCCAAAAACACAGCCATGAATAAAGAATGGTACCAAAACACCCTCCAACAGCAACTTCTTCCAACAATCCAACAACAGTTTGGTGAAGAACAATGCATTTTCCAGCACGATGGAGCACCGTGCCATAAGGCAAAAGTGATAACTAAAGGCCGGTTTATACTTCTGCGTCGTCTCCCTTGCGTAGGGTAAGCCGTAACCGCTGTAGCCTCTGCGTAGGTCCGTAGAGGCTTAACGTGCACCTCCTCGGACCTGACGTGCAGCCCGGCGACGCGACGCAGAGACGCGGAAGTACTCCCTTGTGATTGGTCAGTAAGATTACGTACGCATATACAATCTTCTACTTCTCCGTCTTCTCATTTGCTTGCGTTGCCAAGTGTTCAAAAGAAGGATAATTTGTTCGTCTGCTTCCACAATCTCGTTGAGACACTGCACCAAGTCGGCCGCCATCGTTGTTCTAAAACAGGAAATACTTGCCTGAACTGAAGCAAACATAGGCAAACCATCGGAAAAACTCCGCCCTGTGGAGTTTGCCGACCTATACCAGCCTATGGCCACCTGCAGGTCTGGAAATTAAACAGCAACACGATGCTTTTAGCCCTACGCAGGAGTATAAACACAGCAGTGGGTACAGTGGGTACAGTGGGTACAGTGGGTACGGTGGGTACGGCGGTTACGGCGTAACCTACACGACTGACGCGACGCAGAAGTATAAACCAAGCTTTAGTGGTTCGGGGACCAAAACGTTGAATTTTTGGGTCCATGGCCTGGAAAATCCCCAGATCTTAATCCCATTGATAACTTGTGGTCAGTCCTCAAGAGGCGGGTGGACAAACAAAAACCCACTAATTCTGACAAACTCCAAGAAGTGATTATGAAAGATTGGGTTGCTATCAGTCAAGATTTGGCCCAGAAGTTGATTGAGAGCATGCCCAGTCGAATTGCAGAGGTCCTGAAAAACCTTTTCAACTTTTTACTTTCTGTAACATAGAAAGTTCTCTTATATCAGATCTTCTGTTCCTTCTGTGTTTCTGCTCTGTCTTCTCAAACCCCCAGACGGTCGTGGCAGATGGCCGCTCCTACTGAGCCTGGTTCTGTTGGAGGTTTCTTCCTGTTAAAGGGGAGTTTTTCCTCTCCACCGTCGCTACATGCTTGCTCAGTATGAGGGATTGCTGAAGGATTGCTGTGGTTGGAAAGTCTGCATCAACGGGGCCCAACCTCACGCCAATGACTGACGCAATCTGCTGGGATTCCTTAAATAGAAAACTTTTTAACTGATTGGAATGTTTGTATAAATGTATTGAAATTACTTCTTGTTAAGTGCCTTGAGATGACATCTGTTGTGAATTGGCGCTATATAAATAAACTGAATTGAATTGAATTGAATTGAATTGAATTGAATTGAAAAAGAAGGGCCAACACTGCAAATACTGACTCTTTGCATAAATGTCATGTAATTGTCAATAAAAGCCTTTGAAACGTATAAAGTGCTTGTAATTATATTTCAGTACATCACAGAAACAACCGAAACAAAGATCTGAAAGTAGTTTTGCAGCAAACTTTGTGAAAACTAATAATTGTGTCATTCTCGAAACTTTTGGCCACGACTGTACATGTAACATTGATTTTAGACTCACTCTTAGAAGTGTGTCTTGTACAATACACGTTTCCACCATAACTTACTGTTGTAGACGCAATGATCGGCCATATTGAAAGTCAAAATCAGAGCAAGAAAAAAATTGCAGACGTTCCAAATTCAGAATTTCCAAGTTCCAACTACAAATGGAACACACCAATAGCCCTTTAGCATAGCACCGAGTTGGAACCTACAAATCAGACACCAACTTCAGCTTCATTAGCCAGCTGAAGTCAGTTTTTCCTACAGGTCTTAAATGGGGCCCAACAATATGCACCGTGAACTTTAGCGACTGCGAGCTAAGTGCTTGGAGGTTTGTCCCATAATCCGCTTCAACTATACACAAACAAACCAGCTTCATCAGGCATTTGAATACTCACTGATGAGCAGGTAAAAACAACTCAACCAAATTTGTTTACAAGACTTAGCAATGACTGAAACAGCAGACGTGCTGTCTCTCAGTCTCCGTCCCTTTTGATTGTGTCTCAGCTGAGGAAAAACAATTGTCTCTATTCATTTTCTGCCTTCGTCGTCCTCTTCCTGTGGGAGCTCACTCGGCCGCGCTCAAGGCTGGTGAGGGATGCGAGGGCAGAAAATTAGCAAACACAACAAAGCTTGTAATTGTTAAATTGCAGCAAATAGAACCAATGTGGACCGGGCCAAATAAACTCAGAAATCAGCAAAGCCTACCCAGACCCGGTTTATCTAAATTCCAATAGTATGCTCAGTAATGGAAAAACACTGTAGAAATGCCATTTCAAATAGACCCCAATGTAATCCCCACAGCCCACTGGGGTCCATTTAATCAATGCTACAGACATGAGCATGGAAGAGGAACAGTCTGCAAATGGAAGTCGAGTTCTGAGTCAGCTCACAGGAGATTAAAAAGTAGAGGTGGATGAATAATGGAAGAGGAGAATGGTGGGAAAATTGCAGAATGTGGCGAATCATCAATAACGCCTCCTGTGAATAATTCTAAAGGAAAAAGAAGACTTCTGCTGTAAAAGTGTCTGTGCACACTGAAAATGAAATTGTCTTAACTAGTTTTTGCTGTGCATTTCTTCACTTCACCGATGAACGCTCATTATTTCAGTATTTGTGCCTTCGATTACCCGCGGTCCTGAAAGCTCCAGCTGAATCCCCCTCCCAACACAAATCCTTCCCCCTGCACCCCCCATTCTGTGAGTCCTCCACAATAACTGACAGCTTTCCACTCATTAGCTAGGGGAAGTCAGAGGAAGAGTGCAGGCGGCGCTTGGTGGAGCTCTGCGCCCTCACCTGGAGCTCCTGCCGGCTGTGACAGCTTCAAGAGTCGATGCTGGGAGCAGTCTCACAGAGACAAACTCAAACCAACACCAAATCATAATCAATCGGCGGCGCTCTGAACAACACGGTGACAGGCGTCTGTGAGAAGCCCAGCAGTGTCTTTGCCCTCCAGCAATATCCAACAGGCAGCTCTTTGTCTGAGCACAATCATGTAGTATTTCCTCTGCAATCAGCGAGGACTCTCTATTTTGGCCTTTTAACAGCAGCAAACAAGAAACCCAGAAAGATTTTGACAGTTATGTAAATATATGTAAAATCATACGAAAGACTGTTGATTATTTTTCCCCTCATTATCTGTCAGTTTCACCCCACGTGAAGTTTACTTCTTGGTGTTTGTTTTCAGTTAGCTTTCTGCTGGAGAACCTTGTAGCTAATTAGTTTAATTGGCTGCAGGTCAGTCACATGACTTGGGTGTTGCGAGAGCAGACCAGTAAGGCACCAGAAGTAACAATTATCCTAAGAATAACAACTACAATACGAGTTAATCACAGGGCTAGATACTGTGTCTTGCAAATGTATTAATAACTACTGAACTTTTTCCGATTTTTGTCGTATTATAAATACAAACACTACAACAGTGGCACGATTAGTAGCACTGTTGCCTTGCAGCATAAAGGCTGGGGTTCGAATCCTGGCCTGGGGTCTTTCTGCATGGAATTTGCATGTTCTCCCTGTGCATCCGTGGGTTCACTCCTGGCACTCTGGCGTCCTCCCAGGTTAATTGGTCTCACTAAATTGCCCTTAGGTATGACTGTGTGTGCATGTATGGTTGTTTGTCTTGGGTGTTTGTGTTGCCCTGCGATGGACTGGTGACCTGTCCAGGGTGTACCCCACCCCTCGCCCGATGACTGCTGGAGATAGGCACCAGCCCCCCCCTGCAATGTATAGATGGTATAGATCATGGATGGATGAATACTAACTTCAGTGCATACTTTTGGGATAGGTAGCGTCAAGTCTCTTACACTTTTTGGGAGTCAGAGGGTGAAAAATGTGGAACCCCTGATGTATACGAAACAGTAAAGGTTCATCTTCCAGCTGGACAATTATGGGGTGCGGTTTGTAAAGTTACACAGTCAAAAATTTACACCAATCTATTGAGTTATTATTATCTCATAAGAGAAAGGAAATGGAAGTTCATTTTTCTAAGTCATACTTATCTCCACCAGGGGGTAATGTTTTTGTGCCCGTCTGTCTGTTTGTTGGTCTGTCTGTCTGAAATCAGGAAATGTCTGCAATGTGACCAGGAACAGCTGATTGGTGTTGATCCAACATGAAGCGCGTATTCACCCACCCACCAGCGGTGCTAACCTCTACTCCTCTCCCGTGTCAGAGAGTTCACAAGCGGCTCCCCTTGCGTAGCGGCGCCACTACGGTTGAAGCATATGCCCAGCAACTTGATGCTTAATGCTCAAATCTCCCCTCTCTGCGGGAAGAGCACAGCGATAGCACGAACAGTGTTGAAGTACAACCATGGTGACTGGACCAAACACAGACCTCCAGCCTTATGGAGTGATTATCACACAATGCACCCTTAATTTCAGTAGGAAGAAGAGGAGTTTTGAACACCCAAACCCCAAAGAAACTAGATGCTCCCCTGAATTCAGACTCCTTACCCATGAGTCCACACTCCGACTCACATCGGGAGAGAAATCAGAGAGAGAGAGAGAGAGAGAGAGAGAGAGACTCGCTGCTGCACAAGCCGAGAGCTGCTCACTCGCTGATCCCCCAGACAACGGATTCCTGTGTGTCCAAACTTTTGGTCTGTACTGTACATATGTAGTAATTTGCTGTTCAAAGAACTCCCAAGATCTTATTCCTTCAAATATTGTTTAATTACCTCAGCCTTACCAGGCAGGCAATCATAAACCTGAACTGAGACTGAATTATTTGGCTATTATTACTTTCCTGGATCCCAGGAGGAAGTCCCAAACTTGGTAAATGGCCTGCATTTGCATAGTGCTTTTTCAGAAAAAAGCGGAAATGAACAGTTGTGTGTGTGTGTGTGTGTGTGTGTGTGTGTGTGTGTGTGTGTCGTGGTCCTTACCATTGTATAAGAAACTGTTACCCCAGTACAGAATCCAGTCTGCTACATAATACTCAGGACTAGATAAAGCGCTATACAAGTACAGGCCATTTATCAGGAGCAGCAATGTGAGCTACAGTAGCTCATCAGTTAGCCTAGACCCATTCGCCTTGCACCACTTTTGATGGATTGTGACCACTGAAGACCAGGTAAACCTCCCAAGACCTGCAGTTTTTAATGATGCTCTGACCCATCCTTGCCATCATGAGCTGGCCCTTGTCCAACTCTGTCACATCCTTATTCTTGCCAATATTTCCTGCTTCTGACTCATGGGTATCGAGAACAAAGAGCCCACTTGCTGACCAATATATTCCATCCAATAACAGGTACCATGATGATGAGAAAATTCCGTGTTATCCAGTGAAACCTGCAGTAGACTTAATGTTAAGCATGATCAGTGTTTATCTTAAATGAACTTGGCTTATAATAGAGTCTCCATCAGTTTTCATAACTTTGTGTCAAGCTTAGAGAGGAGATAATACAGGAAATGTATTGACACAGTTTATGCAAGGCAACTTTATTTGTATAGCACATTTTCAACAACAAGTGGTCAGAGGACCACTACATTCAGTCATTCACTGAACGCTGATGGTGGCAAGCTACTACATTATAGCCAGTTGCGAGGCTGCTGGACACAGGCGCCACTGGGCCCTCTGACCACCAGCAGGCATTGGAGTGAAGTGTCTTGCCCAAGGACACAACAACGAAGATGGACAGAGTGGGGATTCGAACCACCAATTACGGGACGAATTCCTACAGTCACAGTGTTAATATTATTAATAACTATTCTAAGCAATTATTCAGTTATTCATAGCCAAAACATACCTATTGAGTCTCCAAAAACAGACAATTTATTGGAAAAGTACTGAAAGTTAAAAATAGATAACAACATGGGGATGAGAGGTAATGAGTGGCCCTGGCGGAAGTCTGCACTCTCCAAGTGCTTTTTTAGTTTCACCATGTTATTAATTTATTCATAAATGTCACAGTGAATACCTAAATAGTGAATTAGGAAGCAAAATCTTTAGTATTTCGTCAAGCGGGGACCTTCATTGGAAAAATTGAATTTTTTGTATAAATTAACATATAACATGGTCTTTATTTTCTTTAGACCTGCTAAATAACCTAAATTATTGGTGTTCATTTTTGACTGTGTAACGTTACAAACGGCAACCCTAGACAATGTCTGAAACATGCAGCTAGATATATAATACAATGGTTTAGGTCAAGGTATCTTCATGTGTTATAATGGCTCAGTCAAAGTCCAGCACTAACTCCAAAGGAAAAAAGTGTCAACCTTTTAACATTGATATTCACAGATTCAACCAGACTTGGGTTTGATCTGTTCGGTCAAGAACAATGGAGAATGTTTTTAGTCCCTAGACGTGCAAAACTTGTAGATATACTACTGAAGAAAACCAAGTAATTGTACAGGAAGCTGGTTCAACAAAGTGTTGACTCAGGGGATGGGATGTACAAATGCACTGCTGTGTGTCTGGTCTATTACATAAAATCCTATCAATATTCATCAAAGTTTGTGGTTGGAACTGACAATGATAAAAAATTTGGGCTTAAAGCACTATGAGGTATAATACGGACAGAACTGGGTGGTAAAAAAAATTCTTGAATGAGCTCGAGAATACCAGTGGAATGTATTTCAACATCTAGAAATGCAGAATAAAAAATCTTAATCCTTTTCTGGTACCAAGTCCATTTTAGTTCAAATTGGAAACTTTATGTACCAGATCCTCCAGGCTAAAGAGGATGTAATATGGATTTTACTGTTGAACATAGATTATATATCAGGGCAACATTTGATCCATGTGTAATCCTCTAAAGAAGTTGGTGATAAGATCAATTATGTTGTGAAACAGAGAAACATTTTACTTTAAAAATATCAGTAGTTGGTCCCTATCTTCTGTTCGGTTGGCTTCTCTATTTAAGAATGGTGGATCGACAGAATCGCTGTCTGTCACCCATCCAACTTCAGTTCTGTTCATAACATTTCATATTCATCTCCTGCTCCTGGTTATGCAACACATCTCCTCCTTCCAGTTTCAACCCAGGGTCCCAGCTGGAACCAGAAGAATGATCAGTTTTCATTGTTCACCAATAAACATCTCTATACATACTGCATTATCAATCAGAAAATTGCCTTGCAGTTAGAGCCACTACAAGCATTCACAACACCAAGGTGAATGATTCTTGGTCAGTCTAACAAAAGCATCTGCATGGGGTAGCATGAGATAAAGTATTTGGTTATTGAATCATTGCTGCGACATTTGGGGACCAGTTTTGGTGCATACTTGCAGTGAATGATCTCTCGTTCTCCAAGAACTTTTGGACATTTCAACAAAATCTCAAAAATACGCACGAGTGCGTACGGGTGCAAAATACGCACTCCTGTGATGTTCACATGCTCATTCGTGCTTGAGCCAGCTGCAGCAGAAAAAACACTTCACTACTAGCTTCTCTTCTACTGTTATTGATGACATGTCTGCAGACAAGCTAATGAATGTACGTTTCCAGCTGCTAGCTTAGCCTACCTAACAGCTAACTGACGGAGAACACCGCCTCCTCGTGAACGCGCACACGTGGGTTTGTACGTCTTGGCACACGCTCTCTCACAAGTTCTGGTCGGACCCGTATCACATCAAAATAAATGGAACTGCAACCCCTACATCCTACCGCTGCAAAAAGTACCATTCAATCGTATCGTCAGGACACGGAAAAATTGACTATGTATTACAAAAATTGCTTTATTTTATCAAATATATTACATAATGCAGCTTTAAGTAAGATTATAAGCAAATGTTTGTTTTCTCCTGCTTGCATTTTTAGGCCGATTTCGGGCCCGATTCTCCTCTTCCGACATTTCCAAGGACACCTCAATTATTGGGATGGCTCTTAAGATAATCCTAACAGATATTCCTCCCATGTGTGGTGTGTTCAGAGTGCTCCTGTCTGCTCAGAAGGAAGTTGGGACTGCTCCAATTACAAATAAATGGAAATACTCAACATGATAGTTATTGCAGTTTGAGTGGTGTGTGGCCTGTTGAAGGTGAGGTGTAGCCGATCAGAAAGCAAGGTGACAATAGGCGACACACCTTGGAAATGTGTACTATTTTCTGTAAGTGTCGGCTAACTTGACCACTGTCCACAAACGCATAGAAATAGACATCAATGTGTTTAAAGACGTTTCAGAGTAGAACCCCCCCCCCCCCCCCCAGATAATTCAGCTCCATGTCTTTGTGTAGCAAGTAGAGCCCCTGCTCCTGCTGTCTTCACTCCTTTATCCAATGACTTTTTTTGGCAAAATTTTTTTCTCCATCAAAAATAGACCACAACCTATTGCCACTGCCTCCAATGTCACGTTTTATGTCGTGAGGTTTTGCGAGATTGCCCATCTGAGCTGGGAATGTTCATGAGTAAAATCGGTTTGTGTGTGGTGTCTTGTCAGTGTTGTGTGGCCGCACACCACACGCTGTAGGACTAACCACCCATTTATACCGGATGCGTCTGTGGCCAGTTACGGTAGCGTCGCGGTCTCTGCAGCAAATAGAAACCATTATAGTCTATTGTGTGGTTTACACCGAAAGTGTCAGATGCGTCCCAGATGCGTCTCGCCACGCTGCTCCGCTAGATACGACTGGGTTCAAGCGTCAAGCGTCAAGCTCCAACAGTTAACATAGGGCTGAACAGGAAAGCACCCACAGTATCAGTGTAGAGCATCGAGTACATTTAAAAATAAAACACGTGCAGATTTGTGATAGCATAACTATGTAAACATTAGTTAATTACCGCTGACCAAAGGGTGCGTTTGCTCCCTGCATCTTTTGAGGAAATCATCTGCATGTTATTCAGCATAAACAACGAGGCTTTTATCCTGGGAGTGGAAAACTATATCTGACACTAGACATCCAGCGCATAGACCTGTGCATTTGTGCATACATGCATGGAGCAGCAACACTGCATTTTCTGAACACCTTGTAATAAAGAGACAGCCATGACAGTTAATCAGTCACCTGTTGATTTTTTGAATGTAAGCATAAGGCTTGAATGATGCCCTAAAGGTGTTTACAGCAGACTGTGAGTCTTTATTAAACTTTGTAACATCCTCCTCTGCAAAGAATGCTGCAGCATCCACCCAGAAAACAAACCATGACTGTAGCCTATAATGGAATGGAGTGATTTAACTACCAGTCAGTTCGGATACTGATTATATGGAGATTGTGCTGGGAGCACATGTGGATGTTGGATCTGCAATGATAATTCTCTATTAGGTTTTTAAAAGTGATGGGGACATGTCCCCGCCTAAAATGATGTCTGAGTGGATGGTGAGTTAAAAAAAATATGGTCACATTAAAGAACATTTCTTTTTAATTATACAACGTCATGTCAGCTATCAATAAAGAGCCTTGTGCTGATATCTATTAAAATAGGTTGTTTAAAGTTCATTGAAATTATACATGGACTTACAAAAAATAGTTTATTTATGTCATTATCTTGCAAAAATGTTCTATATTTTGTTTACAGAATTACCCCTTTCCAGATTTTTATTGGGTATTTAAACATTTTTTGGAGAAAAACTATATAAGGACTAAAGCTCTTTTTATTGTAGCTTTCCAGTTCTCTTTGGTCAAGGGTCTGTGGGGTGGAGGCGGGTACTTGGAACTTGCAGTCTCTGCCTTCTAGGTCTGAAACACACCCGGCGGGTATTGACATTCCACGGAAAGTCGGAAGAGAACCGCGCTGGTGCTGTAACGCGAACGCAGACGCATCCGGTGTAAAGCGGGGGTAAGGTTCAGAAACCATTTTACGATCCTGCCGTGTGAACCAGACTTTAAGCTTTCGTTCCTATGAATCAAAGTCCCACAAACAATGAGCAAAAGTTTTTCAAATCTATTTTTGATCCTAGGGATCTGTGTCCCAAGATTGCATGATTGCCTCACAACATGTGCATGAGGAATAGTCATAACACCTGACAATGTGTAAAAGGTCAGTTTGGTAAGGCAAACAAAGAAATATATTTTCATGTTTTTCAGTTTGACTTTTTCTACAAACTCATCATGCTTTTCTAATTTTAACTGACTGACTTCCAGCTTTCTCTTTAAAATGACTCTAAGTTTCTAGATCCTACTGCTGAACACTATCCAACGAATAAATGGGATGCAGTAAAAAAAAAAACAGAAAACTGAAGTTTCAGCATAATATAAGTGGAGAGGCATTGAGTTGAATCTGATTCTCGACAGTAATGTGAGTAGCTCCACCAAAAGACCCCTGCCGACTTCTCAGGGCCGATTTTAACATGACAGATTCTCATTTTATGACAGTATGAAGAAATGGTTGGAGACTATTCCCAGCACAACACAATAGGAACTTTGCCATCAGTTTCCATCTAGCAGAGGATAAAAGGGATCCTTAAAGCTCTCAAAGAAAATGACATTTTTTGACTGCACATCTTTGCAAACTAAGTCTTAACATGTAGAGGTGAGATCAAAGGTTGCCTAACAGCTTGTAAATGATGATTTATTATCAATCTGTTAAGGTTTAGCTTCAGTATGTCTCGAGATTTAAAGAGGAATAGAATAAATTAAATAGACGAATTCAGAAATTATTCTCTTAAGCCTATGGACTAAAAGAGAATCTTATAAAAAAGATTCCTTTGATTAACTTATAGAAAGCCCAAACCCCAACTGTGTTTATCCCAAGCTATGGGCTTTCAGTTTGTAATTGTAGTAAATTATGTATCTGTGGAATGAATATGGAATTCTGCCCTTTTCATTTCCATGATATATATTTTTAGGTGCTGCATGAGAAAAAACATACAACATGCAAAGAGCTTAAGCTCTGAGGATTAGGAGCTTGTTGCATTCATGTACTATTGATTTTAAAAACACACACACACACACACAAAAAAAAAAAACAGCGGCATGTGTTTAAGATAAATCCACAAGCGCTACATGTGCACAGAGCTGCACGCACACGGGTTGAACGCAGTGTGTGTTGGAGCGGTCACACTTCATGTTGCACATGCAGCTTGGAGGAGACGTTCTTGCTTTGTGAAAATGTTCTGTCATCCCTGCTTCTCAACTTAACATTCCCGTCTCTCACAGACTAGTTCTCATTCCCTCCACCTCATCCCAGGCTCTTCAGGACTTTGCTCCATGCTCTTTGAAATATGTATTTTTCTCCTGCTGGAGCTTAAGGACTGGTTTCTCATCTGCTGCAGGATGGGAAGAGTGTCTGGATGGGCAATGTTTTATTTCACCTGTCATAGCAGCAACAGAAATGCACACAAGCCCAGTCCAGCCAGCAACTGTATGTCTCTGTAGCTCTGGGATTTGGCTGCCAGTTGATCCTGTCTGAGCTAGGGAACTGTTTTTTTTTCTTTTTTTTTTTTTTGAAGTAACACCTGAACACAAGCGGATAGATGAACTCTGGAAGCCTTCACAACCCTTTTTTTTTTGCCTTTTGCTGTCTAGATACATCCATACCTCTTTAGATGAGTTTGCCACACAGATGCAGAGAAATCTATTGGACACCCTGGTGGGGAAAAAATGTATAATACGGCTTAAACTGAATTGATCTTTGATTGCAGTGGCAATATTTTGTAAATCCAATCTTTAATCATTTATTTAGTGAAGAAAAACATCACATGTCCTGGGGACAATTTTGGATTCCTTCAAATGAAATGACTGATTCGCTACAACTTCTTTTTTTTTAAACTTTTTAAATTTGTTGACTCCAGCCTTGCACATAGAAGATCCTGGGTACAAGTCTGGGCTCTTTCTGCATGAAGTTTGCATGTTCTCCTTTTCCATGCAGGAGTTCTCTCCAGGTACTCCAGATTCCGCCTTCAATCCAAAAACACCACTGTTAGGTCTTTAGATTACCTTACGGTATGAATGCATAAATGCATGGCTGTTGTCCTGTGTGTCTCTGTGTTGGACAGGCAACCTGTCCAAGGTGTACCCCGCCTTTTAGCCAATAAGTGCTAATTTCCACTATCAGAACTTCAGTGTAATTCTACGGTATGCGCATGTCTACACTTCACCTGGCTGACCCAACAGGACCGTTTTCGGGGCCCTTTCAGGAACCAACCGAGTACCAGCCTTGGGTTATGAACTCGTAAATGGCCCGGTAGAGTCGCTGGGCGGGAGCTGTAGTTAACTCATGCTGATTAATTGTAACTCAGAGGGAAATGATATCAGCAGATATCGCCAAACACTCTACATTGTAAAATTGGAAGAGTTGCTGGTGAAGCAGTCTATAAAAACGTAGCAAACAGAAACGCAGAAGCAATCCCTGCTTCTTCTTTGTCTTTTCTCTGTTGTGGGCGCTTTTTTAGCACTGATCAGTGACGTCACTCACTGCCGAAACGGTCATGATATACAGAAGTCTCCAAATTCCTTAGAGGGTGAATTTTGTATGGAGATACGACGGCTAAGAGGACCAGGCAGACTGATTTACCCCGCCAGAAACATATCTGGTTAAATTACCCTGAAGTTCAGATAGTGGAATGATCGCTGGAGATAGGCAGCTGCCCTCAACCGACCCTGGAAGGACAAGTAGGTATAGAGAATGGATGGATAGACATTTTTAATTTGATCATCGTTTCCAGGACCTTCTGAAAATTGATCCATGACTCTCCCTGGGGTATACTACTGACACTGAGGCACATTTGTTTTTGGCAGTAGCCATTAGGTGAGACAAGGGCCCATATATATCTAACCTTCCTACACTGTGAGCAGGATGGTAAGAGAGGTTAAAAACTCTCCACAGCTTACTGTTAGAAAAATGCCACAAAGATTAGCATCTTGGGGTCACCGAGTCTCCATGACAACCATTAGATGCTATCTATGCACACCAACTGGTAGTTTAGGAGGAATGCTAGTACAAAAGCCTTTTCTGTCCCACAAGCACAAATGTAAATATATGAAGTTTGCTAAGCTCTACTGAGACTTTAAGTGTAACTGTGTACCTTGGAGACATAGGACTAAGCCCCCCCCCCCCCCCCCCCCTCTCCAAAACACAACGGCCACCTGTTCCAAGACCTACATCTTCCAAAAGACCTGGGTGCTGACCCGAAGAGACGAACCAGGATTCTGGATGATCTAAAGAGACTCTCTCTATACTCCAGCCTATTGAAACCTTATTGTAGAAGTCGAAGTGCTGCTCCATTGACAATAGTGGGTTTTACAGAATATTGACAGCAGGGGTCAGGGTTGTGTTTAAAAGGACCCTTGAATAAGAGGCCGTTTTGGTGCCTTAACTCCATAGAATCATTTATGCCTTCCAGTTACAATCGTGATAGTTATGTACACATCAACTGTTCACACGAGGATACAGTTTTTCCAAAACCACCTTTGTAAATTGCCTTTCTAAAAATCATTAACATAGGATTATTTCGAGACAGGAAATCTCTTCATTTATTCAACAAAAATAACCCAAAATGCTCTATTCATCCCAACAAACACAAAGAAGGCAGCATGAAGCATGCGCTAGGTTGTTGTTGCATCTAACAATTCAGGCTTTGACATCCTTTTCAAATAGCAGCATACAACAATGAATTTAAATGTTGAACTTTATACGGGAATGCACTTAGAAGTAAATATATAAATACAGTCTTTCCCATAGACTTTACTACAGGCTCAGAGCTTATCTGAGCCCATCTTGAATCACATTGTTACTGAAAGTGTGCTGTACAAATAAATCTGCCTTGCCGTATCTGTTAAGCTGTGCTTCTATCCTAGATAAAGCCATTAAGGAGCTACTTACTGCCATTAATACAGTACTTTTTCTTTAACATAGAAAGTACTCCTGGATCAGTGTGTCTGTAGTTTTTATGTGTCCCCCAGATGACTGATTACCCTGAACCAGGTTCTGATGGAGGTTTCTTCCAAGTAAAGGGGATTTTTTTTTTTTTTCACCACTGTCGCTACATGCATGTACATGCTCATCTAAATCGAGCTTTGGCAATAATCGAGCTACGACCTTAACCAGAACGGGAGCCTTTATCCATGTTCAGTAAGCAAATCAAATTATTGAACAAAGTGCGTTCGACTCCCCAACGGTAGTTGGCCCTTTCACGTTGGCTTTCTTCCGGTTTGCCTATGGTGTTACACAAATAGCAAACAAATTCTGGCGAGAGTGAACTGGCAACCGTAAGAACAGCTAACCTTAAACAAAGACGGCTGAGACGGTGTTTCTGAGTCCTGGGCTTCTATTGCTTGCTGCAGCAAGGAGAGCAGTACACCAGATCCCCAGGCATTCTAAGCATTGCTCTGAAAAAGATTCAAGCTTCACACAGTCTTTTGACAGTTTTCTAAACACACCCCCAACGTCACACGATCCTCAATACACATCAATATGAGACGCTCTAGAATTTCACAACCCTGTGATTAAAAATCAGTTCTGTTTGGTCAACACAACACAATTTAAAGAGCTTTTTAGTAACTTCCTCTGCTCTGAGCATACATTGTATTCTTGATTAAATCACAATTCACTCAGTTATGTATCACTGGTTAAAAGGTCAGCGTATCATGCTTCCATGGCATCCCATGATCATGTACCCCAGGGCAAAGCTTATCCCATTGTTACCTGCAGATTTGCCACTGAGTGAATGAGGCTATATATAGTGTAAAGCCTTTTAAGTGACCAGCAGCCCATTAGTAAACTGAGTTGATCCAATCAGGTGGGTTTTCTTGGATTGAAAACTTTTTAACAATAGTAATGGTAAACTTAACTTAACTGCATTGTTTTACAACTAGGATCGGATTGGAATGTCTGTAATTGTCTATTTAAATGGACTGAATTGACTAATATTTCTGAACAGAAATCTGATCTGTTTGTTTTTTAAACTGTTTTCATTTGTTACAAATGTTTCTTATACAAAGAAACTAAGGTGAATTGAATAATTACTGTATATCTTGGGTCTCCTAAAACCTTAAGGCCAATGGAACTTCCCCAAGTAAGCCCCCCTGGCATGAGTCCCTGTGGATTTAGATTTAGATCAAAACAATGATTTTCCTAACATGGTATTGATTCCCATAAATGTTCTCAAATTAAAAATCCAATTTCTCTCAGATTTTCCACTTGAGATTATGCTTCTGCAATAAAAGAAGGATTTACTTAAAGTTTTTTCCCCACATCTTTACCTGTGCTGTCAATACATTTTTCCACATCTTTATTCAGCAAAGAAATCAAATGGAAGTTTATTAAGAGCGAGGAACACAAAAAAGGGGATGGGATTGGATTTATATTGGCTTTTTTAGCCATTAATTAGAAATATTCCACACGCTGCGTTCTTTAAGATACCGGGGTGGGGGGGATTGAAAGATGAATTCAAAAGTAGATTTGTAAATTTTGTCCAATTCGCTGTGGGTCTCTGAGGAGCTTCTTAGAAAACACACACAAACAAGCAATCAGCAGTCAGTGGGGGATATTAAAAAAAGACTAATTAGAAAGAACTGTGTAGCAGCAGCAGCCAGTCTTTAATATCACCTGCGCATGATGACTATACTGATGCATGTATGTCAGCTGTTTTCTTCTTCTTCTTCTCTTTCCCCCCCCCTCTTTTCTACTGGTTAAAAAGAGCTGTCCGTCAGTGGTTTCAGTAGCGCAGGCTGACCCGAGCCTGCTGGGAGCTGAACTGTAGTTAATTAGTACACAAAGCCTGAGAGACAAAGAAAGTTAGGGAGGTGGAGACGGTGGGGGGAGCTGTTTGGAAGTGTGTGGCTGAACCCTGGGGAGGGGGGGCGTCTTAAGCTCATTGCACACAGAGGCTGTTTTTTTTTTCTTCTTCTTCTTTTGGAAGGGGTTGAACTTTGCATGTGTGTGTTCCTGTGTGGGGACTCAGTGGGAACAGAGGCTCACAGACAGATGAATTAGTAGTGTGAAGGGGAGCCCTGTCCCTGAGCTGAGAGCCATACATCCAGCACACACACACACACACACACACACACCCACACACACACACACACACACACACACACACACACACACACACACAAACACACACACACACAAATACTCCGCTGGAGCCCATCAAGGGACAAAAGACCGAGTTTGGGTCTGAGGGAAAAAAAGACCCAAAGGGAGAGAATGTGAGACAGGGACTGCAAAAGGTCAAAGTATGACAAGAACTAATGAGGGAAGGTCTGTGAGGGCTTAGCTGAGATGGTACTGGTGGTGATTGGTAAACTGGATCTTGTTTCATAAACTGCTCTAAAGAAAACATGAAATGTTCCAGCAAAGTGTGTCTGTGGTGGCACAGAGCTAGGCATGATGAGCTGGTATGAGAGTTTCGCTGCATGATAAGCCTGAATGGAAATGCCACTTTCACAGTATTTAGACACAATTCTAAAACCAAAGTGTATAACAGGATCACGTTTCTTTGACTTTAAACAGAATAGCAACAACTTCACCCAATGTTGTTAAAAATAACAATTAATTCATATATTAATGACAATATATCAAGCGCATATAAGAATCTATGACATTTATTTTATTGTTTTTTTAAAATAAAAAAAACATGATAAATTGATTATTCATTTGAAGTAAACATGCTTAGTGTGCCGATATTATCCCTTATTATCTTCCTGCTCTATATAGGGTAACACAGTGTTAACAAGCTGATATAGGCTGGTTAATAAATCAGGTTATCTGCTCTGGTAGCCTGCCAGAACCTCATTCCCTGAATAATGGCCCTTTTTCTCTTTCCTCAGCGTGGTTCTACATGGTTATAAGGGTTTTCCGCTAGTAGTGGGTTTGTGGTACCAACCCCATTTTTAGAACCTATTTGACTGTGGTTCTAAGCCTGCGAACCAAGTTTTAAAGGGGTTCTAGAACAACATTTTTGACAGTTAGAAACTGTTCTTTGAGCCTCTATATAGCAAATTAAACTTTGTTGGGGCTGAAAATGGGCCAGGACCCCTGATAAACAGCCAAATCCAGCCCGATAACAAAGCCATACAATTGAAAGACTGGTATTCAATTCAATTCAATTCAAAAATACTTTATTGATCCCAGAGGGAAATTAAGTGTTGTTATAGCTCATATAATTAATTCTTTAAGGAGTTGTTGTAGATGATGATAGCTGTGGGCAGGAAGGATTTCCTGTAGCGGTCTGTATTGCAGCGAAACTGAAGAAGCCTCCGACTGAAGACGCTCTGTTATTGTATGACTGTCTCATGAAGAGGATGCTCAGGGTTGTCCATCATTTTTTTGATTTTATGATGAATCCTTCTTTGCATCATCATCTCCAGAGGTTCCACAGTCGTCCCAAGAACAGAACCAGAACCTTCTTTATCAGGTTGTTTAGCCTTTCTAAATCCCTGGCTCTGATGCTGCTACCCCAACAGATGACAGCTGAAGAGATTACACTCTCCAAAACAGACTTGTAGAAGATCTCCAGCATCTTGCTGCAAACCTTGAAGGACCTAAGCTTCCTCTAGAAGTACAGTCTGCTCTGTCCCTTCTTGTAGACGGTTTCACTGTTGCGCCTCCAGTCCAGTCTGTTGTCAAGGTGAACTCCGAGGTATTTATACTCCTCAACCACCTCCACTTCTTCTCCCATAATCATAACAGTGTTTGACTTATCCCTGTTTCTTCTGAAATCTACAATCATCTCCTTTGTTTTGTTCACATTCACGGTAAGACGATTGTTTCCACACCATGTCACAAAGCGGTCCACCAGCTCTCTGCATTCAGATTAATGTACATACATACAGCTTCTTGTTATACACCAGACAATTGCAGAGTCATCTGCAGAACAGGTCTCTGATTTGTACTGGAAGTCTGAGGTGTACAGAGTGAAAAGGAATGGTGAGAGTACGGTCCCCTGTGGTGCTCCTGTGCTGCTGACCACCCGGTTTGACACACAATCCTTCAGTCTCACAAACTGTGGTCAGGTAGTCAGTGATCCAGGTGATTGTTAAGGGCTCCACCTCAAGTGGACAAAGTCAGAAACTCCGACCACTCATAAATATTAAATGAGTTACGCACTGATTGGCCAGTTTAACCCGATTGCTTTATCATGGTAGGGTTAATAGTTTTAAAACTAACACCTATATACTGCCAAAGTGTGAGGGGACATGTGAATTTAAGGTGGGGAGTCTACAGCCTCTGTTGCGTTTTCAGTAGGCCTGGGGGGGTAACCGTATTACCGCCATATCGCGCTCACGTGACGCCCACCGTGGGTCTGAGCGCCTCACCGTCATGTTATTATGCATTGTGATGCATAATAACATTTCATGTGTGTGCATTTCGAGCCGTGGATGCATTCACAAATAAAGTCAGTCCCACAGTAGAGAAGAATGGGAAGACGAAATATGGGGGCCAGTGTTTCCCACAGATTTGTAAGCAATGTGTGGCGGTCGGCCGGCCTGCCGGGGGGTAGAGGACGTCTTCCACAGGTGATCCCGATAGACGTGCTGTGCACGGAGGGGAGGGGCTGTGTGTGTGTGTGTGTGTTTGTGACAGGTGAGAGAGAGATGCGTGAGTGACAGAGAGACGAAGAAAGAGCTTGTGTTTTAAATAGCGTAAAAAAGAAAAACGAAACGCAACGCAATATTTGATGGTCAGTGTTGATTTTTTTTTGGGGTCGATGTTTAATCTGTACCGCACCGCCACAAATTCGTCTATGTGTGGGAAACACTGGGGGCCGAAGCCTTCTCTGTGCGTAAAAGTGCCGAAGCAGGAGCTACGGTTTGCTCCTCTCCTGGATAAGTTGTTGCGGGACGCAAAAATCCAAACCGGCACAGCCTTAGTTATCAGAGCTTTGCTCAGACTGGCCCGTTTCTCTGTGGCAAGGGAAGAAGGTTGGAGACAGCACAGACTTTTTGGTCTGGTACTTTGGATACCCCAAACTGCCCAAATTAAACAACAAGGTAAATGTGGTTTTGAATTCTAGGACCCCTTTACGACCTGACATCAGGAAATGTTTGGTCACTGGTTGCCTAGGGAGAAGCTTTCAGTTTCTATACTCCTCTAATCTGGAAGAAACATCCAGATAACTACAAAGCTGCTGAAACACTGAGTTCTTTTAAATCATTATTAAAAACTTCTATGTTTAGAGCTGTCTTTGAGTAATGTTTTCATGTATCATATGTTTTGTGTATGCTTCTTGCTTTAATGGTGTTTTTACTTTATATGCTTTGTCTGTGCTTTACTACTATTTTTTTTTCATCCCTAATCATGTAAACACCTTGAATTAACTTGTTGTTGAAAGTGTGCAATAGAAATAAAATTGCCTTGCCTTGCCTTACCTTACCTTGCCTAGGGCCTGGACTCACAATCGAGCTGGGATCACAACTGGTTGCAATTTGTAATCGAAAAGGATACAAATCAGAAGTCTGATATATGACATCAGCTAGCACTTGAAATACTCATTTAGACCTTGTAGAGTTTGTCCCTCCAGCTGGCTCTCACTCGACCGACTATTTCTCCCCCAGCTTAGCTGCCACTTTCCACATGGCCAGATTTATAGAGGTTTTCTCCACCTTTAATGCTCCTTCCTTTGGCCTGGAAGAAGGATGCGAAGCTCGCTAAACTCACGGCTTGTTTCCTTCTTCTCCATGCGTGGATTGGTGACGTCAATTTTGTGACGAGCAGTTGTAGTCCACTACGTGTTTTCACACAAAACCTAAAGTAACTTTTGCCGCCTGTTGAAAATTGCCGCTTCCTCTGCATCAAAATGTCTTTAAAATTTACGGACATCATATGTTAAGTTAATGGCCCATTTCAAACGGGATCAGAACAAAACTTTTATCGCTCCATTGACTCTCATTGATATATTTGACAGGTGGGGACCGATGGACTAGAAGCAGATGGGCGTGACTTTGGCTCCCCATAATCCGACCCGCCATTAGCCACAGACCGAGCAGAATGTTCAATATACAGTAGCTTCCATGTCCTCCATTGTTGAGTTGAGTTTGTGTCGCGTACTGATCACGTCGCGCTACTTTTCGGACTGTGGGACAGCCCACTATATGACAACCCCACCCACTAGATCTGTTACTTTTTTTTCATTCAATTCAATTCAGTTTATTTATATAGCGCTGATTCACTACAGATGTCATCTCAAGGCACTTAACAAGAAGTCATTTCAATACATTTATACAAACATTCCAACCAGTTAAAGAGTTTCCTATTTAAGGAATCCCAGCAGATTGCGTCAGTCATTAGCGTGAGGTTGGGCCCCGTTGATGCAGACTTGCCAACCACAGCAATCCTTCAGCAATCCCTCATACTGAGCAAGCATGTAGCGACGGTGGAGAGGAAAAACTCCCCTTTAACAGGAAGAAACCTCCAACAGAACCAGGCTCAGTAGGAGCGGCCATCTGCCACGACCGTCTGGGGGTTTGAGAAGACAGAGCAGAGACACAAAAGGAACAGAAGATCTGATATAAGAGAACTTTCTATGTTACAGAAAGTAAAAAGTTGATAACAGGACACAGTGGATGTTCAGTTACTGAGAGGATGATCCCAGTCGATGCCCCCCGTCCAACAGGGCATTGCAGCCAAGCAGGATACCAGACCAGGTATATCTTCTATGGAGAAAAAACACTGAGAGAAAACAAAGTTAACAGTCGAAATAACAGAATGTACTGTAATACAACTGGAGAGTAGTAGGAGAAAAGGAAGTAGCAGAGTGAAGAAAAGTGGTAAGTCTGTCCTCCAGCAGTCTAAGCCTATAGCAGCATAACTACAGAGATAGCTCAGGATGACCTTAGCCACTCTAACTATAAGCTTCATCAAAAAGGAAAGTTTTAAGCCTGGCCTTAAAAGTAAACAGAGTGTCTGCCTCACGGACTAAAGCTGGGAGCTGGTTCCACAGGAGAGGAGCCTGATAACTAAAAGATTTGCCTCCCATTCTACTTTTAGAAATCCTAGGAACTACTAGTAAACCTGCAGTCTGAGAGCGAAGTGCTCTATTAGGAACATATGGAACAATTAGATCTCTGATGTATGATGGAGCTTGATTATTAAGGGCTTTGTATGTAAGAAGGAGGATCTTAAATTCTATTCTGGATTTAACAGGGAGCCAATGAAGGGAAGCTAAAACAGGAGAAATGTGATCTCTCTTTTTAATATTCATCAAAACTCTTGCTCCAGTATTTTGGATCAACTGAAGGCTTTTAATTACATTTTGTGGACTTCCTGATAGTAAAGAATTACAGTAGTCCAGCCTTGAGGTAACAAATGCATGGACTAGTTTCTCAGCATCACTCCTGGACAGGATGTTTCTAATTTTAGAAATATTCCAGAGGTGGAGGAGGAAATCCTAGAAACCTGTTTAATATGGGATTTGCATGTCATCTCTTGGTCAAAAATAATGCAGAGATCTGTTACTTAATTGTAATGGAAAACCACCCGAACTGAGTAAGGTTGGGTCCAGTTGAGTCGAGCTGTGCTGCCAGTGGAAAAGAGCTTTATGAGTGATGAAAGGTGTTCGTTTGGTTTTCACACCATGATGTTTCAGAACGACAAATACTGTCAAACTAGCTACATTTGTCTAAGTCCTAAGAAAGGGATAACTTAAGTGGCCTTCTATCAGCCAGCTGACCAGCAGTGTGCAGCGGCAGGTAGGGGAGGGTCACCACTGATTCCCTTCATGCAGCAATGAACAAATCCCCAGTCACCCTTTATCTGGTGTGACTTTTAAATGACTTAAAAAAAAAACTTTTGGGTCTTGGTATGCCAGGACCCGAAAGTATGGGCTGATGGCATACCCAACTTGTTATAGCAGCAGCCCATACATAGCGCTGTTTAAAACTGAAAGACTTTACTGTGAAACGATTGGACCCATGCCTCCTTGTTGTTATCCCTCCTATTATTATCCAATTATGTCCGTAGGAGCGGTTCATGCTGAGACTTAAGTGAAGTGTCTGGGCTTGCTTCTGTTAAAGCCAGTGCAGGCTGTGCTCAAATCAGGTGGTTATTATGGAGTATCAGGCTCCGGGGCCACTCAATAAGCCGCGGGAAGCGCGTTCTGTTGGCGGCTCTCGCTGACATTCTCCGCCGGTGTGAGCGCAGTCCATTTAATGCCACCATCGATCGGCGCTGCGCGCAGCCTTTAGGCCGGTGTTTTAAGCGCAGCGGCGGCCGTCTGGCAGGTACGAGTCTGCAGGGCACTCTTAACAAGTCTCCTCCTCCTCTTCCTCCTCCTCCTCCTCGTTTTCTTCCTCCCACCTCAACACTCTTTTGTCCTGCACCCACTTCCACGCGCGCGCACAGCTGCGTCGAGCTCCATTTGAACAGCCTGGACACGGACGGAAGTCTGGGGGGAATTTGACTACAAAATAAAAGTCTCATTTTCAAGACAGTGACGTCAGACTTTAAGTTGTGACATCTTCGGTTAAAATGATGTAGCCTATATCTGAGCCTGTTTGGGGAGTGTTTTTTTAGTTTCTCTCCCAACCTTCATTTCTTTCTTTTTCTTACTGATCATAAAGAAGCGACCACAATAAAACTATAGGATCAGAAAAGTAAAAAAAAGGTGATCTAAAAAGTGGCAGTTTAATTTAACAGGCTTGCGAACTGTAAAATGTCAATCGATATACAACATAAAAATAAGCTGTGAGAAATTAGGTCTAAAGGTAGCTGAGTGAACGCTGCCTTTCCCCCAAAGTGATCTGCACCTGCCCCCCTGCATCTATAATAGACGATTGATAGACTGATGAGTGCTGCCATTCAAAAGAGAAAATCAACGATTGCTCCTACTGCTGAAATGTATGGCATTTCAAATATATGCTATCGTTAAAGGGATATTCCATCCCTAAGTGAAATTCAGTCTGTTGCCATATTCCCCAGAGTTAGATAGGTGAAAATCCGCATTTTGTAACCAGCCCTGTCGTTCTCCTAATCTGGTAGCGGTCCATTTGCTTTAGCTTAGCATAAACGATAGAAGTGAATGATAACGTCTAGCATTTCGTGTGAAAAAGTAATGAAAATGACTCAATAATGGTCCTAATTATTCCTGGTGACCCCAATAATCGTATTGATTAAATGAGAACAATAAGGAACACGACTGATTTGCAGGAGCTGATTTAGACTTGGGACTACATTATGGGAAAAGCACAGCTGTAACCTGCCGTAGCAAGGCGCAAGGTTATGACATGAATGTCCATTGGTTTCATCATTTATTAACATGAAAATGTTCCAAATTCACACTGGAAATGTGTTCACATGTTTTACATGCATGAATTTCACATAGGTCCAAGATTTTTCACATGTAATCACGTGATATTGCCCATTTGAAACCATGTGGTTTTTTTTCCATAAGGCAATAAAAAGGGCAGCTTCCGCTGTCATTGCACCTATAATTCAGCATCCCAAATGGTAACTTTTTTCAAATATCTACATATGCCCTACTGAAGAATATGCAAATAGGTGGATTTTCCATAGGTAACTTGAAGTGAATCAGCCAATACTGAACCCTTAAGGCCAAGCTCAGTGTATTAGGTTCTGCAGTAATGCTAAGATGGTTTCCACTGTGCTTATCAATGCATATTAAGGGTAGGTATATTTTGCCGTTTGAACTCTTAAAAGAGGCAGTTATGAGCGTTTTTAGAGGGGGTATCAAGTATTCACAAAGTTTAGGTATATGTTGAAGGCTGTGGTCCCCTTACCCCCTCGAATACCCCCCTCAGTCAACCATATTTAGATTTTGATGTCTAGAATTAAGGCATCGCATAATCTAAGTCTTAGTATATATTATTCCCATAAGGCCTTAAGGAAAAATAAACTTCTGATAAATCTATTATGTGATGTTTGTATGTACAGCCAAGTCAAACATGTGTTTTAAAAGTGATATAAGAATAAAATGGTATTGTGTGGTAGCGGTTTTCATGTGCAGAATACATGCCTTTCATCTAATGAGAGAATCTGCAAGGCAAGGCGGCACGAGCAGCCCTACCCCAAACATTTTGGATGAGTAGGGTTGATCTAGTTTCCACCCCATCCCATCAGTGTTTTTGAGAGAGGAAATATTCCTAAACAACCATTGACTTCCTCTCTTTCAGCCAGCTGTCCGGCAGTAGCTGCAGCCACGAAAGGGGCACCTCCATATGCAATCTAATGTATGTAACGCAGAATCGTTCTTGTTGGTTGTAATACATGTATTATTACTGTTATTATTGACGTTGCTATTCGCTCTTACTTTGAAAATCTTGAAAGGAAGCATGGAGCTAATTGATTCTGCCTTGAAACACCCCCCCCCCCCCCCCCCACCACCCCCCCATCTCGATCTCCGTTGCCATTCCGACGCACATCCCTCGCAGAGGAGCACCATCCTGGCGGAGCTGGATACGGTGAGCTTCTCAGATCCCTCTGCGGAGAGAGGACCTTACCCCAGGGCCCCCGTCCTCTCCTCCCCAGGGAGAGCCTCTCGGCGCAGAGATGCGCCCCTGGAGCGGAGCTCGCCGCCGGTAAAGTCGCACAAAGAGAATGAGACTGTGAAACGGCGCAACGTTCACCAGCCCGAAGGAGTAATAACGGCACCAGGCTGCATGGTTTTATTTTGAGGATTTGTGCGCTTGATCGGGGCTCTAAGACCCCCACCGTCCCCACAACCCCGATCCCAGCTGAAGACATGAGAAGAGAAAGCTGTGCTGCGGCGCTCTGCCTTTGAGTCTCCGGTCCGTCCGAGGGGGGTCCAGTCTGCACACCTTTCTTCATGTTGCAAGCTCCTGGTTTATGACAATGGATTACTTGCTTTGGGTGTGCAGCCTTGTTGTCCCCGTGGTCCTGGCTGTAGAAGGTACGTCCTTTGGTATTTTTATGTCTGCTTTATGTTGTTGTTGTTGTTTTTCTTTTTTGTGTGTGCTGCGTATACTAAACGACAATAGACTGTTTTGGTTCCTGACAACATAACAGAAAAAAACAAACCAAGCAAAATACCTCAGCTGGATCGTTTCTAAGATCTGAACCAGAGCTGTCTTTAATTGCCTGATCACTAATGTTCATTGTCTCCATGAGAGAAACCGGACCTGCTCCTGTTATTGTCTTAATTTAACCCACTAACACAGCCCGGTTAAAGCCGCCCGCTCCGTCTCAGTGGGATGGATGGATGGATGGATGGATGGATGGATGGATGGATGGATGGACGGACGGGTGCCCGTGATGACACCCCGGTGCTTATTCTGATGCGGCTTTCCGGACGTTGCCCCCTGTTGCTATATTGTCCATGTTGTCACACCCGCAAGCAGAGTGAGGACGCCCCACCTGCCCCGCCTATCCTCCCCACAGCTGGAGGCGCTTCGGTGTTCCTTCCCACGGAGGCAGCGCAGGAGGACCGGGGGGGGGGGGACACGGACGATGCGCTCCGGAGGTTCGAGAGGGCTCCGCTCCAACCAAGCCCCCCCCCCCCCAAACGGATCAATCCCGCACATGTGTAACATATTAGATGACAAGTGTGTATTAAAGGTCAATGGCTTAACAAGTGCGCTGCGGGCCCTCTCCATCAACAGGGGAGGAGAAGGGGGGGGGGGGGCGTTGCCCCATAGGGAGAAGCCCACCCTCGCCTGCATCTCTCTACCTCACCTCCCTCTCTTCTCCCTCCTCCCCATCCAATCTGCCTCTGCTGGACCGTGGCCAGCTTGATCCCTCATCAGTTCTGGTGTCAGCAAGTAAATCAATGCAGCGGCGGCAGCACTGAGAGTCCCAGCGGGCTCCCCACACAGAGACGATCAGCCTCCGCGCTTCCCCTTCCCCTTCCCCTTCCCCTTCCCCTTCCCCAGGCCAGGGACCGTTACTCAAAGCTCAGGGGTTAACTAATGTTTGTCCTCTGAGGATAAACATGAAGGGCAGATCATCGGATGGGTTTAAATGAGCTGGAAGACGGGCCAGACATCACACACACCAAAAAAAAGAAAAAAAGTGTTCTCCCGCAAGTTGCTGTTGGCATGAATGTGGCATCCTGGTTTCTAATAAGACAAAAACAAAACAGCAAGCATCTCATCCAAAACTATGAAATAACAGTTTTACATTAATGCTAATTCTATCAGATTTAATAACACAAACACAACCTATGGAGGATCTCATAGAACCAAGGTAAAAAACAATAAAATAAATCCATGTAACACTGATTGCTTTTGAACTATACGTAGAAATTATGTTTTTTTTCACAGGATGTCATTTTGATCATGTGTTTATTTTTTCTTTTTTGCTGATGATAAACAAAACAGAAATAAATTAATCTTGCCCATCGTTAATTATGTGTGCTTGTTGTGCATTTAACACAACTTGCTTTTTTTCTAGCCAACAAGGACGCTTATTCACACTGCACATAAAAAGCTCTTAGATAATAAAGAGGACATATTGTGCCACTTTATAAACAAGTTATAATTGGTGCGTGGTCTCTACAAAACATGTAAATTAAGTTCTTTGTACAAAATCGCTTTCACATAAAGCGATCTCACCAGCTCAGTTCTTTGCAATTTCAGTCCTTTTCCGAATGAGCTGTTTAGAGGGCTCTGTCACTTTTATGCAAATTAGTGGCTGCAGACCACGCCCACCCATCATATTACTAGGCTGTGGGTTTGGCACACATGAGAACGGTATGGAATTGTATTTGGTGGGCGGGGTTTGACAGGCGACGGGCAGTTATATGCTAATTATGCTTATTGTGACGTCACAATAAGGGACTTTTTCAAACTGCAAAATTTCTGACAGCAAAAATCTTCAACAAAATGGATGGATGGTTTTTGTCCATATTTGGAGTGTTTATAGAGGCAGGAAAAAAGGATGAAATAAGTGACATTTTCATATTGTGTTCCCTTTAAGATTGAAACTAAAGGAAATCATAGATATCTTTATTGTCATTGTACAAGCGCAACGAAATACTTTGGAGCAATCCAATAGATGCTGTGTCAAAACGTCAAAATATATAAAACACTATGATCAGTGCACTTACATATGTTGCAGTTAAGATATACACTACATTGAAAGTGACATGTGCTGAATAAATATATTGCACTGAATTTATTGCAGTTAAAATATGCAAAATAAAATATAAAAGCATCATAGATGATTTGTTGAACAGCCACAGTGTGGGTATAAATGCCAACTGTACAGAGACCAGCGGCTGAAAGAATTATTTGTGAACCATAAATTTGCTACTTTTAGTTTCAACCTAAAGCAAAACTATTTTTAAAGTTTGAAAGCAGTTAAAATCTTTAATTTGGCTGGTTATAAACAATAAGTTGAAAGTAAATTCAAGAAAAGTTGAGGCTTCTAATCTGTCTGAGAAGTCAAGCGCTCTTGAGTGCCCCCTGCAGGTTTGCTCCTCCCCTAAGCAGGGGCTTCGTACACTTCTGCTTCTGGCTGGCTCTGGTGCCTGTTTGCACTGAGCTCTATTGGTGTCTTATCTCCTGTTTGCACCACCAGACTGCAGTAAAGGCCTCACCATCTTTTGACATCTTTATGTTATAATTCTCTCATTTACAGTCAGCGTTTACTGTCCGCTCATTTTAAAAGCTAATAAACCAGATGGATGAGCGCTCGGAAAGGGGTTTTATAAAGTAATCTGAAGGATCTACGTGTGTCTGTGTGTTTTGGGCGTTTTTTTTTTTTTTTTCTTCGTATCAGCAGGGGTGATCGTTGAGATTTTTCTGCTCCCTCTGTACGTCTTCGTATCGAGTCAAGCCATTATTTGCTGACCTGTAAAAGCAGATTGAAGCAGCCCCCGAAGAGAGACTGAATTAGGTCAGCTCAACTTGTTCAAAGAGCTGCTCCTCAAGCATCAGGCTGAGGATCACTATCAACTCTAACCACTGTGAGAGATATGCATTCCAGTACAGATGAAGCTTGTAGGCATGGGCTACATCATATGCCTAATGATGATAATCTTGATTAAAATTTTTTATATTTTGACAGCATTGTGCCATTTACACTGACATAAAAAATTGTAACATAATTGAATTTCCTTGATTTAAATTTAAATCTACAGTTAATCCTACTTTTGCTTAAATGTTATCTATAGCCTTTTATTGTAAATTTGCTCTGCTCTTCATAGAGTAAATCAGAAAGTATAACAAGTGTATATTAGCTGGTTAATTAGTTGGAAAGAATGGATGAAGAAAAAGAAAAAGAAAACATAATAAAAAAAACCAGTAATAATAAATCAGACTGTGCACTCAGGCCACCAGCCTGCAGTCAGCTGCTTTACAGACATGCTGCTAGTAGCTTGTAGGTTTCAAACGGTGTTACCTTGATTAGGATGATGCTTGGTGCTTTTTCTGTTTCCACCAGTGTCTGTTTGACAACTGAAAGCATTTTCTAAACAGCAAAATTAGGCCATCTTGTAAGGAAGGGGGTGTAGTAGGGTTCTTTCAGCCATCTCACCAGCAGTGTGCAGCAAAAAGTAGGAGAGGGGCAGACCTTCCCTACTCTATGTACTCCTTCTGGCACTTTCTGTGGCATAATTAAGTGCCATGGTAAAAGTTTCAAGGGTCCTGCATTCAGAGGTGAGTGAAGCATCGGATAGGTGGTGTTATTGAGTCCCTAACGCCTTACTTTTATCACAGTTGCATTGCCTCTAGAGCCGTGACACGTTTGATATGTTTGGTTTACATGGCATGTGAAAGCTGCGGCGTTCATATCCAGAAAGGTGTTGAATGTGTTGGAACGTGATGTTTGAGGTTACTTTCCAACGACATCTTGTCTCCCAATTGACTACCAACTGTCTCCCATGGAAATGAAAGGCTGATATGAGATAGTGTGATGCAATGTCGTAGTCAAGTCACCATCTCTCGAGTCCAAGTCACGCTTGAATCCTTACTGTTTGAGTCCAAGTCGAGTCAGCAGGTCCAAGTCCCAAAAATAATCTTCCAGTCCAAGTCAAGTCATTATCACCTGAGAGCGAGTCAGAAATAAGTAGATTTTAGGACTACAATAATGGCAGCCATGCATGGTTTACTTTATTTTACAAAAATCTACTCAATGCCCCACACTATCACTAAGCTAACACAGTAGCATGTGCAAAATAGTAGAACATGCTTAAAATAAATTTGAGAACAATAAATAATCAACATGTCACCCATACACTTACAAAGGCTTTGGGAAGTTTCTAATAAATGTATCCAGTAATCTGAAGTAATATAATTCAATTCAGTTTATTTCTATAGCGCCGATTCACATCAGATGTCATCTCAAGGCACTTAACAAGAAGTCATTTCAATACAAACATTCCAATCAGTTAAAAGTTTGTTTTCTATTTAAGGAATCCCAGCAGATTGCATCGAGTCATTGACTGGAAGTTGCGCCCCGTTGATGCAGACTCCAACCACAGCAATCCCTCATACTGAACAAGCTAGCATTAGCGCAAGCTACATGCTAATTCCGATAATTGGAATTTAACTTATCGGAGTCCGAGTCAAAGTGTAATTCATCGGCGTGCTGACTGAATCAAGTCACAAGTCCCTTAAACGTGACTCGAGTCAGGACTTGAGTCAGAGTCCAGGACTCAAGTACTCCATCCCTGTTGTGATGGGGGTATTGGCTCCTTTAGCCTTTACACCATGGCTGTATGGAGTTTGAGCAACAAAAAATATGTTTTAAGGGGCGTCGTGTGGCGCAGTGGGTTAAGACGGGCATCCCATGTTCAGAGGCCTTAGTCCTCGATGCAGTCGTCCCGGGTTCAATTCCAGCCTGAGGACATTTGCCAAATGTCTCTCCCCTTTCTATAAGCCTGTCCACTTTCAATAAAAAGGCCACTGTGGCCACAAAAACCCTAAAATTAAAAATATATGTTTTAAAAAAACATAATTTTTCATTCCTGTAACCAAAGAAAAAAATTTGGGCCGTTTTTTTTTTTTTTTTTTTTTTTGACAGGCAACGTGCAAAAACATGTGGGGGTAGGGCAGACACTGTGCAACTCTATGCTCTATCCAGTTGGTGGGAAAAAACTCAACTCACTTTGGTTCTTTCTCTATATTATAGGGACTTGACCCAACACACTTTAATACTCCTTCCCATGCTTAAAAGCTTGGTGTTTTTCTTTATTGACTGTTGAGTTAATCATCACTGATCAATGATGATGGTCGTGACGATGATACTTTTTCCGTTAATATTTCATGTGTTTGCTGGCTGGCTCCAAGTGTCAGAGCGATACAAGGGGCGCCTCCCCTTTCATCATGCCCCCTTCTCTCACAAAGTGAATAAAACATCAGCATGCATGAGCTCCCCGAGCACTCAGAGAATACAGAGTTGTGTGGCATTTTGGCTCCAGCAGGCGATCCAAAAAAAAACAAAAAACATTAAATGCCACTAGCGGTGATGCTCTAAAGTTCCCACTACTGCATTGTTTTTCTTACCCCAGGGGGCGAATGACTCCACCTCTGCTGCTGTTTTATGAGTGAGGTGGGGAGAATTGGAGGGGTGGGGGGGTAGAAATCTGGATTTGAGTTGTAGCAGCTCTGCCTATCTCAGGGGTGTTGTAAATTTACCCGGAAAGGGGGAGAACTTTGGAACAAATGGGATCTTTTTCAACCTTAACTGGTCTCTGGGAATTAGTGAGTCGACACGCTTTGGAGAGGAGAGTTACTGGCTAACGGAAACCCTTTTTTATGCTGCTATTTCAGTGTTTTACGGCGGCACATGAGCTGGGAGTCAGCTCTAAGCTTGAGGATAGGCATCATTATCCACTCTTGTGTTGGCTGCAAGGTTTTAACAGCTTTTGTGATTCTGTAGGTCTGTGAGAATGCACCACATTTTGGTACGTTTTCCTAAACAGCGTTGCACGAGATGAAAGGACATTATATGAATAAATATGGATTTCTTGAATAAATAAATGCACCTTAGAGAAAATAACTGTGAAAAAAGGATTTTGGAGCCATAAACATCAGGATATACACAATCCCATTGATCTTCAACAAAATCAGGTTAACACAATTCAGCATAACAATAGCTGATAGTTTATGACTATAGGACGAAGCATATTTTTTAGGCAGAGTACCAGCTTATACAATTAATTATAATATTAATACTAATACTAATACTATAGATGACTGTGTTAAACTGTAGCCCATGTAGCTACGCTGATACATTTTTTTTTCAAACAATTTGCCATAATACTGTGGTAAAAGACAAAGAAAGCAAACAACTAAATAACTTAAAGGTGAAAATGTTTAAAAAGTAGTTTTGATGTTTGAAGTTGAGCTGTTTTAATATGTGATGACAAGAAAACACTTCACCAGCAGAAGGTATGTCTCTTAGCAGCTGCGCTTTGAGGAAAATGAGACTAGCTTTAAAACTAATACCTGGCTAACAGCTAGTCAGACTGAAGCCAAGACAAAAGCGAACTTACACTTTTTAAAGAAAGATTTTTCTGGCACTGGGATTTTCTTTATCGATAAGTAATTTGGTAGGAAAGAGGTTGGAGAAAGAAGGGGTGAGGATAAAGGCTGGAGAATTCAACCGTCAGACATTGAGGACTGTAAGCCTTGGGTGACCAAATGTCCTCGTTTCCCAGGACGTGTCCACTTTTCACCTTCTGTCTGCGGCATCAGGGGGGTATTGATTTCCAGCCACATAGAGAAGAAACATTAAATGCGTTAAAATCAAAAGTCAAAAGGTACACCCAAAATATTAAGTGTTACCTTACGTCTTATGCCACGTTCACACCGCCCAAAGCGCCAATGCCAAGAGTGGCAAGATTACATGTTAAGTCTATGGTAGAGGCCGTCAGAGGGCCTTTAGAGTCTCAGCGGCGCTTATTGCGCTTTGGCCGTGTCAACTTTTCACGCTTTTCTCTCTTTTCAAACTTCAAAGTGGCAAAAGTGAGAAACGCAGAAGTTCAGCTAGCTGAACTTTCAGGCATCGTCCCCTGAGTGTCAACCAATCAGAGCGTCTCACTGTAGTGTGGTCGCTACAGTGAGACGCTCTGATTGGTTGGGCGAGCTTTGCAAGCGTCAGACTTAAAAATGTCTAGGCGTCAAACTAGTCGCTTTGTGAGTGTTGTTTGACGCCGACAAAGCGTGCGGGGTGAACGCGGCATTATGGGACATCATGTGTCATACGAAACCATTTATAAGCCTTTAAAGAAGTTCTAGAATAAACTCTTTTTTTTTAATTGGAAACTGTTTTTTGAGCTTCTATTAAGCATATGAAACTTTGTTGTGGCTGAAAATGGCCCAGGAGCCCTGATAAATGGCCAAGTACAACCTCAAGACTGGAAAGACTGGTTTTCCCCCACCTACTCATTTATATTAAATGAGCTGCATGCTGATTGATCGGTTTATCCCAATGATGATAGGGATGATTATCCCAATAGTTCTATAACCAACAATTACATACTACCGATGTTGAAGTGGGCGGGGACATACACATTTAAGGGTATGTGTCTACAGCCTATGATGCGTCATCAGAGCCTTGCCCAGAATGGCCTGTTTTTCTGCGGCAATTACAAAATAACACATTTGCATAGGAAAGCAGGTCGTAGATGGCGCATACTTTTCGGTATGCTACATTTGATACCCCCAACTGCCTAAATTAAACGACAACAAGGTAAATGCGATTTGGATTTCTAGGACCCCTTTAAATTGCTGTGATGTTTGCAATAAAAGGGTATTTACATATTGGTCTCCAGTTTTCTACCGTATTAAATCTTTGGTTTGCATCACCATCCTAGTTGAAAAGGTTGATACAAACACAACGGTGTATTTGGCCAGAGAAACACGCCTTTAAAATGAACCATAGACTAGGCTGTGAATAACTATAAATAAATAAATGTGGGGGTGATTTACAGCTTTATATATAGCGTTTGCATTACTACTATTGTTTTCAGGTGGCAGTGGCTTTTGTCTCTGCCCTGCTCTGACTCACTGTTAGCTCGGAAACTAATTACTGTTTCATTAAATTAAAGCCATTAAAATCAGCTGCAAGGCAGGATATTTACTGGTAGAAAAACCTCTTAAAGCCCACATCAACAGTCTCTTTACCGTCTGCTGTTTAACTTAGTCTTTTGTGTTCTTTTTGCCAATGTTTGTACCGTCCTCATACCATATCTTTTCCCTTTCTTTCTACTTATTTCCTTATAGGCCTACAGTGTGTCATAAGAAGCCTTCTTCTGTGACACGTAACTGTTTCAGATCATCAAACTAATATTCCTATCAAAGATAACCTGAATAAATAGAAACAGCAGTTTCCAATCATCTTTGCAGAATTGTTTCGAATTGAGTCACGTCGAAGGGTTTTTAAGCATGAATGGCCTGTTAAAGGTCACACCACATTATCATAATCAGATCTGAGACTGGACTTTGATTAAGCCACTCCAAAAACTTCAATTTTTCTTATTTTTTTTGACCATTCAGAGGTGGATTTTCTGTTGTGCCTTGAATGATTGTCCTGATTAGACCTCTGCAAACAGCCGTCTTATAACGACAGGCTTTAATTCTAAGCTGTTGAAGGCTGAATGCTCTTGACAATACCAACTGGCATTTGGTGTTTTAATGGCCTGTTTTGTGTCGAGATATATCTAGCTTGGTGCTTTGCTACTGAAAACAGAAAGAACTGGTGCTAAATAAGAACTAGCAAACGGTTAGTAGTGGAAACGGAAAAAAATTTTTAAGTCTAATTAATATATCTCAGTCCTCTTTCGACCGCTATGCCTGTGTAAACTTTCTAATCAGCCCAGATTTTGGGGATGGAGGTGAATGTGCTTGTTTATGGGAAGTCTTTACTATGCTTTAAGTTAACCATTGCTCTGTTTCACTGTAAGACTAATCAAAACTTTCCCTGAATGTCTACATAGATCGGGGCAAGATTGCAATCAGTTACCATAATTGGCTGAAACATTTAGCCAAAAAGCATATATTGAGAGTATGACTGTTTTTTATGTGTCCGGTTCAAATTACATCTTAAATAAGAAGCTTAAAGTTAGGTTTGGTTAAAGGGATTACTAGAGGTTAAAGTAAAGTTAAAGCCTGCTTTCCGCCAGATGAGTAAGCGGCGCGTAACGTCTGCGAAGCGTAATACGCAGCTGATGGCCGATAAAGTCAATGGGTCAGTTTGCACCGGGCGCGAGGCGGCGCGAATCAGACGCATACCTTTGACAGCAGGTTTGAAGTCGGTCGGTCTGTGGGTCCGATATGTTGGTTTTCCTCACGGACGACGAGAAGTTAATCCATGAAGACAGGAATCCCCCAATTTATCTGATACCAGTGATCCTTTTTACAAGGACAACGTGAAAAGGATGGATAGAAATATGGGCAGTTTTGGGAGTGGATGGTGAGTTTGTGATACTTATATGATTATAGAATTACCTTTTTTTCTGCATACTACCCATTCAGTCTGCAATTGCACTTCTCCTGTGATTTCGTGATCTCCTGGGACCAGTTGGGTGGAACGTGTTGAAATGATCCCAGTGGGAAGTGACGTGTTCCTGAGCTCGCAGGGAAACCGCGTCTGTTACGTTATCTGCCGCTCACACGTCCGGTAGAAAGCAGGGGTTACTCTATTTCAACGACCTGTTGATCTGTTAGATGATGCTTCGACGTGTGCTTTGCCCCCATTTTAGCCAGCGTCCCATTTTTCCTAAAGTCACCCAACTTTTTTTTCTTGCAGTCAAGCTTGAGCCTACGTTCTACAGCCACATGGGCTCGAAAATCTCCAGCCCTGTTTACACGGGGTCCTGAACCGAGCTTTTGCAGAGGCGGCGGAATCTGCCTGCAGCCCGTGCATGTGTGCGCTGTGAAATGAAGGCTGCTTAAAGAAGCAGCAGCTCAGACCTCTGGTTAGCTGAGGGTGACTGATTCTGCCTCCGTTGCCTCAGGGCGCCTGGGAGAGATAATGCAACGGTGGGGGCCGACACGCCCACTCGGGGGACAAGCTGGATGCACAGCTCGGCAGCGTCCCTGTTCAGGAGCACTCGCTCAGCTGTGCGCCGCTGAGGGCCGAGTGTGGCCAAGCAAAGACAACAGGCGCTGATTTCGCTGATTAGTTCCTCCTCCCTGGCTCAAGCCGTGCTAATCAGTAAAACAACCTTGTTCACAGGCATTTATTTGGGTTTAACAACTGAGGTTATTAGCCGCTGTCGCTCATTCCCTTCTGCAGACAAGCATTAAGGAATGAAAAGGCTTTTAAAAGGGAGCAACTGCACTTAATGTAAATTTAGGTTTGCTTTCTGCATAAATATTACTTATTAATCCTACTGCTGAGAAAAAAGGAATTTATATTGTTAACAGCGATGGAAGGGTTCACTTATTCTTTTAAAATGAAAGGATTTTTACTTTACCAGCGTACTATTCCACTATACTTTGATATGTTAACAGAAAAAACGCAGCTTGGCTTTAAATCACACTCTTAATATATCATCTCTCCCCCTCACCATTTTCTGCAATTAAAGCTGCCTTAAGGTTATGTTCTTACTGACTATTTCGTGATTCATCTTTAGTGGTGGTTAATAGTAATAATAGTAATGTTTTTCATTAAATTGTGTGCCATTTCCCTAGGAATAACTGGCTTTTCAGAGCTCTGCCTGTCCTTATAGAAATATGAAGCAAATATCTTCATGTTGACTGCATGACCCGGCGATTATTGATGGTTGCTGAGGCATCACAAGACATTAATTAGTCATAAGAGTGACATGAACAGTTCAGAGTGGGGAACAGTGGGGATTCACGATACACAGCGCAGTAAATCATCATGAGTCATTAGAATCAGCTGAGATTTATCTCCTTCCCCGGTGCGTTCAGCTCCGTGAGGAGCTATTTGCTGAGAAATACCTCCACTTTTTCTCAGCTGTCTGTTTGCTTTTCATTTAAAACTGCGAGAGCTTTTAATCTTATTGTCTTACCAGACAAAATACTTTTGCAAGGCACTGAAAGGTCCATATGACTCTCCTCTATTTTAACAACTGTCATGCAACTTTTTCATCAAATGTATATATATATATGTATATATATATATATATATGTATATATATATATATATATATATATATATATATATATATATATATATATATATATATATATATATATATATATATATATATATATATATATATATATATATATATATATATATATATATATATATATATGTATGTATATGTATAAACCCTGTAGGCTTTAATTCATCTAGAAGGTCGGACACTGATGTTGGATGACAAAGCTGCTTTACTTCAATCAAGCAATCTTTGTTTATAAAGCGCTTTTCATGCAACAATTGCAACTCAAAGTGCTTTACAGATTAAAATGACCCCACCTAAACCACATTTCCATCCCTCCTCCACAGATTTAAAAGCATGATCACAATTATACCCTTCATCCCATAGGTCCCTTAGGTCAGGGGTGTCCAAAGTCAGTCTGCTGTGGCCTGAACGCACAGCCTCACAAGATCCTACTGCTCTGCTTGGATCTGAAAGGCTCACCCATTTGTGGGTAATCAAATAGTGGGATTGCTGCAGAGTTTATTGTCATGAGGTTTTGGATTGTTTGCCTCTGATAGATGACTTCTCATAGGGGTTTAGATGTTGTTCTGGAGGCTGAATCCGCGCTCTGCTGCCACACTGGAGACTGGAATTCAGCGCCGCTTCAGCCAAAGTTTTAAATGAGGGAACCTTTCTCCAATTGAAGTTATCAGAAGTCTGAAAGGCTCTCTAAAAAAGTATTTTCTTGACCCCTGACCTGCTCGACGCACTCCAAAGCCTCAGTAACGCTTCAAAACGCTGTCAGCTCACCGGTTAGCGAGATGCATTGAGTACAGTGTCCCAAGTCTGAATTGAAGCTGGGATGCTCTCATGGGAATCCTTTTTTCTTTACTGATTTTATTACCTTTACTCCGTGCGTAAAGTTGAAAATGTCTGTGCATTTGCACCAAGTGGTCAGAAGTGTGAATACTAATCTGTGAGAATAACGGACAGCCTTCAGATTCTACCGTCACATTAAAAAAAAACAAAAACAAAAAAAAGGTCAAATACAGAAAATATTTGGTCTACGCGACCCCTGGTCTTAATGGCCCTCACTTGTGGTGAAACACTTCTGGTTCCCAGTCATGTTGGAACAAAATGTCAAGAATGTTTTTAAAATGCTCTTTCATTAGGAGTTCTTTTCAGCAGAGCCCAACTCTGGAAAAACATCCCCACACCTCCTCTGCATCTGACGCTCTGCAGCACGCTCCCTGATATAAGCCTTGGACACAGCTACTTTGCCAGGCTTCGTCATCCAACATCAGTGTCTGATCTTAAATCCTGTTATTTAATATTATGCCAGTAGTCAAAGGTAATCAGAGGTCAAAAATTCTGTTGACCTTTTATCTATCTGTAGTATTAAAATAATGCTTCATACTAATTATTATTATTATTATTATTATTATTATTATTATTATTATTATTATTATTATTATTATTATTATTATTATTATTATTATTATTATTATTATTATTATATTAAATGGGTCTGAAGGTTGACAGGTGTTAAATCAAGACCTTGAGGTTGGAATGCCACATTGCCATGACCCTGATCTTGAGCTCCTGCCATAAATTTAAATTAGGGATGGGGCAGTCTAAAAATATTAGTTAGGAGGCAGAGGTAAATTAGCTTATGTTCTTCCTATTTCTTTTCTAACATATATATTTATAGATACAATATACATACATACTGTAGTGTATGCACACATTCCAAATAAAGTCTCCAATTTTATTGGATTCCATTCATTTAATGAGCTCTCACAAAGCTCTTGCCGTAGATTATTAAAAGCTTTATTTCTCAAATAAAATGTCTGATTATGAGTGAAATACTAATCTAAAAACAAATACAATGAATCAAATCTCAAGAAAAAACAACAAAACAAACAAAAAAAAACAGTGAAAATGTGGACAGCTAGAACAATTTACTGTAATGCTACATTTTGGGCCAACGTCGGTGCTCCTGATCCTTAGAGCCACAGAAGAACTAGAAAATTTAGAGAACTGCTATAAAAACAACTCACTTAATGCTGAATCAACACTTCCTGTGCGACCTTGCATAATCTGGTGAAAGGAGAAGCGTGCATGGCTTAAAAATGTTTTACAGCTTAAAATCCAGGAAAGAGGTGGCACCACCTTTCGCAACATGTCCGCTAGCTTTGCACATTCAAACTGAAAATGTTGCCCACACTGCAAAAAAGGATTTTCAAGAAAGTAAAAAAGCCTTGTTTCAGGAAATGTTTTCTTATTTTTTGTCTAAAGAGAAAAAATGTTCTTAACAAGCAAGTTTTGCATAAGAAAATTAAGCTTATTCTAAGATTTCTTTGCCAGTTTTAAGAATTCTAGCCAAGCAACTTTTGCTCACCCCATTGGCAGATTTTTTGCTCAAAACAAGAACATTTGACCCTTTTAAAGAATATTTGGCTTATTTCAAGCAGTGCTGTTTTTGCAGTGCATTCTTCTCAGTAGAACAGCTGAAGCTCAGTCCGATTGCATCGATAGCATGTGTGATCATTTATTTGCCACAGATTCTTAATTGGATATAGGTCTGGCCTTTAACTGGGCCATTCTAGCACACAAATATGATTTGATCTGAAACATTCTGTTGTAGCTTTGGATGCATGTTTATGATCATTGTCCTGCTGGACATCTGCCAGGTTTTCTATCACTATTCCACACTGAGATCAAATTACAGTCTGAATGTGTCAATAAAACCAAGGCTTCAACCTGCTGATAAGATTTAGATGTTGAGTTTTAGCTGTAGCTTGTCGCATCCATACATTTGAGTTTCTTTGTCCATACAAACAGAACTCCAGTCTAGTTCTCTAGTAAGATATGACCAAGTCTCTGTCTCATAAAGCAAAGAACAACCTCTGGTGATGAACATTGTTACACAGACACTGTAAACGCTGCTTAATTCTGTATGGGAGCTGTTTCGGTCAAACAGACTCTGAATTCCAACTCCAGTCCACATTCCCTAAAAAAAAAAAAAAAAAAAAAGGTCCTCTGCTGCTTCACACAGAGCACGTTATTTATTTTAGCACTCTCACACCCTCCTACTTCTCCGCTATCAACAACTTGTGAGCAAATGGTGCACAGCAGGCGCCATGTCATTGAGTCTCCGTGAAGAAAGTGTAATTGTTTCCCTGATTATGCACTAACAGCAGAACAATGGGAGTCAGCGGGGCCGCGGTCGTAAACGGGGTTAGTTCCCTACCGAGGTGAGATGAACAAACCGGACCACCACCCAGGTTTGTCCCCCCCCCCCCAGTGATGGCGTGAGATGACTGATTCTGATCTAGGTTCCTCCTCCGACTGTCTGAGAAAGCGTCTAGTTGAAGGACGCGCCCATTAACACAGATCTGGCGAATATCAGCTGAGCAGACATGTTTTGTTTTTTTAGTTTTTGATGATTTGTTTTTCAACCAGCCTCTCAGCCTGCAATCTCCCTCCTCTCCCACTGTCGGGTTAACGTTTCTAAAGCTTATGAGACCTCTCTGAACCACAAAGTCAAATGCATGCCCAAGGCATCCAGGAGGATGCTTTTGTTCTGAGATCCATAAATGAGTAAGGACAGAGAAGCGAGTGCCAGGCGTGCACACACACTGCCGCACTGCACTCACAGGCTTAATTAGGCAGCATCACAGATCCGCCGTGATTGTCAGCGCTTTCAAAAAAACGGAGTGCACGTGGGTGGAGGTTATGATAGAGAGGGAGAGCGGGCCTTACCTGCTTCCGTTGCCTTGCACAGGGTACTTGTGTGTGGTCTTTAATTTTTTTCCTGCTCACATCATTTAACTTGAGCTCATGTCCCCCCCCCCCCCCCCCCCCTCCTCTACTCTTTGTTTGCAGAAACCCTCATGGACAGTCGGTGGGCCACCACAGAGCTGGCTTGGACCACGTTTCCAGAGAGCGGGGTGAGTTGGTGTGCTTATGCGTTGCATTTGCTTTGTGTATTTTGTGTTCTTTTCTTTCTCCTGCAGCAGCATTTGTTCCATTTGCTTGTTAATAGAGCCCAATCTGCCTCGAACAGCAAGCCTCCTGCTGTTTTATATCTTTGTTTTTGCAGGGAATGTTTACTTTCTTGGATAGTAAAAAAAAAAAAAAAAAAAAGCACACGGTGACATTGTGTGAAATAAATGTGAGATTTCAGTGTGTAGATCATCTGAAATCCTTGAAAAGTGCAGAGTTTGCATGTGTAGTTAAGTCTTAGTAGACTTAGTGCCATGAAATGAGCAAATATCAAGACTCAAAGAAAATCCCTGTAATGTGGGGACTAATAGGTGAGCTGTACCTTCCATCTCTCCCTGGGAAAGGGGCCTGGCAACCTGAAAGCATGTGTGTTTTATAATGCTGGCCCAAGAGCACATTACAGGCAGAAATTAAGGTTTTTCAGTTGATACCCCCTGTAGGAATTGTGAGAAAATAAAACAACATGAATTTGACCCCAGGGCTAACAGGCTGACAGACCTCCCCCACAACCGGCCGGTGCAATTTGTCTTCGCTACGTGAGCGCAAAGTCAGTCAATGGAAATACTGGGTTGCCATGGAAACCATCTCCACCAGCTTTCGGGGTTTTTTCACTCCCTCCCCCCCTTTTACTCGGGCCGTCTCTGAACGTCCTGGCATCCATGAAGTCATATGTCAGGGCTGGCGAGCCACCTCCCCCCTACCCCCACTCCCTTCCCCTCGCGCCCCGGCAGGCCCCGTTCGTTCAGTAGCCGGCAATTATCATATTTGTCAGGTAGCGCTTCAACGTGTTGCCGGTGATTTACGACGTCTGATGCTGACTCTTTGGGCTCATCGTTTGGGGATAAATTGCCTGGCAGCCTGGAGACGTGAGATGAGTTATGCATTATTTCCCCCCCAGTTGAAATAATCAATTTCTGGGGCGGTCATTTGTTATGGAAACGAAGCATTCAGTTGAACTGGGAACTAAGAGAGAAAAAAATCTGAAACATTGACTTCTCACAAGGTTATTTCCTAATGGACTGAATTTATTGACCCATGGACAACATGCATTAGGGCTTCTAACATTAGTTGGTACACACAAACATAACTGTTAAATACATATATAGTGGTCTGCCAAGGTATTCCCACACCTTGAAATGAATAACTATGAACTTATGAACTATTAGGAATCTAAAAAGGGTTTTACAACACCAACACCAACTTTCAGTTCAGCTAAAGCTGCATGTCTTTACTAGCTCTAAACATCTACACACTTCATTCTTTTGAGCAAAATTCTACTCAATTCTGTTTATTTATATAGAGCTGATTCTCAACAGGTGTCATCTCAAGGCACTTAAAAGTTTTCTATTTAGGGAATCCCAGCAGATTGCATCGAGTCATTGACTTGTCATTGAGGTTGTGCCCAGTTCATGCAAACTGCAACCACAGCAATCCCTCACAAATCCCTCATATTGAGCAAGCATGTAGCGACAGTGGAAAGGAAAAACTCCCCTTCAACAGGAAGAAACCTCCAACAGAACCAGGCTCAGTACGAGCGGCCATCTGACACGACCCTCTGGGGGTTAGAGAAGACACAGCAGAGACACAGAAAGAACAAAAAGTATTTTCTATATTAAAGAAAGTAAAAGGTTGACAACAGGACACAGGGGATGTTCAGTTACTGGGAGCATCATCCCAGTCGATGCCCCGTCCAACAGGACATTGCAGCCAAGCAGGATACCAGACCAGGTGTATCTTCTATAGAGAGAAAAACACTCAGAAGAAAAAGGTTATATATATATATATATATATATATATATATATATATATATATATATATATATATATATATATATATATATATATATATATATATATATATATATAGTAAAAAAAATTCGTCCAAGTACAGAACCCTGTGGTACTCCACAAGTAGCCCTTGAGTATGAAGATTTATCATTTACTTGAACAAACTCGCCAGACAAATATCATTTAAACCAGCCTAGTGCTGTTCCTTTGATCCCTGCAAAATTAAGTCTTTCTAAGGGATAATGATCGACTGTGTCAAAAGCAGCACTGAGATCTAACAAGACCAGAACAGTCACAAGTCCATTATCTGAGGCCATGAGAATATCATTAGTAACCTTCACCAGTGCTGTTTCAGTGCTATGATGAGCTCTAAAACCTGACTGAAACTCTTCAAACAGGTCGTTACTGTTTAGATGGTCACAGACTTGATAAGCAACTATTTTCTAAAGGACTTTGGATAAGAAAGGAAGGTTAGATATAGGTCTGTAATTCACTAAGTCATCTTGATCAAGGGGAGGTTTCTTAAGAAAAGGTTTAATTATAGCAACCATACTTTCTGTGGTACGTATCCACTTACTATAAATAGATTCATCCTATCTAAATGGGGCCAAGAACTAAAGGGAACACTTTCTTAAATACTTTGGTTGGGATTGGGTCCAACATACAAGTTGAAGGTTTAGATGAGGCTAATATTTTTAATAATTCCGAAAGGTTGTACAATTCTCTCCGATGCTGCCTCACTTACTGAGAGAGAAGTAATCATGTTTGGGAGGATGCTAATGATTTCATTTTTAATAGAATAAATTTTATTTATGAAGAATCCAATAAAGTCATCAGTTCTGAGAGCCGGGAGAATAGTTGGCTCAACAGAGCTACGACTCTGTGTAAGTTTGGCAACTGTACTAAAAACAAACCTAGGATTGTTCTTATTCGCCTCTATTAATGATGAAAATATACTGTTCTAGCTTGTCGAACTGTCTTTTTATACAGCAGTAGACTATTTTTCCAGGTTAAATAGGAATCCTCTAGGCGTGTAGAGCGCCATTTTCTCTCCAATTTCCTAGAATCCTGCTATAAAGTACACAGCTCTGCATTAAACCAAGAAGTCAACCTCCTATGGCTAATTAATTTGTTTTTTAAAGGGGCTACACCATCTAATGCCAGATGGAACGAGGAAGTAACACTATGAATCAGACCATCATTTTCTGAAGGGTTAGAAATGGACTTGCTGCCCTCCACTGTGTTACTCTGAGACACTGAGAAAAAAAAGAATGGAACAGATATTGTCTGATAAAGCTCTACTATAATGACATTTTCTTTCAAGTTTGGAATGGTCAGTTAAAGTAAATTCAAAAGGTATAAAAAACTATCAGACAGGAACGGGTTATGTGGGGGGACTTATTTCCTCACACTCAATGTCATATGTCAGTACAAGGTTCAAAGTGTGTTGACCTGAGAGGGTGGGTCCCTGTACTTTTTGAGTAAAGTCAATTGAGTTTAAGATAGCATTAAAGGCTGCATTTAGGCTATCAATTTCAGTGTCCACATGAATATTGAAATCCCCCACTATAATGACCTTATCAGTATTTAATAGTAGATCAAAAATATGGGATTTGATCTAAGATTAAGAGTAAGGGCCTGGTGGACGATACAAAACCACAAACACAAATGGTTTTAATATTTTGCAACTTGGATGGGGAAAATTAAGGGTTAGATGATCAAAAGAACTGTAGCTAGGAATCGGTCTTGGACTAATTAGTAAATCAGAACGAAAAATGGTTGCAACTCCTCCTCCTCGCCCAGTATTTCTAGGAATGTGAAAATTTATATGACTGGAAGGAGTTGACTCATTTATACTGACATAATCCTCCTGCTGCAACCAGGTTTCTGTGAGACAAAGGAAATCAATGTGATTATCACAAATCAAGTCATTTACTAACAAAGTCTTTGAGGAGAGAGATCTTATGTTTAATAAACCACATTTAATAGATTTATTTTTCTGTTCAGTCAAAGTCGTATTTATCTTTATGAGATTTCCATAATTTGCTTTTGTTGGCTTAACTTTTAATCTATTTAATGTTGGCCGTGGGCAAGACACTGTTTCTATAGGGTAATGGGTGGGTAACAGTACAGAAGCAGCAGAGAGGTGGGTTAAACTACGACTGCTTCCTGGTCTGGACCCTGGGTTGTCAGTGTTTTGGAGGACTAATAAATTCGGCCATATTCCTAGAAAGAAGAGCTGCTCCATCCAAAGTGGGATGGATGCTGTCTCTCTGGATCAGACCAGGTTTTCCCCAAAATGTTTGCCAGTTATCAATGTAGCCCACATCGTTTGCAGGACACCACCTAGACAACCATTGATGGAATGACAGCATGCGGCTAAACATGTCGTCACTGGTCCGATCAGGCAGGGGACCAGAAAAGATTACAGAGTCTGACATTGTTTTGACAAACTTACACACCGAAGCAACACTAATTTTAGTGACCTCCGATTGGCGTAACCAGGTGTCATTACCGCCAATGTGAATAACAATCTTACTGTATTTACGCTTATCTTTAGCCAGCAGTTTCAGGTAGGATTTGATGTCGCCCGTTCTGGCCCCTGGCAAGCATTTGACCATGGTCAATGGTGTCTCTAATGCCACGTTTCTGACTATGGAGCTGCCAATTACCAGGGTCGGCTTCTCAGCGGGTGTGTCGCTGAGCGGGGAAAATCTGTTAGAAACGCAGACCGGTTGGTGGTGGCCCGGGGGCTGGGTCCTAGAACTATGCTTCCTACGTACAGTCACCCAGCCGGCCTGAGGTCCTGGCTGCACGGGCTCTACCGGAGGACGGCTAGGGGGTTCTATCCTTGTTGGCTCCGCTGGCTAATGGGCTTCGGCTATCTGGTGGTTTTTCAACAGCGCGGAGCCGTGCTTCTAATTCTGATACCCTCGCCTCCAAAGCTACAAAAATATTACATTTATTACAGTTACCATTATCACTAAAGGAGGCAGGGAAGTAACTAAATATCTGACACAGAGAGCAAGAGAGAAGAGAAGAGTTAGAGACAGGAGAAAGAAGAGTAGGCATAGCCGCAATGAAGCAAAGCTAACTGAGCTAGCGAGAGCTATGTCATGTTGTCAGATGAGACCAAAATAGAACTCTTGGTATAAATGCCACTCACCATGTTTGGAGGAGGAAGAATGCTGAGTTGCATACCAAGAACACCATATCTACTGTGAAGCATGGGGGTGGAAACATTATGCAATGGGGCTGTTTTTCTGCAGAGGATACAGGACGACTGATCTATATTAAGGAAAGGATAATTGGGGCCATGTATTATGAAATTTTTGGCAAACACCTCCTTCCATCAGTGAGAGCATTGAAGATGAAACGTGGCTGGATCTTCCATCATGACAATGATCCCAAACACACCACCTCTTCAACGAAGGAGTGGCTATGTAAAAAGCATTTCAAGGTTCTAGAGTGGCCTTGCCAGTTTCCAGACCTCAATCCAATAGAGAATCTGTGGAGGGAGTTGTAAGTATGTGTTCCCCAGCAACAGCCCCAAAACATCACAGGTCTAGAGAAGATCTGCATGGAAGAATGGGCCAAAATACCAGCTACAGTGTGTACAAACCAAGTACTTTTTTGCCCCACTGTATTTCTGTGTCATTTTCTTTCCCCTTCATAATTAAGCACAAATTTGTGTTGGTCTATGACATAAATTATTATAAAATGCATGAAGATTTGTGGTTTTAATGAGACAAAATCTGTGATGGACTGGCGACCTGTCCAGGCCGTACTCCGGCTCTCGCCCCGTGACTGATGGAGAAAGGCACCAGGACCCCCGCAACCCTGCATTAGGATGGACGGGTACAGAAAATGGATAGATGGATGAGTTCAAAGGGTGTGAATAGTTTTGTGAAACTGTACAATCTCATTACTGTTTTCTAAATTCACACACAAAGTCAAAAGTTATTTCCATTTTACCATCATAGATGTTAAACCAGTGTTTCCTGAGCCACAATTCAGCTGAGCGTGGCAGGTTTATGAGCTAATCTATGTAAATACGTGCACTCATGCTTAATGTGTATGCATGTGAGGAGATACAGTACCCAAAGCTTAAATGGCTGGAAGCGCTCAGGCGTGCTGCCACAGCCCAATCACACGGACAGCGTTCCATTTAGTCGGCCATTCATTATGGATACACAGGGAATGTTTGAGTTTAAAGGGTGCAGCTTGTTTCTAAAGACCAAATCTCTTTCCTCAAGCTGAATCGATTGCACTGCATCAGATGTACAGACAGGTCTTTCTCCACTTTATGAGCCATCTTCTGAGGGTAGGATTTGATAAAGCTTTTAAATCGACACATTTGCTGTGATCACAGCTGAAGAAAAGCCACCCCCAACCCCACCCCCACCACCGTTTCTTTCCTGCAGACCTCCGGCACGCGCTTGGCATCGGAACTAGTCAAACAGATAGAATGCGTGAAATGTGTTTTAATGGGAAAATGTTATCTATTAATAGCCCATAATGATTGGAATTTTCTGAATGATTCATGCAATTAGAAACGTTTTAGCTGCAAATTATTCCTCACAGGCCTCATGTACACAGCGTGCTGTGGGAATGTGTGTCTGTGTGTGTGCATGTGTGTTTTGTCGTTTTTTTTGTAATCTGTTCGAAGCGCAACAGGACTGTTTTGAACATCTTCTATGCTTGAGCAGTTTGCATTAGGAAGCATTAGGTAATGTCAACAAACAACATGTTAGATCTTTTAAGCGGGTCAAACTGGAGTTTAGCTTTCTGGTCAGTGTTGCCTACGATCATCATCTGTGTTTACTAGGATCTGTTTTGACCGAGATCCTCTGTGTTTCCTTGTCGTTTCTCCACAGTGGGAGGAAGTGAGCGGATATGATGACTCCATGAGCCCGATCAGAACCTATCAGGTGTGTAACGTCCGGCAGTTAAACCAGAACAACTGGCTGAGGACAGATTTCGTTCCCCGCAGAGGAGTGCTGCGAGTCTACGTGGAACTCAAGTTCTCCGTCCGCGACTGTGCGAGCATCCCCAACATCCCGGGCTCCTGCAAGGAGACCTTCAATCTGTTCTACTATGAGTCGGAGGGGGACATGGCTACAGACAATAGCCCTCTGTGGAGGGAGAACCCTTACGTGAAGGTGGATACTATTGCTCCAGATGAGAGCTTCTCTCTGTTGGAAGCCGGCAGGATCAACACCAAAGTGCGCAGCTTCGGCCCTCTCTCCAAAGCAGGGTTCTACCTGGCCTTCCAGGATCTGGGAGCCTGCATGTCACTCATCTCAGTCAGGGTCTTCTTTAAGAAGTGCTCTACCACCATTGCCAATTTTGCCGTCTTCCCCGAGACCGCCACCGGTGCAGAAGCTACTTCCTTAGTGATCGCACCGGGGGCCTGTGTGGCCAACGCCATGGAGGTGTCCGTTCCACTAAAACTGTACTGTAACGGGGACGGTGAGTGGATGGTTCCAGTGGGCTCCTGCACCTGTGTCGCTGGCTATGAACCCTCTGCAGACAGCACACAATGCCAGGGTAAGAGTGTTTAAGGGATTTTTTCCACCAAGCTGGTTCCAGTGCTAGTTTGGTGCCAGAGCCTGACTTTGGTTCTTTGATTTTTCACCTCCAAAGCACCTGTTTCTTGGTTCCAAACCAGTGCTTACCCTTGCACCAACTCCTTGCTAAGCCAGAGCTTTTTCCCCTCCCCACCTTTTGACGCAACCAAGGTGTCAGGGCTGGGATAAAAAAAGCTTAGCTTATCAAGGTGAAACACACAACTGCTATTTTCCTTTGTAACAATGGACAATGGGCGTAACCAAGAACGTGTTATGTACACATCTTTGCAAATCTGGCAACGTGTGGATACACAAAAGCAGCACTTGTAAGAGCACGATGAACTCCAGTTGTCAAATTAAAAGCTCTCACTGATTGTGCGTGTCCTGTTATAGTCTCCCCATGTGGACGTATACAGTTGCATTGCAACGCTTTAGATGATGCAGCACTGACTGGGGCACGGTTTGTGAAAAAGCAATTCTTCTTTGAAAGAACCGAGTCAGCAATGGCTCTGGCACCAGCACCAAACTAGCACAAGTTCTTTTTCTTTAGCAAAAACCCTATAACAGGAATGGGTTCGTGCAGGATCTTGATAACCTTTAACACTATATAATTGCTGTGACTGAAAACAGAAAAACAACTGTTACTACTCCCTAGGAACACATTTAGTTAACTAACAAAGGAATTTCTATTTACAAAGTGTGAGATAAAAGAGCACAAAAGTTTTTTGTGTGTTTTTCATTACCATCTTTACAATCAGAAGATTAAATTCCTTTCTTGATACTTAGTAGAATTGCGTTTAAGGTGGTAAGACTTGGGTCAAATGTTTTGGGTTTCCTTCCACAACCTTATCACTATCGTTTCCTGGAATTTTGTCCCCTTCTTCTTGACAGAACTGGTGTAACTGGGTCAGGTTTGTGGGCCTCCTCACTCACACACATCTTTTCAGCTCTGCCCTCAAACTTTCTCTGGTATTGAGATCATGTCTTTATGATGGCCACCCCAAAACATTAAGTCACTTTGTAGCTAATTTGGTGGTATGCTGAGGATCCACATCCATTCCAAAGACCCATTTATGCCCAAGCTGCAACTTCGTGCCTGATGTCCTGAAATGTTCCACATAACGTTCTTTCATCATGATGCCATCTATTTCATGGTTTGCACCAGTCCCTCCGGCAGCACAATTCAATTCAGTTTATTTATATAGCGCCAATTCACAACAGATGTCATCTCAAGGCACTTAACAAGAAGTCATTTCAATACATTTATACAAACATTCCAATCAGTTAAAGAGTTTCCTATTTAAGGAATCCCAGCAGATTGCGTCAGTCATTGGCGTGAGGTTGGGCAGACTTTCCAACCACAGCAATCCTTCATCAATCCTTCATACTGAGCAAGCATGTAGCGACGGTGGAGAGGAAAAACTCCCCTTTAACAGGAAGATACCTCCAACAGAACCAGGCTCAGAAGGAACAGAAGATCTGATATAAGAGAACTTTCTATGTTACAGAAAGTAAAAAGTTGATAACAGGACACAGTGGATGTTCAGTTACTGGAAGGATCATCCCAGTCGATGCCCCCCGTCCAACAGGGCATTGTAGCCAAGTAGGATACCAGACCAGGTATATCTTCTATGGAGAGAAAAACACAGAGAAAACAAAGTTAACAGTCGAAATAACAGAATGTACTGTAATACAACTGGAGAGTCGTAGGAGAAAAGGAAGTAGCAGAGTGAAGAAAATTGGTACGTCTGTCCTCCAGCAGTCTAAGCCTATAGCAGCATAACTACAGAGATAGCTCAGGATGACCTTAGCCACTCTAACTATAAGCTTTATCAAAAAGGAAAGTTTTAAGCCTGGCCTTAAAAGTAAACAGAGTGTCTGCCTCACGGACTAAAGCTGGGAGCTGGTTCCACAGGAGAGGAGCCTGATAACTAAAAGATCTTCCTCCCATTCTACTTTTAGACAGCCACACAACAGGGTTCTTCCTCTCCGGTTGTTCAGAGTGAGGTTTGCAGGCTTCCCCTGTTTCCTCCAAATGTAACAAGGGCCATTATGGCCAAACACTTACTATTTAGTTGGATCAGACTATAGGACCAAAAATAAGGTCTGTATCCCTGACTGCATTTGCAAACTGTAAACGAGCCTTTTACGTGCCTTTTGAAATATTGGTTTCTTCCTCTCATTTCATTGTAGATAATGACAGTCTCCTATCAGCTCGTCACAAGTTCAAATTCTTTGAAAGCTCAGTGACCTTAGTGTCTTCAAACTGTTGAATTAGTTCTGGAATTTAGCAAACAGAAACAACTGTGGTAATCATACCTGATCTAAATCAAGACATATTTAATCTGATTTCATGTCCAACAGTTAGGAAAAATAATTATGTGATCTTTTATTTGGGGTATGTAGACATCTGGTGTATTTTTACATAAAACCTTTATCTTTATAACATTTATTATTTAGTTGATTTTGATACATAGACTTATGGTAAGATATAGAATAAACATCTGCTGAATGCTGTATTAGTAGTGTGTAAGTGCTTATCTCAAAGAATGATATACCTTATGGTTTCTTACCGTGCCAAAAACTTCATAATAGTGCTGGGTTTCTTTTAAGGTACATTCACATCAGCCCTGTTTAGTATGTGTTAAACAAACTCTAGTTTGTTTGCCCAGAAAGTCCAGTTTGTTTAGGGAGGTGTGAATGTTCAATCGAATTCTGATGCGGACCAAAATAGCGAACTCCGGTCCGTCTAAAAACCTAGGTCTCGTCTTTGTTGAAGTGAACTTTGATGCGGTTCGATTGCATATGTGAATTCCAAGCAGACTGGGGACGCTCCAAAAGCATCAAGCTGACTATAGCGCAGGGGATTCGTGGTAAATAAAAGCAAAATGGCCGCGCAAGAACTATTCTGCCTCGTTCTCCACTTATGCTGAGGCCATTGCTGCAACGTAGTTGTCAGGCACATTTGCCAAAGACAACAGAGCAATCCAAAAACGGCTAAAGTCTGATGCCGCACCAAGTTACTTTACATTTTACCAAACAGAAAGTGTCCCTGTGTTAAGTGCTTCTTGGTACAACGTCACCACAGGCCACCAAAAGCTTTGGTTAGTTTGACAAATTGCAGTGTGAAAGCGAACCACACCAGCTAAAAAAAGCAACAATGTTACAATCTTGGTCCCAAGTAGAACCAAATTTCCCAGACTATCAGGTGTGAAAACGACGTTAGTTTCATGATTTTAAAACCAGAAACATATCCGAAGAGCAATTTAAATTTTTTTTCTTTTTTGTCAGGGAAAAAAATCATTTGCCTTCTGTCTGCCTGCCTGTTGACTGGAAGTATGCACAGCAATATGTGGGGGAGAGGGCAGCACTGCTTTACCCTATGATCCATACAGCAGGAGAAATCTCACTTTCTTTGGAATCTGGTTAAAAGAGCTTTAAATTGAGAGAACGGTATGATAAAATATTTTCATGATTTTTAAACTGATTTTAAAACCTTGGTGCTTCTTGATACTGGTTAAGCAGACCATGCATAGTACACTATTGAACTTTTTTTTTTCTTTTTCGTTTTGACTTTTGTTCAACTAAAGCTCCTTTGTATGCTCGGTGCAAGTCACCTCAGCCTGTGCCCTCTTCTCCGCATTTATTGTGTGGCTCCTGAAAGGGGGAGGTGGGGGTAAAGGAGGGTGGAGGAGAGTATGAATTAATGAGGTGTTGCAGAGAAGAGCCGCATACAAATATTGTGCAAGCGGGACAGGAGGGAGAGAAAGATAGTCGGGTGGCACAAAACCGAGAGCCAATACATTTTCGCGAGGCAAACGCAGATAATAGAATGGGAAGATGAATCCCAGAGAGGAGAGATAGCGTGGGGGTGGGGGTGGGTGTGTGGGTGGGGGGACTAGGTGTGAATTGCCAAAGCGAGGACAGAAACAGCTGCTAAAAGGAGGAGGATGAAAATGGCAGCTGGCGACAGGAAGTCAGAGACGGACATGCAAAGCCTTCTCTCACCTGGGCGTGAGGAACGGTGTTGAACATGCGCCGGAGAGCTCATTCGTTGCCATTTGGCTGCTCAAGGTTAAAAGCTTGCCGCCGAAGCCTGATAAAAAGCTCTCCAGGGCCTCGGCCAGCGCTTGTGATGAGGAAGTGTAATTTCCTCCGCGGCCTACCCGTTAGTTAATCTACAGGCGGCCACACTCATTAACACCATTCAGACCAACGTGAGCCAACACCGCCACGCTGACATTAATCACTCAGACGTTTCATTTCTTACCTCCGTCTGGCCGCTCCGAGCCAAACGCTGCATGGGATGGAGGGAGGAGGAGAGGAAAGACAATAGAGGGAGATATGGCAGATCAAAAACAGGAAAATCACTGTGCCCTCTAAAGAGGTTAATGAAATAAAACAAGACAGAGAGGGTGACTCAGCATCCACTCGAAAGAAATGAGAGGAAGATAAACTACAGGAAATAAAGGTACACTATCTTTCAAAGGGGATAAAATATGGATGCTGACCATTTGGTACCTTTGCTCGTTTCTTTTCCGCAGTTTTGGTTGCAAAATGGAGATGACTAGATGATGATACATCTCACAGGGAGACATTTGACCACACCGACAACCAATGATTTAAAGTAGTTTAATATATTCTCATAGTCAACAGTCAGAGATTATTATTTCCTGCAGGGGCTCCTCTCAGGCTTTGCTAGGTAATTCTGGTGGTTCCCTAGCCAGGGTCTCTGTTGTAGTGATGTGGGTTGGGGTGGGATGAGGCTGGGGCCAGTTGGGGAGCTGGCCCCCCGTAGGGATCTCATACAGGGTGTCCTTTTTACCACCCTTTGTCCCCATAGTGGCTTGGCAGGGACTGGCGGTATTGCAAAACCATTGGAGGCTCTGGCAGTGTCACTGGCTGCCCTTTAGCTCTCTGGGACACGCTGGGCCGACAGTGGGCTGTGGGGACTGACCTTTGCTCTGGTGGGAATCCCTTCCTCTTGGCCTCTCTGAGGCTAACTTACCAGACAGGATTGCACTGTGCCCTTTTTCCCTTGCTCTTTTTGAGTCCAGCCGCTGTGCCGGGCCAGTGCCTCCCCAGCAGGTTGAGGGTTGTGGGGGAGCTTCTGGTTTTGGTCTAACTGTTGTGGGCTTGTGAGGGTGTCTGGCAGCCGGAATGACCAGGTTCAGGGGTAGGCTGGCACTGGAGCCCTTTGCTGCTCTTGGCAGTATGTTTCTTGGCTTTTACCCTTCTCACCATTCTATTGACCTCGCAACTCCAGCTGGCAAAGCACATATACATGGGAGCGTAGGTGGCTGCTTGAAGGTCATCCAAAATGAGGTTCCTTTGCTTTTTATGTGAGCCATCAACCATGAGGCCAGATACAGTGTTGGATTGAATGAAGTCAATCACACCAAGATACCATCTTGACATATCCTTTTTGTAGAGCAAGACTGCCCTGGCACACGTTGGCAGCTTCCCCATATGGTAGGCCCGTTAAGCTCAGGCAGGACATGTGAAAAGTGTCAAGTGGCCTAAACAGGAACCAAAATAAATGTAACAAACCAAAATATCTTAATAAGAATGAATGCACAAATCATTTACAACTCAAACGATGACAGTCTTGTGCTTTTCAGGATCATAAGTATTTCCAAACTAGCTAATTTGTCTTTGCTTTAAGTTAGAAAAAGTGAAGTTTCTTATTTTTAGCTGACTGACTGGCAATGTGCAGCAACAGCTGGGGCAGGGCAACACAGTGTTATGCTATGCTGGGTACCTTCTGAAAAAACTGCAGTCAGTCCCAGGCTTTCTGTGGCATCTGATTAAACTTAGTATATTTAGAGCCTAGTTATGTATTAGGGCCATCCCTAATACATAACTCTTTAAAGCCTGATACATATCATAACTATTTGAAATTCAGATTTAGAAAATAAAATCAAGTGTTTATTGTATGTTGACATATTTCCTTGATAGTCTCAGATGTTTTATGCATATCATTTATGATACATTCTTGGTCATATAATATTAAGAACCAATATTTTTTTCTTTTTACATGTTTTGCACAGGTTAACTATGGAGGAAAAAAAACTGATATGTAATGGTTTAAGCACATGGTTGTCTGTAGGTATGTATGGGAGGTAGCAAGGGACAAAATGGTAAGATGAATTGACCTGGAGCTGAAAAGTGTTGAGAAAGTTGTTTCTTACCTTTTGTGGAGTTTAATTGGGCAATGCCGCTGCAGGGCTGTTAGTTGTTTGCTTTGCTAAATATGCCATTGTTTGGACTTTGGGTGGAGCTGGAGCTGAAACTGAAAGCCCACTTAGCCTAACTACTTAATCACCCTCTCCTCTCTCTCTCTCTCTCTCTCTCTCTCTCTCTCCTCTCTCTCTCTCTCTCTCTCTCTCTCTCCTCTCTCTCTCTCTCTCTCTCTCTCTCTCTCTCCTCTCTCTCTCTCTCTCTCTCTCTCTCTCTCTCTCTCTCTCTCTCTCTCTCTCTCTCTCTCTCTCTCTCTCTCTCTCTCTCTCTTCTCTCTCTCTCTCTCCTCTCTCTCTCTCTCTCTCTCTCTCTCTCTCTCTCTCCTCTCTCTCTCCTCTCTCTCTCTCTCTCTCTCTCTCTCTCTCTCTCTCTCTCTCTCTCTCTCTCTCTCTCTCTCTCTCTCTCTCTCTCTCTCTCTCTCTCTCTCTCTCTCTCTCTCTCTCTCTCTCTCTCTCTCTCTCTCTCTCCTCTCTCTCTCTCTCTCTCTCTCTCTCTCTCTCTCTCTCTCTCTCTCTCTCTCTCTCTCTTGCTCTCTCAGACTGGGTTTTATGAGGCGTCATGCTGACAGGACAGATGTTTGCCAGAGACCCCACTTTTCCACCACCGGTTAGGAATGTTGCAAACAGTAAAATTGGCGGCTCCCGAGGCAGATATATCCAAACCTTTTGCTGCTAATCCCCTTTATCAGAATCCTTCTTTAGTCTGGGCTTACGCACGGTTTACCCTTAAGAGTTGATATCAGGCAACTTTCAGCATGGCACTTAGGAATTTAAATTAATCTCTTGGACACATCGCCTCAGATTACCATACTTCGTATACTCTTCTCATAAGTCTGCTGAGCTAATTCATGTCTGTTCTGATGTCCCTTCATTTGGATTGATTTATGGGCTTATTATGGAGCTCTTCTGCATGCATGTGGAGGCCTTGTTTGTATTCAGCGACGCGGCTTGGAGAGCCGTGAGGAGCGAGTAGACACTGATTGATGGGTTTGGGGTGGATCCTTTTTCTCAGAAGCATTCTCCATCCTTGTTTATCTGACAACAGCAATCTCCTGTCAGCAGTCGGTCTTCATCTTTATCCTCCTTTTCCTCCTCCTCAACATGAAACTTTGCTTTCATCGCGACTCCATGTTCAGGGAGATTAATGTCACCAAGCACAGAGGATGAAAATGAAAAGCAAATGCAAATGCATAGAAAAGTCCTTTTGCTTAAGTGCACGCTGATGCGAACATTTCTTTCATAAATATTGAGCTTTGCAGGTACTTCAGAGGATGTGCTTCTGCTCCGCGGCAGATGTGACAGCTGCTGGTCTTTAGATAAGTGACAGCATTGGTGCACTTTTTGTTTTCCTGTCTCTTATTGTCTTTTTCCCGTTCTCTCTCTCGTTCGTACAGCTTGCATCCCTGGGACCTTTAAATCAAAATTCGGCGAGGGAACATGTGCTCCCTGCCCATCCAACAGTCGCACCAGTTCACGAGGAGCCAACATTTGTCCCTGCCAGAATGGTTTCTACCGCGCTGACAGCGACCCACCGGACTCCCCCTGCACCAGTAAGTCATGCTTCACAGCATAGGGAAAAAAAAGAAGAAAATACTGATTTCTCAGGCTGGGTTGTTTCTCCAATGTTGCAGAGCAACAGAGGTCTCAGGTAGCATGAAATAATTGGGCCTCCACTTAAAAAGAAAGTTCAGAAGTTTCAAAGTGAGGTTCGGTTAAAAGGTTATAAGCAGTTGATTATATCTTACCTGCAGTAGATAACTCTCTAAGCCTTTTCATTTCATACGTGGATGCTAAGGCTAATGTTTGCTGAAATGTTTAGTGTTTGCAGAGGCTGAGGATTATTTCCCAATCATTTTCCTGTGAGATGCCTACTCAGATTGGAACACGTAAAGTGTCTTCAGCCTGAGTAATGAACTAAAAGAAAAGGAAGACGGAGTAAAAATAATGATGACAGTAAAATATCAAAGAGAAATAAATATGCTGCAGGTTCCTCGGTAGAAGTAGTAGTTTTGAAACCAATGGAGAATTAGGGAATTGCAAGATGATCTCCTTTTATGCGTCAAAACATGTTCCTGAAATTCACCCGATTTTTATGAAACCCCAAAAAGGTACATGGTGCTGGATGATGCATTTATAGGCTAAAAATGGGGGGGGTTAGTTTTGTTAATTTTGATGCATATTATAAGCAGGGGCTTCGTTAATTGACCTGCAATTTGACCTGTCAGAGCTGATCGATGAAAAACTGCTTTCTTTTAACTATAGGACAGTTACTTTGACCAGAATGTTTTTGTGTATTACATTTAAAGTACATGTTTCATGGAGGAAGATCTTTGGTGGTGCATCTCCTCCTACTTCAATTTCCTGTGTCAATAATCCTCACCTTCTTTTTAAATAACCGCCCAAATGCAAATCAGATGATGTTTAAAGGCCTGTAAAACTGTGTTTATCTAAACTGCTTAGAGGATTTTTAAACTTTGGTCTTGCCCGCTCTCGGACTAGCTTCAGCATAGTCTGGGTTTATACTAAATCTAAGATTTATATTTAAACTTTGCATTAAAGGTAGCATGCTGTGGAGGCCCCACATAGCTCCGTAGTAGGGCAGGCATGCTATAGGCAAAGACTACGGTCCTCAATGCAGTTGTCCCCGGTTTGATTCTCGGCCACGGTTCAATTGCTGCATGTCTTCCCCTTCTCTCTCTACCCTTTTTCCTGTACAGCCACTGTTGAATATAGGCCACTAATGCTACAAAAACCTTTAAAAAAAGAATTAGCATACTGTAACTTTTATTTTAGCTTGTGTTTTTTTTTCTTCACACTCCTGGTTTACAGTTTTGTAAACCAGGAGTGTGACGGTGACGATATCACTTACGATCACCCTCCATTTTTCGGTCCCGTTTCTTTCTTGTCCCTCATCGCTCAGTCTTAGTGAGCTTCAGGATCTCAGCCACTGAAATTATTAAACAAGTGTTGGCATCGATGACAGTGCAAGTCTATACAACAGGCCAAATATATTATTGGCCTGCAGAATTTGCATACATGGCACTTGAATCATAATATCCTACCAAATGCTGCATCCAAGCTGTCCTTTACAATTGGGATATTGCACACATTGATGATGAGATGATGATCACGATTTGATATATTGTGGGGACTAATTCTCTTGGTCCCTAGTAGGATCGCCTTTTTCAAATAACAGAAATACATATTGTCATCTTGATGCTCAGAAAGCATAACACACACAGTGTCTTTAAGAGAAATGAACTATTCTCAGTGTCATGATTGCTCTAGCTATTGTTGGCATTTTGTGGCATGAAGGCTACTTGAGTATTAGTATGCATTCTGTGTTGTGATTTCGTTGCTGGGCCCAGATTTATGAATATGGCCTCATCCACTAAATTAAAAAGCAATACAGAGCGAGACAACTAAAATATTAAACACTTAATGTACCTGGTAGGCACTGTTTGAATAACAGCTGCATGGCATTAGTTAAGACCTGGTGACGTATTTCACAACATTTATTAGACATCACCCTGCGTTGCAAAGCAGACAAATTAGGACCCTTTTGGCCTTTTAAATGTGTACCAAATGTTTACCACAGCTGCCTTTGCTCACTTGGAAACCAACACTGCAAGTACAAAACAAGAAGGCAGGTCTAGAAGCTCCTGCGGGACGTCATTACCTGCCTTTATTGCATTTTTATGGATGGCAGTGATCACTAGCAACTAATATACGTTTTTGACTGATTGTATGCACTGGACTATGACGTCTGTATCACTGTTACCTACTAGCTGGCATAAATGAATCAATGAACTCCGTTGTTAAAAGAATACATTGGACTTCCACCAATTCACGGTTCAGCATGGCCGGTTCTAGACAGGGGCCAACAGGGGTCAGTGCCCCCGTAGAACTGCTCCTGGCCCCTTTACTGAAGAGATAATACTAAATCAATTTCTTATGATGATATGGGCTGGCACAGAAACCATAACTGATTGGTCCCGTGGACCAATTCGACTTTTTACCTTCACAGTTTTATTTTAAAAACCATACACAAAAATATTTGAAGCAAAAATGCACTCAGACCTACAATTTATGTTGAAGTGAGACCTCTTGTTTATTAACAAGCTTTGTTTTCAATTTCTTCTATCTGTTTTTCCATTTGGAGATCAAGAAGATACACTAAACACCAAATATTGTCACTGGAAGTACAAATTTGAAGGTGCTTCTTCTGCTGTATTCCTGTATTGTTCTGTATTTTATTTATTTGAATTAATGTTTTCATTTTACTCTTCAAAATACCAGAATTTGCACAGAATTTTATGTTTTATCTGATGACATAAAATATTAAATCAGATTATCTCATTAGTTACTCAGTACTTGAGTAGCCTTTTAACACAATACTTTTTTACTGTCGATTAATTTCTAGGACGGATACTTTTTTACTTTAACTTGGGTAAAACTATGTTAAAGTAGTTCTCATATTTGACTACAATGTTTATCTCAGCTCACTTAATATGGTAATAACATGGAACCCCCCCACAATATCTAACCATTTTAGTGCCCCATGAAAAAAAACAAACTAGCCCCCTTGGTAAATGTGGTCTAGAACCGCCACTGCAGTTCAGTATTCGGAAAATCGCCTCTACATGGATTTTTCTGTGGAACTCCAAATTACTCATAAAAAATTCACCTACTCATGTTTTTTTTCTTATAGCAGATCTAAAACATTCTAAAGAAAACACAGCTTGGGAAGTTGGGATACATAAGTGGAATGCTAGTTAATATTTTATTGGCTGGTTTTTGCAAAGCAGCCAATCTAAAAGTACCATTTATTTTCCTTGGTGCTGATTAGTTGTACTTCCAATATACTAGTGTTCCACTATAATTGTAATTAATTGTATTTCCTTCTGAAACACTCAACTTTTGCTCCTGTCTCTTGTTCTGCAATTTTCGTTGTTTGTGAGCAGACAGATGCGTTACTCTATGTTTACTCCATCCTATTTATGTATTATCTAATATGTTACATTTTTGTTGCACAAAAAAAGCAAACCGAAAAATAACGTTTGTTTAAAAACATGATATAGAAAACAGTCTGACACCAAAGGGATCTAGATAATTCCCCAAAAATCATATTTACTCGTAAATGTCTACATTTTTCAGCAGTTAGCTTGATTCGTAAATTACCGATCTATTTGTATTCTGAAGTTAAATGCTGCCAGTTACAGGAGAGATGACTGCTCATAAATCCCTCACACTACCATGTAATAAAAAAACGTTAAATCCCTTCATGTATGAAGGAGGGTACAGCAGCTGTAAGGTTGTCTCCAGACAGCAGTCAGTGCATTAGGCAAAAATATAACTCGACTGCAAATAGAAACTGAGAAAATATAGTGATTTCTTAATAAATCATGTTTTCCTACCGCTTTAAAGTGGACCCTTGGAAAACAGCCCAGAATTGAAATTCACTTTGGCTTTAAAATGATATTTCTGCTTCTAAATGTCAGTATTTGAATGTGAAAGATTTGTTTAGTGCTAAGCAGGGCTGCGCCTGCTTGTTGTACTCGGACCAGCGACGGAGAGAAATCCCTCCTTGGTGGTGCTGATTTAGAGCGACATGAGCCGCTAAAGTCGAGCCCCAGGGGCCTTTCGCCACGTTAAATGACACACGGCCCGCAACTGTCTTCCCCCAGATCCTCGTCACAGGAACACTGTGGACTGTGACACTGACCAGCGCACGCTGACAGGCGGGCAGGGACACAACCACCACCTTCAGCTAAACACACACACACACACACACACACACGAGGACGCAGGCCTGACAGTTCTGCCCCTGCGGTCTGTCAGAGCTGGTGCCAAGGCCGCCTGCGTTTAGTGTTTTTGAAGCTAGAGAGGCAATAGATGGCAGCTTGGACTCAGCGTGTGTTTTAGATGGGTGTCCAATTAGAGGAGCTTCCACTATGAACTCCGTCTGCCTAATTAGAAAGGATCGGGCGAGAGAAAGCCCGCTCAGGGCATGGCAGCTGATGAGGTGGACTCCGGGGACTGCCAGTTTTGGCCGTTAAGAGACGATCGCCCGAGAGCCTTTTTCCTCTCTGTCTGTCTGCTGTGAGGGGACGCGTTCGACTTTCCGCTGCTGATAGCCAAGAGGCAGAGCACCTTTTAATAAGCCTGTTTGCAGAAGTGATCTTTGTTGCTTATCACACCTTCTCCTGATTTTTCAAGCACTCTCACTGAAAACGCTGCACTGCTTATAGAAACACGATGGCCCTGGGTCACACTGACTCACAAACATGAATTTTCTGTCTTGAGCAGATTAGCTATTTTAAACGGACAGTGGGTCAGCGAAGCTATGCTGGAGCATGACAAGTTATATTTATCACATCAAAGGTTGAGCGATGTTTTATTTTCAGGCCACTTTTTTGATAGTAAGAACCCGTTTAAAGGGGATGGTTGAGGATTTTTCAAGCGAGGTTCTGTTGAGAGGTTATAAGCAGTGAATAACTTACCTGCTGTAGGTGAGGGCTGCTGGTTTATAGGGAGAAAACTACTAGAATAATTATTTAGGTTAATTTGGATATTACAGTTATTTGTCATGTTCACTTATGGATTTAGGAAACAATTTAGTGTTTAACAATAAACTGTTTTCAATTTAATTCATTAAATAGCGCCGATTCACAACAGATGTCATCTCAAGTAAAGTCATTTCAGTTCAATCATACAAACATTTCAATCAGTTTAACGGTTTTCCATTTAAGGAATCCCAGCAGATTGCATCGAGTCATTGTCCCGTTGATGCAGACTCCAACCACAGCAATCCCTCAGCAATCTGCTGTATAAACTGAAAACGTTTATAACCATTTATAAATAGGATTCAATATCCCTAGCAATAGCAACATTTCTAATATTTACTGAATAACAATAATTTCTATTGAAAAAAAACCGTGTTTCAGTACAACAAAACTAATAAATTACACTTGGATTTATTAAAAACCTATTTTGTTCTGTTAAGTAGTTCAGTTATGTTTTTTGATGAGATTAAAGTAAGTCGTTGATTTAACCAGTGTCACATGGTTTACATTACTGTATTTGTGTCCAAAAGTGAATCACCAATGGCGTTCAGACGTTACGTCTTTGTGTGACAGTGACTGGTAGTTTGTCCCGAATGGAGCTTCTTCACGTCAGCCTGTTTTGTTCCAACATGGGGTTAACAGGGTTGTAGAAAGGTGGTTAATGTTCTCACAGCACTTTACCTGAAGCACATTTAGGGTTATGAGTTAAATGTAAAGAACTATCTGACTTAAAGCTACAGTCTTCGGTAAACGGTGTCTGCCTGGCAATAACTGGGGATCCTAGCTTAAGTAGCAGTAGCAGGCTAATGCTAGCTCACCTCCTTTCTGTTTTGGTAGGAATTTGGTATTATATTTTCTCGCAGTTTGTAGATAATTAGGTCACTATCACTATTCTGTCACAGTAAATGTCATCGTAAAAATCGTAAAAACTCAGAGTTTGCTATGGAAAACCCTAAGGTTGGTTCGCTCACATCAACCCAAACACTTTGGGCATTTTAAAGTGGATTCCTCCATTTGTGCTTTCTGCATCGCATACGTTGGGAAACAGAATTTGGCTAAGTCATTATAATAATATTTTCTTGTCGATTAACAAGAAAAGGCGTGGTAGTTGTGGGAGTTAGGAAGCGACCCCCTCTAACAACACTTTAACTGCCTATTTTAATAGTTTACACACCACATATACATTAATATGCATTCATACGCACTGTGGAAACCGTTTTGGCTCTACAGCAGAGGCTGATATCTAAAGTCTTCCTTATTCCTGCTTCTGAGGGTACAGCTGGTAACCACGGAAAATGAATGGCACTTCTGGATTGGTATTACAGCTTCCCAAGATGCATTTTCTTTAGAATATTCTAGATATGCTACAAATCTGCAAATAGGTGAGTATTCTGCAAATAATTCGGGTGTTACGTTCCACAGAAAAATCTGTGAATAGGTGAATCTGAGAATACTGAAACACGAATAGGCATGGATCCACTGCACGTGGTTTTCCTTTTTGTTTAGAAATTTTGCTAAAATATAAATAAAATTTATTAATTTCAGAGACCTCATCTTTTTTAATATATTACAAGATTAGCTAGCCCCTGGAAGCTAAAGATAACATGCAGTCCGACATCTTTGGTCTCAAAACACATCCGGTTTTAAAATGTCAAAGGGGTTTATGCAAATGGTAGTTTATGAACCTTTACGTAGTCATCATGTTTGTAGAGGACATTCATTTACAGAATGGACCTGACCCCAGATAAGCAGAAGACAATGGATGGATAGATTTACAGCGATTATTTATACTGCAAATTGTGACTGGAGGCTGTGCGCTTTCAATGATCTTCCTTCTGAAACAGGTTGTGAGAACAGAACATGTGAAGCTTTTCCATAGAAAAGTGAGACGGTCAAAAGAACCTTTAAAATAGAATTCATGTAAACTGCTCTAATTTTGCGTTTTGCAGCACTTTACCTTTATATTAAATAGTTATTCAGACCGGAAACATTAACTTTCTGTTCTGCCTACACACTGCCTCCAAACCTCAATTTTTTGCATAAATATTAATTCAATGCAAACATGTCTAAAGTTTAAAAAAAATGCATGTCTGTATAAACTGCTGTGACGTTTTTGAGAGTGGAGGTGTAAAAGTCTGCCTTGGTCTTTGTCTCTCTCTGACTAGCGCTTAGCTGAAGCCTCCAGGGCCAAATAGTCTGGATTTATACTAAATAAAGATGCCAAGATAGACATATACTACCCTTTGAACAACCTCACTTTACTATTTCTGAACTATCTCTTTAAGACATTTCCGTATATGTTATTTGTGTATTCTCACTGAAGAATTTCAGTACTATTCATCTACCTACCCATTGTTCCCTTTTTATAAAGCTTTTAAAACAGTTTCTTTAACCACCAGGGAAGATAATGTCAGCAAGGCACAGGGAGGATGACTAAACCCTCACTTGTGTGTTTTAGCACAGCCTGCCCACCTTCTTCAGTGCCTACGTGTGTGTCTGTGTGTTCTGTGCAGCCATCCCCTCGGCCCCTCGCAACGTCATATCCAGCGTGAACGAGACCTCTTTGTCCTTGGAGTGGGAGGAACCCGAGGACACGGGCGGGCGGGGGGACCTCGTCTACAACGTGGTGTGCAAGAAGTGCCTGCGCGACCAGAGCCCGTGCACGCGCTGCGACGACAACGTGGACATCGCTCCTCGCAGGCTGGGCATGAGGCAGAGGAAGGTGGTGGTTAGAAACCTGCAGGCTCACACCCGCTACAGCTTCGAGGTCCAGGCTGTCAACGGGGTCTCTGGGAAAAACCCTTCCTCGCCTAACTACTCCACGGTCAACATCACCACCAACCAGGCCGGTTAGTAAATCCGTCACTGACTTAATTCATAGAGGAGCTCCAATCAATACCATTTAACATCACCGTCGTACAGCCTGGTTAGAGGGGTCCTACTTTCAGTCAATGTCAATGAGCTTCTTAATGAGCGTTTGGTAGCAACAGAGGTTCTAACACGAAGAGTAAACAGTGTTGAGGAAGCTCATTGAGAGTGACAGCTGGACAAATGCTCGGCTGCAGCTCTGCTTTTCTGGGACAGTTTCAGGAAGAAGCAGATAAATTCTACTTTATATCCCCACTGTCAGCAATCAGCAGACTAAGCAGGCTTCTTATCATACATCTTGACAAATGTCACCTTCCCACATCGCCACTTAAATATATGCAACATCATCATCAACCAAACTGTTCGGGGGGCCTCTCGCACACTGCAATTACTCTCCCAGTTAACGTGCACTTAATCACCTTACCACAGTATATATGAACCCAGCTCTGTGACTATCAACTGAGTCAGGCCTCACAAATCAATAAGCTGCAGAACAGTAAAGGTGAATCATCTACTTCGTCTCCGAAACTGTTCAGGTTTGAGGCGGTGAGAGTTTGAATATTCACCATATTTCCTTTCGGGTACCAGGCCTTCCCACTGAACAATATAACAGATTTTAACAGTGAAGGTACGCTTAGAACTTATTGAGACGTGACTCGAAGGTAAACCTACACACAACCTTGATTTAGGCCTAAATATTTCTATTGACGTTTAGACCACACTTACAGTGCCTTGCATATGTTCTGTTAAGGCAAGGTAGGGCAAGGCAAATGTACTTGTATAGCGCACTTTCAGCAACAAAGCAGTTCAAGGTGCTTTGGGTGATTAGGGGATACAATAAAGGCAGCAATAAAACAACAATAAAAATGTAAAACACAACATCAGAAACATAAAAAACATTAAAACATACTACTCTTTTGACCTTCCAGCTAATATTAATCAATTAATCAAAGGCAGCTCTAACCAGATGGGTGTTTAGCCTTGATTTAAAGGAACTCAGCGTTTCAGCAGCTTTGCAGTGGTCTGGAAGTTTGTTCCAGATAAGGGGAGCATAGAAACTGAAAGCTGCTTCCCCATGTTTGGGTCTGATTCTAGGGATGATTATTAGACTGGTATTAGAGGACCTGAGGGGCATGGGGGGTTGGTATAATGACAACAGATCTTCGACATACTTTAGTGCAGTGGTTTAAAAACTGGTACAATTATTTTGAAGTCTATGCTTTTCAATAATTACCTTGTTATTGCCTTAATGTGACCCTGGAGGTTCAGGTCTTAGTCCATTACTACACCTAGATGTTGGGCCTGATCAATAGTTTCTAGCTGTATTAAAGTCATACTCCGCAACTTTCATGATATTTGCTCTCTGTCGCCCTCTCCAGGCTTGCCGCGCAACATCACTGTCAAAAAATCAAATCTCCCTGTCGCTCATAAGAGGCACGTTTCAGTGGCTGCTTTCCAAATCGCTTGCCCCAACAACAAACAAGCACCGTTTCAGTTCGCAATTCAACTATAACAATTGGGGTAATTTAGAGTAAAGATCTCACAGCTAGGTATTCAGTTTGTGGGGGAGGACGGGGTAATTGGAAAAACAGTGGGCTTAGATACAGAGAACGTCTAAGCACCACGTAGCAAACACCTCCCGACACTAGAATCAGCTGACATTTTTAGGTGTTTTTAGGAAAAAATCAAACAACAAAAATATAAATCACTAGCTTGACAAAAACAAACCACTTATTTACTGAAATACAGCGGCTACGTCAGAGTTTGCAGCTTTATCTACAGAACCGAGTCTTACACGTTAGCGCCACATTAGCCTCTAGATGGCTAACGGAGATCGACTCGGTTGTGTAATTCACATTACTACTGTAAGGCATACCGTGCAAACTATGCTCATCCACCTCCACACATTGAATAAATAGCTTTCTCAGGACTGTATAACAACAACATGCCAGACCAAACACTATAACCCTGGTGAAATCATTGATTACTTACCTATCCATTAGCAGCACGGCTAACTCGGCGTCCGTAGTACATGACGTTCGTTCCAGAAGAACTCTCCAACAAGGAAAAGCCGGCCCAATATTTACTCTGGTCTTTGCTCTCTCTCTCTATCACGTTCACCTTTTCTTTTTCTAGCTTCTTCTGATATGGGATTTCTCGGTCTCTTTGGTGGATCAGCTATCTCTACAGTCTCTAAGCAGCGAGGCCGTATGACTCTGCCGTAAAGCAGAACACTTCCAGCGGCGGGTCGCCGCTCAAAAGTTCTATAGTACAGAAAAAAGCCAAGGACCTCTGTAAGGTGGTGATAACTCTAAAAATGAACATAATAGATGATAAAATTCCACCATAACTTTTGAAAAAACATTATATTAAGGTGTAAAAGTTGCGGACTATGCCTTTAACTGAAGCTGAGTGCTGACTTTGTCGTTCCTTTGCAAAAAAGAAATGCCTATTGAAACAAAGAAGTCCCTGTTCTTTAGGTAAGACTCAAACCAGCCAAGTCCTGTACCAGAGAGTCCGACCCAGCTCTCCAGTTGTTCCAATAATATATCATGATCAACAGTGTCAAATGCAGCACTGAGGTCCAACAGAACCAGCACTGTGGTTCAGAACACTTTGATGAGGACAGTCTCAGTGCTGTGGTGAGCTCAGAAACCAGACTGAAAAACATCAAAGCGGTTGGTCATTGTTAGGAAGCTATTTGACTTTTGAAACACAGCTTTTTCAGTAATCTTACTAATGAATGGAAGATTACAAATTGGCCTGTAGTTCTTTACTCCTAGAACCTTTTTTTCCATTTGTCTCCATTATATTTTAATGGTATTTTATGTAAGAGAATAACTAAAACTTGTGCATAAATGTAAAATGAAACAGAAAGGCAGTGCAGCTGTATTGAGCTCCCCTGAGGCAATGCTTTGTAAAACTATAGTTTGTTGCAGTTACAGCTGCGGCTACAGCGTTTGAAGTGTATCTCCACCAGCTTTGTACATCTAGAGCAGTGCTTCTCCATCCTGGAACTCATTGGCCACTGTGGACTGTCCAGCAGGTTTTAGGTGTTTCCCTGCCTCCACAAACCTGACTTAAAAAAAAAAAAAAAAAAAAGGGTGTTTGCAAAGATTCTGAAGCACTTAACAGCATGCTGAGGAGGTAATGCATTCATTTGATTCACGTGTGCTGGTGCAGGGAAACATGATGGACAGTGGGTCTTGAGGACCAAAAAAGCACTGAGCTAGAGGAATGTTTGCCCGCTTCGCTGCAAAATAGGTGAAGCTCTATCAGGTTGGATGAAAAGCTCCTGTAAACAGGAGTCATACTACAGTTGTTTTTCTGTATTTAACTGGTTAAACAGGCTTTGATCTAAATCTTTCAATTTGTAGCCCTGGTTGTATGTTTAGTGATGTTGTCCTGCTGGAAGTAGAACCTCCACCCAATTTTCAAATCTTTCACTTAGCTCCATCCATCAACCTAACCAGTTTCCCTGTCCCTGCTCAAGGAAAACGTTCCCACCACCACCATGTGTAACCATACAGCAGTATTGGTTTTCCTTCACAGTTGCTGCTTGACACACCGTTGGCTAGGGTTTGCAAAGCAGCCAATTCAGGAGCGCCATTTCTTTTTCCTCCGTGCAGAAGTTGTGGTTAGATGAAAGTTATGATAAACTTGGTTGCATAATTCTACCTTACTGTAACTTTAGCATAGCTTTCATTGTGGCTTTTGCAGTTGTGTTGACTCTTTTGAGGCACCATAGATCTCGGACAATGACATTATTGTTTGTTGTCAATCAGGCTGAATGCGGACGTCTAAAAGCATTTATCTTCAAAACTATCATGACAGAGTGGATCTAGCCGAGATTTTCAAGGACAATTTAGAGTGTTGACAGTAGTATTTGACTAAAAATAATCACACCGGGTTTTATTATAGCCAGGCTTTTATTCTAAGTCTTATTATTATCATGCCTTCTAATGTCTATGCTGCTGTGACCTAATAATGTGTCTTCATAGGTGTGCATTCATTAATGGGTCAACATTCCCTAGAGAATTGCCTTAAAGAGTGAGCTAAGATAATTGGATAATTGGAAGAAATGAAAAGCCCAACAAGAACAGGAGCATCTTAACCTCATAGATTTATTGGATTGCCTCAAGATCTTTCTGTTTTTGTTTAGCTTTTATTGTCGTTTCTGCTTCTGTTCTTCTCTCGGTTGATTTTTTTCGTTCAGCTTCCATTCCACCAACTTCCTGTTTCCTAATCACCAGCCATGGATTCTTTACTCATCTATCTTCCTCTGTGTATATTTACCGTAGCAGATTTTCAGTTGTCAGATGCCCATCCTTCTTCTGTTGTGTGTGCCTACGTTTCCTTGATTCCCAGCTCTAAGGCCTTTATTCTTCGCTCTTAAGGCTTGACTCTTAAGTCAAATCGAAATCTGATTTTAATCAGATAGAAACCTTTTCTCAGCGGGGCTTTTCTTAATGAAACATTGGCATTGGTTTCAGTAGCTTTATTTTACTAGACACTAAATAATAATTAATACTTTATTGTATTACACCTATCGGAAGGTTGTGGCTGACTTCTGATTCCCGGTTTTTAGAGAGCTTTTATCTTCTGATTTTAATTTCTCTTTAAGGGCCATATTTGCTGCTGTTACAGCTGAATTTCCCCTTTGTGGGACAATAAAGGATTACTCTATTCTATTTTTCTATTCTATTCTATGCTATAAGAAAAATAAGGAAATAGGACAGAATTTCAGATATTTTTCTAGCTTTCCAGGTATTAGTAGTCAGTTAGTACTTATTTTCAGACTATGCGGATTTTCAGCTGATCAAGCTGCTTCCGGTCCACAGCCATTTTTCTCAGTGCATCTGTGATTCAAACTTTGAAAGAAACTCCAAGCAACTTTTAGGTTACACCACATTAATAAGCTGCCCTTTTTGGTGTCCCCCTGCAGCACCTTCAGCTGTGCCAACAGTTCATCTGATGCGCTCCACCGCGGACACCCTCAGCCTGTCATGGCTGCCCCCTGAGAAACCCAACGGGGTCATCCTCGACTATGAGATTAAATACCAGGAGAGGGTAAGCCCTGACGTCCTTCTCTCTGTCACATTAAATGTTTAAAAAGACACGCACTATAATATAATGTAGACTGACTTTAGTGTTTTGGATGCTAACTGAATATTGGAAAGTGATGCAAGGGGGGGGCATATTTTATATGTAGCAGAGTCAGATTCAGCAGCTGGTGATGTGTGCATGCTGCTTTATTAGCATTAATCAATTCCCTAAGAACACCCTACAGGCATAATGTGGCCAATTTGTAACCTTTGATGGTTAAAGCTTAGGCTTACTGAGCCCACTGCTGCACTAAAACAAGCTGAGGGTCAACTTTAGCTATTTCAGGAGCTCCAGTTTGATGATTTACTCGACCTTTTAGGCCATAGAGGTTTTTTTCTAACCTTACAACAACGAACATCACTAATAATTACTAGTAATATGACATTGATTTGAAATAATCTCTTCATCTTTTAAACCTCCATCTCAGGAGCTGTGATGTAAACAGTACAGTAAAATGACTCTTATCATGTTCACAGAGTAATTTGCATTAGATTAGCTTCATCGGAGGAACTCTCAAACCAGCGTGGCAGGTCGAGGCAGAACAGCATTTTGAAATTAATTATGCTTCACATTTTAAAAGAGAAAATGAATATGACTATGAATAATTCCCTTATAATGTCTGGGGTTCATGCAAGTTTTGGTAATTGGATTTTCTCATCAGAAACTATTAATGAAAAACAGGAAAAAACTGTACTTACTGGATTTCTGCTTTAAAATGTGGAAAAAAGTATAGAATTTAAATAGAAATCACTTTTCCTTTTGTGTTCAAAAACAGATGAGCATAAATGTGTATTTATTTGGGGATTTTATGGTTTCTTTTTTGAAATAATAAAAACATTAAATCTCTGGTAAGTGATCATTATTGCCCTTGCAAAGTTATCTATGTTTTACCCACGATATGGTAGTGAGGAATGTAATGAAACACCAAAAATCCCGGTTTGGTACGTACCTTGGTTTCAATATACCCGGTTCGGTTCATTTTCGGTAGAGTCAGGAGAAAAAAGGGGGGAAATAAAAGTTCTTGTGTACTGACATTTAAAATCAAACATTATCTTCAGTAAATTTCCAACAAAATAAATAATTTTTCCTAGCATAGGTAAAAAATATACCTAAATACCTGGGAAGCCAATTTCCGTCAGGGTTTTTAATTTCTAGATGTTGCTTGTTAAGTTTTAAGGGGTTTAACTATACAGTCTGCCTATGAGATGACCAGATACAAGATATTGGGTTCATAAGAATGAGAGAAGACAAGATTGTAGCAATATTTTAATGGAACCTAAAAATCCACTTTAATAGGCAAATAGAGGAAAAGATCCACAAGTCACACAATTCCAGATCAACAATCTGGAATCAAAGTTGAATAATTAAATGATTTGTACATGATTTATGTTTTTAATGCTCGTTTCAGTCTAAGGTTGTCCTAATGCAAAAAAATAAAGGGGCCATTTTTTAATGGCCCCTTTAATGTTCTGATAAATAAAATAAGTTTCATGAATCTCAAACTGTATTTTACATAATCTTTGTTTAGATTAGAATGATGTAGCTCAAATTTAGTCAATCTTGTAGGTATGAGCTTACAAATTGTTTGGATCCTGTCTTTTTTTTTTTTTTTTTGCTGCCAGTGGCTAGGGTTTTTTGCTCTGTGTTTCTACCTGAGTGATGCCAGCCAGCACCAGAAGTAATAATTCTTCAAATTATTATGCATTCACACTAGCCCTGTTCAGTCTGCTTCAGTCGAACTCTTGTTTGTTTGCCCAGAAAGTCCGGTTCATTTGGGGAGGTGTGAATGCGCAATCGAACTCTGTGGACCAAAGAAGCGAACTCTGGTCCACCTAAAAACCAAAGGTCTTGGTTCAGTCGAAGTAAACTCTGGTGTGGCTCAAATGCATGCGTGAATGCCAAGCGGGCTGGCGGACTCTTCAAAATTCTGGGTAGATACAACCCAAACAACCGCGCGACAACAACTCTGCCTCGTTCTCTGCTCATGCTGAGCTCATCGCTGCAACGTACTTGTCGGGCATTTTTGACAACAGAGCAATCCTAAAACCGCTAAAATGTAATGCTCCTCCATATTTGTTTACATTCCACTGAACAGGAATTGTTCCCGTGTTCAGTGCTTATCGCCACCGCAGGCGAGGAGGTCAATATGTCGCTCAAAATGTTTGAGGCAGTGTGAAAGCGAACTAAAGGAAGCAACAATGTTGCATTTCTGGTCCCATCAGGTGTGAAAAGGACCTCACAAGAACTACCTCCTTTATTAAGAGTTTCAAACAAAATACTCAGGCTTCAAACCTTTAAGCACTCACTTTCATATCCGCTGCCCATGCTGATGTCCCTTATGTTGTAATATCTTGTTTCACTGCAGTAGGTCTCAATGCCTTCTGTGGAGACCAGTAGTTTTTCGTGTATGATGAAATTCACTTGTTGCACCCCGGATCCAATAACTACCACTAGGAATCATGTTAGATGGTTTTCCCCTCACGTTTATCTATGAATCGTGACCCACAAAGACATCGGTTTTAATGGTCCCTGTGTTTTCTATCAGGGCCAGGCGATGGCTCACACTGTCACATCCCAGCACAGCTCTGCCAAGGTGGAGGGACTGAGGCCGGCCACGCCCTATGTGGTGCAGGTCAGAGCTCGGACCGTCGCTGGATACGGACGCTACAGCAATCCCATGGACTTCAGCACCAACCTGCACAGTAGGGACGCTTTCCTTTCCTGCTTTGCGGTCTGTCCTTGATGGTCTGCTGCCATAGATTCCTTAATGAAGGGTTCAGGCCTAATAGTTTTTATGACCGGCTTAATTGGTATCCATTACACACGCAGCTCGATTAGCTCTTTAATCTGCCTGCTGGTATTTATTCATGTGCAAAATGTGTGTTTCGCAATCCAGGTGACCCCCAGAAGTCGGTACAGGACCAGCTGCCTCTCATCATCGGCTCGGCCTCCGCTGGTCTGGTGGTCGTCGTTGCCTTGGTGGTTATCGCTGTTGTCTGCCTTAAGTAAGCGTTTGATTTCTACCCCTGACAACATGAACTACATGTTTCGCCTTGTTAATTAGACTTTGAACAAAGAGGCTCATTAAATTTTAAAAAGAATTCAAAGGGTGTTCGCTTCTGTGCAACTCTTGCTCCTTAAGCTCCAAGGGAAAAGCGTGCGAGTTAAAAAGAAAAACCCCAGAGCTGCTCCTCTTTGGCCTGTGTTTTCCATCTGATGTTGGAGTCATTTATTATCTCGATTCACTGTACCTGGGAAAGGGCCAGGGCTGATTATGCGAATGTGACTTTGCTCATGTGCTTCTTGTTTACAGGAAGCAGCGCAGCGGGTCAGAGCTGGAGTACACCGAGAAACTGCAGCAGTACAGTGAGTCTCTCTGTTCTGCTTAAGAACCTGCTCCTCCGTGCTCCTATAGCCATGCCAGTACAGTTAACCAACTGATTTGGTCAATTATCCAATCACCTGTTAGGGTCCAGAAAAACATGTTCCCGTCAGCTCGGAGGAAGTCGGACCTCACAGATGAGCTGCGGGGAAAAGCAGAAAGTAGATGCATGTGCTGCCGGAGGGTCATTGATTATCGGGAAAAGAAGAAATAAGCCAAAGGGAGAAATAATAGTTTTTATTGATCTGCATTATTTTTTTCCCTACAAGCTGAGGAGAGTTGAGCATGCACACAGCCTCTACATTTCCATTGTTGCTGTTTTAGTCTTGCTTTTAGTGTTTTTCTGTGTTTTCCTCAACTGTGCCAAATGAAATAAAGTGTCCCCTCTTCTGGTTCTTAGCAACCAAACACTATAATTTGTTGACTCCAGATTAATGTTTACAACCAGAATAAATGAATCAAAATATCAGAGGGACAAAGAAACGGCTAATTGTGATGTAAAAATGCCTATTTCGGTCAATCAACCTTTGTGTTGCACGTAGCGACCACATCTTAGCCTCTGAATTTGAGGCAAGTTTATTTAATTAGCTCCCTTCAAACCCAAGGTAATCCAAAAGCAACTGTCCACTGTTGCTACACGCTCGTCCAGGAGGAGTGAATGCTGACTTTTAAACTGATTAGAATAATAAACCAAACTTGACTGTATTGTTTAATAGCTAGGATTGAGTTGGAATGTATGTAGCATGTCTGTGTGGTTGGATTGAAAGTGTTTGTTTTTACTTTTCCTTCATAACATGGTGCTCCAACATGCTGGCAAATCAACAGATCAGAGTGTTCAAGTTGTTCCTGGGCTGTTGGCAGAAGTTGTTGTTCTTGGAGGATGTTTTGATTCCACTGTTTGTACATGGCTTCTTTGTGCCATGGCTGCATTGTGAGTAAAACCACTACCTTGGTTGAGAAGCAACCCCACACATGGACTCTTATCAAGATGCTTTACAATATGGGACTCATTGGAACACTAGTCTTTTCGGGTATTTGATTTCCCAGATGTCCTAAACAATCAGGAGGATTCATCGAGAAATTCATTTTGAAACTATTCTCCGCTGTCCGTCCTTCTACTTAACGCTTGGTGAGTTTCTTGGACTGAAGTGACTTCTTTGCGACCCTTATTGTCACAAGGCTGTTTTCCAAAGGTCATTGCGTTACTCTGCACATTTATTCATCCCACCTGTCAGTGTTGAACAAGCTCTGCATCGGTGGCAACAAGCACAGCCCTCCAAAAAAGATGTCCCTGGTGCTTTCTGGATATGTTTGAACGTCCTTAAGCCTTCTTCATTACAGTAGAACACCTCATGTTTAGGTTCTGGATGATCCAGGTTATTCATATCAGCTGTTTCCTCAATATGAGGCCATTTTAACGCTATGCTATAATGCAGCCACTCTTTTTTTTCTGGAGGTAACCCAAGCAGAGATGGAGTACTCGAGTCCTGGACTCGGACTCAAGTCCTGACTCGAGTCATGTTTAAGGGACTTGTCACTGACTAGAGCAGCACGGCGATGACTTGCACTTGCATTTGGACTTGGAACGTTATGAATTAAACTGGGACTTGGACACCGACTTGTGAAATTGCGGTTGCTGAAATTAGCATGTAGTCGATGCTAATGCTAGCTTGTAATATTAGGTCAGATGATTGGACAAATTTAATAACATCTTCCCATACCCTTTGTAAGTGTACGGGTGACGTGTCGAAATATTTATTGTTTTACATTTTATTTTAAGCATGGTTTATTATTTTGCACATGATAATCTGTTAGCTAGGTGATAGCATTTTATTTTTGACTTGCTCTCAGGTGATAATGACTTGATTTGGATTGGGAGAATCTTTTTGGAACTTGGCCTGTAGGACCTAGCAACTTGACTTGGACTCCACTTGGATTAATCCTTTGTGACATGCACTTGCACTAGGACTGGAACACTAAGGACTCAAGGGTGACATGGACTAGAGAGATGGTGACTTGACTACAACACTTACCCATTATCATTGAAAACGATGATTCTATTCAACATGTAATTTCAGCTAAATTATATGACGATACTGAAAGCCTATTGGCTGATCATTTTATTCCAAAAAAAGGGTTTTTGTTACAGAGTAAACTTTAAGCAAACAAAGCTCCTTACAAGAAATGTACATGTATCTGATCACTCTGTGCAGTAATGTAAATAAAGACAAAATATCATGACAAACTTTGCTCATTTCATAAAACCAATTTGTCTGTAGAAAACATTTTGCTGTGACAGCAGCACTCGTCACAGTTTTCATCATGTGTATACATTTAGCATGCTTATATAATCTAAGGAGCCTTGTAGGGTCTCAAAGTTGCACACATGAGATAGATGAGCAAAGATGAGATGAAAATTTTAAGCTTTTATAAAAATTCATAAGGTACAATTTCCAAGTATTCAGTCCAAAATGGTTGCATAGCCAGGAATAGAACTTTTCACAAGAAATCTGATCAGAGTTGAGTTTTCAGGTGTCACTCTCAAAATCCTCCACCTCCACTTTTTCTTGTCCCCTAGTCTCTCCAGGGGTCAAGGTGTACATTGACCCCTTCACCTATGAGGACCCCAACGACGCGGTTCATGAGTTCGCCAAAGAGATAGACATCTCCTGTGTGAAAATCGAAGAAGTCATCGGCGCAGGTAAGCACAGCACGGCAGCTGTTTTATGTTTGAGAGGAGAGAAAAGGGTTTAGTTTTTTACTCCACCAAGCCTCAGGCTGCACCCTGTTAGAGTCCTCTCTGGAAGAAAAAGGGATATACCATTCATAGCGCCCTTGAAAGCTGGGAAGAACTGACGTGACTGTTGCTCTTCCCCCTCTAGACTGTTTTCTTTTTTCTTTTCTTTTCTTTTCTTTTCTTTTTTCTTTCTCTCCAGCAGCATGTTTTGTCCTGATAAGTCTGGTCCTGCTCGCTCAACTTTCATGCATCCCTGTGTGTTTTTTTTCTCCCTCTCTCTCTCTTTTACTTCCCTGTAAACATACTTGTTCTTAGGCACTAGATGCAAAACCCTCAAGTATTTCGCCCATCCTCTTTCTCCCTGCAAAACTCCCAGGTTGCACCCTCGACCGATACCAGTCACTCCCTCTCTCCCCAACATCTTTGATCCCTGAATCCCCCCTCCCCCCACCCCGACAATTTCCTCTTTTTTTTCTAAACGTGTTCCACAGTTGAAGCCGACCCGCAACTCTTTCAAGTCAGCTCCTTCACACCCAAATCCGACCAGTAACTCTCCCTCTCCCTGCATTTCCCCAACGCCCTTTTTCCCTCCACCCTCCCTCTTCCCTCTGCTCACTCAACCCCTCCCCACATCACCATCCCTCCCTCCCTCCCTCTTGCCACTTTGTTCTCTCGCTGCAGGTGAATTTGGCGAAGTGTGCCGCGGCCGCCTGAAGCAGGCCGGCCGCAGGGAGATGGTGGTGGCGATCAAGACACTTAAGGCGGGCTACACTGAGCGCCAGAGGCGAGACTTCCTCGCCGAGGCTTCCATCATGGGTCAGTTCGACCACCCCAATGTAATTCGGCTGGAGGGCGTCCTGACACGAAGCTGCCCCGTTCTCATCATCACTGAGTTTATGGAAAACGGAGCGCTGGATTCCTTCCTGAGGGTGAGCATGCTGGGAGTTGCAAATTGCAACACCTCTGACGGGGAAGATTACTTTCTGCTCGTATCAAAGCTGAGAGGAACACACACACAGACAGTCAGCCACAGTACCTTTGGGTTATTGGAATGTTTTACTGTGTGTAAAACAGCCTGAGGCGCTCGCTTGCTGAGTGATAGACATTAAACGTGTAATAGAAAGCTTGAAGACAGGCATTGTGTCTTTGCTTGACGCGGCTGAGTGATGCTGACAGCCTTTCACGGCACAAACTCCTGCTGGATAACTCGTCACACGCAGACTTTTGGATAAGTTTGCTTTGGTGTATTAGAGAGTCCTTGTTCAACCACTGAATACATTACCGATCAGAGTTCTCTGCACACACCACACCGCCCACACAAAATATTGAACAAAGGCAGGATGAGAAATGAGATGTCACAAGGTACATTTCCAGCTACGTGAGGGCTTTTACATGTCATTTACATTCAATAACTCTTGTTTTCCGGCATGGCTGAACTGTGAACATGTCTACTTGCTGAAACTGGGTGGGGAAGCTAAATGAGGTTACTTTATTCTAGTTATTACTGTGCTATGTTGCTTGGAATGATAGCTGCGTTGGCTACCAGAGGCTTTGGATAGGTGTGTGCAGTAGACTCAGGAGCTTTGACTTTTACCAATTTGTCTTGATTCCTTTCCATTTCATTGGGTTTAATTCTCTTTGATCAAAACTAAAAGCATGTCTCCACTACAGGAACTTTTTCCATGGACCAGAGTAGTTTTCTGGGGCCCATATTACCCCATATTTTAGGGTTTTACACCATTCATTGTCTTAGGTGGTAATAAAGACAAGCATAACCCTCTGGATCCTTGTCTGATTGGTCTTAATGCATCTAAAATGCCTGTTTCGGCATATTCCACCCATCCCAAGAAATGTATTGGAATCATGTTACTACCATCTAGTGGTCAGAGTGTAAATAAAAAAAGGAGCTAATATGTTTAGTTTCTTTTATGCCCACTTATGCCTAGTGTTGCTAATTTGCATCAATCTTTCCATGTATATTTATTGTATATGCTACATTTAAATTTATCTGTACTCAACGCAGAATCTTCTAGACAGTAAAACATTTTTTTTATTATAGTTATCAATAAAAACAGGAAAAGGTAAAAAAAAAAAAAAAGAACATGGAGATGTTTGTTCCTTGGTTTATGCTCCATTTGGACACATCTCTCTGGCTAGGTTTAATAAAATGTATGTGGATGTTACAAACATTATCTTACATTGACGTGACTATCGTTAAGTTTCTACGTGTAAACACTCTGAAATGAGAAAAATACAGTTTTTAATATCTCAACCCTTTCCCCTTCTGTTGTCGAAACAATACAGAAGACCGCGTCAGCAAAATTTCTTTTTAATCTTTTACAGTTATACCTTTCTCTACATGTTGTAGTGAGACTATATGAGTCATGACGTCTAGTCCGTCTGACAGGATTATTGGTCATAGCTTTGCTTCTGAAAACAGAGGCTCCTACTGCATTTACGCAAAACAGTTACTCGGCGAGAGCTTGGTTAACATCACTGAATTGGGAGGATTGACCCGCTCAGCATCTGGCCCTGTTTTGGACTCCAAAGTGGAAATGATCACAACAAAGCAGCAAGGAAAATATTAGTTTGTTCTCTCTCAGCCTTAAAACTGATTGAACCTTTGTTTTATTTCCCTTTCTTTAACACAAAATCATCTATTTGTTTTTAACACAATATAGATGCTGTAAAAAACTACTACTTGATTTCAACCAGGTAGGGTCAATGAATAAAAAAAGGATATAAAGACACTTTCATGACGATTTTTGGTTCTTTAGTCTTTCAACGCAGAAAAAAACCCGTTCAACTTCAGAAGGATGTCTTGTATGAGTTTTGGTTTGAGGCTTACACTCAACAAAACAAAATCTTGTGATATTGAAATCTCATGATAATTATCATACATTCTCTCTTGAAGCGTTAGGCTTGACACCCTGTCTCTGTGTTTTTAACTCCTATTATGAAATAATAAGGGAAGTAGCTCTTGAGATGGCAGCAGTAGGTTGTTTTCACAGAGCCGACTGATAAAGAAGGCTTGTCCAACGGTTATTTTGGTGTCTACATTTTGGGTGCACAGTAGTCAAGACAATACAATATACAGTCATGTTTCCTTTCTGCTGAGATTTGGGAACGGAGAACAAAGGTAAAACCAGGGACTGTGGACAATATTTCGTTTTTGCACAGCAATCTCTGCATCAAATAAATGTCAGCTGTGCAATATTACAAAGCAATAAAAGGGACATCATTCATTGTAAAATAATTTCAATCAGGGGTTGTGTTATTTTCCGTCTTTGATCATTTAAATAAAAAACTAACAGTAAAATCTAAAGGTCTACTGACCGCTGACCACTTAATGCAGACGCGCAGTCACTTTCAACTTTCTGCACAAAGTTTAGGAAACTGAATCAATAAAAAAAAGATTCCAATGAAAGCATCTGAGCATCATGTCAGACCTGGACTCTGTACTCAATGCAACACTGTCCAGGAACTGGATTTCCTCCTGCTGAAGCAATCAGAAAAGTTCTCATTCAGAAAGAAGTGGCGCTTGTTATTCCAGTCTGCAGTGTGTGACCAAAGCGGATTCAGCCTCCATTACAAACAAGCAGGTCCATTCACGTCCATGGACCATGAGAAAGTTGTGACTGTGCGTTACAGCCACAGCAGGTAAAATGTTCATATTCAGTACATGTTTTCATCTGCTCTGTGTGTGATGGCACCATGGAGATTCTTTGTTCAGCTTGTTCGGACTGAATATTAACGAAAATTAATGAAAATTAAATAATATTGAATATGTTTTCAGATTTTTTCATCAAAGTTTTAAAAAACAGTCAAAGACCTGTTACCTGTTAACCGCTAATGATGCTATAGTTACAGTAGCATGAAGGACTGTTTCACTCAGTAGGTTTATATGCACGGAAAATTGAAAAATTACTGGCTTAGTCCAAAAATGCAGGTCTGCTTCACTGCCTCCAGCATTTGTTTACTATCTGTGTGACGCTCTAGGCCAACCAGAAGAACGCCAGGCGGAAAGGGCGCATGTTGCCATCTGTGGAGTCAAACGCACTTCAATCAATATTTCGATTTTCTACTGATCATGAAACTTGGATAAAGGTTCCCATTCTGGTTAAGGTATTGCCATGCACATGCACTGACTTTTTTCTGAGGAATTTAGACTACAGTTGACAACCACTAGTTCAAAATCTAAAACACTTTAGGTAAAACTGGAAATTAGAAATTCTATGCTGAATAGATATTCTTTCAAACACAGGGCGAGATTAATAAAATCTTTATTCTGTTTTTGAAATCACAAATAGGTATTTTTCTAAACCTTTTTTTTGGCAGTAGGGCCACCTTAGGATTGGACAAGCAAAACCACAGTGTGTCAGTCGAACATAGACTGGAATATTCCACTTGAATTACAGATTCTTTAGTTTGTTATAAAACATTTTTTCTATTTGTGAAGAAAAAACCCACCAACACCGTTTGTACATCAAAACATAGACATTCATTTTCCCCTTTTTAATATATCATTAAATGTTTGGCAGCCATTAACACTAAAATACAAAGGCATTTAAAGACAGTGATTACTATTTCTTATTAACATTAATTGGTTTTTGTAGCTATAATGCCTGCGGTGCGTCTCTAATAGAACTCAATCCACACAGGAGGAAGGGGAAACCCAAACTTGAATTCACTTCCATTAACACTCCGTTCCTCTTTTTCTAAATTCTTGCATTTGTTTCTGCCTTCCTTTTACCCAGAAACAGATAGGACGTACTATAGAATCTTTGCCTCTCAGCCAATTCTTTTGTCTCATCAGTCTATTTTGTTAACCCATCATCAAGAAGATGAGACATTCCTAACAGAGCTAACAATAGGAAGTTGATAAATGTTGGAATTATGTCTGGTAGCTGCATTAGCAACTTTAAAAAATTGGTCTCATTTTTCTATGCGTTTTTATTTCTATTTACGTGAAATAATCGAGCTTATATACATACTGTTTTGTCATTTACATAATAGTATTTTAATTTAGCCTCTTGTAACACATTTTTACATTGGCCCAGAAGTGTCAGCAGAATGCAAAAGCCAGAGCTGAAGTTATTATTTAGTTGATTACAAGTTCCATTTTAGCAAAACTTCCGTTGTGGCTTTTTTTGTTCATTTTGTTGACCCTTCTGGGCCACCGTAAATCTGGAATGGATATGAAACGGGAGGCAGATCTTTTAGTTCTCAGACTCCTCTCTTGTGGAACCAGCTCCCAGCTTTAGTCCGTGAGGCAGACACTCTGTTTACTTTTAAGGCCAGGCTTAAAACTTTCCTTTTTGATAAAGATTCTAGTTAGAGTGGCTTAGGTCATCCTGAGCTATCTCTGTAGTTATGCTGCTATAACTGAACATCCACTGTGTCCTGTTATCAACTTTTTACTTTCTGTAACATAGAAAGTTCTCTTATATCAGATCTTCTGTTCCTTCTGTGTTTCTGCTCTGTCTTCTCAAACCCCCAGACGGTCGTGGCAGATGGCCGCTCCTACTGAGCCTGGTTCTGTTGGAGGTTTCTTCCTGTTAAAGGGGAGTTTTTCCTCTCCACTGTCGCTACATGCTTGCTCAGTATGAGGGATTGCTGAAGGATTGCTGTGGTTGGAAAGTCTGCCCAACCTCACGCCAATGACTGACGCAATCTGCTGGGATTCCTTAAATAGGAAACTTTTTAACTGATTGGAATGTTTGTATAAATGTTTTGAAATGACTTCTTGTTAAGTGCCTTGAGATGACATCTGTTGTGAATTGGCGCTATATAAATAAACTGAATTGAATTGAATTACTGATATTTATAAATTCTAATGTCATTGTAAAATTTTGATGAAGAAGCATACTTAGTATTGTAGTCTGAGTAAAATCGTTGGAGTTTGAGACACCTTTCAGTCATCAGGAAAAAGGCAGTTCAGTGGGTCGAGTGGGTGGGCGAGTGAAGCAACCTGACTAAATTCTTTCCCACATCTAGTAGTTCCCCTCTGTACACCGAGGTTTAGAATGAACTTATTTAGGTGTTAAACCATCCTAGGCAGCAGTACTGTAACAATGTTAAGGGATGGTATTAAACTGTGCCCTGCTGATAGTGTCGGGCCAAGGTTTGGGATAACTACAACTTTCTGAGATAATTAGGCTGGTTTATTAGTTTTGTTTGGACTGTGAATGTCAGACCCCCATTGTAGGACTCTGAAAAAGGTTTTAGGCTGGCTCTTTATGTCTCTAAGTTGCTGCTCTGTTGCCCGTTATCTCTTTGAAATGGAGCTATTGGTAAAGTTGTTTTTTCTGACACAAAGTAAGAACTGTGCCCAGTCTTGCAGCCCAGGCCCAGCACACTCAGTGAAAATTACTGTGTAACCATGGGTAACTAATAACTGGAACTGCAAGTGCAACTGCAAGTGCAACTACCCCTTGACTACTGTCAGACAAACTACTGAATACCAGTTAAACACTTTTACATTGTTCTTAAATGTTAACATACAGGGTTTTTTGACTACAGTCTTAAAAGTGGTTTTGATTCAATAATATAAACTGTTTTAACTATGATTTCAAAAATAATGGCAGATACAATATGATTTAAGATGTTTTTTTTTAAGACTTTTTTTTTTAAAAGTGCCTCGAGATGACATCTGGTGTCAATCGGCGCTATGTAAATAAACTGAATAGAATTGAATTAAAGTTTCTTTTGGTTTTGGTCTTGTTAGCTTCACTCTCAGAGATCAACAAATCTGGATTTATACTTCATGAAGACCCCAAAAGAGTTTTATTCTGCAGGTTAAAACATTTCTGGGGCTTACATCCTTTTAAAGGGGACATATTATGTTAAGTATTATATGAAATTACAATAGGCCTATGATCTGTACAAAACATGCTAATGAAGTTCTTTGCACAGAATCCTTCTCACACAAACCATTTCAGTTCCTTTCAGAATGAGCTGTTTGTCAAATTTATGCAAATTAGCGGTTACAGACCACGCCCACCCATTTTGTTACTAGGCTGCGGGTTTGCCACACATGAGAATAACATGGAATTGGTTGGTGGGATTTGAAATGTGAGGGGTGGGGTTTGACAGGAGGGGTTGTAGAAGCACAAGACTCGGACAGTAAAAATCTGGGGGGGAAAAAAATCTGTTTTTTTATTCATGTTTGGAGTGTTTATAGAGGCAGCAGAGACCCAAATGGCAACACAGAAGGATGGAAAAAGTGACCTTTGCATATGTCGTCTTTAACAGAATCTCACTTTTGCTAAATACAAATCCCAAACTATTGCTTTGACAAATTACATCATCAAAACAGTCTGCGTTTCACGCAACCGTAAGTATTTCCAAACAGCCAGATTCCTCTTTCTTGTTAGTAAGAAAACATGGAGTAGCCTTCTTTTAGCCAGCTGACCAGCAGTGCACACCAACAGGTTAGGAGAGGGGCCCACTGGGCTTCATACAGTCGGATTCTGGCCTATAAAAATTACTTTAAACAACATGGAGAGCATATTGGTGGTGTTGGAGGTTTTAAACCATTTTTGTCTGGGTATATGCAGGGATCTCAAAATCAATTTCAATAATTTTTCAAGTTTTTTTAAGATGTTTTAAAATAAAATTAAAAAGACTTTATCGCAATGGACTAATAAATTATGAAATTTCTATCAGACTATAGAGTTATTAAATTATTTTGCAATGGCCGAATCAGGAAACGTAGCCTGGAAAGTTCCTTTTATTTTCTTGCTAGAGTTCAGGGAGTGCTGGTTCCAATCACCTCAGCCTGTTGCATTGTTTGCGTGTCCACTAGCGCCCCTCTGAGGTTGGATGAGGGAGACAACGGTTCCAAAGTCATTGCTACGGCGGTGGTCGCATTGGAGAGTGGTGTACTCACAGGTGTTGCAGGTGCCAAAGATGCTCCCACTGTCCCAGTAGCAGCTTCAGAACGAAGACTGGCGACTGATCACTGCTGATGTTCACGGCGGCGGTTCTGTGGCTAGCTCCATTCATGTGCGTTTGTGATTGCGTCGATGCCCATTGAGCCAACGCTGATCTATTTACAGCAAGCCACCTTGTTGTTTCCAGCCTGAAGCTTCAGCCGCTGTTTAAAATCCTCAACTTCTAGCCCAGAATCAGCAAATTTACACAAATTTTACACACTTTAAATATGGCGGCATGTCTGAGGTGATAGTACTTGAAGTCACGTGGTACAGAAACCTGAGCAAACAGCCGGCATAAAAGAACACAAAATTATAAAATTTTGTTTGTGTGTTTATTTTTGATGGACAAACTTATGTTAAAACATGTCATTACTAACCAAATGTAAGACTTCACAAAATCGATTTAAGACTTTTTAAGGGTCTTAATTTTCCTTTTAATACTATTCAAGACCCTGCGAATACCCTGTTTTTAAAACCACACCTAAAGTAAAAGGTTCATGGATGTAATGGTGGATTAATGCAGATGCTTTGTGTGACACAGGATGCTGAGGATTAGAATGATCTGCTGTGGTGACCTCGAAACGGAGCAGGAAAGGAAACCTCAAGTGCATGAGTTTATTTGGCCTTTTTTTTTGTCAGAAAGTATTCCAAAAAAAAGATTTCAAATGAGAATCATTCTGCTTATTATCTCATCTCTATGTGTTAGAAACTCCAGTCAGTAGTTGCAGCTCCATGTCTTAATGTCCACGTTGAGAACTTATCCGCTCCTCATCACTTACTCCTCTCAGTCAGCTGTCCCACAAATATAAAAAAATAAAATAAACAACAACAACAACCCCTGCCTGCTCCATGTTCTCCTCACCCCCATATCCACTCTCCTGCCAGTGTCACTCAGCTGTTGACTCAGGGAAACTTGGAGTTCTACTGTAATGAGGAAACTACTGCGTTAACACACAAACGCGCACACACTCGCACACACACATTTATTTACTGTGCGAGTCCGTCACTCACGGGAAATTCTGAACTTTAATTCCCAGAAGACCTACTTTCCGAACTCAAAGAACATGTGCACACGTAGAAGCGTTACAGATGTACTGAAATAGCCCACATGTATACACATGACTTTTCGAAGGCCTGCAGTGAATCATGGCTGTTTATACATCCATCCATCCAGGGCCTGCTCGCCTGTCGGACTCCACTGGAGTGTGCAGACTACAAAGAAGCATGTTTTTTGGTTTCTGCCATGTCGCATCCTGCGTTCCTTCTTTTCCCACACAGCCGAGCCAAAGGAGGAAACGATTATGCATAAAAGTATTGTTTCTGTTCCTGGTCGTATTAGACATTCAGGTCATGAAAGGGAAACGCTGGCAGCCCAGCTTGACGCGGCTCTGCAGAAACTTCTCCCCAGTTTTTTAATTGTCTATTGACGTTCCATTGATTCGCTCCAGCTCTCACGTCGTCAAGGGGTCACGAGCCTTCACAGGTTGGCGTGATCATTTATTATAATCTCCACTTTGTGACATGCTTCGCTAATGTGGAAAATTGTAAAATGAACCTTGAAGGCCCCAATCTTCAGATTTGTTTCCTGCTTCTTTAATAGTAACAAAAAGGGCAAAAAGCTGCAAATCAAGGCTATTTTTTTTTGGGTGCAAGATGCTATTTGAAGCTGGTTTTGCTTTAATGTGTTGTTTTTATTTTGATGAAAAATTTGCCTCGGCAGCAGTGTGTGTCTGCAAGCAGCCCCTCAGTTTGTTTTATGGTGTTTTTGTCAAATCGGTATTAGACACACAAACAGCTCTAGTGCAGCAATAAAGTGTGTAATTAATCTACTAATTGGGCAGCATGTGTGAAAAGGTCAGCTGTCAGTGAGCGTCAGCTGCAGCTGGGAAGCATTATGACAGATGTCAAGTTTGCGTGGCTTCAGTGACTGATCGGCTCCCCTCCGGTGTTGTCCTTGTCTCTTATACTCCTCCTATATTTCCATAATCATCACATCCTTTCTCTTTCTCTCCCCCCTTCCCCTCTATGTGTAGCTCAATGATGGGCGCTTCACCATGACGCAGCTGGTCGGGATGCTGCGTGGCATCGCTGCTGGGATGAAGTACCTGTCAGACATGAACTACGTGCACCGAGACCTCGCTGCGCGGAATATCCTGGTCAACAGCAACTTGGTCTGCAAGGTCTCCGACTTTGGCCTCTCGCGCTTCCTGGATGACACCTCTGCTGACCCCACTTACACAAGCTCCCTGGTCAGTCACATGAATGTTGTCTTTGTTATTAAGTCTAACAAAAAAGCGAGAGAGCTACTTCTCTTCCTGCGACTCTTTTATTGTTCCTTATAGCATTACAACCACAAACCTCTTTGTATTAGATTTTATGTGACATACCAACACAAAGTAGCTCATAGTTCTGAAGTGAAAAGAAACATTTTTTACCGTTTTGACCATTTTCTCCCCCCATTTTAACTAAAGAATATCATTTGGTGTAAACCAGTCCATTGTCGCTCTGACTCTAGGATTCGGGTCGTTGTCCTGCTGGATGGTGAACCTCCACCCTAGTCTCAACTCTTTTAATGCCACTAACAGGTTTTCCTCCAGCCTGTCCTGTATTCAGCTCCAATCGTTTCCCAATCAACTCTGACCAGCATCTCAGTCCCTACTAAAGAAAAGCACTCCCACAGCATGATGCCGTCACCACCATGTGTCACTGAGGGTGTCTTCAGGGTGTTTCAGTGTTTTCTTTAGCGCAAATTTCTATGCATGTCTGCCATAAAGTGGATATTTTGTCCTTTTTGGAGTGAGTAATAGTTTTCGGCAGATCTTTCTACCTGAGCTGTGGATCTCTGCTGCTCCTCCAGTCTGGTTTGTCAGTTCAGGTTGTTGGCCATGTTTGGTTTGCAGCTGTGCCATACTCTTTCTACTTTCAGATGACGGATGGAACTGCTTTTCTCCACAACTTGATCCTTGACCTGTCTGCTGTGTTACTTTGTCTTCATGAGGCTGTTTGATAACCAATTGACCTGTGGCTCAGTCCTGCTCAGCCCTGCCCCCCAAACACAAACAAACCAATATCATTCATGTTTTCCGGAAACAAACAGACTCAGACATTCTCACTGTCTCTTTCTATGGAAAAGCGCTGTTTTTGTATTTTAAGGCACAAATATGGTTAAACGATGTGCCTGGGGCAATTGCAAAGGTGATACACGGTATCCTGAGAGGATAAGCAACGGAGTTTATTTTATTCCATTTCCCAAACCAAAAAGAAACATGGACAAATATCTCTGTTGGATAAAGCTGTGTGGCAGACCACACAGTCAAGTTAACATGACCATTATAAACGAGAATGTATGTTTTTAGACATTCTTGCTAAGACAATGGTAGGGCTGGGCGATAAAACGATTTTATCGATTAATTCGAATTTGCCGTTTAAGAAGATTTATTTTGGGGAAAATCGAGATTTATCCCCCCGAAGCTTGTTCCCAAAAAAGAGACAGTTTCCTCAATTATATGGAACTGGTTCGGTTTTGCGACTTCAGACTTGGAGCAACAAACAGCACGTTGCTAAATCTGTTTGAAGGCTGTTGCTACCAAAGGTGGGAATACGACGAATTTGTTTCAACACTCCATCGAGTGGGAGAAGTGCTGCTCTCTACGAGATGCTGAGGCAAGCAGCAGCTCACAAAACACAGCCAAAAGACAAGCCACCATAGGGGAATCATTTTCACACTGTGTCCCTTATGATACGACGGGTGTCCAGTGGAATGCGATCACAGATGCCACCACAATTTTTAAAAAATCGATTAAAATCGGAAATCGGATTAGGTTTGAAAAAGTCTGAGATTTTATTTTTAGGCCATATCGCCCAGCCCTAGACAATGGTCTTCTATAATCTTTGCAACCAGATCATATAAGTTAATATCACTTACATAACGCCTAGCAGTAATGCTACCCTCTTTGCAGGCTCTTGTGGGTTGACTGTGGCTTGGTTGGTAGAGTAGTTGGCTTGTAATCTGAGTGTTGTAGTTATGATTCCAGCTTCTGCCTGTCACACCCTGGGTAAGGCACTTAACCCCAAGTTCCCTACCGAGCCGCGTATCACTGTATGAATGTGTTTGTCAGTGCTCACGGGTGAATGTGGTCCCAGTGTAAAGCACCTTGAGTGGTTAGTATTACTAGAAAAACGCTAAAAAGGTAAATAAGTTTAACACATTACCCTGGTGCACATGACCAATGCTGGTTTTCAGTTATGTTTCTCTTGTCAAGAACGACTGATGCCATATGAGGCTTCTTCTCTTGCTTTTAGATCTGAAAATCCGTGCCTCTAATTTCAGTTTTTTATTTAATTTTTCTTTAAAAATTTTTACATAGCCATATACATAAACTTTCTGAAGACTCCTCGAAGATATTGTTGTCAGCTCCAAAAGTTAAGAAGAGCCTCTTGAGGAATTGTTTCTGCACTGACCGCTCTCATTGTAAACATGTCGTATATTTGCGATGGCTTGTCCGAGTTAGCAACAGTAACTTAGAAGGACGGGGCTAAGCAGGACTGAGCGACAGGTCAATTGGACACAGGGGGAACCTATTTACTGCTTAGATGTCTTCTCAATAGCAGTTGGTTGTAGTGGATTTTTTCTACAGGTATTAGAGTAAAGGGTGGGAATATAAATGCATGCTACACTTGTTGAACCATGCATCATTTATTTTCCTTGCACTCCACATATGTGCTACTTTGACGCTTTTGGTTGTAACAAAATTTGAAAAAAAAAATGAATGTGATATGAATACTTTTGTAGGGCACTGCGTTTTATTTGCACTTCTGTTGCTTTACCTGTGTCTAAACGATCTACATGGTGTATTGTTTTCGGAGTGGCGTGTATTCCGTAGCATTGATGTGCTCCATCTGTGTGTGTTCATGTGAGCAGGGAGGAAAGATTCCCATTCGGTGGACGGCACCAGAAGCCATCGCCTTCAGAAAGTTCACCTCGGCCAGCGACGTGTGGAGTTACGGCATCGTCATGTGGGAGGTGGTGTCCTACGGAGAGAGGCCTTACTGGGACATGAGCAACCAGGACGTGAGTTATCTGCACAGTCTCATGAGCACGCAGTTATCTGCGGACCAAAAAAGGAGTTTTACAACTAAGTTTAGGGGGCCGGCTGGGAGTTCCCCTGACCTGCTCTGGCTTTGATTTCCAGAGTGACACGTTAGACCTGGCTCTGTACTGGAGTCTTTATCTTCTCTCTGCAGATGCCGGTGCAGCTGTGTGCTTGTGTTCTACCACCTTATTTACAGCTCAAGCCTGCCCACACCCAACAAATCCATACTGCAAAGCCTCCCTCCTCACCCTCACAAAGGCACTCTAAGGATAGGATTTTTTTATGGGCCTTGTTACCTGTCTGGTATCTGCTCCATGCAGACACTGGAGCTGCAGCTCCGGGCTTTGTAGGAAAGAAAACAGAAATCTCTGGGTTCCTCCTCGCTGAGCAAAGTGCTGAAGCGGTGCGTACTGTACACTTCCACGTAACTCTCCGAGGAGTACCTGCTCTGTATTGGGCTTCAAGAGGAGACGTGTAACACTAATACTAATAAAGCAAAAAAGCAACCAAAATGAAAAATGGCATTAATGTATGTATAACTTTCACAACAAAACCCTAACGCAGTAATGAAAGCATCAAAGCAGAGGCTCTCCATTGTTCCCTGTAGCCTTTGTGCCACTGCCATTGCTCAATAAGCAACAGTCAACAAATACGAGATATAAACAGAGGTATTCGCTGGCTGAAGGCACGACACAAAATCAAAGGGACAAGCGGCAGGAGGAGAGGAGTGCAGCAGAACTGCTTTATTGCTCCCAAATGCCAGTTTTTTTATTGTTGCGGGGAGCTGGGATCCCATACAGAGCTTATGGAGGCAAATGTGGTTGCTAGGCAAAATCTAATCAATGAGCCAACATGCTCTTCCTTCGCTTATTGTTTCTTGCGTCAGTCACGGCAGCTCTGAAGCGACAAATTTGGGATTAGTTTTTAGCATTTGGTGAAAAGGAGGATGGAATAGTTGACAGCACGATCTGAGCAGCTGTCAAATGCAGGACATAATACAGAAAGTAGCGATTATCCTTCTATAACAGACAGTCTTTATGTGAGTTAGTCAGAACTTCCCGGTAGAGCATGATGAGGTTTAGTTTACAATCCCTCCAGGATTTTGCTACACTTTTTTGGGATTGTTGTGGCCTAAAATCCCTGACTTTGCGTCAACAAAAGTTGCAATGTTTTTATATGTGTTAAACACTGCATTCTGAGCATCCATATACAAAATGAAACTATGCTGACAGTTCACCTGCCGTGACCTGAACACACAGTCTTACAACATGAAGTTGTTCTGGAAGCTGTGTATGCGTAAGTAATATGTATGCAAGTGCCACTTCACCCAAAGTTTTTAAATTGAAGAGATCAGAAGTTGGAAAGTCTCTCTGAACAAGCCTTTTACTGACCCGCAAGCTATCGCTTCAGTGGGAGGAAACCGGTGGTTGGCACGACATTGGGCCCTGGGAAGCTTGTCTATGACCATATGCATCAGTGTTACAGACGTGCTCCAAACCTCCATAACGCTTCAACACGCTGTCAGCTCACGGATATTGAGATTCATAGAGTATGGTCTCTAGTTCTGAGATGACGCCCAGATGCTCTCATAGGAATCTGTTTTATTATTGTTTCATTCAACTTTAGGCCTTATCAAAATGATGTTTTGTGGTAAAAAAATGTTTGTCGATCAATGACTTCCATTTGTGTTCAACCACAATGTTGCATGGGGTACAAAATAATTTACTACCACTACTAGGAAGCTGTTTAGCACGGTCCATGGCAGTGATTATTTTTGGCAAGTGTGACATAGTTAAAGTGCCCCTGGCATGAAATTTGCATTTTTTGAGTTTTTTGGTCATATTTGTTAGTTTCCCCAGCCTGCCTATGTCCCCTAAGGGGTTAAAATGACTGATTAGTGTTTCCTTTGTCCCCAGGTATGTCTGCCTACATAGTGACATTAGCACTCAGAAACGGGCTGTTTTGCAGTTCGGCATATGACCACACGTTTCGGCATATGACGTCACTGAGTTCCAGCCAATTACCCCCTTCTCTGAACTACACTCTCCAAGTCCCTCCCCCCGCGGCGCGTATTTCAACCTAAACAACGAGAGCTACGGTAAAAAGGCAAACAACAAACCGACCGCATGGAGTCCAGACCGCATCGACACTTTCCTCCCCACTTCCTCCCCACTGAAAAGCTTGTGGATGGACTTTATTTATGCAGGGAATGTACCCGACCGACTCCCGAAGCGCGTGGTCGTTTGTGGCAAACATTTCTCTGACCAATGTTTTATTAACTTGGGACAATTCAGCAGTGGATTCGCAGATCGTCTTAAACTTTTACCAGGATCTATAGACAAGTTTAAAGGCCTAAACCATGGGCGGCGCCATTCGTATACACTATGCATTTCATTTCCGCCGGAAGTGGTTTACCCAGTGTCTGCCGGTGTAAACACAGCGATTTTGATGATAGCTTGCGAACATGATTTAAATATAACTGTCTGGTGTAAACACAGCAATGTCGAAGCTAGCTTGGGAACACGGTTCAGCTACTTTGACTGGAGATGGCTTTATTCTCCCCCACCCGAATTCAGTGCAAAACTGGTAGGATAACATGACGACGTGGCCCAGCATAACGTACAGCAAGATTTGCTCCTACTTCGTGCAGTCAATTTTAAAACTGTAATAAAACTGCCTATGCTGTTGGAGTGAAAATAAAGTTTGATGTCATTATTTCATTATTGCACTGAACTACGATCATGAATGATAGGCCTTATGTTCCTTAGAGTGCCACAAGTAAGGGATAATGCCCGACGAGGTGTCCATTAACAGAAATTAATGGACGACGCGGAGGTGTGAACCGTGGAGGACGGTTGCTTCTGCGAAGTCCATTAATTTCTGTTAATGGACACCTCGAAGGGCATTATCCCGCTTATAGCATGGTCACTTACGAAAGAAAGAAATATCCAATTTATTAATAAAACTTTAATGTGCTTTAGAGTTAAATTCGTGAGGGTTTTTACTTTTATAAGTCGAGCGAATTTAATATCTCCCGTGTACAGGCGTTGCCAAGCAACGTGGCCACAGCGACCCGACCGCAGCAGTTGATCAGTGATGGGAAGTGAGATGATGGCTTTACCTTACCTTACGTGATATAAAGTATCATTTCAGAAGGCCAGTGCACTACTTACCGCTTGTGTGTGTCCAGAGGATGATATGAAACTTCGTTTCAAAGAGTCAAAACTCACAGATAGTTTCCTAAATCGTGTTTATTACAGCAAATATTGTCAACCATTCACTCGCGTGTTGAAAGAAAAGCAAGCAAGTAGCCTATATGCAAGACAGAAAGCCAGGCAATGCCAGACGTAACTTAATTAACACACTATTTAAAATTAAATGCTCCATTTCTACATTTGCTCTCACAACGATGCCCCGTCACCGACATGATCTGGTGAGTTTCCGGCCCGGCGTGACAGAGAGACGACCGACAGCTGTGCTCCGGAGGCTGTGGTTGGTGTAAACCCGCGACAGAATCCCAGTCTTCATAGTTGTCAAACTCACCAAATAAGTTAAAAGAGATGATAAAATCACTCATGTTTTGTCTGTCTTGCTGTTGCGATGAGTCAACTGTGAAATAACGTTGAGTCTCCGTTGCCATGGTTACCATCTAGCGTTTTCGCCAGCACAATAATTTAGAACTGACATCAGGCAATTTGACGGGACGCCTTTCCTAGGTGTACATTTGTGGTCGTAACACTCTATCTAACCACTCGTTCAGGTGCTTTCTCGAGTGTTTGCAACCAACTACTGCACATGTTGTTCCCGAACCACTTTTCTTTATGTTGTAATTGTTAACTCCTCTACATAACCGCGATATCAGTGCTTTGTCAGCACTACGGAGCTAGCTAGCAAAACAAACTCAGCCCGCCAGAATGGAAGTGGATTGCATATACGGGAGGAGTTCAGGAAGTAAAGCGGGAAACGGCTCGTAAACTTGTCTATACCAACTCTCCGTGAACCAGCAAATACCCCTATACAAGAAAGTATATTTCTGCAATAATGTCCTTCAGCTGTTATATACCAGTGTTTCCCACACATATGTGCGGTGCGCCACAGATTAAACTCTGACTGCCACAGATTCAACACTGACCAAAAAAATAAAAATAAATTAACACGGACCGTCACATATTGCATTTCGTTTTTTCTTTTTTACGCTGTTTAAAAACACGCAGCGTATTCATTCCCTGCTCTCTCTTCGTCTCTCTGTCACTCACGTCTCTCTCGCACAAACATATACACACACACACCAACACACATACAGAGACAGACAGCCTCTTCCCTCCGTGCACAGCACGTCTGTCTGGATCACCTGTGGAAGACGTCCTCTACTTTCCTGCTTCCTTGGTGCCTCGCCGTCAGGATCAGATTCCGGATCAAATTGAAACGCCATTACATAGTTACAGTAGCCGATAACTGAGCCATTACTGTCGTGGTGAAGCTAGAGACGTAATGAGGACGGATGGATGTGTGGATGGATGATCAAATATTTTATTTGGCCTGTAATTTGTAAACAGTTTTTTGTTCAACACACAATGTAATTAGGCCTAAACCTAATTACATTTCATATGTAATTTTGGAATTTGGGCAATTTGTGGTGCGCAAATGCATGTCTGTCAATTTTTCATAAGATCCGGACGTTAGAGACGCAATTGACAATAGAGGCGCATTGCTTGGGCCCCGCCCACCAAAACTCGGTCGTTCTGTGCTAATGCTAAAAGAAGGGCCACCTAGTAGGGGCTGCAATTCTACAACAAAGCTGAATTACGGCAAACAATCATTTGATACAGTATAAAGGTACTTGTGACTAAAAAGGGCCCAAACGTCGCAGGGAATTTCATGCCAGGGGCATTTTAACTCTTGCTCCCTCCCACATAAGAAACAGAAGGTGTACCTGATATGTGAATGTGTCAGATGTAAGGCGATGACAAGGAGCATCGCGATTGGTCAAACGTGTTAAAGTTGTAATGACTGGATGAAATTGCAAGACGTGTAAAATTTGAGGACTGGCTAAAGGTGCCTTAAAAGTTGCGATCGCAACATCGTGAAATCCTGAAGGGACTGATAAACAAAGATGCTTGTTTTTAAGAAATACAGTAGGTACTTTTGCTGTTCTCCTACTCTTTGAATTATTGATCTCTCAGGGACAACAAGGATACAACAACTGCTTTGACATCCTGGTGAGACATGGCTTCATCTTTCTTTTCGGTTCAGTTTATTTCCTCCTCTTCTTTTCTGAGTTTCCAGTTTGTAAACCAGTGCATTATCGGCCCCTATGAGGCCGTGATCAAAAATGGGACTCTCACAGTAAAATGCAGAGGTCCAATGGACCCAAAAATAGAATGAAAATGGGCATGAGTGTCATCGAGGTCCAACTACCGCATATTTGCAGACGTGGAGTGGTACCCATCTTATCTGGAAAAACTGTTACCACTATCTCTGGAGCATGTTATATTTCAGAAAAGGTCACCTTTCCATTTCTACACTCCCTCAACCTTTGGTGTACTCTCAAGAAGCAAATTCTGAAATTGTGACATCTTTGTCAATACGTTAGGGGTGGTTGCTTTTGAAATCCAACTTAGAGTCCAACAAAATAATTTAAATATTTAGCCTCATCCAAACCTGGATCAAAATGTACCTAGTAAGCATTTTTAGTTGACAATATAGCCTCAATCATAAAAAGCATGTCTACAATGAGTAATTATTAAATCTAAAAAAGGAAAGTTTTTTCAAAGTCTTAGATTTATTATAAGTCTAAACATAGATTTATTTTAAGCTGAAGTGACAAACATAAAACAAAAAAGAAAGTGGGAGAAGCTCAGAAGTTCCCAGTTACCAACACAACAGCTGTACTAGATGACCTACACATCAACTTTCTCTCCGCAACTAATATATAGTCTCAGGCCAGGATTTCTCATGTGGACCAGTCATGATTTTTTGCTGTTGTGGAGGTATTTCTTTTTGAAAATGATACAAATTAACGGTTTTGTCTTCGAGGTATTATGTCAGTACTGCATCATCTACGTTCTAAGAGCAAGACAATCAAAGTGTAGTTCTGGCTAGAAATTACAATTTGTGCTGAACAACAGAGCTACGATATATTCCTTTGAGTAAAAGAAATGTAACTTTGTCTTAATGTGGAAATCAGGTATATTGCTCAGTGGGTAGATGAATGTTCACTTTAAATGTTCTTGTCCATTAATATTTGATTGGACAAAGCATGTGGGACTACAGCTTTAGAGGATGTTCCAAGAGGTTCTGAAACAAATGTTGCAGAGTACTGCATGCCACTGATTCAATGAGCAACAAACTGTTAACAGTTCAAATAAACACTTTATCAGTTTGGGTTTTCCAGCCATATTGAATTTAGTTGTGGGCTTCAGCGAGGAACATCAGATCTACCAAGTTAATTGTGTTCTAGCTAATATTTTCCAACTTGGAAGAATGCTTGGGTTATACAGCGTTTATGTCATTGTGTTAGCATTTAGCCTATTCAGCATAACCCTTCATATTATCTTTCTCTCAGGTGATGACTGCGGTGGAGCAGGACTACCGGCTGCCCCCGCCCATGGACTGTCCCATGGTTCTACATCAGTTGATGCTGGAGTGCTGGATGAAGGAAAGAAACCTGAGACCCAAGTTCTCACGCATCGTCAGCACCCTGGATAAGCTGCTTCGCAACGCCGCGAGCCTCAAGGTGGTGACCAGCAGCTACTCAGGGTGAGTCAGACATGTAAGTTTGATTGGACCAGAGCTGCTCAGATCAACACCAAACAGCATCGGTGTTCAGAACAACCACAGTTGTTGGGGTGAGGTCTGGGATGAAGTAAGTTATATTAATAATGCTACTATAGATAGATAGATAGATAGATAGATAGATAGATAGATAGATAGATAGATAGATAGATAGATAGATAGATAGATAGATAGATAGATAGATAGATAGATAGATAGATAGATAGATAGATAGATAGATAGATAGATAGATAGATAGATAGATAGATAGATAGATAGATAGATAGATAGATAGATAGATAGATAGATAGATAGATAGATAGATAGATAGATAGATAGATAGATAGATAGATAGATAGATAGATAGATAGATAGATAGATAGATAGATAGATAGATAGATAGATAGATAGATAGATAGATAGATAGATAGATAGATAGATAGATAGATAGATAGATAGATAGATAGATAGATAGATAGATAGATAGATAGGGCACTTCTGGTTAAGATGTATAAAAGTTATAAAAGTTACACTGTCTGGCCCAAAAAAAGTTGCCACCTGGATTTCCCTAAGCAAAAAGGTACGAGCCTCCTATTGGATAATTACTGCATGGGCGATTATCTTTCAGCTGGCAACAAGTTATTAAAACCCAACTGGTGCAATGAGTTGTTTCTCATTTCATAAACAACCATGTCAAAAGTCGCATCTCGTGGTCGTGGAAAAGATGTTGGTGTGCTTGAGAAGGGTCAAATCTTTGGCATGCATCAAGCAGAGAAAACATCTAAGGAGATTGCAGAAACCACTAAAATTGGGTTAAGAACTGTCCAACGCATTGTTAAAAAGTGGAAGGATTGTGGGGACCCATTGTGTTCGAGGAAGAAATGTGGCCGGAAAAAAATCCTGAATGACGTTTGGTGAAATCAAATAGAAGAAAAACAGTAGTAGAACTCGGGGCTATGTTTAATAGTGAAAGTAAGAGTATTTCCACACGCACGATGCAAAGGGAGCTCAAGGGATTGGGACTGAACAGCTGTGTAGCTGTATGAAAACCACTAATCAGTGAGGCAAACCGGAAAAAAAGGCTTCAATTTGCTAGGGAGCATAAAGATTGGATACTGCAGCAATGGAATAAGGTCATGTGGTCTGATGAGTCCAGATTTACCCTCTTCCAGAGTGATGGGTAAGAAGAGAGGCAGATGAAGTGATGCACCCATCATGCCTAGTGCCTACTGTACAAGCCTGTGGGGGCAGTACCATGATGTGGGGTTGCTGCAGTTGGTCAGGTTCAGCAACAGTATGTGCTCCAAGCATGAGGTCAGCTGACTACCTGAATATACCGAATGATCTGGTTATTCAATCAATGGTATTTTTATTCCCTGATGGCACAGGCATATTCCAAGATGACAGTGCCAGGATTCATTGGGCTGAAACTGTGAAAGAGTGGTTCTAGGAGCATGAGACATACTTTTCACACATGGATTGGCCACCACAGAGTCCAGACCTTAACTCCATTGAGAATCTTTGGGATGTGCTGGAGAAGGCTTTGCGCAGCGGTCAGACTCCCATCATCGATGCAAGATCTTGGGGAAAAATGAATCCAACACTGGATAGAAATAGATCTTGTGACATTGCAGAAGCTTATCGAAACAATGCCACAGAGAAACAAAACTAAGGCGGTGCAACGAAATATTAAAGTGTGTGATCTTTTTTTTTTGGATGGCGACTTTTTTTTGGCCAGGCAGTGTATTTTGTTATTGCTGTAGTTTAATTTGTAAAATTCAACCTTTAATTTCAGTGCATGACTGTGGAAGAACCTTCAATGTCAATAAATAATTGCACAATTCTTTAGTGGTACAATTATTGGTACTCTTCATGCTCAGTTTGAAATAAATCTAGAGTATATAGAAACTTCTAATTAGTTATCCACGCTTCTCTGTTTTCCTGAGCTATAAATATTGACATGAACCATTTTAGCTACTGGCTGGCTACCAGGCTGGATGAAGACCCATATTTATGTTCCCGCCATGCACAGCAAGCAGTGTTTAATGGGAGGTAGTAAAAATATCCAAAGCTCACTGTTAGAGACTGGCTTCAAATATCATCTTGGGGAGCTATTAAATACTATCTACAAACATCAATTACCAGTTGCTTGGGAGCAATGCAAGAAAACATTTTTTCTGTCTTTTTGTTCTACCATCACAAACGTAAAGACTGAGCTTGCTAAACTTTAGTGATTTAACTCGGAGCATGTGCTTTGATCAGACAAGACTTAGCTCGAATTTTATGACAAAAAGAACCTCATGTCCACTGTTAAATATGGTGAAAGATCTGTAATGCTGTGGGATCCTGGGATCCTTGTTAGAATGCATAGCATATATTTTAAATAAATATATATTCAATATTGCAATTGAATATTGCAATGATGATACAGTACTCATTGTGATTAACCCACACTTTTCTCTGTTTGTTTTTTTTTCCCCCGATCATCATGATGTCCAAACTACTCTGCTTCAGCTTTACTCAAATCTATATCAGTCCTGGTCAGAAAAACTCCAACCAATTGTCTATATGTATTATTGACACACAGAGTTTCAATACTGTGATGTGAAAAAGTGTTTGCCCCCTTCCTGATCTTATTTTTTATTTTTTGCGTTTCTCACACTTAAATGTTTCAGATCATCAAACAAATGTAGATAATAGTCAAAGACAACACAAATAAACAAAGAATTTTAACTTAAAGGTTTTTATCGGGGGGATCCAAACCTACATGCCCCTGTGTGACAAAGTAATTGCCCCCTGTTAAAGCATAGCAGTGGTTCATCACACCTTAGTTCAATTTCTCTTGCCACAGCCAGGTCTGATTACTGCCACACCTGTTCTCAATCAAGAAATCACTTAAATCAGAGCTGCCTGACAAAAGGCGACTGGAAAAGGTTCTAAAGCCATTTCTAAAGCTTTGGTACTCCAGTGAGCCACAGTGAGAGCCGTTAATTACAAATGGTAAAAACATGGATAAGTGGTGATCCTTCCCAGGAGTGGCAGGCCGACTACTCATCCAAGAGGTCAAACAACTTCAGGCCTCATTTGCCCCAGTTAAGGTCAGAGGTCATGATTCTACCATAAGAAAGAAACTGGGCAAAAATGGCCTGCATAGCAGAGTTCCAAGATGAAAACCACTGCTGAGCCAAAATAACATTAAGGCTGTTCTCAATTCAGCCACAAAACATCTTCATGATTCCCAAGACTTCTGGGAAAATTCTCTGTGAACTGATGAGTTTGTCTCGTCATCTGGAGTAAAAGTATCACAGTGTTTCAGAAAAGCAACATCATAGCTACAGTAAAACATGGTGGTGGTAGTATGATGGTCTGGGCCTGTTTTGCTGCTAAGATAAATGGAACTATGAATTCTACTGTCTATCAAAACACTTTGAAGGAGAACATCCGGCCATCTGTTGGTGACCTCAGGCTGAAACCAACTTCGGTTTTGCAGCAGGACAATGATCCAAAACACATGGGCAAGTTCTAATCTGTTGGCTGAACTACAACAAGTCTATAAGAAGAGTGGGTCAAGATTCCCCCACAGCTGGAAAGGTCTCACTGCCAGTTATCACAGATGCTTGGTCACAGTTGTGTTGTCTTTGACTATTATTTAAATTTGGTTGATGATATGAAAAACCTTAGTCGGACAAACATTGGGGGAAAAAAAAGAAATCAGGAAGGGGGCAACACTGTATCACAACCACTGTAAATGATACTTGAGATATTACATCCAAATAAATATTGCAACCATCAAGCCGATTGCGAGTGCAGAATGTAACTGTGATGAATATTGTGCAGCTCTAGTCAAATCTAAAGCAAAGTAGTCTTCCAGACACATTAGCAATCTTCTCTCATTGTCATCCAAGTTCCCATGAATCTGCTCCAGAGAACAATCTCTCTCTCTCTTTCCGGATGGTCCAACCTTGTCAAATGTTAAAGGGCAAGACTTATTGCTAAAACAGTGTTACAAAATATTTAAAGCAGGGGTACCAATAAGAGTGCTTTAGGTTTTAAAGCTTTTTCCACTGTATAAGTGTGATCAAACAAAGTTTGGATGAGATTATGCTACTGCAACAAAAGTGATTGAATTTTATTGTTCTGACACATCTGTACCAACACATTTGTCTAAGCTGTATGATGGTGTTTGTAGAGGTGTTTTCAGGTATTGACTTTTGGCGAAGCACTTGTTTTGAAATGCTTTTTAAAACCTAACTTTTTCTCAAATGGATGTTCATCTGGAGGTTATTTCGGCGTCTTCTGTAATCGTCTGTCTGTTCTGATGGTTGTCACTTTACAATAAATGGCGCTGTGTTGTAGTTGGAGGCAACTTTGCTACTGTTGGCAAAGTTTTGCAAAAAAAAATAAAAAAATGTTATCACTGTGCTCTTCTTTTTTTCCCCATCAGCACACAAAATAGTCTGGAGGTTATTCCGTGATTGGAGCAGAACATAAAACAGTGATGCATTTTTCTTCTCCTTGTGTGAAATTGTCTTCCGTATTGTATATGACCGCCGCTCAGTGCAAGACAAAGATTGCTGCAGAGACGGGCAGCGCTGCGCCTCTGGGTTGCTAGAATAAGATGTCACAGTAAAGAAAATTATGTCTGGCCTGAAGAGAAGCACAACAAGGTGCGTGCTTGTTGGCTTTGCTTTGTTTTCTACCCCGTGTTGACTCGATGTAATACGTCTTTGCGCTGAAGTCCTTCTTGCTGCCAGACAGATGTCTGCCTCTATGTCTCTGACACTTCTTGGTGGAAGTGAAGATGTCGACTCGTTTCGTAGGTTGAGGCGCTCACCCCGAGGAGTTGTTTTTCAGCTTTCTTTCTGAGTTTGCCGACTCGGAATGTTACGGCTTGCTGACGTGTTTGTTCTGGATTTTGTTCGTCTAGAATTCAGTCAACAACATTAGTAGGAGTTCAGATGCCGGATCGGCAGTGATGTATAATGAATCAAACGCGGATCTTCGGCACAGTGTCTCTGCCGCCGGCTGAGCTGACAGACACATAAGGCGGAATTCACACATTCGGTTTCCAGGTGGGGTACCAGCTCCTTGGCTCACAGTTTCACTCTAACACGGAGTGCCCGAGGGCATTTCCTGTGCCAGGATTTGGGCTCAGTGAAGCTAATTGTGTGTGGAAATGTAATGGCTGACCTCTCTTTAATTCCCCTTCCACTCGGCTGGATGCTGGAATGTAGGTGATAGGACAGAAAGCGGCACAGGGTGCTGATGTGGAAAAGCAGGAGGTGATGAAGTGTGAGTAATAAGGGAGATTGAGGAGAAGCTAAAAGAGAGGAATGTGTTTAATTAGGTTGCTAATGAGCTTTTTAATGCATCAGGGGAGGGCGCACCCAGTGCCGCGATGGGGGCACACGGGAGAAGGGACGCGTGCTCCTCATGTTTGTGTTGTGTTGGTTGTGCATCTGCATGTTTCGCTGTCGCTGTGTGCCGATGACATGCCAATGATTAATTTATGGCCTCATCTGTATGCAGTGGCAGCAAGTGATGGATGGCGAAGGAGAGCGAGGAGAAGGAGAGGGAGAGGAGAAGAATCGTGTTGTCAGAGCGTGATTTAGAGAGCGTCTGCCGTGTCTGTGTCCGGACGCTCGCTTGCTGCTCACTCGCCATTGGCTGCTCGATGATGCTGGGCCAGATAAGGGATGGAGAGAGGGGATATGAGATGCGGCGCTATCTGCTGAGTATCTCCAAGCCACATGGGCCTTAAAAACAAGGACACTGGCCAAGGAACAAAGGACACTCAGACGGCGCCATCCCAAGATAGCCGGGAAGCATGTCGGAACTTTTATTAAAACTGGAAATGTGATGAATAGATTTGGCCTGGCTCTGGAGTTGTTTACAGCAGACGAGGCTTCAGATCAGCACGTTTAAAGTTTATTCCCATGACGTTGTATTTCTTATTATTTGCGATCATAAGAGCTAAGAGCGAGGACTCTGCAGAACTGAGCGGCTCTGACACCGAGATGGATTAGACCTTTATTCACTTTCAACAGAAAGCACTTAAGAAGGCTGACTCTGACTGGCAGCTTTAGTGTGTAGTAGCTATGAGGCCGACGCTGACCTGTGTGCCGTTGTCTTGGCAGGGATCTGCTGCGGCTGGGAGGAACGCTGCCGGGACACAACAGGAAGAGCCCCGAAGACAGTCAGGAAATCATCCGGCAACAGATGAGCCAGACTCTTCCCATCAGAGTGTGAACTTGCTGCAATGCATACAGAAGGAGGACAAAGAAAAACTACCTAGGAACTCTGAAGAGGAGAATCCGATGTACAAAGTAAAAAAAGAGAGAGAGAGGTGGAATCAAAGATGAAGGCAACGAAAGTGGACCCCTTCGGTGACTTCCTTCCCACTGGAGACTCAATGTCTGTATAAAGTGAACTTCCCATTGCAGTGTGTGTGTTCATTACTCGACACTTGTGGATTTGTGACTGTTGACATGAAGCCAAACTTCTTATTGGACCCTCTCAGGTTGTGTTTGCATGCCTGCATGTGTTTTCTTTTCTTTTGATTTGGTTCTTTCCGACGGTTGGGAATCAGTATCTCCCTCTCCTCACTGTCGTTCCAAGGAAGGCGATACAAATCCCCCTCTAGACGACGCAACATTGCCAAGATGAAGCAAACCCAACCTTCAACACAGCTTGACCTCTGTATACCTTCAATGTACTCAATTTTTTTCTTCTTTTTTTGTAGTTTGTTTAATCCCAACCAAATATGTTCTTTAAGCTATTTTGGCGATGAGAAATAAGAAACTTTTCATCCTCTTCCTCCTAAATACTGTCTTCCACTTAAACATACTGGGAGATCTGTATTTTACGAACCTGTACAAAGCATCCGAGTCTTCGCCACCCCCCGTCTCTTCCCGCCGGAGGGGAGACGTAGCTGACACTGTGCGGGACACGTCATGTGCATGCCAAAGCGGAAACTCCGTCATGAGAAGAATACCTACCTGGTTCCACGTTCGACGTTGCTTTGGTGGCATCTTGTTGTATCGGGCTTTAACGTCCGTGTTTTCTTAACATTCTTTGACTCATAAATGCATTGTTTTGAATGCTAAGTTATTACCTGATACTGCAATTTAGTATTTTTTTTCTTTCTTTCTTGGGCTTAACTTTTTTATTGCAATGCTTGTTTTGTTTTTGTTTTTTCTCCCCACATACTAAAAAAAGCAGACAGACGTGAATGAGTGATTTAAGGAGAAGTTCAACTCAGACGGGTTAATTATCTTTAAAATCACTGAGCAGACTGTGTCAGGATCTATGTCAGGCCTCTTCCTGCCCCAACCAGAGCTTTAGATTTTACTCAGAAAATCGCAGATTAGTGGGAACTTAAAACTGACTCAGAAGTAGAGAAAAAAAGCAGAACAAATCAGCCATTGTTTCATTTCTTCCTAATCAGTGTTTTCCTCAGAACGCCAGCTGTCAGTGCAGTTTCTATTTAAACTAACTGCCTGTATATAACACCATGTATGTATTAGACCAACCACTGAGCAGTTACAGCTATTAGACCTGACGTTGGCCCTTTATGTGGCCCTGTTTGTTAGTTTGTTGCCATGGTGCAAACAAATTAGGGAATTTGAAGGTCATTACTAGGGATGTCTCAAAACCGGTCCAAGTCTCTTCAGAAAAGGCCTTAGACAAACGAGTCCCAGTCTGATTCCTTTTTAGAATCATTGCCATGTATAATTTGTGAAAAACAACAACAAAAACTGTTTCATTAGTTGGCGTGTTTCCACTATCGGAACTTCCAGGTAATTTTACCGAATCTTACTTTGACGTGGTAAATCTGCTGGGCAGCTCCTCTCAGCCGCCCTGTCTCCATACAAAATGTACCCTTTAAGGAATTTGCTAAGACGTCAGCATATCACGACCATTTCTGTAATGAGTAGCGTCACTTATCAGTGCCCAAACGGTGCCCACCGTAGCAGAGAATAAGAAATCGACAATGTGAAGAAGGGACGGTAGCCATGTTTCTTGTTGCTGCTTCGCCAGCAACTTTTCCAATTTTACAAACCAGTTGTTTGACAACATCTGCTGATATTATATATCATTTCCCTCAGCGTGAGTTAAACCACAGTTCCTGCCTGGCGACTCTACCGGGCCATTTCCGAGTAAATATCCCAAGGCAGGTACTCTGTTGTTTCTTGAAATGGCCCCAAACACGCCCTTGTCAAGCCAGCCCGGTGAAGTGGAGTGCATACCAAGAAGGTCCGGTAAAGTTACCCTGAAGTTCCGACAGTGGGTACGTGCCTAATATACAGCAGCCTATATAGGTACATAAGTTTTGAGGTTTTCTCACTGAGCTCACACGATAGTGATGTTCCAGAGACTGCATTCTCTCCTACCTGTTTTTCCTTACAGGGATGTATACTGTAGTGGACTCCAGCCTATTCGGATATTCACCTAATCGGTGATTTATCTTTTAAACGTAGCTCCAAATTATTTGCGGAAACGCCGTGTATTCAATAACTTTTTTCACAGAGTATATCTGAAATACTAGAAAGAAAATGGAGCCTGGGAAGCTGAAATACCTATACTACAATGCTAGTTGACGTGCTTTTGGCTGGCGTTTGCAAAGCAGCCAATCCAGGAGCACCATTTATTTTCCTTGGCGCTGATTGGCCGTACCGCAAAGAGTTAAAATAATAATATAATTGGTGTTTGAACTATTAAAATGGGCAGTTAAAAGCGTTTTTGACAGGGTCTCAAGTATTTCCTGATTTTAGCTATTTGTGAGTGGCTGTAATCCCTCAACTCCACGAATACCATGGGTCAACTGTATATTATTGTTCCACAGTCTCTACAGGTCAATATCAATATTCTGCTGTATATTAAGGTTTTTAAAGTTCCGATTTTAAAACCACTAAAGTTTTCTGTCATATCGTTCTCGTGGTTTAAAGCCCTGAGATGCCAAAGAAATGCCTGAGTGGCCACAGTCCAACTGTTGCTGGGCACTGCTGGTAAGAGAGGCTACTGCGCTTTTCAATTGCCTACAGGAAAGATAATTTTAGGAAATATATGGGGTTCCAACAAAAACAAATAAATTGATGCCTTGGAAACTAATTACCTGAACAATTATAATAATAATAATGATATAAAAACATGTGATTACGCTATCTTAAAAAGTTCGCAATCTGAGTGGCGTGTCTTAAAAAGCTGGTTGCAGACTGGCTACCTGAGCAGATAGCCTGACTAATTTCCCAACTAATATCCCAGTGTTACTCTACTACGGCAAAGTATTTGAAAACTACTGCTAAACTAAGTGAATTAAGTAAACTAAGTGGAAAAACTCTGTTTTTGCATGAAGTCCACGTGTCACAATTAAAATAATAAATGTTATAGATAGCATTAATATAACTGGGATACGCAATGTGCTACATTGTTTCAGCAGAAGTAGCAGTTTCAAATTGTGTCATTGTACATTTTTGCTTTCGTTTTTTGAGTTCATACAGTAAAACTGTTATTTATGCTCACATTTATCACACTGGGAGAATCTCATATCGATCTGACTCCAGTTACATTCTGCTTTCAACAGTTTGGGAGTGGTAGCCTAACGTTAGCCTGTTTACTGAGTGGTTTAAAAAGAGGATTCGTAGTCGGATTTTTTTGCACTTGCGGATAAAACCTATGGAAGAAGTTGCTCTCCTGCTTCTGGGCACATCCGAGCTGGGCACATCCGAGCCATATGAACTAAACTAAATACGAGGCCTAGCTGCAGCAGTCAATATTGTCTCTCTTTCTCCCGTGAACATTATTAGTTGGGGTGAAAAATTTTTTTCGATTGTCAAGAGAAATGTAGATTTGTGTCACCATCAAAATAATCTATGATTTCTACAGAGAAAATATGTTTACAGTAAAACAACCGCACAGCTAGCTAGAGACGCCTACGATAGGAATCCAGGACACCGATAGCGACTATTTAAAAAAAAGAAGCCTTGATTAGGATTATGGGATCGCATCGGGACATCCTTAGTAATTCCATATCTGAAGCTATACAGAATCTCGCTGTGAGAGAAGAAAATGTGTCTGTTAGGGCAGACTTTTCCTGTGCAGTTAAAGGTGTGCTAGATTGTACAAAACAACATGTGTGAAAACTAGAACAAAAATAAGCATTTCTCTTTCAGTATTTTTACGATAATCATATGCAAATAAATTATTAAACACATCTCTAGTATTCTCTTTGATTCCTCGGCGGGGTTCACTGGGCCGAAGTTCCAGGTCTCTTCTGATGCAACCGCGGGATGAAAGGCGGGGGGGAATCACAAGTGTGTTTTACCTCCTCAGTCGGAATATCACAGCAGCTTTGAGTGAACTCATTAAGATTTAAGATTAATCAAAGCCCCGGACCGCGTTTGCCCGCCAATTAGCGAGACCACAGGACTGTTCTGGGGATTTTCAGTCTCTGTTGCTGCTGGAGAGGCTTCAAGGAGGCAAAGTTAATCTGGCTTTTCAGCAAGTGTCCGTGTTGTTTCGGCTTTAATCTGCCGACCAGGACACGGAGCGGTGCAGACTAGTGAAGCTGTCACCCGGCGTTTTTATGGACTGAGACGAAGCTTGTCCACCGAGAGGCTCCTGGAGGCATACGGTGCTGGTGGTGGGGGTCATCATCCAAAACCTCTGTCTTCCCTGTTCAAGCAACAGCTGGTTGCTCGGCTGCCGAGGGGAGGACCGTAGGAGGGGGGGTCGTGTTCCCGTTCTCTAATCATCTCACGGGACGACACAGCGACCGGGTCAACAGCTAGGCCCATGGCATTCATCATGTGTGTCAGATCTACCTGCTGCTGGAGAGCAGATAAATGCTTCGTGATGGCACAGCTGCTCTGTCTACAGAAGCAATCCTCAAAGCTCAGAATTAACGTGAGCGGGCCCGGCTTTTAATCACGTGTATCTTTCGTTCGCGCTGCTCACCATTTCCTATGAGACCCGACACAATGTCGGCAGTGAGAATTTGCATCCTGTGTGCCATTAAAATATCTGAAGCGTTTACAGCTGCTCACCAGAGACAAGATTCGCAGCCCTCTATCTCAAAGAGGCTTTATTTTTTTATTTTTTTACTGATGCATCTTTGAAGATGATGCAAAATGGCAGCAAACCTGAAGGAAAATATCTCACCACTGGGTTTGCAGGCCATTAGTGGGGAGAAATCAGCTGTGACGCGTTCTCACAGAGGTTTTAATGAGCAAGCTTTGGCAGGGGGGGGAGTGGAGAAGCATCCTGGCGTTGTTATTTCACTCGCTCATCATCGAGCAGTCCCGACGTCACCGCATTGACCCCGATGATTACCGGGAGATCAGCCGCAGCTCTGCCTTTTAAAACTGGACGCACTCCGTCGACGTGGCTTCCACGGGAGAGGAAATGCGCTCAAATCTGCAGGATTGGAGGTGATCTTTTCAGATTTAGCTGCATCAACTGGCACCCCCTTTTTGAATGCACCAGTCACTTCTCCTCCAGGCTCAAAGGGCTCATCTGCCATCCTGTCCAAAGCAAGTTTAATGCCTCCAATTACAGAGGGAGGGTGGGGTGAGAGGAGGCATATTTGAAGCGAGGAGGCTTGGCAGGAGAGTTTGCTACGCATCAGGGCCTTTTAACAGAGTAGTGATTTGCTGGTGCCGGTGCTGAGGCTGCTTGTGCAGGCTCATCAATGGAAAACTACCCTCTTTGCGGGGAAGGCAGGCAGCACTAAGCCTAAACTGTGAGGAGAGACACTAAAGTCTAAGGCTCTTGAACGACCTGCTACTTGCTCTGCGTTGGAAGGAATTTCTGCATCTTCACCGAGAGCACAAACGGAAATCAAAGTCCTTTCAGAAGTCTTTTTCCCCCTGTGTAATATAGTTTCTCTTTTAATTGAATATTCTGAAATATAAAGAACAGCAAAAAGCAGAGTCAAGGGTGTGAAGGAAGTAAATGATGGAGACCGAGTGCGCTAAACAGCTGCACTGATTATATCCGACAGTCAAGGAAAATCTGAAATGGTCCAACCCTCAGGTTGAGTTGCCTTTGACTGTATTTCTAGACATATTATCAAAAGGTTCACTTTATGTCAACTATAAGATGTGTTGGGGTGTAAATCTGAAAATCTGCGTCTATAATACGCAGCAGGAATAAAGATATTTACAATGACACTGAAGCTCAACCTTGACATCACTTTCAATAAGCTGCATAAAAAAACATTGCTGCATTTTTAATGAAACTAAGAGATGTGTTTACACTCTAACCATTTATGTAATGAGGAAAAATTATCAAGTGAAGAAGTTGGGGGTAAGCTTTATCGAGATCAAAACTGGAGACGAAACAAAATACTGTGTTTATGAGGATGCGATAAGATGTTCGTTACACTTTTTGGAAACTAAAAACTGTGGGTTTTTTTCCTCAAACAGAGAGCTAAATATAAACACTACCACTTCAGAGGCAGTAGACAAACATAACATAAACATTATTAGCAGGCTGCTAAAACAGCTAAGGGTAACATTGCTAATAACATTGCTGCTAATAGCGACTAATGCTTAGCCATTTCTAATTGATTCTCACAGTGCTTGCAAACATATTTTTATTTTTTATTCATTTTTTTTATCTTGTTATTTTTTAACTGGGTCTCCAAAATGCTTCCAAAGACGATTTCAAAGTGGTAGCGGCTTCTTTACTGCTTTTCTAACCGAGTCATGTTGACCAGGCCAGCCAGATGAGAACTTTAGCGGCGTAAAGGAGGTGTCCATCTTATATGTCAAAATGATTTACCGTAATGTACAAGAATGCGACAAGATTTTAGCAATATTTCAGTGAAGAAATAAGAATAACTTGTTGTTTGCTTTGTTAACTCTGAGTTCTTTATGTGGAATTCATGACAGAAGGATTAATAAAGATTTACAAAGTTTAAGTAAAAGCAGAGTTTCACCAAATTACATGCATGGAGCTTTCGCTGGCTTATCTCATTGGAGTCGCCTCCAAAAGGATGGGGTCTAATCTGACAGACCACACTATACAACAATGCACAGTAATTCTCATTGGCTAGTTGGGGAGGGGGTGTAGCGTCATTTATGAATCAGCCGCCCCTGGTTGGCTCACAGGTTCAGTTGAGAACCTCTTGGAGCAGATAATGCGCTCAGAAAGCCACATTTTTCTGCATGTAGACGACATCCCAGATAAATCGAGCTATTCCCAGCCTGGGCACTGCCCCTTCCGGAAGTGACGAGGCCTCGGAAGCAGGAATAACACAACAAGGGGGTAGCACCGTCAAGCAGTACAGTACTTACAACATGTACAGGCAGTTAGGTTCTATGGGATCCTGCTGATGATCTAATTATTTGATTGAGGTGTGTTGAAACAGAGACACGTCAACTCAGATGAAGGCTACCATTCTGGTTAAGGTATTCACTAAATTATCGCTACAGCTCGATTTAGATGTGCATGTACATGTACTGAGTGTCTTATCTATCTGTGCTCACAGATCCCCTACCCCCCCCTCTGCATTTCATAGCGCCGCTCCTATAGGAGCCATTTGTTCCTGCTTGAGCTGTGGCGCAACATCTAGAGGAATAGATACCTTCTTAATGAAGTTAACTATCAAAGGAAACTAAAGTAAACTATATGAGCTTACAGTGTATGACCCTTGCTCCTGATTCACATGGAGTGCGGAACTGATGCCTTGCGGCTTTCCGTACGGACTGCCATTCACACAGACTGTGTATGGAATGCGGAACGTCTCCAGGAAAGCACTGAGGTAAAGCAATGAATGTTTAACAATTGTTTGCAAAGCATTGACAAAATTTGACATAATACATTTAAAGACATACGTGTAAAAATAATGTGAACTATCATACATTGGGAACTGATATCCCTGTCATTGTTAATAAAAGAAAAAGGGAGGGGGAAAAAATGCAACACTGGTTTTATTTTTGAAATATGCACCTCGCTAGCCCACGTCTCACTTCCTGTCTGGCTCATGTAATTTCCTTAAATCCATGGAAATCCACATGGGGAGTCCGGAAAAAACACACTTCATGTGGAAACTTTCCAGAGCTCGGGATCTGCACCACAGCCAGTGAGAATACTCTGATTGGACTCAATGTTTTTCCGTCTTTGCGGAACGGAATCCGGACCGCATATGTTCCTCGCTCGGTTTGAATGAGGCGTTAAGCTCCAATAATCGACCTACTTGAATTTATTTTGTTAAACAACACAACTTTTAGGTGTTAGAATTATAAAAATATGGCAAAACTTGTATTAAAAGGAAAATGGATCAAAATTAGCCCTTTCCCAGTGTGATGAGGGTAGACCAGTTAGCTAAATTAAATTATAGACCGAACATTTCCAATAAATGTAAAGGTAAAACGAACAATCTGGTGACAAAACTAAGCTTTAAAGCACATGTCAACTTAGCTTCGTTAGAGGCTAACAGTTAGCCAGTGGTGACATAGCTGTTTTTGTCTTTCCTGCCATTATCTTTTCTTTTAAATTTGGCATCAAAAGTGCCTCAAAACTAATTTAAAGTGGCAGAGGCTTCTTCAATGCTTTTGTAACCAAAAATTGCCAACAATCTTTTAATGGTTGACTTTAGGGGTGCAATGATACATCCAGCTCAGACGTTGAGGCGATGCACAACATTGGAGTTGATGGGAACATGACAAGAAATATTTTAGGAAAAACCAATACTGCCTCTTCTTTTCACATAGAGTCAGAATCAGACCAAAATGTTCAGGTTTTAAACTTGACTAATTCTAAGGTTTACCTAAGGACAGAAAAGTTTAATGTTTACTAATTTGAGATTTTCTATATGTAAGGAGCTATTCAGGTCAGGTCAGGTTTGATTTGTTTAATAATTTAGATTTTGAATTTGAGTGATTTAATGCATTCTAGACTCAACCTTTGAAATAGTGTCATATATATTGTTGTTAAGGACCTATATATAGGACAGCAGTGTCATATTTAAGATAGCTTAATTGGGGGAAAAAAAGACAATCGGAGGAAACATGAACTGAAAATCAACAGGGAGCAATCAGAGAGGCACAAGACAGCCGGACCACTTGAACTAAACAGGCTGGGCAACAGAGAACCGACACAGTAACAGAAACACGCTGAACAGGCGAGAGCAGAACTGCTTACATCCAGAAATCTCCATCAACATGACAAAGAGGAAGATGTTACAACTAAACAGCATTTTCACCAGCTCTGTTCCTCACTACAAATTGTAAAATGTAGGGGAGGTCACAATGTTCCTCACATTTTCACTCAACTTTCTCTTCAGCTAATAAGAGCCAGAAAATGATTTTTCCAAAAAGAACAAACAGATTATTTCACATTAAATATGCGTCTGTATATATCTATCTGTATTTATGATCTAGATAACCCTTTAAATGATGAAGAATGATCTTGAGTGCCCTATTTTCTAATAAATATTAAACAGAAATATATTTTAAGTGGTGTTTTTTTTTCTTCTTCCTTTTAGGAAGGAGGGACTTATTTTCATATCAATCAAGCGGATGAGGGATGTTAAAACTAGTAACTGAAGGCAAAACAGATGTTCCGATTGACTGAACAAGCCCATTGATAACCCATACGTATAAACCATATCATCTTTTGGGTGTTAAGGCAACTTGAACCTACAACATTCTCATAATATCGAGTCTGATGTGGAGTAAATAGACATTTGTGACTATAATTATTTCATTTTTCGCCCTGCAGGCGACTGAACAATACTGTTAAACACCCGATCAGCTGGACAAACCACTAAAGGTTTTTCCTGTAAGGGGTTTACAGCTCTTTCAGGTAGAAAACACAACACTGAAACGTCCAACTCAGTTATTCATCAGATGCCAACTTCAACAGACCTCGCCTCCGAACGTTATTTCGCGGACCTGTATAGACAGGAAAATGTTAGTACTTACATCATTTTATTGAACATTTGCGAAAGGAAAACGTAAAAAGTGCAGAAATTTAAACTTTGTGATCACCTGACGTCACAATAAGTGGAATTTGCGACTAACCACCCCTCACCTGTCAAACCCCGCTTACCAATTCCTGTTCCATAACATTCTTATGTGTGACAAACCTGCAGCCTAGTAACAAAATGGGTGGGCGTTGTCGCTAACCGCTAATTTGCATAAACGTGACGGAGCCCTCTAAACAGCTCATTCTGAAAGGGACTGAAAACTTTAACTTGTTTAAAAGATGGATAATATGTGCCCGTTAAAACACACACATTCGAATTAGGGCTCATTATTTTAGTTCACACTTACTTCACCAGACAAAGTCAGATGCTGACAGCAGCAAGACGGACTTTAAGGAGAAATATCCTGCAGTTTTAATACAGCGAGATCTTGTTATACCCCTAACGCATAGTAATTAACCTGTACTGACCTGTAATAAATATAGAACTTCTCAGTCTGCCCCTTATTTAACACGGAAATCAAACATTCAGTAAAAGTCTTTCTTCTTTGAAACCTAACTAATAGATTACACCAAGCATTTCTCATAACCAGATTACTGTAATCTCGTTAATGATAATCCGTCACTCCCTCCCCCTGCTCTTTAACTATTACGTGGGAACATTTGTAGCGAAACAGCTGGCACTGCATGCAGCTATAATCTTTGCTGGAGCTTCACATCTAAAGAAAAATAAAGAAATGTGGAGCAGTGGAAAAGCAGCTTTTTTTTTTTTTTGCCATGAAATGATTTCTTCACATTTAATTAAGAGGGCTGCAATGCCGGAGTAACACTCTCTCTCTATCTTGCACACATTCCTCCATGCACACACTCCTGTGATGGTAAATAATGTTTTCCAATTTTGCCTTTACCTTTCAGCACCGCTGTCATAAAAAGCCTGGGGGACGAGTGATTAGCATAACAGTGCCTTTTTTGTGTGTATGTGTGCTTCAGGAGGCTTCTCCAGCTCTGTCAGCCTGTGGCTCGAGCTGTGAGTGGGATCCATTAAATAGCCTGTGCAGCCACTGCCATTGACTAACCGATGTCAGTGCCCTGTTGAGTCTGAAGGGCGGGAAACCGTGCTGCAGAAAATCTGCTAAAGCCGCCATCCCCTCCCCTCTCTGTCATCACCATCCCTGATTCACTGCTGCTGCTGCTGCTGCTGCTGAGCCCGAGCTGCTGATCTCAAGGCCACAGCCAAAACAGGAGAGGAGAATCAGCAGGAACAGAGCAGCGAATGAGGTCAGGAGAAAGAAGGGTGAGAGGGAGGAAAGTGGGAGGGTTGTATTGGTATGTGGCTGTCGTGCATTAGTATTTTTGAAAACATGCTTATTAGTGTTAGGCGGTAACGTAGAACGCTGGGAGAACGTATTTACTCCCTTACACACTACTGCTACTTTTGCTTTTTGGTGCCACATTTAAATGTTTTGGCTCATAAAAAAATCAAGACAAAGATAACCAGAATAACTAGAAAGAACAGTTTTCAAATGGTGAAAAAAGCGATCTAAACTTACCTGGCCCTATATGTGAAAATTTATTTGCCAAGTTCTTTTAAAATTAGGGATCTAGATACAGGTGAAACTCGAACAATTAGACTTTTGTGCAAAAGTTAATTTATTTCAGTAATTCAACTTCAAAGGTGAAACTAATGTATGATATAGACTCATTACATGCGAAGTGAGATATTTCAAGCCTTTATTTGATATCATTTTGATAATTATGGCTTACAGCTTATGAAAACCCCAAATTCAAAATATCAGAAAATTAGAATATTGTGAAAAGGTTCAATATTTTAGGCTCAAAGTGTCAAACTCTAATCATCTAATTAATCCAAATCACCTACCAAGGGTTCCTGAGCCTTTAAATGGTCTCTCAGTCTGGTTCAGTAGGAATCATAATCATGGGGAAGACTGCTGACCTGACAGTTGTGCAGAAAACCATCATTGACACCCTCCATAAGGAGGGAAAGCCTGAAAAGGTCATTGCAAAAGAAGTTGAATGTTCCCCAAGTATTGTATCAAAGCACATTAATAGAAAGTTATGTGGAAGGGAAAAGTGTGGAAGGAAAAGGTGCACAAGCAGCAGGGAAGAGTGCAGCCTGGAGAGGATTGTCAGGAAAAGGCCGTTAGAAGTGTTGGGGAGTTTCACAAGCAGTGGACTGAGGCTGGAGTTAGAGCATCAAGAGTCCCCACACACAGACGGATCCTGGACATGGGCTACAGATGTTGTATTCCTCTTGACAAGCCGCTCCTGAACAACAAACAACATCAGAAGCATCTTACCTTGGCTTAAGACAAAAAGAACTGCAAATTTAGCATCTCAATCGGAAACCAAGGTCCCAGAGTCTGGAGGAAGAATGGAGAGGAACACAATCCAAGATGCTTGAAGTCCAGTGTCTGTGTTGATTTGAGGAGCCATGTCATCTGCTGGTGTTGGTCCACTGTGCTTTATTAAGTCCAGAGTCAACGCAGCAGCCATCTACCAGGACATTGTGGAGCACTTCATGCTTCCTTCTGCAGACGAACTTTAGGAAGATGCCGAATTCATTTTCCAGCAGGACTTGGCTCCTACCCACACTGCCAAAAATACCAAAACCTCATTCAATGACGGTGAGATTACTGTGATTGATTGGCCACAAACTCATCTGACCTGAACTCCATAGAGAATCTATGAGGAATTGCCAAGAGAAAGATGAGAGACATGAGACCGAACAATGCAGAAGAGCTGAAGGCCACTATAGAAGCATCCTGGTCTTCCATAACACCTCAGCAGAGCCACAGGCTGATAGCATCCATGCCACGCTGCATTGAGGCGGTCATTGATGCAAAAAGGGCCCAAACCAAGTACTGAGTACATATGCATGATTATACTTTTCAGAGGTCCAAAACTTCTCCTTTATAATCCTTGTTTTATTGATTTCATGTAATATTCTAATTTTTATAGATTTACAACTTGGGGTTTTCATAAGCTGTAAGCCATAATCACCAAAATTATAACAAAGGCTTGACATATCTCGCTTTGCACGTAATGAGTATTTCTCATATTACAGTTGTTTCACCTTTTACATTGCATCACTGAAATAAATAAACTTTTGCACAACATTCTAATTTTTGGAGTTTCACCTGTACAACAATGTAACGACAAGGAACCGTCACATTTATATCTAACATGAACAGGAAAGAAACAGGGTTTCAGTTAAATTTATTTGGGTTTAGTTGTGTTTGTCTCTGTTTGCAGGTCCCAATTTTATCATGATTTCTGTAAAGGCAAATAAATCATTGTTTATTTTCAGTATTTATGTACATAATGGGTTAAACTACACGGTAAAAGCAAACAGTTTAAACAACCATGATTTAACAGTTAAATAATTCTTTTGCAAACACTTAACTCAGCCATTTGCTATCTCCATGCAGGTGTGCACAGACAAAATGTTCCCTGGGGGTTTTGTGCACACCTTTAGTAGTTCTGGGACTGCACCACATTAGGAAATGGATTAAGGGGAAGGGTGTTTGGCATTAGGTTTTCTGTTTAAATGCGTTGTAATTATTTGGTTTGATTAGAAAATGTTCTGTTTTGTTTGGTTTTTAATGTAAATATGTTTCTGCTTCCATTTCTGAGCGTAGCATTGTTTTAACCCTTGAATAGTTTCTCCCAATTTAGGTCCCATGTATATAAACGGTCTCCCATTGTTCTCTGTTGGTAGGGGGGGGGGGGTTTGGATCACGGTTGGAAAAAAATCAAATGAGAAGACGCTTCCACTGATGTCCTTCTGAGCTTGTTTACTGCTACTGTTTGGGTCCCTCCTCCATAACCGCTCAGCATCGGTGACAAGCATGTAACAAACAACTCCTACAAGAATGAAATAGCATGAGCTACAACAAAACGTAATTTCCCTCTGGGATCAATAAAGTATTCAATTTTTTTTAATTGAATTTGAAAATGGGGAACTGCAGGACTCAAAACGCAAGGAAGCAGACGGGTGAAAGCCAGAGGTTTACACATAAACAAAAAACAACTTACAACTAGTGTCCAGGGTTGAATCCAAATTAATAAGGCACAAAAGGAGGAGACAAGAAAAATAGGCTGGTGGCAAAACAGGAGGATCTGGCCAAGAGTTGTCTGACTGGGAGATATTTATGCAGGAGAGTTGAATCCTGAACAAGGAGCAGGTGGTTGATTAGAAACTGGGTGCAGCTGTGAGGGAGGGGAAGTAACTGAAGTTGAACTGAGGAGACGAGACAAATGGCTGATAGAACACAGGGGGAAGCAAGGGTACAGAAATGTAACAAACCAGAGACGGAACCCAGCGGGGGGGTTGATCAAGGTTCAAACCAAAAGGTTTGAAGAGAACCCAGAAGAAACAGGAAAACGAATAGAAAAGACGGGATTTCAAAATAAACTAGGACTGAATTGCATAAAGACATACAGAGCTGAACTAGAAATGCATATCAAGGAATCGACTGAATATGAAAAGCAAAGACTGACATTTAAATTAAAAAAAAGTAAAGCAAAACACAGAGGCAACGTTCATGACAGAGATCAGTCCATATTCACTGTCACTGTCACTTTACAGGAGGACGGTGAAGAGGAGCTTAAATCAAAATCTGATCTCCTCACTCTCGTGATAACTCTAGCTCCAGCAATTAAGAGTCAGCTCGAAGGCTTTTACAGAGTTTCTTTGTACGTCCTGATAATAAAGAATTACCCCAATCCACCATGTAGGAGTAAAAACGCGAGGACTGGGATTTCTGCGTCACTTTTAAAATCCACATTGACGTAAACAGTCAAAGGAAGGAGGCAAACGGATGAACTGGATGACATGAGTGGTCGAGTGAACAGTCTCACAGCCAGAGTCAAGGAATGAATAAAATACTGACAGTAGCTGTCTTTCGGTTTGTTGGGCTCCATGGTTCAGTGGCTACAGACAGGAGGAAAAGAGCCAACTCAGCAAAAGTGGAAGAGGATGGCAGCAAAACCTTGCTAAAGCCTTTTTCTTCTTTTTTTTGGGGGGGGGGGGGGGTGAACATCAAATATGAATCACATAATAAATAAGCCTCAGGTTCTCTAGAAAGCTATTAAAGAACAACTAAATAAGCGATTACAGAGAATTTCACTCGTCAAGGTGGCTACAGTGCATGTGCCCTGGCCAAGCAGGACAGAGGAAGTAACGCTCAGGGCTCAGTGATCAGAATCAGTGAATCAGCGCAGAGCTGGCACGCTAACCTGGCATCAGCCTGCAAGCAATAGACGAGCCAAGCCTTTATCTTGGCCTTTTTAGGTCACCACACATGATCCACCGCTGGCCTAAATCCACGCACAAAAATCGGACAAGTATTATCGGACCAGAGCTTGTTCTCTCAGAGTGACTCCAACACCAGAGGAGCAATATCAGCAGTCGTCCTGGTAACAGCAGCTTTGAAACGTGTTCATCACTCTCCCTTAGACTTTGTCATATGTTATCATATTACATCCTCAAACTTTAATGTATTTTATTGCCATTTTATTGCATTTGTAGACCTGTTTTTTTACAGATAAAAATCGGAAAAGTGCGGAATGCTTTTAGGGTTCACTCCCCTTAAAAGGGATTCTTGGATTGTTCTGTATTTAGCTCCATTTATCTTCAAATCAACTTTCACCAGTTTCAGTGTGCCTGCTAAAACAAAGTCCCCACAGCATGACGCTGCCACTACCAGTTACAACCACGTAGTGTTTTGCATTAAATCCTAACAAAGCAACTTCCTTCCCATGTTTGCAGTACCTTTATATTTACTTCTACGACTATACGGAGTTTATGACTAAAGCCTAGGTTATACTTCATCAGTGGGGGGTGTGGAGACATGTAGCGTCATAATCTCGTCGGAAGCTACAGAGAGCGCAAGCCTGTGATTGGGCAACATGTCACTTCCTTTAAATTCGTCTTTCGCACCATCGTTTACAACACCCTCCCACCCCCCTCCGCCTCATTTCATACAAAGAAATGTCAGAATTTTGCTGAATTGGTGCTTCTCTTTCAGTGTTTATCCTTAGTTTCCAAGTCAGTCTTCCATCTTTGGGTCCGTTCGTCTCTGCTTTCACTAGGAACCATGGGTCGTCAGCTCATACAAACCATTGTTTCCGGAATCCAATTAATAAAAGGGACTTAACAACAGTAGCTGACTGAGGCACGAATCTTAATTAAGATACTATTCAATGTGATTATTTTTTGATTTTATTTAGAAGAACCAATTAAAAGTGTTTCTAAGAGCAGATGTTGCTCCTCCTTCAGAACTTGTCCAGTTCTCTCTGACATGCTGGATATCAACCAAACCCTGACTCATGGTGAACCATTCCTGTTTCTCTCAGTCCTGAGAGTTGATCAGTTTGGCAGTTAAACAAGGTTTTAGATTTTCCGGTCTTTGAATCACATTTCTAGCTCTTTAGTCTTAGTGACACGGCGCTCCATCATGCTGGAAAATCCACAGATCATCACCCAGTGGTTCCTGGACTTTTGGATGAAGTTGCTGTTGGAGGAATTGGGTGGAATCCCACCACCTTGGATGAAAGACCACACTATACAGGGATTGCTTTAAGAGGCTTTAGTCTTTGCATTACAAAGAAATCACGGTAGCTTCCTTTTCAGAGCAAGCTAATTGTCACCCGTCTTCTGTTGAACTTCAGTCCATCCATCATGTTTTCATGAAGAGAAGATTCTTTTTTTAAATCCCTTCTTGTCACAGAGCAGTTTTTTGCTACATTTTGCGTGCAAATGCTGGAACCCATCTGCTGCCATTGTTGAGCAAGCTCTGCCCCCCACCCGTGTGCTGGAGATAACTAACAGACTTTTAGTTCGAAATTACGGGAAAAGTGAATGAATCTTCCACAGGTGTGCCTTAGACTGGCCACAATAAAAGGCCACACCGCATTGTGCAGTTTGATCACAGCACATTGCCACCGATGTCGCAACTTTTGAGGGAGCGTGCAGTTGGCATGCTGACAGCAGGAAGGTCTACCAGAGGTGTTGGCTGTAAAATGAATTTTCATTTCTCTACCATAAGCCGTCTCCAAAGGCGTTTCATAGAGTTTGGCAGTACATCCAACCGGCCTCACAACCTCAGACCACATGTAACCACACAAGCCCAGGACCTCCACATCCAGCATGTTCACCTCCATGATCGTCACCCGGACAGGTGCTGCAACAATTGGTTTGTAAAACCAAAACATTTGTGCACAAACTGTCAAAAGTTTCAGGGAAGCTCTGCATGCTGGTCGTCCACATCAGGGGCTAAACCTGACTGCAGTTCGTCATCTTAACCAACTTGAGTGGGCAAAGTTCACACTGGAGGGTGTCTGGCACGTTAGATTCACAGATGAATCCTGGTTTTCACTGTTCAGGGCAGATGTGACGCATGTGTGGCGTCCTGTGGGTGAGCGGTTTGCTGACGTCAACGTTGTGGATAGAGGGGCCCATGGTGGCGGTGGAGTTATGGTATGGGTAGGTGTATGTTATGGACAACGAACACAGGCGCATTTCATTGATGGCACAGAGATACCATGATGAGATCCTGAGGCCCATTGTGCCATTCATCCAAGACCATCACTTCATGTTGCAGCATGATAATGTACGGCCCCATGTTGCAAGGATCTGTACACAATTCCTAGAAGCTGAAATAATCCCAGTTCTTTTCATGGCCAGGATACTCGTCGGACATGTCACCCATTGAGCATCTTTGGGAGGCTCTGGATCAGCGTATATGACAGCGTGTTCCAGTTCCTGCCAATATTCCGCAACTTTGCACAGCCATTGTGGACCAAAATTCCACTGGCCACAATCAACAACTTGATTAACTCTAAGAACACGGTGGCCATACCAGATACTGACTGGTTTTCTGACACCCCCAGACTTCCCCAATAAAGCAAAACTGCACATTACAGAGTGGTTTTTTATTGTGGCCAGTCTAAGTTACACCTGTGCAATACTCATGCTGTCTAATCAGCACCTTAATATGCCACACCTGTAAGGTGGGATGGATTGACTTGGCAAAGGAGAAGTGCTCTCTAACACAGATTTAGACAGATTTGTGAACAATAATTGAGAGTAATGGGTCTTTAGTGTATACAGAAAATGTTTCAGACATTTTAGTTCAGCTCATGAAAAATGGGAGCAAAAACAAAAGTGTTGCGTTTATATTTTTGTCCAGTGTACAAATGCACACATTTTTTATATACCTAAATCATTCATTGGTTTCCTTCCACTTCACAGAAATGCCCTTCTTTGGGACAAATACCTAAACTCCCCTAAAGATTTGCTATGAGATGAAGGTAAATAAAAAATATATCTTGAAACTTCGGATCTTTCTAATCAGTCTCATAAACACTTCAAGAATTTTTCAGTGTCTTCTTTGTTTGGATGACACATATGTATTTGCTAAGGCATTAACTGAGCTTTAGAGGCTTTGGTAGTTTAATGCAACAGAGCCAGGCTGTTTTTAGTTTCCTTGCAATGACAGGATACTTAGTTGCCACCTCGATTTTCCCAAAACGCCCTTCTAATAATGGTTCGCCTCTGACAAGGTGAAGCTGGGAAATTTCACAGCTGCGTTGTGTGTGTTTGACAAGGAGGCCATGACGGCACTGCCAAGCTGCCAGGAGGTGAAACATCAGAGAGAACACTGTCCTTTGTACACTGTAAAATGAATGGAAATGTAGTGTGATGCGGCTTGTGAAAGACCACATCTTACTGCCAGGGTGGGTTTCAAAGCTCCAAAGCAGCGAGCTCTGTGTGAAAAGCGAGGCCAACAGAGATCATTAGCATGCATGATAATGCCGCGGAAAGAAAGAGCAGATTATGCGTTTGTATGTTTGCTGATGAGATAGAGGGGTTTAGGTCCCTCAACCCGGTTTGAATCGCAAATCCCCACCAAGGGAGGGGAAAGGGCACGGTTGGAGAGAGGCAGGAAGAGAAAGACTCTGGCTTTTCAGTAAACCTTGTGGGGGTGTGCTGTGGTTTTAAAGCAGATGTCCCAAATTGGTGAAGAAAAGAAAAGAAAAGACCAAAGGGATTGGTGGATCCTGCCGTAACTCCTAAGTAAAATATCCGCAGAGCATCGGCGCACATCGCACCACCGAGCTGCCAGTCAAAGTTTAGAGAGGTTGCTTTCTCCGGCCCTTTTGTTATGGCCTGTGGGATGTGTTGGCAACAAGGCCGTGACTGAGAAGGCCGACCGGCTCCGCTTTGGGGATCCTCCCCTACATGTTCCCTGAGAAGACAAGTAGAGACATGGAACAAAAGCTCTTCCTCGCCGTCCGAGCCAAGATCTGTCTCGTCCTTTTTACTGGGGTCTACAGAAGCTGATAGCGACAGTGATACGTGTCACCACTGCTTTGTAATTAAATGTGAAATGGCTGTTTGACAGAAATTCAGCATGATTTTCTTTTGTCTGTGTTTCACTGACTCTCACACACACATACACATACACTCTCACAAAGGCTGATTCTTATCGCCTGAAACTACCTGTATATTCAAAATAAATGGCCTGCCAAGCATTTGATGGCTTGGCTAGAAATCCCAAATGCTTATACTGCCTTGGCTGCTTTCAAGTAATCATCCCCATGGTAACACCTGACACTAGCTATTCATCATGCAGCCCATATAAACTCCCGCACACTCACAGCGAGGCGACTTCTTGCATCCACGGCTGACAAGTAGCCACACAAAGCATGTCAAAGCATGATGAAGCATTCAAAAGCAAATCTTATTAAAAGCTTTGCTGCATGTCTGCTGTTTGTGTCCAGGTACATCATGCCCCTCAATATTAACTGCCAGTCATTATGGTTAATGAGACAGGTAGAAGGGAATTTGTTAAAATGGATCTGGCGCTAATGCGTTGCTGTGATTTAGATCAGTCAGTCGAGTGCGCTTGCCTCGTCTGTTCGGGAAAAAGAGGCTCAGATGGCAGACAACTGGATTCTTCCTTGGCTTTAAAAGCAATTACAGTGCTGTGAAAAAGTGTCGTCCCCTCTTACAGATTTTCTCAGTTTTTTTTATCAATACCACCATCAAGTAAATGCAAAAAACTTTTAACATTATGATTTATTATTAAGGGGAAAAACGTTTCTATCACCAACCTGACCGTATGTGAAAATCATGAACTGTAAATGTATACTAAAGCTGAGTTTAACTTTGCTACCCACACCAAGGTCTGATTATTGCCTGACTTGTAGAGTCAAGAAATCACTTAAATAGAACTGACAGCGTGGAGTAAGCTAATAGATCTCAAAAAGACACATAATGCCCCAAATTCAACAAACCGTTGACATCTATCAGTCTGGAAAGAGTTACAGACATTTCTTAGATCTTGGAACTCCAGTGAACCACAGTAAGAACCATGGAACAGTGGTGAACCTTCCCAGGAGTAGACGGCCTACCAAAATTACTCCAGGAACTCATTGATGAATCATTCAGGAGGTCCACACACACGGAGATAAAGAAAATCGTAAATACGACAGTTTTGATCCTACAATGTGTGGTGTACGGCCAAGTGACAGTGACGAGACACCACACACGAACCGATTTTACTCAAACATTCCCAGCTCAGCAGAGGAAATGTCACAAGATAAAAGTGACTTCGGAGTAAAAAACCATGTCGGAGCAGGAGAAGGCATTGGCGATAGTTTGTGGACTTCTTGTAACGGAGAATAAAACCACACATAAGAAAACGCGTCGGATAAAGGTGTGGAGACAGTGGAAGCAGGGGTTCTACTCACTACACAAAGATATGAAGCTGAGTTATCGTTTTCTTCCACTCGGAAACGTCGTTACACACTTTGCTCTGACTGATCTGTTTCTTTGCGTTCGTGGACTGCGGTCAAGTTAGCTGACACTTGGAAATAATGATAAAAGACGATTCCAAGGCCTATCGCTCCCTGTCATCATGCTTTCTGATTGGCTATACCTCACACTGAACAGGCTGCATGCTCGTTTGTCCTTGCATCACACCACACATGCTGCGATATCAGGCCAAGGCAAGCCAACATGTTTAATATCCCCGATTTGTGATTGGAGCAGTCCAGCCGTCTGTCCCCCAACAGACCAGAGCGCTCTGAACACACGGCAGGAATATCTCTTAGGATTATCTTACCCCTGTATACGCTTAAGCGGCGTGTAACGTCTGCGAAGCAACACTCAGCTGATAGCCACCATTAAAGTCAACGGCAACGTTTTCACCGGGCTCGAACCAGGGTGAATCAGATGCGTCTCAGAAGCGGCCCTCTCCTAGATTATCGTGGCAGATCTAGTTTTTACACTTGATTCTTCTAAAACACGTTAAGCTCCGCAGTTTAGATCAGGCCAGACAGGAAATCAGGCACGGAAGCAATGTAAAACAGCTGGAAATTTCTAATTAAAAGACGTGCAGATTTCCGTTTGCTAAACTACGAAAAGAAAAAAAAACGTCATCACACCAGTGATCATTTTAACAAAGGATAACATGAAAAAGGAGAAGACATGGACAGAAATATCTCCAGTTTGGGGAGTGGATGGTAAATTTATGATATTAACATAGAATTACATTTTTCCCCTGCATACTACCCTTTCAGTTATGCAATTGCAAATCTCCTATGATTGTGATCTCCCGGGACCAGCTGGGTGGAACGCTTTAGAGTATGATATGCGTTAAAATGCACCCGGTGGGAAGGAACAATGCTGAATTTGTGAGTAAAACGCACCCATTACGTTAAGCGCCACTTATGTGTCTGATGGAAAGCAGGGGTTAGGACGTCACAATAATCAGGACGTCCTTGTGATTGCCGGAAGGGCCTAAAGATCCTGCCATGTGAGCAGCCTTAAAACACTAGAGGCCACACTTGCATCAGTTAGTTAAAGAAAGTAAATCCTCAAAATGGTGGGAGGTATCAACGAGCCTGCCATACACCCTCTATTTCAGCTGACATAAGCAATTTGAAACAACTCAAATGAAGAATATTAGTGGGATAGGACACTATGTTAAGGGATATTAATTCTCTACGATTTTACAACAAAACTTTGGTGGTGCTGTTTTGTCCATCCGAACCACGTCCATGTTTTTATATCTGCTGTGACTTGCCTGTCCGCTTTGCAGCATCAAAGTTGGTATGAATCTGTGTTTCCAGTTCTCATAATTGTTTGAAAATTATTATTATCAAACTCCGAATTAGCTGATGAGGCGGACTGATACAGCATACGACTACTTTGCTTCCGTCACACCTTGGATGTACTTACCTTTCCAACAAGGTCACGATGATATGAAATCTTTTGTTCTGCAGATAATGCCTTCACAGAACCTTACTTCAAAAAATCTGAACCAACTCATATGCTCAAGAACAAGTGTGGCCTATTCAAAGTCCAGATTGAAACCCCTTCAAGATGTTGTGCGATGGCTTTAAACAGGCTATTGATGCTGAAGCAATCATTCTGTGGAGAAATAAGGGCAGAAAAATCCTCTAGTTGTGTAAAAAACTCAAACTTGTCAGTTATAAAAAACGCTTGATGGGAATTATTGCTGTACCGAGACAGCTGTAATAAGAGGCCGGGTAGGTTTAGGAAGTTCTTCTTTTTTGCACTCAATATTTAAAATCATTTGTTTTTAGTCAGATTATCTTCATTTGACAATAAAAATGTTATTTTTGATGATCTAAAACATTTAAATGTGACAACAAAGCAAAACTAGTAGGGTTTTTTTAAAGGGGGCAAATACTTTTTCACAGCACTCACTGTGTCTTATCCATCTGTCAGTTGTATTGATGTGTCTCAAACAGCCCTACGGGGCACAGGGTGAAAGAGAGGAGTGAAAGTGAGGAAATATTTATGGTGTGCAGACACACACTTCCTCTCATCACTTCCTCACCCTGTCTCTGATGACACACATAAAGACCCAAATGTTTATCTTGACACTGCCACTGCAGTGGTGCTGTGAAGGCCAGAGGCAGGAAGTTGGGTAGGGACCCAAAAATAAACTTTTATTACCTGAACTGAAAACAAAGGCCCTTTCCTGCCAAGATTTACTCGTACAAGGTTCTGAAGTCCAAATAAGGTAAGGGTAAAAGATGAACTGAAAACAAGCAAGCCGATGGGATCACCAGAAACAATCTGGCAGAGAGCAAAGGAGCCTAAATACTGACAGCCTGGTCTCTGATGAAATGCGTTTGGTCAATCAGGGAACTGAAAAGACATAACATGAAGAGAAAGTATATAGTGAAATTCTGCAAAAAAACAAAACTGGAAATGAGACTAAGAAGACTGAAAAAAAAAACTTTACCAGAGACTAAGCAGAGAGTGCCTAACAAAATGCTTCTTATCTTTGACCTTTTTCACATTTACTTTATTGGGATTTTATTTAGTAGACCAACAGTACTACATAATTGTGAAATGGAACGTAATTTTTCCCCCCGTAAAAATAAAAATCATGCATATGTATTCACATCCCTTTACTCCAATACCACAAATAAAATCCAAGCAGCCAGTCAACAACTGCTTAGATCCAGAGCTTAAGTGGGACAAACATTTGTGGCTGACATATCTGACCTTAAAGAATCCATCCATCCATCCATCCATCCATCCATCCATCCATCCACTTATCCATCCACTTATCCATGATTGGGTAAATGGTCCCTGTGAATCTCTGGATCTTCCCCAGGGTCTCCTTCCAGTGGGATGTGCCTGGAAAGCCTCCAAAAGGAGGCCCCCAGGGGGACTCTTACCAGATGCTCGAACCGACTAACAGACTCTTTTCGATGAATGAAAGCAGCGGCTCTACTTTGAGCTCCCCCTCAGTTGACAGAGCTCCTCGCCCTATCTCTAAAAATGAATCCAGGCACCGTATGGATTTTGCTGATTTTGGCTGTTGTAATCTCCAGAATCTCTTTCTTTTGGTCATGATCCATATCCCATGACCATCGGTGAAGGTCGGAACATAGACCAGTAAATCGAGAGCTTCGCTTTTTAGGCTTTGCTCACCACAACAGACCTGAGGAGCGGCTGTATTACTGCAGAAACAGCTCAATTTCATCCGTCCATCTCTCATCCCATCGTAACATCTCTAGTAAACAAGACACCAAGATACTTACAGGACATTCCTTTGGATGAGGCAGAGACTGATCCCTACCCAGAGGAGGCGGAGCATATTGTCCTCAAGATAAAAAAGAAAAATTCAAACAAAAAAACACCCCGGAATCAAAGATCATTCATAACAATGTTAAATTGTGTTATTTGTTTGTATATTAATAATATTAATTACTATACCTGTAATTCCAAACCTACAATATATATATAATGATAAGTATTACATATATTATTGTAAATGATGATTATAATTTTCTTCCCTGCGATGGTTGCCGTTGCCCCGTGACTGCCGGAGATAGGCACCAGCCCCCCCGCAACCCTGCATAGGATGGACGGGTACAGATAATGACCTTAATGGAAGAATGGCAAGAAGAACCCATTTTTTAAAGTGAAGCCAAAAATTCAGTTTTCATCATGCTACAAGACATGTTAGGGGACACAACAAATATGTGGAAAAAGGTGCTCTGATCAGATGAGACCAAATATGTAATTTTACATTTATTGGCCTAACTGGTTCCTAGTGTGTTTTTCTCTCCATAGAAGCTACACCTGGTCTATCCTGCTTAGCTGCAATCCCCTGTTGGATGGGGGTCTTCCCAGTAACTTAACATCCTCTGTGTCCTGTTATCAACGTTCTACTTTCTTTAAAATAGAAAGTACTCCTACATCAGATCTTCTGTTCTTTCTGTGTCTCTGCTCTGTCTTCTCAAACCCCCAGTCGGTCGGGGAAGATGACCACTCGTACTGTGCCAGGTCCTGGTTCTGGTTCTGGTGGAGGTTTCTTCCTGTTAAAGGAGAGATTTTCCTCTCCACTGTCGCTACATGCTTGCTCAGTATGAGGGATTGCTGTGGTTGGAGTCTGCATGCAACCTCAAGTCAATGACTTGATGCAATCTGCTTGGATTCCTTACACAGAAAACTAGCTAAACCTTTAAACTTATTGAAATTTTTGTATTGAAATGGCTTTCTTGTAAAGTGCCTCGAGATGACATCTGTTGTGAATCGCCACTATATAATTAAACTGAATTGGATTACATGCAAAAGGCTATATACGTTAAAAACTAACCCTGCACATACTCTAAAAGTACAATTCCCACAGTGAAATATGATGGCAGCATCATGCAGTGCGATGCTTTTCTGCAACAGGGACTGATCAGATTTGATTGGAAGATGGATTCTGCAAAATCACTAATCTGAATGTTTCAGATTAATGTGTTAGAATGGCCCAGTCAAGGTCCAATTGTCTGTGGAAAGACTTGCAAACTACCGTTCACAGATGATCTCCAATAAACCTGATTGACCTTGAGCTATTTTGCAATTGCAAGGCAAGGCAAATTTAATTCTATAGCGCACTTTCAGCAACAAGGCAACTCAAGGTGCGTTGGGGGATTAGGAAATTAAATATAAGAAGCAATAAAACAATAAAAACATAAAACACAATATCAGAAACATAAAGAACATTATAACATACAACAGTGATGACATTCGGCTATTATTAATCATTTACTGACTAGCAGATCTAAACAGATGGGTTTTTATCCTATATTCACCACAGTCTTGTGCAGGTGTGCAATCTTGTCCCTGGTGTCCTTGGACAGCTCTCTGGTCTTGGCCATGGTGGAGGTTGGAGTCTGACTGTTTGAAGGTGTGGACAGGTGTCTTTTATACAGATAATGAGTTCAAACAGGTGACATTAATACAGATAGCGAGTCGATGACAGAAGAGCCTCTTAAAGAAGGAGTAACAGGTCTGTGAGGGCCAGAATTCTTGCTTGTAGGTAGGTGCTCCCAAATACTTTTTTACCCTACTGTATACTGCTGTAAGCAGGGTATTCACATACCTACTTTCAGGTGGTTCAGTAATCTCCAGCTGGGGTTAAAACCAGTGACCTTCTGACTGATTGTTGACAGCTCAGTCACCACAGCGACCCCAATGTAACCAACCATGGCAAATCTTTCTAGCAACGACATGCAAGTGTGACTCAAAGGTTCACAAAGACGGCGGGAGAAAATGAAAAATAGTGAAGCACTGTACATGAGAAAAGAATGCTTTTGTTTTCTGTACTAATTACCATCATAGGTACCCTGTTCAATTGGTTTGATATGAATGAAGAAATACGTTTAAGGTACATATTGTGCATAATGGAACCTGTTTGTTCAGCCAGTGATATGATGACAGCTCATTTGAGTGTAGCAGAGAAGGAGACATATTTTTGACTCCTTCTTTTGTTAGTGTTTTGTCTAAGCCTTGCAGTCAGTTTTAGCTTACTTGTGAACCAATCCCTTTGCAACAGAAAGGCAGCATGTTGCTCACTCCTGGCAGGTGGCTGTCCAATGAATTTTTTATAGTGTACATTTTGACCTGCCAACGCAGGAAAACCCCAGGTGTATTAATGATGGCTTTCCCTCTAGGGATAAGTTCTGTTGTCGGCTCCCTTTCAAGTCGTACAGGCGCACCAGAAACAGAACTTTGGCATAAGTGATGGTACTCAGTGTTGTTGTTACTTACCGTAGCTACCTGAGGGAAGATGACACAAACAAGGTGGATAGTTTCTGGAAAAACATTAGGACCATTATGATGAGTTTAGCTCTCTTAAATCAGAATCTCTCTTCAGTTCAAACTAACAATAGAAGTTAGCCTACTGATTTCTACAGTAACTATACTAGTTTTGTTGTATCAACAAAATCTTCTCAAGATCCAGATTGTTCTAAGTAGTGTTTGTTAATTTCGTTTGTACCCAGAAGTTGAAATTTCCAAATCCTAAATTGGAAAAATGAACGGGAACATGTCCAGAAATTAGAATTTTGACATAAAAGTAGAAGGTTCCTCTCCCACCCTAACCTTAACGCTCATATGGCTGCTGGATGCAGCCATATAAAAAGTGAAAGTTGCACTTTTGGGCTTTGCTAGTAAAGCTAATAGCTGTTACATTTATTCAAGTTCATTCATAGCTCTGGCAGATTAAGGTTTAAACTAGTCTGTTAATTTCACCAGCAATACTTTTTTATGACTGAAAGTAATATTAATTCAATTCAGTTTTATTTATATAGCGCCAATTCACAACAGATGTCATCTCAAGGCACTTAACAAGAAGTCATTTCAATACATTTATACAAACATTCCAATCAGTTAAAGAGTTTCCTATTTAAGGAATCCCAGCAGATTGCGTCAGTCATTGGCGTGAGGTTGGGCCCCGTTGATGCAGACTTTCCAACCACAGCAATCCTTCAGCAATCCCTCACACTGAGCAAGCATGTAGCGACGGTGGAGAGGAAAAACTCCCCTTTAACAGGAAGACACCTCCAACAGAACCAGGCTCAGTAGGAGCGGCCATCTGCCACGACCGTCTGGGGGTTTGAGAAGACAGAGCAGAGACACAGAAGGAACAGAAGATCTGATATAAGAGAACTTTCTATGTTACAGAAAGTAAAAAGTTGATAACAGGACACAGTGGATGTTCAGCCACTGGGAGGATCATCCCAGTCGATGCCCCCCGTCCAACAGGGCATTGCAGCCAAGCAGGATACCAGACCAGGTATATCTTCTATGGAGAGAAAAACACTGAGAGAAAACAAAGTTAACAGTCGAAATAACAGAATGTACTGTAATACAACTGGAGAGTAGTAGGAGAAAAGGAAGTAGCAGAGTGAAGAAAATTGGTAAGTCTGTCCTCCAGCAGTCTAAGCCTATAGCAGCATAACTACAGAGATAGCTCAGGATGACCTTAGCCACTCTAACTATAAGCTTCATCAAAAAGGAAAGTTTTAAGCCTGGCCTTAAAAGTAAACAGAGTGTCTGCCTCACGGACTAAAGCTGGGAGCTGGTTCCACAGGAGAGGAGCCTGATAACTAAAAGATCTGCCTCCCATTCTACTTTTAGAAATCCTAGGAACTTCAAGTAAACCTGCAGTCTGAGAGCGAAGTGCTCTGTTAGGAACATAAGGAACAATTAGATCTCTGATGTATGATGGAGCTTGATTATTAAGGGCTTTGTATGTAAGAAGAAGGATCTTAAATTCTATTCTGGATTTAACAGGGAGCCAATGAAGGGAAGCTAAAACAGGAGAAATGTGATCTCTCTTTTGAATATTCATCAGAACTCTTGCTGCCGCATTTTGGATCAACTGAAGGCTTTTAATGGCATTTTGTGGACTTCCTGATAGTAAAGAATTACAGTAGTCCAGCCTTTAGGTAACAAATGCATGGACTAGTTTCTCATCATCACTCCTGGACTGGATGTTTCTAATTTTAGCAATATTCCGGAGGTGAAAGAAAGAAATCCTAGAAACCTTTTAATATGGGATTTAAATGTCAAGTCTCGGTCAAAAATAACGCCGAGGTTCTTTACGTTATTACTGGGGGCCAATTTAATGCTATCCAGATGAAGTGATTGACTAATCAGTTTCTGTTTTAGAACTTCTGGTCCAAAGACAGCAACTTCTGTCTTGTCAGAATGTAAAAGCAAAAAGTTTAGGGTCATCCATGTTTTTATGTCTTCCAGACATGCCTGTAATCTACCTAACAAGAAGTCATTTCAATACATTTATACAAACATTCCAATCAGCTAAAAAGTTTCCTTTTTAAGGAATCCCAGCAGATTGCGTCAGTCATTGGCGTGAGGTTGGGCCCCGTAATGAGCTGTTTGAAGAGTTTCAGTCAGGTTTTAGAGCTCATCATAGCACTGAAACAGAACTGGTGAAGGTTACTAATGATATTCTCATGGCCTCAGATAATGGACTTGTGTCTGTTCTGGTTTTGTTAGATCTCAGTGCTGCTTTTGACACAGTGGATCATAATATTCTCTTAGAAAGGCTTGAACATGTTGCAGGGATCAAAGGAACAGCACCAGGCTGGTTTAAATCATATTTGTCTGATAGATTCCAGTTTGTTCATCTAAATGATAAATCTTCTTCACTCTCAAGGGTTACCTGTGGAGTTCCACAGGGTTCTGTGCTTGGACCAATTCTTTTCACCATATATATGCTCCCAATTGGTAGAATCATTAGACAGCATGGGATAAATTTCCACAGCTATGCCGATGATACACAACTATATTTATCCATAAATCCTGATGAACCCAGTCAGTTAGGTAGATTACAGGCATGTCTGGAAGACATTAAAACATGGATGAATCTAAACTTTTTGCTCTTATATTCTAACAAGACAGAAGTTGCTGTCTTTGGACCAGAAGTTCTAAAACAGAAACTGATGATTAAATCACTTCATCTGGATGGCATTAAATTGGCCCCCAGTAATAACGTAAAGAACCTAGGCGTTATTTTTGACCGAGACTTGACATTTAAATCCCATATTAAACAGGTTTCTAGGATTTCTTTCTTTCACCTCCGGAATATTGCTAAAATTAGAAACATCCTGTCCAGGAGTGATGCTGAGAAACTAGTCCATGCATTTGTTACCTCAAGGCTGGACTACTGTAATTCTTTACTATCAGGAAGTCAACAAAATGCCATTAAAAGCCTTCAGTTGATCCAAAATGTTGCAGCAAGAGTTCTGATGAATATTAAAAAGAGAAATCACATTTCTGCTGTTTTAGCTTCCCTTCATTGGCTCCCTGTTAAATCCAGAATAGAATTTAAGATCCTTCTTCTTACATACAAAGCCCTTAATAATCAAGCTCCATCATACATCAGAGATCTAATTGTTCCTTATGTTCCTAACAGAGCCCTTCGCTCTCAGACTGCAGGTTTACTTGTAGTTCCTAGGATGTCTAAAAGTAGAATGGGAGGCAGATCTTTTAGTTATCAGGCTCCTCTCCTGTGGAACCAGCTCCCAGCTTTAGTCCGTGAGGCAGACACTCTGTTTACTTTTAAGGCCAGGCTTAAAACTTTCCTTTTTGATAAAGCTTATAGTTAGAGTGGCTAAGGTCATCCTGAGCTATCTCTGTAGTTATGCTGCTATAGGCTTAGACTGCTGGAGGACAGACTTACCAATTTTCTTCACTCTGCTACTTCCTTTTCTCCTACGACTCTCCAGTTGTATTACAGTACATTCTGTTATTTCAACTGTTAACTTTGTTTTCTCTCAGTGTTTTTCTCTCCATAGAAGATATACCTGGTCTGGTATCCTGCTTGGCTGCAATGCACTGTTGGACGGGGGGGCATCGACTGGGATGATCCTCCCAGTAACTGAACATCCACCATGTCATGTTATCAACTTTTTACTTTCTGTAACATAGAAAGTTCTCTTATATCAGATCTTCTGTTACTTCTGTGTCTCTGCTCTGTCTTCTCAAACCCCCAGACGGTCGTGGCAGATGGCCGCTCCTACTGAGCCTGGTTCTGTTGGAGGTTTCCTCCTGTTAAAGGGGAGTTTTTCCTCTTGACCATCGCTACATGGTTGCTCAGTATGAGGGATTGCTGAAGGATTGCTCCAGCAAAATATTAATATTTTGGTCTTGGCCCTGTTCCAACTTAAAACAAACTTCGATGAACGAAAAATACTATAAATTTTGGTCATGATCCATAATCCCATGACCATCGGTGAAGGTCGGAACATAGACCAGTAAATCGAGAGCTTCGCTTTTTGGGCTTTGCTCACCACAACAGACCTGAGGAGCGGCTGTATTACTGCAGAAACAGCTCAATTTCATCCGTCCATCTCTCATCCCATCGTAACATCTCTAGTAAACAAGACACCAAGATACTTACAGGACATTCCTTTGGATGAGGCAGAGACTGATCCCTACCCAAAGGAGGCGGAGCATATTGTCCTTAAGATAAAAAAGAAAAATTCAAACAAAAAAACACCCCGGAAACAAAGATTATTCATAACAATGTTAAATTGTGTTATTTGTTTGTATATTAATAATATGAATTACTATACCTGTAATTCAAAACCTACAATATATATATAATGATAAGTATTACATATATTATTGTAAATGATGAATATAATTTTCTTCCCTGCGATGGTTGCCGTTTCCCCGTGACTGCCGGAGATAGGCACCAGCCCCCCCGCAACCCTGCATAGGATGGACGGGTACAGATAATGGATGAATGGATTATAATTTTCATAATTATAATTATTACTTAATATACCATTGTTAACATTTAAAAGGGATTTTCATCTATCCTTAATAGCTATGTGAGAGCTGGATGCAAAGCATAAATGAAAAACAGTTTACTTATTGATACAAAACTAAATTTAACTAAGTATTTTGGTATACTTTCAGAGTGAAATTAAGGTACATTCATCTGGGATTTTTTAATTTGTAGATATTTCCCATTTTAAGTCTCAGCAATCGCTATCATCATTGGACAACAAACAATGTAGCCTCCTAAAACTTTTTGAAGTTATTTATCAAATATAGTTTTTGTTCATTTTAGTGCTTGTTTTATTTAAAAAAATAGGTTTCTAAGCCATCTTGGTTTCTGTCAAGTTCAATTCCCGACATCCGAGTTCTGACTTTCCATTCACATGGAATGCAGTCCATGGCCAGCCTATTTTTCTTATGATTTTACAGACAGGAGGCGTTTGGCCAACTCTTTATTTTTCAAAGGTGTTCCAGAATTTTTCATGTTTTCTATTTTTATTGTGAAGTTCTGGTTGCACCTTTGCCTCTGTATAACCATAAATGCATGACAAAATAGCAGAATCTGAGAATCTGAAATAAAATGCAGCAAACTAGCTCAGATCAGCATTTGGAACAAGGCAACTGGGCAATGCATGAAGGAAACAACTGCATTATTTTTATTCTTAAAAACGCTTAGGAACTATTTTAGCAGCTAACTTTTCACAGAACCACTTCTGCTCCACCTTGTGTTACATTACGTTACATGCCATCCTCAACAGAACTCATTAGCCTAGCGTAGCAGCTTCTGGTACATCATGTTATTACTTTCTTAGTCGCATTTCAGGACTTCAAAGCTCACCAAGCACTGCTCAGCGAGCAGAGACACAGATGCTTCCAAGCATCGGCAAACGGACAGCTTATCTGTGTTGTTCCTCCCCTGCTCACTTCGCCGCTCTGATTGGCTAAAGCAGGACTATCACTATCTCTTTCTGAGCTCCATTAGGCTTTGTATCGTCAAACAACTCAGCTGAGAACAGCGTCAACTCAGCTGTTTACATCTACCGTTTAGTGATTCCTGCATTATAATGTGGGAAATTTCCTAAAAGTGTGATGCTTTTGGGGATGCTCTCGTGGGCTGGATTTATCCACCAGGGGAGGATAACTGTTGTATGCTTTCTCCGATAATGGGAACATATTGATTGATTGCATAATGAATGGGAGTTGCCAAGCTAGCTAACAGTTTTGTTGAGGCTTAAACTGTGTTTGAGATTGATGTCTTTACTTGAGTAGAGTGCAGCGGCGAGAGACTTACCAGAGATTTAAGGAGCTTTAAGCCTGAGCTGTTTTCACAATATGTGTGCATACCGTATACTTCATGTTATCCCAAGCATCCAAAGTCTTTTAAATAAATCTCACAGGTCCATCTATTGATCCATCTTTTTACACCCATTCATTCTGTAGCGGTTTGCCGGGGGGGGGGGGGGGGGATGGGGGGCTGGAGCCGATCCCAGGAGCCACTGAGTAAAGGTGGAGTACACCTGGGTTGGGTCTCTAGTCCATCATGAGGCCTACGCAGGGATACATAGGACAGAGAACCATGCATGCAACTTCACATTTAGAGTGGTTCACACAGAGGGGTCGAGAAAGTTAACGTGGATGTATTCGGAGGAAACCAGGTAGAACCCCACACCTGCACAGGAAGAACATGCAAACTCTACCCAGAAAAAGGCCCAGGATTTGAACCCAGGACCTTCTTGCTCTGAATGATAGCAAATACAGTGGCATGAAAACCTGTTTGCCCCCTTCCTGATTTCTTATTTTTTTGCATGTTTGCCACACTTAAATGTTTCAGATCATCAAAAGTTTTTACATATTGGTCAAAGACAACACAAGGAAACACAACATGCAGTTTTTAAATGAAGGTTTGGGAGAAAAACAGTCCAAACCTACATGGCCCTGTATGACAAAGTGATTTTTCCCTAAACCTACTAACTTGTTGGGCCACCCTTGGCATCAACAACTATGATCAAGTGTCTGTGATAACCTGCAGTGAATCTTTTCCAGCTGTGGAAGAATCTTGACCCACTCATCTTTGGAGAATTGTTATAATTCAGCCTCATTGGAGGGTTTTCAAGCGTAAACCACCTTTTTAAGGTCATGCCCCAGCATCTCAACAGGTTTCAGGTCAGGACTTTGACTAGGCCACTCCAAAGCCTTCATTTTGTTTTTCTTCAGCCAATCAGATTAGAACTTACCCGTGTGTTTTGGATCATTGTCCTGCTGCAGAACCCAAGTTGGTTTCAGCCTGAGGTCACCAACAGATGGCCGGACGTTCTCCTTCAGGATCTTTTGGTAGACGGCAGAATTCATGGTTCCATTTATCACAGCAAGTCTTCCAGGTCCTGAAGCAGCAAAACAGGCCCAGACCATCACACTACCCCCACCAGGTTTTACTGTTGCTATGATGTTGTTTTTCTGAAACGCTGTGATACTTTTACTCCAGATGTAACGGGACACATACCTACCAGAAAGTTTAACTTTTGTCTCATCATTTCACAGAGAATTTTCCCAGAAGTCTTAGGGATCATCAAGATGTTTTGTGGCTAAATTGAGACGACCCTTAATATTCGTTTTGCTCAGCAGTGCTTTTCATCTTGGAACTCTGCTATGCAGGCCATTTTTGTCCAGTTTCTTTCTTATGGTGGAATTATGACCTCTGACCTTAACTGAGACACATGAGACCTGAAGTTCTTTGGATATTGTTGTGGGTTCCTTTGTGACCTCTTAGATGAGTAGTCGCTGCGCTCTTGGTGTAATTCTGCTCTCCCGGCTATTCCTGGGATGGATCCCCACTGTTCCATGTTTTCACCATTTGTAGATAACGGCTCTCACTGTGGTTCACTGGAGTCCCAAAGCTTTAGAAATGGCTTTAGAACCTTTTCCAGACTGATAGATCTCAGTGACTTTCTTTCATATTTGTTCCTGACTTTCTTTGGATCTCAGCATGATGTCTAGCTTTTGAGGATCTTTTGGTCTTCTTCACTTTGTCAGGCAGCTCTTATTGAAGTGATTTCTTGATTGAGAACAGGCCTGGGTGTGGCTAGAGAAATTGAGATTTTTCTTCTTTTTTAATAAAAACCTTCACTTCACAGTTATTACAAAATTCAGGCTTTGATGTTCAGATTATTTAGAAAATGTGAGAATCATGTAATATTTTTCTTCCACTTTACAATTATGCTACATTTCCAGCTGGTCTATAATCCGAATGAAATAAATGAAAGTATGTGGTTGAATCGTGACCAAATATGAAAAACCATAAAGAGGTATTCAGACTTTTCTGAAGCATTGTAAATGGTGGCTGTGTGAGTCAGACTGGAGGAGTTTAAACCATGACTCCCACTGAGGCTGTGCCTACAATGAAGGGATCAGAACCAACTGTCTGTGACCAACTGCAGTTAGGCGAAAAGTAAAAATATGAGATAAAATTACAACTAAAGTGTTTATTTTAATCTTTTTGTTGCACTGATCTGGAGAGAACAAAGGACTACGGTTGTATCACTGCTGTGTTTTTACCAAAGGACATCCCAGACTTTTCATTAAACCTCAGGATATTTGTGCCTGCTTGCGTAAAAGGGCATAACGTTCAGTATGAATGATTCTTCCGTGCTTACATCGTCAGTGCAAATGCCCTATACACACTTTAAATATCGTGTGAAAGAGGCTCTGAGTTAAATGTCTCCACATCATAAATCCAGCGGCTTTCAGTGACCCCATGATTATTACAGCAGGTTTTTCATTGTTCTTCCTCAACAAATGTCAAATGACTGCTAGGGCAGTCTGATCAGGATCAAACCCAAATGTCTGGTACTTTGGTTCATGACCCCAAAATGTAAAATTACTTTCCAACAGTCTGAGCTGTACTTTATATTTAAACTAATTAGCTAAATTAGCTGGAGCCAAAGTCCTATGGGTGTAAATGTTAGCTCTCAGTAGGGCTGGGCGATATAGAAAAAGAGCATAGCGATAAAGAGGAAAGTCATATTGATCAATATCCATAATTATCAATAACTATCAAAAAAGGTAGAAGTTATGAGTGCAGCCCTGGGCGTTCTATGCTATTCTTTAATTAACTCATTTTAGTACACACAAAACTGAATGAAATTCAACCTTCTTCTTTATTTTTTTTACCATACCTGAAAGTTTGTAAGGAACAAAAATAAATCAAGTTAAGAGACCTGAGTGACATCAGTAAACATAAAGAAAAGACTAATGTTATTAACCATTATGTTATTGATTAAAAAGTAATTTAATTATGTTATTAATTTAGGTTCATCCTGATGCTTTTTTCTTTTTTTTTTTTATAACACTTTATCATATGAATGGCTCAAACATTTGATTTAGTTTGTGTGCAAAAGCCGGGTCAACAACACTGATTCAGAATCAGTTCATCTGCTGAAGCTCAAGCTAACAAGCTACTCCCCGATGGCTGAGTGCAGACGGAGCCCAAAACACCGGAGCCCAGTCCAGTGACTGAGGCCTGGAGCCAGCAGGTCTTCCCTCCCATGCTTGTGTTTGTGCTTCTCAGGATGTGGTGGAGTTAACGGGTGTTGTTAGCAGCGTGACCCCGGTGTGTTGTGCCTGTCTTTGCGGAACCGTGACAGCAGCACTGGTCAGCAGCGGGTCGGGCAGGGCGGCCCTGCTTAGCTCCCGCTACAACAGCGTTACTGACCGTAGTATTTCCTGTGTTTTATTTTCTTCATTATTGTTACAATTAGTAATGATGTGCCACAACGTATACGTGCTGGTGAACTTACTGAGACCTTTCTTCGGGATGTTTTCCTCCGCCGTTCCTTGCCGCCACATCTTTTGCAGTTACTTGTGGTTTGAGAGGAGCGAGGGCTTGGTGACGGAGCACGCCTGGGTCTGCCTTTGGGATTGGTTTGGAGTGAGTAACGACTGTAGTATTAAGCTACCCAATGGGCTACAATGAAAAAGGAAGGGAAACTTTTTTTATCTACCCTTTTTTATTCTATCACACCACACGTCTATCGATCCATATATATTGTTATTGAACTATCGTCCAGCCCTAGCCCTCAGTGATCTAAAGTTGTTCTGTGAGGTAACTCTGACTGCAGACTCTTTTTTCAAATCTAGACGCATTTATTTTGCAAAGCCTTCATTTTCTGCAAGGTCTTGCTGTCTTAATTTGGCATGAAACAGACCTGTTTTTTGCAGGGTCTGTGAATTTCTTTGTCTGGTTTTTTTCTTTTCCTTTTCGAGCTTCAAAGCTCGGAGTAGAAGAAAGCTGTGCTTTCTGACTGCTAGAGATTCCCTATCTGTGGACTACAGATAATGAGGTGGTATCTGTTAGCTCGAAGAGAGCAGCCCAGCTGGACCGGAGCATCTGTCCGTAGAGAATCGCCGTCTCAGCCGGTCAAACAGCGGCGTTGGGTTTTGTGAGATACATGCCGAATTCCTTCAGGTTTAATGTCTCCATCAAAAAGAAGATCAAAAAGGAACGGATTAGAGCCACATAACAAAGGTAAGTGTGGAGAGGAGTCTTCGCTAAACTCCAGAGCGTGTTTGATACTGCTCATTCCTGCCAAACCGTAGCCATGGCAACAGAGAAGAGGGAAGTGTGCAGCATTGATAAGAGTGCGACATGGGATGAAGGGGTTGACAGATTCTTTTGGAGAAGTCTGACCCTACTGCAGAAGGAGCGTGGTCATGTCTCAGAAATTAATGCAGTACGCAGATGGAGTGCGGAGATTGACAGTGTTGGAGCCGATTCTCTCTGGGAGAGCAATTTAACACATATCTTACTACAAAGTGTTAACTTCAGACACTAGTGAGGGTATTTTCACACTGTAAATGTCTGTGACTGTGGGTCTCCTCTTCAAATACTTAAGGATTTATCTGCTCGGCTGAGCTTCCTCCGCTGCACATTGTTAGGGAAATATGCAGAAAACTTGTCTGCCATGCCTTTAGCCGCACTTTAGCACAGTGCCACGGTAACGAGTGTCACACACAAATAGGCGTACAGGATCAAAGGTCCGGCTGAAAGGGAGAAGGATCACACAAGGGGACTAATATCGACACACTTACCCTCTCCTCATTTGTTAAAGGCACACTCCTTGGAAGAAGGGATTTGTATAAACGAGACTGGGGGAGAAAATCCTCGCTCGCAACAGAAAACCAGAGGGAAATCTTTACTTCCTCTCTTCATCTCCAAATACATCAAGAAGAAGGGGGAAGAAAGGGAGATGGGGAGCAGTGTACTGTAGAAGGGCCTCCAGCCTGCCTCAGGGGCAGCAAGCCGGATACAGCATATGATTCGACAAACAACGTGAGTCCTTGCACCACTGATTCAGACGGAGTGTACTTAATTAGCAAAAATGGACACTAATTGAGCCCCAGCTGTATGTGGAAAAAAGAAATAAATAAAAAACCGATGTGAATCTCTGAGCACTAACCAACCCAAGAGCTCTGAGTCTCTCTGATCCTTCTCCCCCCTCCCTGAGCTCCGTCTGTTCACTTACTGAGCGGAGCGGCTTGTTAGCACACTGGGAGATTTGTACGGATAATGAAAAGTCGGGAGAGAAGCATAAAGAAGAGGGACTTCAGGAATCAACACCATGTCACACAAGTGTTACAGAGGTCCTGTAAGAAAATCTACATACAGTAGGGTAAAAAAGTATTTGGCAGCCACCGACTGTGCAAATTGTTCCCCTTAAAAAAAAATTAGAGAGGTCTGTAATTATCATCATAGATACACTTCAACTGTCAGAGACAGAATCTAAAAGAAAAATCCAGAGAATCACATTGTACGAATTTTTAAGAATTTATTTGTATACTGGAGTAGAAAATGATTATTTAGCACCAATAAAACAACAAGGAATTCTGGCACTCAGAGACCTGTTACTCCTTCTTTAAGAACCTCTTCTGTCATCAACTCGTTATCTGTATTAATGTTTGAACTCTAGATAGAAAGTTCTCTTATATCAGATCTTCTGTTCCTTCTGTGTCTCTGCTCTGTCTTCTCAAACCCCCAGACGGTCGTGGCAGATGGCCGCTCCTACTGAGCCTGGTTCTGTTGGAGGTTTCTTCCTGTTAAAGGGGAGTTTTTCCTCTCCACCGTCGCTACATGCTTGCTCAGTATGAAGGATTGCTGAAGGATTGCTGTGGTTGGAAATCTGCCCAACCTCACGCCAATGACTGACGCAATCTGCTGGGATTCCTTAAATAGGAAACTTTTTAACTGATTGGAATGTTTGTATAAATGTATTGAAATGACTTCTTGTTAAGTGCCTTGAGATGACATCTGTTGTGAATTGGCGCTATATAAATAAACTGAATTGAATTGAATTGAATTGAACTCATTATCTGTATAAAAGACACCTGTCCACACCTTCAAACAGTCAGACTCCAACCTCCACCATGGCCAAGACCAGAGAGCTGTCCAAGGACACCAGGGACAAGATTGTACAGTTGCATCCCAATAACACCATACCCACTGTGAAGCATGGGGGTGGAGGCATTATGCTTTGGGGCTGCTTTTCTGCAAAGGGGACAGGACGACTGATCCGTATTAAGGAAAGGATGAATGGGGCCATGCACCGTGAGATTTTGGGAAAAAACCTCCTTTCATCAGTGAGAGCATTAAAGATGAAACGTGGCTGGATCTTCCTGCATGACAATGATCCCGAACACATCGCCCGGGCAACAAGGGAGTGGCTACGTATAAAGCATTTCAAAGTTCTGGAGTGGACCAGCCAGTCTCCAGACCTCAATCCAATAGAGAATCTGTGGAGGGAGTTGATAGTCTGTGTTGCCAAAAACATCCCAGCTCTAGAGAAGATCTGCATGGAAGAATGGGCCAAAATAGCAGCTACAGTGTGTGAAAACCTGGTGTAGACCTACAGGAAACGTTTGACCTCTGTCATTGGCAACCAAAGTTACTTGACAAAGTATTGAAGTGAATTTTTGTAACTGGCCAAGCACTTATTTTCTGCACCATTACATGAATAAATTCTTTAAAAATCATACAATGTGATTTCCTGGAATTTCCTTTTACATTCTGTCTCTCACAGTTGAAGTGTAGCTATAATGAAAATGACAGACCTTTCTTATGTGTTTTTTTTAAGTGGGAAAACTTACACAACCGGTGGCTGCCAAATACTTTTTTGCCCTACTGTATAAAAAAAATCAATTTCACAACCTGTGTGTGATTCATAGCTCTCGACTCTACTCTTTTGTTGAAAAAAGGAAATAAAAAGAAAATGGTGCTGGGCAGTATTATGTTTACTTGCTGTTCGGTGAGCGTGAAACACTGTAAATGTGATTTCAGGAGCTCTGCCAGCCTGATTAAGCTGCTGCAGCTAAATGAACAAATTCTGCAAACTTGGGCGCTGACTTTTCTAAAACATGCAAATACGCTTTTTACTATGCTAATGAAAATGTAAATATCCCTCTCCAAAAAAAAAAAAAGCAAACCGTGCAGCCAGAAGGCAGAGCAAGTAATGGTAAAATACACGTCGTGTGCTTTTAAGCCGTCAGAGGTGGTGGAATCCTGTCCGCTCTGCAGGTCTCAGCCGCTGTGTGATTATATTCATGTAGTGACTGGGTTTAATCGTGCTGCGGCTAGCTTACTGACACATCTTTTTGTGTTCACACAGATGCTGTCAAACAAAGCCTCCCAAAAGTATTCCCACCGTTTTGAACTTTTCCACATTTTGTTGTGCTGCGGCGACAGACTTCAGTCTATTGTTGATGGGGTTTTATGGGACAGACCAACATGAAGCATTGTGAACTGAAATGAAAGAGAATGAAAATCTGAAAAGTGGGGGGTGCATTTGTGTATGTTGACACTACTAATTGAAATCTATGGACTTCGACTTAGCCATGTTTTGGTTCTATTTGTTGTCTGATTTGAGGTTTTTCTCCCTGTTTATTGTTTTTATCATGTTAGCCATTTCTCCTCTGTTTCTCTGTTTCATTCAGCTTCTTTAAAAATCTGTTTATTGTACTCACCTGATCCTGCTTCCAGTAATCACCTCCACTTTATCTATATACTCCTTTATTCCAGTCACTTCTCTCCAGATCCTCCCGTTGTTGACTCATAGTCATGTCAGTCTTTGTAAGTTTACCTTTCATTTAAACCTCTTTATGATCAGACTACCAACCAATTTTTAGCGTTTAGGTTCAATTTAACCTCAGAACATGAGACCACAGGTGTTTACTTTAATCTCAGTATAAATCCAGCCGTTCTGTGAAGGCCTCAGGTTTGTTAGAGAACATTAGAGAACAAACAGCATCATGAAGACCAAGGAACACAGCATGCAGGTCAGGGAGGAAGCTGGGGAGACGCTTACAGCAGGTTTGGGTTATGAAACAATATCCCAAGCTTTGAACAGCATACAGATCTCTGCTCAATCTATTATCTGAGAATGGAAAGTTTCACCTCCACCTCTTCTTAATGTGGATGAAGTGTTCTTTTTACTGATGCAGGAAGTTGGCTTGTACAATCTTGAGGTTGGTATTGGCACGGCACCACCTTAATCACAATATTACGGCAACTAAAATACAACACGAAATTCAATGAGATAGTGAAAAAGGGTAAGAGTATGAAATGATATATATAGAATATGAAACATACCTCGCTGGCTGACCCGTGCCAAGAAGTACAAATCAGTACTTTACAGGTAATCTTAAGCACCCTTTTACTTATTCTGACTTAAATTGTCCTTTCTTGCCACACTCATGCTTCTCCATGGGTGTCCATCTCTCTCTCCGGTGAACCGACATGCCGGTACAATAGTTCCTACTTGAGAATTTCCACATTTCCTAATGACTCATCAGATAAGCATGATGCAAAATAAAATACTTTAACTAAAATTATGGAAAGAGTATGGCATGACTGCAAACCTTCCAAGACATGTGCGTCCTCCTAAACTAACAGACCGGGTAAAGAGAGCATTAATCAGAGAAGCAGCAAAGACATTTATATTCATCATGTTATATTTATATTAACATCAATGGTAGCTCTGGAGGAGATGAGAACTGTTAACACATTTTAGTTGTGTACTCTCTCATGTTTGGAGTTTGATGCAAGCCTTACAGGGGACAGATCAAACATGCAGAACAGGGAGCTATTGTCTGATGGGACAAAAACAGAAATATGGTAGTGGCAGCATCATTCTGGGGGGATGTTTTTTCCTCAGCGGGGATTGTAAACCTGGTCGGAGTTTGATGGGAAGATGGGTGGAGCTAACTGAGGGTGATCCTGACCAAACCTCTTAGAGGGCTACGACCCAAAATGCCAGCCAGAGTTACGATGGAAAGGTTTAGATTAAAGAATATTCCTGTCTTAGAATGTTAACGTTAGAAAGTTAAAGTCGAATGGAAGTTCCACTGAGAATCTGTGGCAAGGCTTGAAAAATGTATGTTCACAGCAGATCTCCATCAAATCTGAGGTATAAACGTCAGTTACTACATTTGAAACAAACGAGTAAAGCTTGTACAAAGTATTGAGTTGGCTGGGCTGAATACAAATGCACGGCACACTTTTACAAAATTTCATTTCTACAAGAATTAGAAAACTATTTATCATTTACTTTCATCTTGGCAGTTTTGCACCACCTAGATTTGTCCTATCACACAAAAAAATAATTAAAGGTTGTTGTTGTAACTGGAAAAAATGTTAAAAAAAAAAAAAACAAAAAAAAAAAACAAAAAAACATCAAGGGGCATGAATATTTTCGCACGGCGCTGAATGTAACAAAAGACTGTGAATACCATGGCTTTACCTTCCATCCATCAGACTGGCTGGATCATGCTTTCTGTAGCTTGCTGAACACTTTCCCTGAGTGGTTTATCAGTTTTAATAAAAAACCGACAAACAAAAGCGTTATTGCAGCGCAGACTGTGGGTCAAGAAAAAGTTAATAATATGGTCTCCATAGGATTTCTAAACTCTCCAAAGACACATCTTTTAATCTTCCTCTTCATTTTGCACAGACACACACACTCATAAACACACACACCGTGTTGGGAGAAAATGACTAATGCGATCAGGCTTCTGAAACTGCATAATAAGTTAGAAAACATTATGATGCATAACATGCTCATGGTTAATAATCTATTTGCCTCTCGGTGGAGGGCACTCCCATTAATAATGTGCCATCAACCCTTTCTCAGCACACTTATTTAAACTAAATCAGCTGTTTAAGAGGAATTATTTATGGGAGCTTTTATAATCAGCTTGTAAAACAGATTGAATAATGGCTAAATTTGACATCATATTCAGATGTTTTTTTATTTTTTTTTATTTAGTAGACAATAAACCAAACCAAACGCTAATATCAGTCTAACATCTGGCCTTGTCTGCAGTCTGATCTTCCCAGAACTCTAAGTGGGTCAAGCTCTAAAAGCCAGTGATGAGCACATGCTGGTGTTGTTCTGTTTTTCTTTTTTTTGGTCACACTCAAATGTCCCAAATCATGAAAATGTGTTACATTATCGTTCAGAGATAACTTGAGTAAATACTAAATGCGGTTCTCAAACTAGAAAAACACACTTGGAGCGCAGACCTCTGCCAAGGAAGCTCAGCCCCGCCACCACCCACCAACCCTCCAGACGGTGATCCGGGTCACCCACAAAATCGAATCACTTGCTCCTGGCCCCACTGCGGACATTTCCTGAAAATCCCATCCAAATCCATCTAGAACTTTTTGTCTAATGTTTCTAACTAGCTCAGTCATCATTTAGGATCATCGAGATGTTTGTTCTTTTCTTTTTTCTTTCTTTTGTTTATTGTAAAATGTGAGACGGGTCTTTGTGCTGTTCTTGGTCAGCAGTGATTATGACCTTGGTACTCTACCATTGAAGCCCCGATTGCTCGATCTCTTTCTAATTGTTGAATCAGAGGCGGAGCCAGACATTTTATACACCAGGGGCTTAGCCCTAAAGGGTTGTTATGCATATGGGGGGGTGGGTTAAATTGTGTTCGACAAACAGAACTTTATAAAAGAAAACAAATTATATCACATATACATTAACATTCGATTATTAACATTAGCAACAAGGCAGAACAGAACCCGTGCTGTATCTAGACACCAGGACTAAACCACAATTCAACCAAACCCAAAATGGATCCAGGTTTAAAACAGGACTGTAACAGTTCTAAATCAGGACTACTTCAGGACTGAACCAAGACAGAACCAGAATCAAAACTAGATGATAGTAGCACTGAGAATCAAAACCTCTTTATTGTGGCATCATGAGACTGGATCTTCGAGGCTTGAGTTTTGCGAACCTATCAATGACATTGTCAGGGTCAATATTATTCAAGTATTCTTTTTCAGGTGTGTTTTGGTGTTCTCTGTCTTTCCTGATTTCCCCTGACCTATCTGAATGATCAGGAAGAGAGTCATTACTATTTAATGATACCTCTATATTCGTCTGTCTGAGTTACTAGTTTGTACCATATCATTTTTTAATTCTGCCAAAGAACTACACTATTTATATAACTATTTAGCCTAGCTGTGCAAAAAAAGCCTGCATGACCTATTAAATAGAGAATTAGAAAAATGACTAACTTAATCAGATACAGTTGTGAAGAGGTTCTAGCGAGTTTTGGCAAACAACTGTCTGTGACTAACAGGCCTTTCTCACCTGGATCTTGTTCCATCTCTGTTCTGTCCTCGTTCTCCTCTCCCTCTCCTTCTCTGTTCCTCTCTCTCCCTCTTTGTTCTAATAATCAAGCCAAACGTCAAGAACATCAAATATACAGTTGAAACTAGATATTACATACACTTCAGTTAAAAACACTTTTTTACTGTCAAACATCAAATCAGACTAAATGTTTATTTTTTTTAGATTAATAAATATAAAAAAATTGGAGTTGTTCAATTTAAGTATAAAAATAGTTTTTTGTCTTTTTTTAATGGCAAATTGCACCCAAATTGTATTTAAAATTGAGCCAGAATTGTAGAGGTCCACAAATCTTTTCCTGATGTCTTGGTTGATTACTCTTGATTTTCCCATGTCAAAGAAAGAGGCTCTGTGTTTTGGGGGTGCCTTAATATGCATCCACAGTTGTGCCACCAATTAACTCAAATAGACTCTATTGACCAATCAGAAGCTTCTTAAGCTCAGAATGGAATCATCTGGAGTTTCCTTTTTGATTAAAGATGCAATAAACGTAGCGTATAAACACTCCTGACTTTGTTTAAAGTACTAAAAAATAAACACATAATTCTCTTATTCTGACATATAGCTAATTCAAAACATATGTCAATATTTATTTAGCTAAAACAAAATCGTTTACTCTAATTTGTGGTTTAATAGTAAAGAGATAATGTTTTTCTTGTTTTTTTCCTTAAGTAGCCTTTATGTATCTGTGAGTATCTGGTTTCAAATGTGAATATACTGCTGTATTGAAATTCTTCTTGTTTTGCATAGAAATGTAATGAATGGCATATAAAGCATAATATGATAAAATGTAACTGAGATTTTTCTTTGAAAGAAGCCCCTGATGTCCATTGTTTTGCACATCAGTACATAACTGAAACCAATTTAGTGAGTGCTTTATTTAACCATGGGGGATAGCAACTAAAAATATGAAATAAACACATGTAAGCTAAAAAAAAACAAGAAGAAAAACAGCATTGTTGTTCGGCTTTCCATTTTGCTATTGGTTGATGAGCCCTGACAGAGCTAGCACAAATAAGAAGAGTAAGTAACATAATATTCCCCAGGTGAGCAGTGCGACATTAGTCTTTGTGATACATCGTCATATTTACAGTACGAGTGATTTGCTTTGGTACCTGGTCAAACTTCAGCTCTCCTCTGTCTGCCTGCACTTCTCCTACAGCAAATTCGCGGGCAGCGTGTCTCCCCACTCCCTCACATGTTTAAGTGCTGCACACAAACATACAGCGGCGCTAGTGCCTGGATCATACCAAAAGGAGGGGGAAATTTACCACTGTGTGCTCTGTGCTTCTAATATTGTGTGTAGTTTTTTGTTGCTTTTGTTTTATACGGTTGTCAGTCAGACATCTTACTATGAAAAAAAAACAAAAAACACACTCACTCCAAAAGACCCGGGGCTTCTGAAGAAACAAGCCGGGCTTAAGCCCAATAAGCCACGCCTCCCCCGCTCCGCCGATGTGTTGAATTATGACCTGACTAGAATTGAGCCATGTGAGGTCTATAGTGCTTCACATGTTGCTCTGGTTTCGTTTGTCACCTCCTGGATGAGATGTCAGTGAGTTCCTGGAGAAATTTTGGTCGACCGGCCACTCCAAGGGAAGGTCCTCCAATGTTCCATGGTTTCTCCATTTGTGGATAATGGCTCTCACTGTGGTTTGTTAGACTCCGAATGCTTAAGAAATGGCTTCATGAACCTTTCCAGACTGATAAATGCACATGACTTTGCTTTTCATCTGTTCTTGAATTTTGTCAAATACGGACAGAATCTGTTGATCTGGTTGTCTTTGTCTGATAATAGAAATTATTCTATGATCTTAAAACATTTATGTGAAACAAAAAAATAAATGAAAGAAATCTGGGGGTGCGAAAAAGCACTTCTTTTTTTTACAGGACTCTACATATCATACGAAGGGTCAGAATCATCTTTACTTCAACACAAATACAGTTTTGGCCAAATGACTTGGCTCTGACACAAATGTGTTTGGCCAGTTTTGAGGCCTAACTTTTTGTGGTGATAGCTCACACTGCTGAGATTATCAGGAGAAGTGGCAGTTCACTGCGAGGAGCTTTGTTATCTTCAAAGATTTACTTGATAATAAAATCCCATTTTCAGTGTTTTCTGTGGCTGTGGTATTTTAGTACAGTCATGTCATCAGCACAGGTGAAGCTGTGAAAGAGTTAAGCTGAAATCACTTGTTCAATCTAATTAACCGACTGATTGCTATGAAGGAGGTGCCGATTTGTGCTTCGAATTATCGTCTTCAGTTTTAGCACCAGAGAAAAGCATGCAGCCATCGTCCCAGCTTGTAAGAAACGAGAAGCATGCAAAAAACACTGGACCTGACACTTTTCTAGAACACCATGGACTTTATGATGAGAGGTCCAGAGACAGTGAAAATGGTTTAGGTCATCAAAAGTAACTTTTAGGTCATCCTTTTAATGGTCACATTCTACATGTCTTCGACCAGCTGAATGTTTTCAACGTAGACCTGCAGATGATCACAATGTGGTGATCTAATTCTAACTTTTTTAGATTCCTTGACCATGAAAACATTCATTTAGCAGCTGGATTCACACTGACATCATTAGTTCAGTAGTTATTCCCAAAAATCCCTTTTTCAGTAATGGCGGTTTTCCGATCACCCCCTAAATTCTAGTCACTTGTTCCTGGTTTCATTGCAGACATTTCCTGAACACTTGTTCAGAATCCACCCAGAATCCTTTTGGTTATGCTGCTAACCAACAGACAGACATACAAACAAACAAACCCTGGCTAAAACATAACCTCCTTGGCAGTGGTAATTAATGATCCTCCAGAGTCCCCCTAATTTGAGAAATACACCGATGAGCAAAATCAGATGCAGATAACATGTTGACAATAGTGTGCAATTATTTTGCCTCTACTGAAAGCGCTGAAGGCATCTGGACAGCCTGCATGTGGGCTGCAACAATCATTTTAGCCTGATATAAGGGAAAGCCCCCACATGAATCTTTTCCAGGAGAAGGCAGCGAAACTCGCTTTGTATGTTCCATGATCCCAGCGGCATGTTCTGAAAGTATACACTACCTGATATCTCAGTTTATCAACTTCAAAGTTGTGAACGACAAAGTGATCCGTAAAGGAGTTTTCTTTGGTTGCATGTTCATAGGAGAACGTGATCCAGCCAGCTCAGTAGTAGAACAATCACCCCCAGTGGAGTGAGTTGTCTTGCGACGAGTGCAGAGCTTGTTTAACATTGCTAACACGTGAATGTGTGTACCTTAGGATGCACAGTCAGGTGAACATTTGTAGTAAAGAGCCTTGTGACAAGAAAGGTAGGAAAAAACAACTGCTATCCCAGAGAAACATTAAGGAAAGAGTGCAATCCTCCAGGAGGTCTGAGGCTGGACAGCAGAAGACCGGACATAAAACAACATCCGAAGGTGAGATAAACCTTGAGTCCGGTGATCTTCTTACTGCAAATCCTTCTGATACGGCATACAGTGTGTGAGGGGGTGCTTCTCATCCAAGGGAGCTGGCCTACTCACATTTCTGTCCCAGGAGACCAAAATGTCCTCCAAGAGCAACTTCTTCCAACAATCCAGACACAATCTGGTGACCATCTGAGTATTTTCTACCATGATGAAGCACCCTTTTTAGCCCTGACAGAGAAACTTCCCAGATCTCAACAACTTGAAAACCTGTGCCCGAATTTGCAAAAACAGATGGATAAACTGAAAATAACATTTATTCAAAAAGCATTGCTCCAGTACCCGATTTACAGGATAACAGAAATATGGTATAAGTTATGAAACCATAAATACTGACTTCACATAAATTTGTTGCATTTGCATTTACAAAAAAGCCTCGGAAACATATTAAGTATTTTCATACAACTGTACGCCCTCAACGTTCTCTGCTAAAAGCAATAAGAAGGAATTGTGTCAGCTTGTTTCAGCAGTTGCACATGCATTTTAAATGAAATTAATTTTGGATTAAAAATGGAGCCTTCCTTTAAACTACAGCAGCACCAGATGATCAGATGCCTCAGAAGGAAACTGGAATCCATCCCTCTTTGTTCATCATGACTCTTTTATCTAAATTTGGTTTCATGCAGATTTAATAAGTTCGAGCTAATATTTTAAAATAAAATCAATTAATCATTTAGAGTACATCATAAATAAGAGCTAACAGGGAGATATGCTGGTTGAATTTAATCAAGGAACCATTTCCTGCAGTCTTTTGTTGGTCTGTTGTTGACCACAATCTTTACTTAAACCAGGAAACTATTGACTTGCATCATTTGGCAAAAGTGTTAAACTTACGTAAAGACCTGTTAGATTAGTAGTCGTTATCAAATTATTGTTGGATCACAGTCTTTTTCTTTCCTCTGACCTACCAAACCCTTTCGGTATATTGTGAGGGCATCTTGAAATAGTCCCTCTCTGTTCTTACTGTAGATGAGTAACAAAAAGCAGGTAATGTTATGGGAATGTTTCTGTGTAATTAGGACTTAGGACATGAATCCCTGTTTTAGTGAGTGCTCTAGGACAGTAGGTCATGTTAGAAAAAACAAAGTCTTCTGTGTGTAATGTTTGACAGCAATGTACCAGAGTGCCTAAACAGAAGTCAGAGCCAGAAGATATCTACACGTCGTTATGATCTTGTGAGACTTCACTATCATGCTTTCAGGGTGACGTGGTCCAGTGCCTTGCAGGGAGAAGACATGCAGGTTCACGCTCCAATCTGAACTGGCATGGACCGGCTTCACCAGGAGCAGGACAATTATGCAGAGTTCATGTTGACTAGAGATAAACATTGATTGCTAAATACTATGTATTGTTTTACATTAGAAGGGTTGGAGAGGGCTTGAGTGATGACACTGTTCTGGTGCACTCTGACCTCCATATTGGCCAGTATGTTGTATTAGGGTGCTTTTTTTAAATTGTGACATCACAATAAATTTATTGTGTTATTGTTTCTACTTCATATTTGTCCATTTTACTGTTTTACTCTTGGTAGTTAGTTTATTATTCATTCTTCTTTTACTTAGTAGTTTAGTTGTGTGTTACTAGCTTGTTGAGTTTCTTGATCAAAGCATTTTGACTGGAAAGTTGAATTATTTTGTTAATAAAGTCTTGTAATTTGGAACGTTGTTTGTTATTATTCCACATACATCTGTAGTAACTTGCTGTTCAAAGAACGGCAAGAACGTGTTCCTTCATCTATTGTTTAAGTACCTCAGCCAGGCAGGTAATCATAAACATTAACTGAGACTGAACTATTTGAAACTGCCAGTCAATGACTCGATGCAATCTGCTGGGATTCATTAAATAGAAAACTAGCTAAAACTTTAAACTGATTGTAATGTTTGTATTGAAATTACTTTCTTGTCTTGAGATGACATTTGTTGTGAATCGGCGCTATATAAATTAACTTAATTGAATTTGGCTATTATTATTTTCCTGGATCCCAGGATGGTGCCCCAAACTTGGTCATTTTGAAATTTAATTATTAATCTTATTAATAATTGCCTTAAGCAATTATTCATAATTAGTCATAGCCAAAACATACCTGCTGTGTCACAACAGTATCATACCTTTGACATTTAAAGTAGCCTGTTAGAAGCTTCAAATCACAAAATATGTTGAGCAATATATATTTGATTTCAGGTGGGTGACTACAGAGAGGGGCCATTGTTAAAATTAAAAAGTGAAACGTTACATAAAAGGTCAAAACATGTCTCATTTATTTAGAATCATTTTCATTTCAAAACCTAATATAACAAGAACTGTACAGATGACACTATCAACCTTAAATTACATCTGCATACTGGCTGAGATTTCACATCTAATCACATTTCTATTTTGAAAGTGAAAAAAAATCTGCTTTATTTGTTTTTCATATCCACCTTATTTCATGGTCACTATATCAGCAGTCTGTCTGGCTGCAGCAATCTTGAACCACCACCTCTATGTCAAGGCAAAATTACCTGTAACAGCGTGCTTGGTTTCCTACTGTTTCCTACTTTCCGCTGTATTGATATCCTACCCACAGCTTTCCTTAATAAAGTTTTCCCTGTCATTGGGTCTGATCTGATTAAAATAGTTAACTCATCCCTCCTGTCAGGTGTTTTCCTCCAGGCTTTAAAAACAGCAGTTAATAAACCACTGCTAAAAAAAAAAGATCTGGACAACATGTTAATGTAGAACTATCGGCCAATTTCTAATCTTCCGTTCATCAGTAAGATTATTGAAAAAGCTGTTTCAGCAGTTAAATAGCTTCAAAACAATGACCAAATGCTTTGATGTTCTTCAGTCTGGTTTCCATGTTCACAGCACTGAGACTGCCCTCGTCAAAGTTTTCAATGATATTCGCATAAATACAGACTGATAGAACCACAGTGCTGATTCTGTTGGATCTCCGTGCAGCATTTGACACTGTTGATCATGATATATTATTGGAACGACAGGAGAGCTGGGTCAGACTCTCTGGTACAGGACTTGGCTGGTTTGAGTCTTACCTAAAGACCAGGGACATCTTTCTTTCAAAAGGAAATTTTTCATTAGAATGAACAGAAATCACACGTGGCCCCAGGGCTCCATCCTGGGGCCCCTCTTATTTAATATCTACATGCTCCCACTAACCCAGATTATAACAACCATTAAGATTAAATATCACAACTATGCAGATGATACTCAGCTTTACCTTATAATGTGACCAGGTGACTTTGAACCCATCCAAACCCTAAGTAAATGCATCGAGCAAATCAATGTATGGATGTGCCATAACTTTCTCCAGCAGAACAGAAAAAAAGAAGTTATTACTTTTGAACCTAAAGAGGAACGATCAACAGTCAGCACACAGCTTCAGTTAATACAGCTAGAAACTACTGATCAGGCCAAAAATGTAGGTGTAGTTATGGACTCAGACTTGAACCTGCAGGGTCAAATAAAGGCAATAATAAGGTCAGCCTTCTATCACCTGAAGAACATTTCTAGGATTAAACAACTGATGCCGCAACAGGACCTAGAAAAACTCATCCATGCATTTATCTTTAGTCGGATTGATTACTGCAACAGCGTCCTCACAGGTCTTTGTAAAAAGTCAATCAGACAGCTGCAGCTGATCCAGAACGCTGCTGCTCGTGTTCCTCACTAGAACCAGGAAAGTAGAGCACATCACCCCAGTTCTAAAGTCCTTACACTGGCTCCCTGTAGCTCAGAGAATATACTTTCAGAATAGTTTTACTATTTTATAAATTATTGAATGGCTTAGCAACAAAGTATGATGAAGATCTACTGTTACTATAGCAACCCCCAGACCACTCAGGTCTTCTAATTCCAGTCTACTCAACATCCCTAGAATCAGAACCAAACATGGAGAAGCAGCTTTCAGTTTCAATGTTCCTCTTATCTGCAACAAACCTCCAGAAAACTGCAAAGCTGCTGAAACACTGAGTTCTTTTAAATTGCATGTTTGTTTTCATGTATCATATGTTTTGTGTGTGATTCTTGCTTTATTGCTGTTTTTACTTTATATGCTTTGTCTGTGTTTTACTGCTATTTTTATTTTACCATTTAATCATGTAAAGCACCTTGAATTGCCTTGTTTTTGAAAGTGTGCTATACAAATAAAATTGCCTTGCCTTGCCTTACTGCATAACATACATTAAGAATAAATACTTGTGAGGATAGGAGTTTGGACCTTCTTGCATTTAGCCGAACACATTTTCAACTGTAGATTGCAAAACTGGTCCAACCTCTGGAATATTCATTGACTCCCTGTTAAACCCAGTATAGGATTTAAGATCCTCTTTCTTACATATAAAGCCCTTAATAATCAAGCTCCATCGTACATCAGAGATCTAATTGTTCCATATGTTCCTAACAGAGCACTTCGCTCTCAGACTGCAGGTTTACTGGTGGTTCCTAGAAACTGTAAAAGTAGAATGGGAGGCAGATCTTTTAGTTATCAGGCTCCTCTCCTGTGGAACCAGCTCCCAGCTTTAGTCCGTGAGGCAGACACTCTGTTTACTTTTTGGTAACAAAACCTTCATGTTCTCTTTATACATACTGTATATATGACACTCTTGCAGCCGAGGACTTCTAATTGTGGCCCATGTTCTGTTGGAAGTTTCTTCCTGTTAAAAAAGGATCGTCCCTTTCTACTCACCACATAGATGCTGAAGAGGAAGGATGGCTAAAAAATTTGTGACCCACTGCAGTTAGATAAAAAACTTCTTACCAGTTAGTATGTTCAATGAAACTAATCGCATTGTATTATAACTAAAATTAAAACAGACTGTCTGCCATTTAAATAAATGTTCTATATATAATTGGTTTGAATTGGTTGTGTATTTCTGTACAGTGGAACCTTGCCTAATGGCAATTCAGTATTTGGAGATTCACCAATTTGAGGATTTTTCTTGGGAACATCACTAACTTATTCGTGGAAAATCCACAGATTTGCAGATTTTTTCATGGAGCATATCTAAAATATACAAACAAAAATGGAGCTTGGGAAGCTGGAATATGTACATGCAATGCTACTTGACTTGCTATTGGCTGCTGTTTGCTAAGCCGGCAATCAAGGAATGCCATTTATTTTCACTGGGTCTGATTGCCGGAAATATTGTAGACATCAGCTTGTGCAACATTATTGAGATCGCATTCACTGAGCGTATTAATGCATATTAAGGTATATATGTCGTGTAAACTATTTAAATAGGCTGTTATAAGCATTTCTAGAGGGGGTATCAAGTATTTGGGGATATTAACCATTCACAGTCATAAAGTGTCAAAGATGACCTCCTTTCTAAGCTATTAATTTATCACCAATTTATACAAGCATGTCCAGCACACATGTGAGGTTTAAAAAAATCAAACCAGGCTCCCAGAACCAAAGCAGACCTGATGGGGGACTCACCAGGGCTGGCATAAAGCATTACACATAAAATGTGTTTGGATCATCTACAGCTCTAAAGGGTAAAATGCACTGATGGCACAAGGCACATTTTCAAGCATCATTACTACTCATAAAACTACCTTTGGTCTAGTCATTAACTGTTCAGTCTTGACACACTTCATTGCAACCCATTCTCTATATATAAATGACAAGAAATGATGTGCATGATACAAAGTTCCACAGCAGTTTTTGCCTTGCCCTGGCTAGCTAGCCACAGAGACCTTCTGTCATCGATGCATCACATCCTTAGGCCGCAAAGCTTGCTAGCTCTTTCAGATGTTGGCCATGACTGGGGTCTGGCTATTGGTTGGTTGGTTGGTTGCTCAGAGTCATGAAAGCAGCAAATTGACTTCAACTCCCCTTGCTGCACACACAGATGGCATGAAGGCATCAAAGTACTGGTAGGAGTGTTTCGTGAAAGAGGCATTTCCCTTGTATGTCTCTGTGATTGCAAGGCCTGCAGTGGACTGTTGTTCTGTTCATCTGAGATAGAGAACATCCCACCATCATAAAGAAACAAAACTGGAACTGGGCAGAGAGGCAGCCAAATGGGTCGACAGCAACACTAAAGGAACTGCTTTGTTCTGCCTGTCTTCTACAGTATGTGTGATATCTTTTATTCTCGCGATAGAAGCGGAAATCAAAGATTTAGACTTACCCAGACTCCAGAGGTAAATCTGTCAAAAAACCTTAGGGATCAGCCGAAGAGGGCAGTGGACCACAGAAGTCATAAGTCAAGCTGTTGTCAAGATTTGTTGATTGACTCTTTCCAAAGCAGACTGAATGAATTCGTGGAAAATGGGTAAAGTCAGTAACACAGAGGTTTGTAGGAATTGCCCAATCTGACTTTAAAACAAAGATGGATGCCTGTTACTCTTTCTCTTGGGATAAAAGTTTTGCATCACTGTCAGAATACTCTGATATGATGTGTGCGGTTTTGGCTTTTTACAGTACAGATTTGATTACAGGCAGTGAGAGAAGATTTCACATCCCGACACTTACAGTTTCACGCTGTGTTTCTCATTTCTGAGACGAGTCACTGCGAAGCAATAAAAGTATGTCCGCGGGTGATCTCAGACCATTTTTGCACATACAGCACCTTGCAATAGTATTCAAACCTAAATCCAGTTTTTCTTTGAAGGCCTCACGGGTTTGTCAGAGAACGCTGGTGAACAAACTGTGTCATTAAGACCAAGGAACAGAGTAAACATTTCAGGTTATAAACGACATACCAAGCACTGATCACTGTTGGTGCCGGTTCAATCCATCAATTTAACATGGAAATAGCATGGTATGGCGGTAAACCTAGCAAGACATTGCTGTCCGCCTGAATAGACCATTGCTGAAAGAAAGCAGAGAGAAGCCCTGTTATCAGTTTGCCTCAATCCATGCAGGAAACACAGCAAACATGTGGAACAAGGTGCTCCAGTCTGATGAGATAAAAAATTATATATATTTTTTTTGCCTTATATTCAAAATGTGTGGAGAAAACTGACACTGCAAATCACCCTCTACACATAATCCTCCAATGTGATACAGGTTGGTGGTAGAATCATGGTGTGGGAATATTTTTTTCTAACAGGGAGAGATATACTGCTTGAAGTTGATAGGAGCTAAATACAGGACAATCCTACAAAAGAATCCAAAAACAAATTCAAGTTAAGAGATGTTCTTTATCCAATCTGATTAAACTATGGATTATTTTGCGGAGAATGGGCAAAAAAATTCAGTTTCTATATGTGCAAAACTTGATGAGCAATACCCTAAAAGATGTGAAGGTGTAATTGTAGCAGGAGGTGATTCCACTAAGTATTTACTCAGGGGATGTGAACACAAATGCATGTCATGCGGTTTTGTTTTTATGTTTTCGTGCCCGTCTGTCTCTGTCTGTCTGTCTGTTAGCAACATACCTCAAAAAGTTATGGATGAAATTTGCTGCATTTGCTCTGCTGGAAGAGCACAGCAACAGCACAAACACAGACATTGACAGACATTTTATTAGAAAAGTACCGAAAGTTAGAATTAAATAACAAAATGGGGATGGGGGAGGGGAGTGGCCCTGGCAGAGGTCTGCGCTCTCGGAGTGCTTTCCTGGTTTAGATTTAGATGAGCAAAAATGCAATAATGTTAAAGTCCATGTATCCCTTTCCTTCCACTTAACAAATCATGTGCTTCTTTCACCAGGTCTGGCATGAAAAAAAATTATTTAAGGCACACATTAGTTTTTAGCCGTAATTTAAAAAAAAGGCTCTGTAAAGTAATTTACGACTGATTGGTGTAGCAGCTTAAAATCAGCAACTCACTGCATCACAGTTGCTGAATGTTCCAACATGTCATGCTCTTTTCTTTTCAGTGTTGTACATCTCTAACTAATGTGAGAGAAAAGCTACAAATTGCAAACATTGGGGTTAAAACTGAGACGCTTTTTTTTATTTATATTTTTTACCTCCAGCCAAAACTGTTAAAAATCATTTTAAACATCCTTAAAATGAACATTTCTTTATGAATTTTCTGCATAACCATGTTTGTTTGGCTATAGAGATCAAGGTAAGAAGACAGAAATGTCCTTAAATGCTGTATAAGTCAGCACCTTCCCTTATTTAATCATTCACAAAGCGATGCGTTGTGCACCTGAATGAGACTGTACGTTTCTTCCTTCCTGGAAACACAGCAGATTGAAGAGCGGATTAATTAACATGTTTCTAAGCCTCGTTAAAAAGCGCTGCTTAAGGTTTTATTTGAAGTGAGTTGCTGCAGTCCTCCAGTATGAGGTCTAAGATGAGTCTGACTGCTGTCTGCTTGAAACAAGCCTTATTGAGTCATTTCCATTCAGGGAGGCAGATGAAAACAGAAAGGAACAGAGCGTAATCTAATCCTAGGTCTGTTTTTCAGACGTCCTGTGCAGGTTACCAGCAGCCACTACCAGATCAAAAACAAGATATGGAAGTGTAGTAAAGTGAAGGGCACGCTTGATTTAATTAGAGAGAACATTTTTCTTGCCGCTAACGCACAGTTCACCAGTGTTTTGTGTTTTTTTCCTTCTCTGTGCTGCCTTCCCTTTATTTTCCATCATACTGGAATGAAAGTCAGTGCTGATTGCAGCTACACCGGTGAATCCTCTGCTCATTTTAACACATTAACATAGTTTCAAATAACTAGATGAGCTCTTGATGAAAGCGATTTGATTAGGAAATAGTGGAGGCTTATGAAACCAAGGCAGAAGTATCTGATTTAATTCAGCTTTGATGATTACATGTCTCCAAAGCATAAAATCCTTTTTTTTCCAACTAATCTATTTTTTTATTTTTTATTTTCTGGCAAGAAACATTGCATTAGTGTAATTTTATGATAAATACCGTAATTTTATCATACTATCATATCAACAGGCATGTGATATTATGTGTTCTAGTCAACAAACCAAAAGACTATTTTGTCATCTCTGTTGCCTTTTATTGAGGATGTAAATCTTTAAAAACCTAGACTCAACCTTGTTTCGGGGATTTTTCATATGCAAATTCCAGAATTTCCCAGGCTGAAATTAGAGGCGTTGTTATTGACTATTAATACAAAAGCTCACCATGAACATATTGCTGATACAAGCTTCAAATAAAAAAGCTACAAAAACGACTGGGTGGAAAGATAGATAAAAGCTGATGGATAGATGGATGGATGGTAAGTAAAGTCTTTTAAATGTTGTAATTTTTGCTGCCATCATTTTACATACAGGGTTGTAGCCATACAGTGACTGTATTATGGTTCAAGGGTTGTCTTTAATCTTTTTATGCGTATTGCTTTAGTAGTTCAGGAGTTTCCAATTGGTCAGAAAAAAAATTCTCGTTTGACATTACTGTCCACATCCCATAATACTATGTTGTTAGAAAACCTATATGTCTTGATAAATTGCCTAGTGATACAATGGATTCTTAGATACAGAGAAAAGCTAAAGCTAATTCACACAGGTGGATCAGGATAACATTCTTCTGAACCAGGATTTTAGCTTTTTAATTAAAATTTTCTATAAAAAACCACCACTGAGAATAATAACAGACAGACTGAGCACACCACAGAGTGCTTTTAAATACATCAGTAAGGCGCTTGTCTGCTAGGTCTCCAAACTTCTGTATCAGGAGTCTGGGATGTTTGTCTGTTTTCTGCTTTCTTTTTCTCCACCTTCCCGGTGATCTCCTCCAGGGGGCCTACCTGAGACGAGGACCTGTCCATCACTGTCGAGGGCGGAGTCGTGCTGTGCAGCTTGTTGAGCCTCATCACTAGCTGGATAAAAGGAGCTGGCTGTTTTGCCTCTGTGGTAACCTCTAGCCCTCTGGGATTTCCCGGAGAAACTCCTAGTTTAAATCTCCTTGTGAAACTTACCTGTGGTAATCTTATCTGTGGTCCTTCCAAGGTTCTTTCTGAAGACAACTCCTCGTGATCCATCACCCAGCTTCTCTGTATGCCTTCGGTTCTCATTTCCTTGTCTGACAGCCTCCAAGCTCCCTTCTCCTCCTTGTCCCCGTTCCAGCTCAGAGGTCTGCCCTCAGTCCTCCGTCTCTGGTTCCTCCATCTCCGTTCCCCTGGATCCCCTCTGGATCCCCTCTGGATCCCCTCTGGATCCTCTCATGGGCTTCCCAGACGTTTTTACCTCTCTCCCTGGTATCAACTCCATCACCTGAGGAGCTTCACCTGATTTCAGTCAAATCAGTTCACCAAATCAAGATTCAGCACTCACCTCTGGACGTCCCTTCTACAGTCTTGTTTCTCTCCACTACTCCGTGCAGCTCCCCTGGTTCCGGTGATCATCTCCAAATCCTTGCTTGAATAAAATCAGTTTTTTCATTTTATAACTGGTCTTGCTAGTCGTTTTCTGCATGTGGGTCACAAAGCTTAACGACATGACATGCTGCCTCTCATAATATTTCTTCTCCCTTCCCGGTCCTCACTATGAAAAAGAAAAAAAAATTAATTTCCACTGTATGATCTCACATTCAAACTGGAGACTTTGCTATCTCTACTTTCTTCTTGGCTGGCCGGTGTGTTAAATATTGGCTGAGTTGTGAGTCCGCTTCTGTTGGCACACTCAGATGTCCTCATTCTTGCTTGGTTTGTTTTAGGCCCTTTCTATTGAGGTTATAAATTAAGACATGAAAAGGTTGTTTTTTATTTTCAACCCTGATAACCATTTAAATATTTTAAATATGAACTCTTTCAGACATGGGGTATAAATTAGTGTTGAGATGTCAGTAAACTGGTTTTCCTGTCCATTTACCACATGTGTGCAGCAAACTATATGTGTGTGCTGCACTTAAAAAGGACTGTTTTTCCATCCGCGTTCCATTTTTCTCATGTTAAAGGGAGAGGCTGGGGGATGGGAGTTCATGTAAAAAAGGCCCAATTATGAATTGCATGCTCTCACACTGCTCTGAAAATAAAGCACCAAAAGACAAACAAACTCAACACACTAACACAAAATGGAGAACTTCTCAAAAGAACTTCACATCATGCTTTCCTTTCTTATGTGCTTTGTTTATGACATCTTCTGTAAAATGCAAATTGGCTCCCTTTCCTTCATTGTTTGGTGAATTCTGTAGGATTTTTGTCAAAGGTTCAGTTACAGCTAGACTTTTAAAGTCGTGCTACTTTATTAGTCCCTCTGGGAGAATTATGTGGTCTCCATATTTCCCCCATCAAACATGTTCATGAAACAAAAAGCTCTGTCCACAACAAGCCTTTGAAGCCTCTGTTATGTTTTTAGTTTAGCGGTTATAATTTCATTTAACATGGTTGTGCAGTTTAGCTCAGTGCCACCCCTGTATTGCCTAAGGATCTGTTAAACTAATGACATCAGTTTTAAACCACTGCTGGATGCTAAGCTAAATGTTTATTATTTCATTGGTCAGACCCTGATTCACTAAAAGACTGCACAATCCTTACACTCCAAAGATAAGGGACAAACTGGTGTTTCACAGAGGGATGTTTGCGCCTCAGATTGCACTTTGAAACACTGTAATGAATTAAGTTTACTGCATTCAATTAATAATAAATCCTCTCATATTTTTGCAAATATATATAAAAATATGCAGTAGATTTAAAACATTGCAGATGTGTAAAACCTGTTTGCTCTTCTAAATTAGATATGAGAATTACATAATTGCTGAAGCTTTTCGTTGATGGGAAAAATTTATTTTATTAGCTCATTGTGGTTATGAATGCTGCTTTACATAAATAAATAAAAAAGACCTTGTATTGCCTGAATGTGGTTTTGAGAGATCAGGGGCCTAATTTATAAAGCTTGCTTACGCACTAAACAGGGTCTGAAAATTGAGTATCTCAGTTTCTACACAAACGTTGGGATTTATAGAAAAAATCTCGCAGCTTTACGCAAAACTCTGACCCTGGCGCACACCCATTTTGAGGACAGGGAAACTGGTGATGCAGCGGGTGAGATGGCAAAATTGTGAATTTAAGCCACATTTTCCAACTTGTAGACACGCACACACTTGCATACACACGCAAAACCAGCAGTCAGCCCCCGTCTCTGAACTGATAAGAAAAATGAGAATCTGAATGAAAACATGCTGCATTTAAGGTGACCATATTTTGATTTCTAAAAAAAAGAGGACACTTAGCCCAGTCCTAAAAAGTCCCATTTTGATTTCAACATAATTAAAGTGTTCCTTCTCTATAGAATTTAAAGCCCCCGAGACGAGTGAAAAGAACATGAAAGAGATGAACATGAGATCTCCATTAGAAAAAATCAATTCACATAACCTTGAAATATTCCTGTAACAATATCACAGTAAGTTCTTTAAGTAATATAGCAATTTCACTTTTTAGTGCATTATTTGTGACAAGCTGTGAGGCAATAAGTGTAATTAGAAATATAAATACTGCACATGGAGACCCGTGCATAATGCTTCACAATGGATGCCCCCACCCGTGGCAGACACTCTGTTGGTGGCATGCCATCTTCCTCTACGCCTCCACTTTCAGATCGGACAACTTCTTTTTTTTTGTGTCTGACAAACATCTGTTGCTCACAGAATTTGCTGCTGCATCAACGCTGTGACGCTTGAAAACCTTCCGTTTATTTGTAAGGCCACAACTGTGAACCCCGAATGAGTTTTTCTGTGCCTCTACCTCACCCACAAGCACCTCGACTTCAGTCTCAGTTAAATTGCGTTTTCTAGATCTCTCTGTTGCCACAGATCAGCCGGCCTAATATTCATAAGGTACTTTGCGTTGACTATTTATGGCAGAATGCGGGCATGTGGGAGATAGGATATGATCCAAAATCACCTGAGTAGATTTCTAGGTAGGGTGTGATTTATAAAGAGGAAATTGCGTGGAGCTCTGCATGCCCATGCTTTCATTAATCAGAATATGTGAGCAGATGTGAAGCCATGATTTGCTCTAGACAGTTTTATTTCACACACAGGGCTGACAAGTAATGAAAATGCAATACATTTCTGTGGAGCTCATATTCTTGCTATGCCTTTACAACATGGCTACTACAGGTACGATCAGCTGCAAAAATAACAAAAACACTATTATAGTACACGACACATACATTTGATTGTATCAGTCGGATCTTCCCCGGTTAGTCTTAATCCTGTGTTCAAAAATCCTAATTTGCAGCTTTGAATTAGAAAGAGATGTTCTTTGTGTTCCGGTAGTTACTCTCCAGAGTGAAGAGGACTCCTTCAAGCAATGGTGAGATAGACGTTGCTTTGAGAATTTAGCACTACAAGTTATAAGGGGCTAGACTACAACAGCATGTAGAGTGTTTAGTAAAACGTGACCGTCTGAGTATTTATTAACTGAAGTCAAAGGTCATTCTGTGTCTAAGGATTGCAGCTTTAGTTGGTAATTATCAGACTAAACAGGGGAATGCAACGTCTTGGCTTAGGAACGTGTGTTTATTTGAGGTTTTGCTCATAACACTGCAAAGGCATCAACACTAGTTAAACATTTATGCTATTCTTTTAGTAAATATTTCTTTATTCACATATAATATAAGTTTAAAATCTTACTCATATGACACATCACTTATCAACTGATTAAAATCAGATTTACTGTTTAGTATTAAATATATATACTGAAAATAGTTAAGGGCTAAGGCGGTCAGGCTTTTTTTTTTCAGGTTATCTTAGAGTGCATATAACACACAAAGGGGGAAAATTTGTTGCCGGTTCTTTTGTAATCCCACAGGAACAGAAGGAATTACAAGACTTACTACATTTTGTTTCAAAATATATATTTCTAATCTCTTTATTTTAGTCATCTAAAAAAAATGCATCAAAGAACATGCTGAGGGTTGGTTCTTTTATCGACTGAAAATGGTCGGACGGGATCTTAGTTTCATTGCATTTAATGACTTTGGAAGAAAAAAATACAATTTTTCCACATTTGTCCTGCCGAACATCAATCAGAGTCAACCAATGGAAAATTGTCACATTCTGAACACTACAGGATTGATTCAGTCTGCTGATCGGATCCTCCCCGACTATCAAGGTCGCTGATAGGGGCCCTTTGGAAAAATAAACAAAGTGCTCCCTTATCACTACACGACCGCCACAAATCACCAGAGCATAAACATTCAGAAATAGACAGTGTTATATATCTTATGTCCTATTGCAGCATCTTACTAATACTTATATTACTTATATAGACAGCTGTCAGTTCCTATTGATTCTCTTTCGGAGATCTGTGATGATTTTCTTTAAGGCATGACTGTCATACACCATAACTCTGAGATTAGTCTGATCCAGCGAAATCACTGATTCAAAAGGGGGGTTACACGCCAGTGCATGGGGTATTCTGAAGGATATTATGTAAAGTTTGACTTTGGTTAACCATTGTTTGGGTCAGGAGCCCATGTGGACTGCTCACTGGGAGTTGAGCACCAGATCCTAGTCCAGATCCCAGAAAATCCTGGAAAAAACCCACCCGCCTGTTTCACTCTGGTTTTTCTTTAGGAATTTCAACATGGAGTTTATAAGGACCTTCAACTTAACAACTTTCTATCATCTAAAAAAAACCCATCAAGTTATAAAATTACTCAGCAACCATGTCTGACTTTAAGGCTGTTTAATGAAGGTTATTTTTTAATAATTGGAAGATATGCAAGAAACTTCTGAGTTTGATCAAATTACTTCAGGCCAGTGGCTGGTTCATCAGTGTGGCTGTTAAACTGATGCAGACAAAAGTGTCCTAGTAGACTGTCTTTTTGAATCTTTTTTTTTTTTTTAATAAAGTGAAAGCATCACAATGTAGCAGAATTTCCTTCCTCTTATCCTCACAGCATATCACAATACATATTTGTAAAATCCACACATTTTATTTTCATTCAATCATTAGTTGCTTTAAAAATTTGATTGTCTAAATCAATGACTTAGAAAGTCCAAAACCTGCATGTTTGTTTACACCTGATGCATTAATTTGGTGTTCTGGTTAGGCTCGTCAGGCAGTTGCAAGGTAACATATGTGCTCACCTTTTGGGGGGAAAGAGTCGTACTCCGACTGTAATGCGAGAATTAAAGAAAACAAAAAAAGATCCCAATTTTTTACACCATCTTGAAGGGTGTGGTTGCACCAGTACGTGAGTAGTGCTACTTGCTTTGTGAATGAGGTGTTGAGAAGTACCATAAAACGAATAAAAGGTTTGGAGCTCACAGGGGGTTCAGTTCAATGTTCAGAGTATAGTAGAGCTTTGATTTGATGTTAAATTAGGAGTTCTTCTTGTCCCATTTAAAAAAAATTGACATATTTCCAAAAACAGCCAAAGACTGTTAGCATGTTGCTCCTGGAATGTCAACATCATTGATAACTGCTTTCAGCTACTGATTGTATGTTTTATGTACCTTGTTGAATCTTCATTACAGTATTCCTATAACATATAACAGTTTAGTTTACCAATCAGCTTTGGAGCTCTACGGCTTAGAGCATATTAAGATATAGCTACACAAATAGTGTTTCCTAGTTAGATCGACTCCCTGGTGGTTTAAAAAATCACATTTGCACTTTGTGACAAAATGTTTGTCCCACCCATGTGTTTTCAATAAATGCCGCATGCAGACTGTAAATGGCCTCTGGGCCACAAACAGAGAAGCCAAGAGGTCAGATTTTAAATCAGCATTGGTGATATAAAGCTCGTCTCAGCACAAATGTTTTCAACTACGACCTACTGGGCTTGCTACTCTTCCCTAATAGCTTCCTCCATATCTGACACTCTTCATTTCACATAATGATAGTCTTCAAGAAGTGAATAAAGGTATGCATATGATTTGGTACAGGGGCAGAAAATGAGATCCGTCTCGGGGATCACTTCAAACAAGACAAAATTTGCAGCTCAAGAGAAACTGTTGCTTTAAACCAGACATCTGTTATTTGTCCCTCGTTGGGGCTGAAAGGAAGCAGTCTGAGCTTCGTTGCCAAGGAGCCTCGTGTCTGATTCTTTGCCAACTTGTTTGTCACTGGGGCCTGATTGACCAGAGAAGCATCCAGCGAACTCAGCCTAATGGCACGGTCACCTGTTACTTTATCTCAGAGATCATGGCTGAAACGTAAAAAACACAAGGAAGTGGGGAAATAATAATGCAACCGAAAGCATGACTAGATTCATTTCTTGCTGCTGTTTTAGACCTCTTTAAGTGAGATTCAGTCTGTATCTCCCTCACAGTAGAAAACGTTTTTGGGATCTTCATTTAGCTAATTCAGATCGGAAGCTGAAGCTAACAGCTAGACCAACAGGGTCCAAAACCAAAGCAGAATCCAATCTCAAAAACATCATAGTTCTCAAACCATCATCATGTTTGCAGTGAGATATTATTTATCAAGAAGCAAATTATTTGTCCAGGAAATGGAACCTGGAGGAGGTGCGCCACAATGATGTTCCTACGTGAAACTTTTCCTTTCAGGGTAACGGTCTAATAAATAAAAGTCAAGTAGTTTGAAAAGCACAAATAATACCAGTAATAACAAGTAGTGTTATGGTAGTTACTTAGAGCACAAACACATTACGTGTTCTGTTCTATAGGTGCTTGAAGAAAAACAAACATCTCCTCCAATCTCCATTTCTCGTGTAAAATATTAGCTTTCATTTAAAAAGATAGTTTGGAATTTTTCAAGTGGGGTTCTCTTATTAATAATAGTCCCTTTACCTGTTATAGAAACATGTCACACTGCTGTAAGTTTGCAGCTGGTTCTAGCTATGTAAAACAACTCAAACAGAAGGTGCTTACATCTGTGGAGCACAATGCTGTAATAATTGTCAACAGTTTCACAAGAAGCTATTTTCAACTGTTTGGTCTTACTCAGCAGAACAGTGGCAGGGTTACTACAATAAAGTTACAATGGTGGGAGGCCTAATTCCACTCTGTCACTCCCTCCCAGACTGATGTCTCTGCCCGCCCCTGCTTTGTAGCTCCTGGATGTTCCTCCAGGGCTCTCCTCTGCTCCTCTCTTGGGGGTGTGGTCAGCCCTTCGTTGGTCTACCTGGGGCTCCTGTGCTCTGGGGGTCCTTTGGGTTTCTATTGCTCCGATCTCCTTCGTGTCTGCATCGATTCCTGGGAGGCGGGTCGATGGCTCCTCACACCAGCTATTGAACACTCGTATGGAGAAACCTTATATGCACCAGCATCCTTATACACACCCACAGGTGTGGGGATTCAGGTGTTTACAGATGCATTCTTGGGCTGAGGTTACCACAACTAGATCTTGTAATAATCAGTACTATGAGCTTTTCAGTGACGCTGTTGTATTTATATATCTATTTGTGGGTTGTGGTTGTGTAGTTCTCAGTTCGCATTGTTTGGTTTGTTTTATCATTGTTTTTTCTCTCTCTCATAATATAAAAAAAAAACACAGCAATATTTAAGAAAGATTTCTTACACATATCTATCAAGTGGAGGACTATAGCAAAAGCCGTAATGCTCCACTTGTGAAAGTAAATCTGTTGGGCTTCTACTTGGTGCCAGTTCTGAGTGCCACACTGCACAAGTAAACTGTAAATAAATAAAGTTACGATGGTGGATTGTGTGTCTTATAGGACAATTTCAAACAATGTCAAAGACTGGAAAAGCCTGGGAATAATCCCATCTTCTGGTTGGTACACAAATGGCAGCCTACAGCAAACGCCAAAAGTTTACCCTACTCCTGGTGCACTTAACCTGTCCACATCTCTAAATACGTGCATATTTCCATCCTATAATGTATCTCTAGGTGGAACATAGCAGTCCGCCCAAATATACAGTTTTCTCTACATTGTCTTGTAGGCCAATAATGGAAGAGAAGGTGAAAATGTAACAGGAAAAAATAGTCATAGCTCATCTGGAAATCAGTCAGAAATTATATAACTATGGAGAACAGCAGATCACTTTACATTTTATTTCTTAAAAAACATTTGCTGTTTTTTCCTTTTTCTGTTTCTGATCTGGCTCGTGGTATTCTTTATCTGTTCTTCTGTGTTTCTGCTCTATCTTTTTGAACCCCCAGACGGTCGAGGCAGATGGTCGCTCGTACTGAGCCGGGTTCTGTTGGAGGTTTCGTCCTGTTGAAGGGGAGTTTTTCCTCTCCACTGTCGCTACATGCTTGCTCAGTATGAGGGATTGTTGTAAAATCAACGACACAACGCAGACGACTGTCTACTGTCGCTACATGTTGGTCCAGGAGGAGTGAATGCTGCAAGTTGACCCGGTGCAATCTGCTAGGTTTCTTTAAACAGAAAACTTTTAAACTGATTGGAATAATGAACTGAAGGATTAACTGGATTGTATGTAAGACTGAATTGAAATATCTTTTCTTGTAAAGTGCCTTGAGATGAAGTGTTGTGAATCGGTGCTGTATAAATAAACTGAATTGAATTGCGTCTACTGTATGTTTGGTGCCATCCTTTGACGAGGAGGATTATTGTGGCTGTCGCCTTGCACAGTCAGCACAATGGCAAAAAACTGGCCTGGGAGAGGACATCTGCGAAGAGGCCTAAAAGATTCTAGTGAGCAGGCACTGATGAAAGGCTTTACATCACCCAAGCCTCACGGTCTAATGCAAGGTAGAGCGGTCTGAGTTGTATAAGCTAGGCCTTAGAGCAGGCTGAAGAGTTGTAGCTAGTCAAGCAAATACAGAAAACAACATACCAATGTAACTGTGCCGTATTAATAGGGGCACTGTAACCTTACCAATGGCCTCTTTCTCAAATGGTAGACATTCAATTACAAAAATCATCTAAAACAAGCCTGACTTAAGCCTAGTTTATGCTTCTCTGTCTGCAGAGGTGTGGAGACACGCAGCACCATTATCATTCGAAGCAAGGACGGATGGAGTAGAGCCCAATTTATTAATTATCTGTCAAGCCAATTGAAAACGCATGTCTGTGGTTGGTCAGCCCAACATCAGATCATATGGAATGCCGCCAATGGCTGGAAGCTACCACAGTCTATCTGATCAGATGGGTTGTACTGGAAACTGAATTTTGCCTTGTGGGATCAATAAAGTATTCATCATTATCATCATCATTTCACCAGAATTTTGTAGCATTTAGTAGTCAATGCAGACTTTGGGCACTAGATAGATCTAATATGATCTTTTGGCGATTTTGAACAGCAGGATGTGTAGAGAACAACAAAACAGCCCGCTGTGTTTGTTTGATTAAATACATTTTTAGAGTATTCCATGAGCTGCACTTGTAGTAAAAAGCTTTCCAGCTCAATCAAAACTCGCTCTCATTGCTCCTTCGGTCGATGCTGAAGTAAATAAACTGTTGTCAACCAGAGATGTCACTGCAATGGTAGGCAAACCCGCCAGAAAAGGTCTACCCCCCCTGCTGTCCTGGCAGAGAATTGCTTTGCAACACTGACACACCAACGAAGTATAAAAGGAAAACGTCTCCGTCAATACGTGTGCGCGTGGGTGCAAACTTGCTGACGGAGAAGCATAATCTGGGCTTAATTGTTACCCTTGCACCTATCAGAGGGATTTCATCTCTCAGATTTGACATCTGTCTAATGCAAGTAGGGAAAATATTATTTATGTACTTCATACACCCTCACTTCAAAACATCCAAACTGTCCTTTTACATAATCACCAACTTCTAATGTCACAATATTTTAAAGGTTTATAAAACAGCATTCACGGCAACTACTAAAATATTTTTGAGATTGAAGTTGTGTTAAGATGGTGGAAGTCCATGTAAAGGGTCAAGTAAGAATCAGGCCCTGAACTCAGACCACAGCCTAGAAAAGGTTAAACAAGTTTTATTGACAAAGAAAATACAATGTGCAAGATGCACGCCAACTACGTCTTAGGATTGGCTTTCTGGTCAGAATCTGAAAAGAACAAGAAGGTAAATGAATGGCACAACAAAGAGGAAGAACTGCGGAAACAGGAAGTAGTGGATTTCCTGGAACAGGTAGTTTCCCCAGAAAGTTATCTTCGCAAACTTGGACCTTGACAAACTTGAATCCTTGAAAATGTAATTGTTTCGGATTGAAAAACATTCTTTTACCAGGGATTGTTTCACCCGCAGGACCTTTTAGAGGGGAATGTTCTATATGCTGGAAACTGGGAACGATAACGTCATGAAGAAACTCCGGTACCAGGGTAAATTGGATCCCACCCTCCAAGCCAGTGTTCAGGTTTCACCATGGGAAAGTGAGAGCTTACTTTGTCCGTAATCCAAAGCTCAATGGTCAGTGGTCCAGGCCAGCAACAGGGCAGGCAGGGAAGGCAGAACAGAATCAGAAGTCCAGGTACATGATGCAAGGTTCAGAGCCAAAAGCAGGGTAACTCACAGAGCAGTCAGGGAAAAGCCAAGGATGATAGCCAGGAGGTTGAAAAACTGGTCAGGTTCATGTTCAGGAACTCAGACATGGACCGTTCAGAGGCGGTGAGTAGGAGGATGACAGACAATTTTGCATTGAGTGAATATGGAGCAGGAGTTTATATAGGCACCAGAACAGGTGGAAGCAATCAGTAGCCAGCAGGAGCAGGAGGAGCAGAGCAGGAGAGCAGCATGAAACATGGCAGGACCAGAGAAATCATTGTTCACTTTGTTCTGGGCCCCTCTTATACAAGCGGTTAGTTTCTGCCTCTGGGACTAAATAATCTAGATTTATACTAAATAAAGACACTTATTCACCACAGGTAAGACATCAACTACATAAAATCTTTGTTTTTATCCTGAACCATCCCTTTCACACTGAATTCACCTCCAGTTTATAGCTTGTCCACTTGCGAGCCATCCAGAGGGAGGTTTGACTCCCCCAGAGCTTTATGTGTTTTTATGGCACATAGGAGCAATTAAACATGTTCTAGTTTCCCTCTACACCCACTGAGAGCTACATCAATATTAGCCATCTTTCCAAGGAGAAGGTTTGCTGTCCTTTCTCAGCTGTATCTACCTTAAACATCTCGGCTTTATTCGACAGCTCAGCCCTGCAAATCGAAGTCTTTCCAGCCACAGTTTATCATAAAAATAGTCTTTAAAGTGCATTACACAGTTACCTCGAAATCAAAGGGGCTGTAATAGAGATGTTTTAGACACAGAGGCTGCAAAAAAAAAGGACTGCCTGGAAGAACAATAGACAGGGAGACGGGATGAAAGCCCCCTGACTCTGGGATATAAAGAACCTGTCATACAGCCGCGGCTTCCAGTGTATCTTTTAATTAACATGTTATGCACCAAAACAAACACACCCTCAATAATGCAGCAGCAACATGCTACAATATTAATGTCAGATGCAATGAGGTAATTAGAAGGGAAGCTATTTTAAGCACATGTTCACCCCTGCCAGTATGAGCAGCAGGATTATTAACTGGGGGGGGAGATCCTCCTAGAATGCAGCCATGGAAGGAGAGGAGCAGCTGATCCCATGTGTGCTGTGGCCAAACAGGAGGCGACCTGGGGCCAGCATTTTGTTTGTCAGGTCGACAAACGATGGCAAATTGGAGTGAAGGCCCCCTGCTGGGCTATGGTCTGCCCTCTGGGGGGGCTCAATGGAGCAGGGGTGCTAGCTCGAGGGAATAAAGATGCACATGCACGCATGCACACACACGCACACACACACACACGTATGAAGCTATCGAAATGTATTAAAGTTCAAGGGATGCCATGCATGCAGAAAGAGGCTTCAAACAAAACTATAAAGATGTTTAAGAAAGGAGCCATTGGAGGAAGAGAGACAAAGGTGCCATGACTGTCTAATCCAATGTTTCACCGAGCCTCCTCTGAGGACCAAAACACAATTCAGCCTAATTCTATAAATCTATATGATTGAGACAGATGGGAAGAAAGTTTTCTGTTTCTTTGCGTCTGGGAAGAAATAATCTATGCACCTTTCACCTCGGATCTCTGCGTCATCCACAGGGTGAAGGGCGTCTGTTTGTGGCGAACATCTATACATACCATCGTCAAAAATACATTTCTGGGGCCGGGCAAGTACAGAAAGAGTGCATTTCATCTAATTGACTGGATGGGACGAAAAAAGATGTTTTAATTTCCCATGTGGTCATAGGTTGCTTACTTTTGTTTTCATACTGCAAAGATGAAGAAGGGCACTCAGAGCAGGAATTAGTAGAATATGGGTGACACTGTGCTTTCCTATCCTCTGCCAACGTTTAAATATCAACCCCAATCAAAGTTTCTCACCAGTCCGCGGACATTATTTTGTCTGTGCTTGTTCTCCTAAGAGCCGTCATGGCATATGCTGTGGCGCCGAGTACACGCACTTACATCTTTCACCATTTCTCTGCTTCCTTCCCCTTTCCCTTCCTCCCTCCTCCACACAGACTGGCCATTGTGTGCGGCCACAGATGAGATTTGCATGCATCTTAGACTGGATTACACATGCAGCCTCTGGGAACCTGGACCCCTACGGTCTCCCTTCACTGTTTGGAGCCTGAAACCGGCCTTTCAGTTTACTACTTCAAATGACTCTCACAACTTAATTGGCTCAGGAATAGTTCAAATCAAAGGTTAAATTCCTAGATTTGGGAGGTTTTTTTGTTTTGTTTTGTTTTGTTTTGCAGCTGCCTCTGGGAATTTATCTACAGAAACATTCCTTATTGCTTTTGATAGCAGTCAGATTCTGACTTGGTTGATATGGGAAGGTGTAAAAAAACGTAATCTTTTAAGAAACATGAATAGCACCTTACAGTAGAGATTTCATGTAACAGACCAACACAAAGGTTAGTATAATTCAGAAGTTAATGTAAAATAATAAATGGTTCTCAACACTTCTTTTTACAAATGAAAATCTATAAATTGTGTTATGCATTTGTATACAGCGTTCAATGCAGCTAGTCCGGGGTGATCACAAAATCACAGGAGAATTCTAACTGAGTGGGTAGTATGCAGGGAAAAATTTTTTATTCTATGTTAATAAGTATCATAAACTCACCATTCACTCCCAAAACTGCAGATATTTCTTTCCATGCCTTCCTTCTTCTTTTTCATGTTGTTCATGTAAAACTGATATCATGATATTGAAATTGGGTGATTCTCCACTTCAAGGATTAACTTTTTGTTGTCCATGATAAAACCTAATAAATTACATCCACAGACCAACTGACCAACTTTCTTTCCTAGTTAAGCAATCGGAAATCCTCATGTGTCTTTTATTGTGCCATTTGCCGGACGCTTTCTGCTGCTGATTACCTGTCTGGTCCGATCTGAACTGTTGAGCTTCATGTGTTCTGGAAGTGTGAAAAATTAGACCCGCTGCGTGAGTTCAGGAGAGGGCCGCGACACTACAGTTCTGAGACACGTGCGATTTGAGCCCGGTGGAAACAAACCCATTGACTACAACGACGGCTATTAGCTGCGTATTACGCTTCCTAGTCGTCACGCTCCGCTTAACCATCCTTTGGGAAGCCGGGGCGATTCAATAGTTTGTTGACCAATGTACATTTTTGCCCCTTTTTATTTACAAAATTCCCGAAGCTAAGTCAGACTAAATGGAGAATGTCTGTAATCATCGATTTTTAAGTGTATTTTTTATTTTTTATACAAATTTTCAATTAGATTTACAGTACTATGCAAACGTTTTAGCCAGGTGTGAGAAAACACTGTAAACAAAGAATTCTTTCAAAAATGGAAGTGTTAATCATTTAATTTCATCAAAAAGCAGTGAATGAACAAAAGAGAAATCGAAATCTAAATGCTGCAAAACACCATCAATTCCTCTAGGTACACTTGCTCACAGTTTTTGAAGGAACTCTGCAGGTAGATTGTTCCAAACATCTTGGAGAACTAACCACAGATCTTCTATGGATGTAGTCTTCCTCACATGTAATCCCAGACACACTCCATGATTGACATGCTATCTTTTGATTAAATGTAAATAAAATAGTTTTGTTTGATTTTTGTTTAAAAAAAAGGAAAAAGGTGAAAATAAATTTACATCTAAATCTGAATTATTTTGGGTTTTACTGTAACTTTTTGCACATTGGCAAGAAAGTTTAGTTTTGGCCAGAACGTCCTCAACATCCTTGCCGTGTATCCTTTCTACTTGGTATGTAGAAAACTGGTTATAGTATTTCCAAAGACTCTCTTTTACCAGCGGCTTTCTTCTTGAGACTTGTCCAAAACGGACACATATTTGGAGTGCAGGACTAATAGTTGTCCTGTCAACAGATCCTCCATGTGAGCTGTGGATCTTTGCAGCTCCTCCAGAATAACTATAAGCCTCTTGGCTACTCTGTCACCTGAAGAACATTTCCAGGATTAAAGGATTAATGTCCCAGCAAGATCTAAACTCATCCATGTGTTTATCTTTAGTCGGATTGATTAGAGCAACAACATCTTCACAGGTCTGCCTAAAAAGTAAGTCAGACAGCTGCAGCTGAACCAGAACGCTGCTGCTCGTGTTCCTCACTAGAACCAGGAAAGTAGAGCACATCACCCCAGTTCTACAGTTCTTACACTGGCTCCCTGTAGCTCAGAGAATTGAGTTCAAAATACGTTTGTTAGTTTATAAATCACTGAAAGCCTTAGCTCCAAAATACATTAAAGATCCGTTGTCATGGTGGTAACCTTCCAGACCACTCAGGTCTTCTGGGTCAAGTCTACTCTGTGTCCCCAGAGTCAGAACCGAACATGGAGAAGCAGCTTTCAGGTTTTATGCTCCTCCAATCTGGAAGAAACTACAAGAAAACTGTAAAAATGCTGAAACACTGAGTTCCCTTAAATCAATGCTAAAAATCCACCTGTTTAGAGTTGCTTTTGATCAATAATCATTGAAACATTATTAATTTTAGTCTGGATTGTTTTTTTTTCACTACTTCTCTTTACTTTGTCACTGTAATGTCGTCCTTTGTTTCTTTGCTTGTTATGTTTTCATCATGTCAAACATAATGCATCATGTGCTTTTAACTGCCTTGTTGCTGAAATGTGCCATACAATTAAACTGTGAAACTGTGATTAATGATCTCCTTGGACTGTCATAGATTAACTTGTGCTCTGTGAAGTGTAAATTTAAAAGCTTGAGATAATGTTTCATAACCTAACCTTGTTTCAAACTTCTCCAGAAGTCTGCTGTGTTCCTTGGTGTTCTTGATGCCGTTTGTTCTCATATGTTCTCTAACAAACCTCCGAGGCGTTTAACAAACAGCTGGATTTCTACTGAGATTAAATTACACTCGTGTGGATTGTTTACTAGATGATTTTGTATTTATTTTTTTTGTCGTTAGCTGGTTGCCTTGGATCTTATGCAGGTGTAATAAAGCTAAATCCACTTTTTTCCGATTTTTATTTGCAAAAACCTTTGAAAAATACATTTTAGTATCCCTCCCTTTCACAGTCATGCACATAAAATCCATGAACAACATGAACGAATGTGAATAAGTTTAAGGGGTAGGAATACTTCTGTTAGGTAGTGCATAATCAGGAGCCAAATCCTTGATCTGAGGATGCCGTGTGAACGAGGGTAACGATGGCAGATAAGAGCAGACAAATCTCCTTAAAATAGCTGAGGACGCTGCAGTAATCTGCCAGGAGATCCAACGAACATTTGATGAATTGATTTCAAACAAATAATTTCATATTGCTTCCATGTCAATAGTCTCCTTGATCACGTTTGTCTGTGTGCGTGTGGAAGCGCTTTACGGTCAGGCCTCGTCAGCAGTCATCTGTGTATTTTTAGTGCATTTGTTGACACCAAAAATATGAAAAAAAGGTCTGAACTGCCTTGCAAACAGACAATAAAAAAAAATCTCATCTCAAAGCATTTGTGTGTCATTACATTTATTCATATTCGTATTAAAGGTAAATTGACAGACGCCGTCTTTCTTCAAGCAGCCAAAGCCCCGCGGAGCCTCTCTCCCCAGCAGGATTATAAATGAGATAGGATTTAATATTGATCCTCGGCTGACCTCCTATGAAGTTCTTATCATTGGATAATATTCTCCACACACGCCGTTAATGAGCTCAGTGTGCTCCCTTAGCCCTGTGCACAGATAAACCTTAACCTTATCGCCATTGGACAACAACAGGTAAAATTGGGGTGTTTGCTTGGTTTTCCACTCAGGGTTTCCTGCACAGTTTTTAACGCAATATTGCAGACTTTGCCAAACTCAAACGTCTGGAGTTCTCGCTCCTCTTTGTGTGTGTCAAGATTTAAAGGAAAAATCCAAAAGTTCACCATGATTTTGTATGGCAGATATTGGAAGGAAGGAAGGAAGGAAGGAAGGAAGGAAGGAAGGAAGGAAGGAAGGAAGGAAGGAAGGAAGGAAGGAAGGAAGGAAGGAAGGAAGGAAGGAAGGATGGATGGATGGATGGATGGATGGATGGATGGATGGATGGATGGATGGTTTAAACAGTAGGAGAGGCATTAAACATGGAAAACAAAATATTTTCCACTCTATCATAATTTCCACCTCTGAAAAATACTTCAGTCAAATTCCGAACGTCATCCGGTCCTTGAGAAGGGCGTCCCATTCCTCCTCCATCCTCTTTGTGCTGCTGTTACTTGGTCCTCTGCTGAGCAACAACCACCTTCAAAGGGCCAGACCGTGAAATATCTGCTAATTTTTTTACCTCGCACTGGAACGAAACCGGTTGATGAGCAAATGTGACCGTCAGCGCTGAGGCTCTCTGGTTTCTACTCCTGCTTCGCGAGGAAAATACCAGTCTTCACAAAGCAACTGCAGGTTCATAAGGAAGCCACACGCCCAAATGAGCCAGATGATTATCTGAATGCATTTCCATTGCTATTACAACCGGCTCCAATCAGCGAAGCCCGGCCGTCTTAAACTCAGAACGTGTGCATGTCCCACAGGCATTCATTTCACCTACATATTAGTTCGGGGTTGGAAGCTTAGTGTGGGTGGACGCAATTGATTCAGTGCATCTGAGGCGACACCAGCCGCGCAGAACCCAGAAGGACAGCGATCGGGGGCCTACAGATGCTCCCCTCAAATGTGCCTGTCACGTGCGATAAATCAAATAATTTGCCAGCCGCCAGCTAGTCCCTTTTTTTTTTTTTTTTTTTTTGGATTCCGAAGCCACTTATGAGCAAAGAGACGTGCGAAAAATGGTGATCTGCACTCATCGATACTGTCCCCTCTCAGCTCCTGCTCCCCTGTCAGCTCATTAGTCGCCCATCTCGATATTGCTTCAAGGTGTGGATCCAAACTCTCATCTAATTATGCCTGAACACACATAAAAGTGTGATTTAGATAAAGAAAAACTTTTGCATAATTAGTTGGAGAAGGAACATTCCTCCTTGAGTGTTAATCTCGCCCCTGGAGACACAAACACACACACACACACACACACAGAGAGAACTGGACATGAGCCACACCCTGACAACATCATCCACAAGTCTGATTCCTATAAGTCAGCAACAGCGGGTGTGGGTAAAACTGTAAATCTGTGACCCAGCTGGCGCAGCACCAGGGAGTAACATCTTTTTTTGATGAACACTCTTCTCTAGAGAAACAAAATCACAGCCTGAATAAAGAGATATCCCTGGAGAATTTAAAGCTCTTAATAAATGATTTGGGAGGACAAACCTTTCCGCAGAAAATATAGATGACAGTTAAGGGAGAAGAAGAAAAAAGAGGAGAACCGTGGGATGAATATAGGTGCGCTGCACTATTTCATCCCCCTCCTTCACAACTAATAACTCATCTATCATCTCCAACCTATTAACAAGCAGCCTCAGTCCGGCTAATCCCATCAGGAAGAGGAGAGCCACTCGGCTACTGCTACCATAATTGTTACACATTGGCTCCAGTCGGATGCTCACTTTCCTTTTAGATGCGCGGACTGTTCTCTTTTGTCAGCTGACATCGTCAATTTAGCTTTAAAGCACGTCAATGCCAAAATAACAGCCTCTAAATGTATCCCTCGATAGAAGCGGTTTGGTCTGCTGCATAAATTAGAAGATCTAATTTTTTTAATGCAAGCATTGAATACCAACATGACCCCACCTCGCATTTCATGTCGATGTGTCCTTTCAGGTATATAAATGCTCCCCATACACATTTAGATGCACTCTTTGTCATGGTTTCACAATATCATAAAAAGCGGATGCTTTTAGCCACTGAAAAACATTTTTTTTTAAATGTTCTGTAAATTCCGGATGTGTTTCGAATGAGCGGTATATAATTACCCAATCCTGTCTCACAGCGAAATGTCAAAGATGCACAAAATCTACATGTTTGCTCTCAAGCTGATGGCCATCAATTGTGCATTTTGTGTTTCTGTCACTCTAAATGACATTTAACGTATTTTTCAATGTGTTTCTGAGGAACTCTCTTTGACATCTGGACTCAGGACCCTGTGACTTTAGGACCCATATGCATGGAGTGGAGGCCGCTTCTAAATAAAAGCATGAAGTCAATTTACTCTCTGAGAGAAAAAAAATTCAATACCCAGAATGAATGGACATAAATGCCTTAATTAGCAAGGAGTTGATGCATGGGCGCCATAAAGGGGTGGAAGGTTAGGACGATTCTAAGGACCCAGGCTGATGAAGGGCCCAGAAGGGCAGACCCCTTTTTTTCTTTTCCTATCTATTTTCTCATTTTAATACATACGTTAAATGTGCTAGGGCCCCTCATGCCCTTAATGTGTATTTTGTCTATTTTGACCATAGATTTAATATTTAACAAATAATTTATTTACTGTTTCAGTCACATCCCTCCCCTTTACAATGGTTCATTCCACCTGTCCTTCCGAGCTGCTTGCTAGCAGTGTTGCCAATTTAGCGACTTTGTCTAACGACTTTTCAGACCCCCTTAACAACATTTTTTCCAAAAAGCGCGTAGCGACAAATCTAGCGACATTTCTGAGCACCCTCAGCTACTTTTTGTGAAACTTTGTCGCCGATATTTCCTGCATTTTAGAGACCCAGCTTGCTCCTTCCCGACGCTCAGAAAGGGAATGATCTGCGCATGTGTACGCAGTATGATCAGACTATGTCCACTGACCAATCAAACCTTTTTTGGTTCATTTCACCCGCTCACAAACGAAGTTGTTTGGTAGTTAATGTCAATTCAAAAGTAAAAAACAGTGTTGCCAACTGTCTCCGACAGAAAGTAGCTGAAGTTGCCCCAGAAAGTCGCTAGATGTAGCCAGATGATGTCATACGCTAATTTGCATAATTATGTCATCACGTGACGACGAATGAAACAAAGGAGGAAAAAAATATATATTTAGATTAGGATTTGATCATACAGGTTAAATAATACTTTATTTAAACATTATTTAAATAATACATTATTTAAACAGGGGAAACATGCTACAGGGAAATGTGACTTCTGTCTTCAAGAAAAGACGGTGGAACATGTTCTATTATTTTACCTAAAATATACTGTTGAGAAACCTGGTAGCCTACAAAATTGACAAGATATCAAATTGCAACTGGACATCAAAGAGCTTTAAAAAAAATTTAAAGTTCTGAAACAAACATTTGCTGAGATATCTCAAGAAGATGAAATTATTAGAGAGAATATAGTTGTTTGTTTTTTAGTGCTTTGTAAAAATAAGTAGGGCATATTTAGCATGCATCAAATGTTTCTTGCCAACCGCCATTAAACAGAAGTTTATTGCCTATGATATTATTTTCAGTGGGGGTTTTTTGTCATAAATTTTAAATGTCCTACGTTGTTGATCTCACCATACGTTTCGAACGTTCCTTGAATGCACCACAGGTGTGAGATGCAGCGTAATAGACAAGCTTCTACCTTAATTCCAGTTGAAAGATCGGTTTTATATACATACAGATTTATTTTTTAGTTTTGAATTAGCATTAACTACCAAACCACTTCGTTTGTGAGTGGATCAAATGAACCGAAAAAGGTTTATGATTGGTCAGTGGACATACTCTGATCATGCTGCGTACACATGCGCAGATCATTCCCTTTCTGAGCGTCGGGAAGGAGCAAGCTGGGTCTCTAAAATGCAGGAAATATCAGCGACAAAGTTTCTCAGAAAGTAGCTAAGGGTGGTCAGAAATGTCGCTAGATTTGTCGCTAGGCGTTTTTTGGAAAAAGTCGTTAAGGGGGTCTGAAAAGTCGTTAGGAATAGCGACAAAGTCGCTAAGTTGGCAACACTGGTAAAAGAATAAATCTGCACGTATATAGACCATAGACCGATCTTTCAACTGGAATTAAGGCAGAAGCTTGTATATGCTGCATTGCACACCTGTGGTGCATTCAAGGAACGTTCGAAATGTATGCTGAGTTCAAAAACGTAGGACATTTCAAACTTATGACAAAACCTCCCCCCCACTGAAAATAATACCATAAGCAATAAACTTCTGTTTAATGGTAGTTGGCAAGAAACATTTGATGTATGCTAAATATACCCTACTTATTTTTTTTTACAAAGTACTAAAAAACAAACAAACATCTATATTCTCTCCATTAATTTCGTCTTCTTGAGATATCTCAGCAATTTTTTTTCCAGAAATTTAAAATTTGTTTAAAGGGTCTTTGATGTCCAGTTGCAATTTGATATCTTGTAAATTTTGTACCAGTTTTCTCAACAGTTTACTTCAGGCAAAATAATAGAACATGATCCACAGTCTCTTCTTGAAGACAGAAGTCACATTTCCCTGTAGCAGGTTTCCCCTGTTTAAATAATGGATTGTTTAACCCTGTAATCCTAATCGAAATATAATTATTTCCTCCTTTCTGTTTTATTTGTCATCACGTGATGACGTTATCATTATGCAAATTAGCGCATGACGTCATCTGGCGACATCTAGCGACTTTCTGGGACAACTGTCTCTGACAGAAAGTAGCTGAAGTTTTAAAAGTGTACAAGGCATGTTTGTTGGGGTAAATTTTATCTAATAAATAATAAATAAATACAATTTTATTTAAAAAAAATTTCCATAAGGCCCAGAATTTCTGGCGGCACCCCTGAGTTGATGTCTACCAACATCGGATGTATTCTTTGCAACCAGGGCTGAAAGGAATCCTTGAAAGATTCAGTTCAAAAGAAGTATACTTGACGCAAATACACCTGATACAATGCGTCACCTCTTACATATACCTGCAGATTGTGCACTGCTTATGTTTGTTGTAGATGATCACTATTTTCAGTGAAAGGAAAATCTGACAAAAAACTAACTGTTGGAGTAGTACATGCCTATGTGTGATACCATGCACAGTTCTGATTCAGAAAAGGTGCTTAAGGAAAAAGTTTGGGAAAACCTGGATAGAATACTTGATTTCACTTTTGTAAAATATGAAATAGCTGCAGCCCTATTTACAATATAGTATTTTACAATACAATGTGCAATTGCGTGACTTTCCGTGGCCCTCATACAGGATTTGGTTTCAATATCGCGGCACTGTGACATCTGCCGACTGAAAACTCCAAAATGTGATCTCATCAAACTCCATCAAGTGCTGGTAATGCTGTCGAATGCCATGGGACACAAATACCAGTGGTGGTTCTTGGGTTTCCTTTCACTCTGATATCAAACACAAAGCTAATATCCTGCAGTAAATTAAGTAAGTATAGCTAAAAAGCTGAAACAGCTAAGATGATGAGCATACGTATTAGAAGAACTGCCAGAAAAAAGTGAAATAGGTGGCACTGAAAAACCAGCAAGGGCTAGTGGCTACTTATTATCCTTTGAAACCCAACTTAAATATGTTCTAGCTCAGAGTCAGATATGCTAACTGTTGGACTCAGTGACAAGCTAACAGCTATTAGCAACACAAGCTAATAGTAGGGTATATTTGATATATTTAGTACATTCCGACACTAAACAAACCTTTTCACTAACAGAGGCTGTACAGTACTATATGTGTGTAAGACATAATGATACAAACTGTTCAAAGTACAAATAGACTGTTTAATGCTGGAGCTATTACTATATTTTGAACTAGCAGGAGCCATATTAGATTTTGATTTTGACGATGTGGCAGACTGTAAAACAGATATGCGAATCGTCCACATGAAAATACACCATAAAAATATGACCACATGACTCGATGGGGTTGATCATGACAAAATCACAGACAGTACAACAAGAAAAAGGAATCTAGAGCCCAGCCTCACTAGAGACCAGAAATCTTTTTTTTTTAAAGGCCTTGATTGGCACCCCGAGCTGATACCTGGTATTGGATGAAACATCCCTACATCCTTATACTTTACAGTGTGACATGATGTACTTACTGGGTAAAACATATAGTAAAACAAAGTAAATGGTAAATAACCGGGTATTTGTGTAGTGCTTTTTCAGTTATTCACCCATTTGAAAACAATCACATGCCGATGATGGTAAGCTACATTTGTAGCCACAGCTGCCCTGAGTCAGACTGACAGAAGCAAGGCTGCCGTACACAGGCACCACCAGGCCCTCTGACCACAACCAGCAGACAAGGAGGGTGAAGTGTCTTGCTCGAAAAACTCCTCCGTGCGTTTATCTTTTGTCGGATTGATTACTGCAACAGCGTCCTCACAGGTCTGCCTAAAAAGTCAGACAGCTGCAGCTGATCCAGAACATTGCTGCTCGTGTTCCTCACTAGAACCAAGAAAGTAGAACACATCACCCCAGTTCTAAAGTCCGTACACTGGCTCCCTGCAGTTTAGAGAATAGACCTCTAAATACTTTTACTAGTTTATAAATTATTGAATGGCTTAGCACCAAAATATTTTGAAGACTTGTTGTCATCATATCAACCCCCAGACCACTCAGGTCCTCTAATTCCAGTCTATTCAGCATCCCTAGAATTAAAACCAAACATGGAAAGGCAGCTTTCAGTTTACATGCTCCTCTAATCTGGAACAAACTTCCGGACGACTGCAAAATTGCTGAAACACTGAGTTCCTTTAAATCAAGGCTAAAAACCATCTGTTTAGAGCTTCAATTGAATAATAATAGCTGGAATTTCCAGGCCCAGCGAGGCCCGTGTTATTCTAACTATGGAATGTACTGACTATGGTCTACACTCCATACCAGTTGGTGGCGGTAATCCACCAATTTGTTGTTTGCAGGCCATTTATGAACACAAAGAAGAAGAAGAAAAGAAGTGCGCTGTGCTGTGTTATTTGTTAGGCTAGCTTGCATGCTAACGGTAGTTCTGATGAAACTTTGTGAGAAATACACACAAGGAAAGGAATTATCAAGGATTTGAGCGACAGATGATGTTGGATTTCGGACATAAGACTTGTTGTGGACTAACTATTCTAAGGAGGACATTAACTGGACCGTTGTGTATGTGAAAAGATAGTTTTTGTTTGAGATGTGTTTTGATATTTAGCTTCGAACAGTAGGCCTAAGTGGTAATTTATTTGCTTTCTTAGTGGTTTGACAAAATCCTGTACTGTGTCCACAGTTATTGTATCATTGATTGGCGTACATCCTTTTAATCACAAGCAGGGAAACGATGGTGTTAAAATTCAGCCAGGAAGCTTGGAAGTTCCTTTACCTCAGGTGGGTCGTAAATAAGAATTTTTTTCAACGAATATCTCAAACTTTCAGGCGCAGAGGTGACCTATATTTGGAATCACTGTGAGGCTAGACGGGCTTCCTGTCAAAGCAGAAGAGAGCTACTGAAGTCTGGTAGCAGCTAGCAAACAATATCAGAATAGTTGACAGCAGAAGCCAGCGCAGCAGCAAGAAGTACTAATCACTTGCAGCTGCACCAGTAGTGCGTACAAAGATCTTTTATAAAGGAAGATGCCTTACTAACGTATACAAGCAGACGCACAGCAGGATCATGACAGTGGTCCAACCGTTGCTGCTCTCGGAGTACAAAAATCAGACCGTTTGGGGAAAACTCGTGAACCTCCCTCTGGCCCCTGAAAGAATCTCAGCTTTCAAATGATGTATAATATGATTATGTACATGGAAAGGGTGTCAAACAAAGGCCCATTTGACCCAGAAGTATGTAACACACTGCCAACGGAAAGTAAAAACACAAAGGAGTTAAATAAAAACTGGGTCCCCCCAGCTAAATTGCCCTGGTGCCGGGTCTGGGAATGTCCTTACAGAAGTGTGTTTTAATGTTCTTTGTTTCTGATGTGTTTCCTGGTTTTAATTGTTGTTCTATTGCTTTTATTTCATCCCATAGTCACCCAAAGCACCTTGAATTGCCTTGTTGCTGAAAGTGTGATATACCAATACATTTGTCTTGGCCTACTCAAGGACACAACGATGGGCTCAAACCGGCAACACATCGGTTGCCCTCAAAGCACATTCATACATATAATAGAATGAATTCTATGTTATGCATTTCTTTTATCCTGCCAGATATGCTAAACATTTTTCAATTTTACTGTACATTATACTGTGGTGGACTACAGACTGGTGTGGATGATGGTTTTAGATTAATAAGATAGTATTTGCCGAGCTGCTTTATATTTTTTGAAATGTAAGAATTTTGCTGCAGTCGGGTCCAGCTCTGACAAATCACTAGCTCTCCGAGGCTAAGCTTTTTTAACCAAACGGATGGGAACAAAACACTTAGCAACTGAAGGTAAGATACTAACGATTCATAAGTTCTAAAAAGAACATACTTCAAACAATCCTAGCTTCCACCTCGTTCTTGATTTCAGCTGACATTATTCGACCCGTTCTTTGTAGTGTACGGACCTTCATCGTCGTCCTTCATAGAAAATGTCGACAAACTTGTACAGTGTAGCAACAGAGAGACTCAGCCTTATTCATTGTCTTTTCAATGGAAGGACACAGTGAAAGAAGAAATGTTTCTTCAAACAGAGGAGCGTACGAGCGGGTGCAGCAAAACCGTAATTACTGCACAGTATCTGCCTCAATCTCAGCAGCAGTACCAGGTTCCACGCTCCGCTTCACCAAAAACATCCACCGTGTCCACTCTTCCCGGCTTCGCCATCTAACTTCCCGCTTTGCAAAGTCCCATCTCCATAGCGACGCACGCTTGTCCTTGGCTAACAGAAATAATTGGTTGCCCCTACATCAAATGGTTGTTCTGTGCATCTATAAAAATGTCATCGCTCTGGCTGCTGAGCTGGCAGGCATGGTTCACGTAAAAACACAAGGCCTCCGACTTCTTTGTTTAAGGGTCATATAACGTGCAACATGTGCCAATACAGCCTTTTAGAACATCGCATTGCTGTTTAAGTTTTCACAAAAATCTTGATGGTAAAACAGCAAAAAAAAAAAAAAAGAAGAAAGACAACGTAACAGTGATGCGAGTTGCTCAGCTGCAGGATGCATCCAAGGTTTGTTAAGTACCTTAAGCTTCTGTCATAGCAGAGTGATTAAAGCTGCAGCAACTCCTCATTTGCAGGAAGAGTGTGTTTGTCTTAGTTTGATATTTTCATATGCTGCTATCTAGCTAGGATTTTTTCCCCCCTCTCTGCTTGTTTAGCCATAAATATCCACATGAAAAATAAATCCCCGCAGATTAAAATTCAGGTTGTCCATAAACTGTATGTTTTAGTTAGTGGAAGAAGAGATTCATCCTGGAAGACAGAGCTACTGTTCAAAGTGAGTAAATTCTGGCCTGACCTGAATCCGTGCACCCTGTTATCTCCCTTAAAATGTCAAGCACCTCAATACGCTGATCAGGGCATAAAAGTACTTATATATATTATGTCCTTGAGTCCCAGAGATTAGAATTTCCATTTCGGGCACACACAAAAAAAGCCTCTGGAACGGCAAATATCACATGCTGAGCGCTGAAAACTGGAAAGGTTACTGAGCCTTATCTGCAATTATGCAAAAACACAGAGACTGGCCAAACCCCGCGCTCATTTCTACAAAGAGAATCGACAATGCCTTGATGTTGCTTACAGCATTCCTCTCTCGTCTGCCGATGTGTAGCACGCAGCACATCCTAGAGGAGAATACAGGCAAGAACAGCTGACTATACACTACTCACACCTTGTCAAATTGTAAATTATGAATGTATGCTATTAAAATTTAAATTGCTCCCCTTAGTTAAAAGACAGCATTGGCAATTTGGCAAGTGTTTTTACTGTAAACTTTTTACTTCACGATTGTCTCATTGGTGCAAGCCAAACAGGAAGGAACTCAAGACAACATGATGGTGTAATTACATCCAAGTCTTGTGGGCCTCATTTTTCGTCCTCTCTTCAAAAAAAAAAAAGAAGAAAGGTACTAATAAATCCCTCTCTTTGACCCTCTTCTCCTGTCAGGTTATATGACACGAAGCCTCTAAGATGTTGACAACTCCACTTTCTGCACTCATTGTGTCAGCCGTTTCATTTTCAGAGAGAGCTTTCCTCTTCACACGGGAAGAATAAACCACATTTTGATACACAGGTCGCACAGGGAGGAGGGGAAAAAAAAGCTTCTTTTTATTTGTTTTTTTACTAATACTTGGGAGAATAAATAGTTCTCCTCAAAAAAAATAGCTTTCATCTACAATTATGTCTCTAAGTAGTCAACGTGAGAGCAATGGTGCCCCCTTGTGTAAAATGTAATTAATAGTCTGGTAGGAATATGAATATGTGGTTTATTCTAATACAGGCTGATAACAGACAGTGTGCTACGCTTTTGATCATCTTTATTCCACACTCATACACTTTCCTCTTCAGGAAACTAGGATTTATTCTCTCTGAAGTGAAGGGCATCCCCTCGGCCCGTCTTTGGCCCTCTCCTGCTCGCCGTTCATCCCGCAGCTCTATCCTCCACTGTCAGAGCTCTGGGCACACTGCACCACCCTCGGCTCAGCCAGTCGCTCGTAGGACAGGACTGTCATAACCTGCAAAAACATACAGCGGGATGTGGCTTCGGATGAATAGAAGGAGTGGAGTAATACCTGTGGGCTATTAAAGGCATGCTGGGCAATTTTTTGCTGGATTTTTTTTTTTTACCAAAAAGGAAAACTGTGATAATTGCTTTTTCACACACTGCGTTGCACCATTTCCCCACCTATACAAAGTGCTATTGATCGAGGCAACTAACTATTAATCACAGAAGACTGGTTAAAGGTCCAATGAAAGGGATGTTTAAGTTGCAGATTAAGATTTTAAATTAACTTCTTTCTTTGCCATCATACTAATGTTTACCTCCCTCCACAGATTCGATATCAGATTCGAGCTGGGACTCTGTGGAGGTGATGTTTGTCACATAGTCAAAAATCAATGCTAATAATTTGGGTTATTTAGCCTGTAGGGTTGATTTTTCTAAAACATATTTGCATCTACAGTATGTTATATATTCACTTATAAATGTCACAGTTTCAAACTAAATATTTAGCTTCCAAACTAAATATTTAGCGTCCTAACTAAATATTTAGCTTCTGAACTAAATATTTAGCTTCCTAACTAAATATTTAGCTTCCAAACTAAATATTTAGCTTCCTAACTACATATTTAGCTTCCTAACTAAATATTTAGCTTCTGAACTAAATATTTAGTTTGGAAGCTAAATATTTAGTTTGGAAGCTAAATATTTAGCTTCCTAACTAAATGTTTAGCTTCTGAACTAAATATTTAGTTTGGAAGCTAAATATTTAGCTTCCTAACTAAATGTTTAGCTTCCAAACTAAATATTTAGCTTCCAAACTAAATATTTAGCTTCCAAACTAAATATTTAGCTTCCTAACTAAATATTTAGCTTCTGAACTAAATATTTAGTTTGTGAACTAAATGTTTAGTTTACTAATTAAATATTTAGGTATAAACTGTGATATTTATAAATGAATGAATAACATGGGGAAAAATATGACCTAGAAAAATTAACTCCCATTTTCTTTCTCTTATGCTAATTAGCTCAAAACATTGGTGTTAATTCAGTGTAACTTTACGAACGGACTCTGCCTGGCTGGGACGCTGGAAAACGTGAACACTACTTCCAGTCAGAAGAACTGTTTTGGTCAAATTAAAAGATTACTCTGAAGTAGTGCCTAAACCAGGGGTGCCCACGTCCAGTCCTCAAGAGATACTATCCTGCAATCTTTAGATGCATCGTTTCTCCCACACCTGAATCAAACGGATGGCTCATTACCAGGCCTCCACAGAGCTGAGTGACTGCGGTGTAGGAATCTAGCCATATGATTCAGGTGTGGAGAAGGGATCCATATAAAAGCTGCCTTGTGAAGGACTGGACTTGGGCAGCCCTGCTTTGAAGCTAAAAGGGCCCTTGGGTATGAATAACTTTAGGCTTAGCTGTAGATTTGAAGATGACGATGATGATTATAACTTTTTATTAGCAAAAATGTTTTCAGCATGGGTTGAACTCTGCCTTGTCTGGTTTGTGAACTAAACAAGCCTCAATCTAATGGGTGCAAGTTCTGTTGTTACGACAGACTATTAGGGTCCTTGCACGTAAAATAAACTCATTTGGAGTGAATTTCCAACCCAAAACTCTACATGTTTTAGATCAATTTCACACATTTTCGAACATCAGAAAAGATCTTAACTTAAACATTTAAAATGTATGCCTTTAATCATGGAAATTTCAGAGTTCTCTCTTGCAAATTTACGACTTTTTGATGTCAGAAAATCTCCATGTTTTTTCTCAAGAAATATGCGAAAATGTGAGTTTTTTTGGCAGTAATTTACTTCTCCCCTTTTTTTCCTCTTATTTACAGTGTCCCTAATACTCCATCAAATAGGTGGGAGCTGGCAGTATGTTTATTTTAGGGGTGTGACAACATCTCGGGGATCTGAGTTCTTGCAGTGATAAACCTCCTCAATATTTAGCGTCAAGTGAAGCCTGTTTCACGAAGAACAGTCCAGCTGTCAAAAAAGTATTTTTAAAGGAGCTGTATGTAAGAAATGTATTTCAATTAATCATAAAATGGCCCTGATATGTCACTAGACATTAAGAAATCATGTTCATTTGAAATACTAATATCACTGACAACAGCAGTACGGCCAGGATATTGTTTTTTAAAAAGTGAAGTTGCAGCCCTCAACTGATGTTGATGATGTCATCTTGTGTTTTGGCCTGAAGCTCCGCCCTCCACTTATCTACCAATCACAAAGTCAGTAGTGTTTCAGCATCTGGGTTGCCAGCTCTGCTACAGTTACTACAGCTGCAGCTACAAAAGTGTTTCGAATAAAAAATGTCTAACGTTACTACACCTAAAAGACCTCGTTCTCATTCAGAAATACGTCGTGACAAAGTCCGAAATAAAACAACGATTTGTATAGGAGATGCCTTTGCAAGATGGCTGAAAACAGAGAAGAATTTGAAGACAGACGCCGACGTTGCTAATTTAATCCTGGACAGGTGAGATTCGTCTATGTTTGGCTAACTTGGAGGCCTACTTATTATAAATGGACATTTCAAATATTCATGACAATCGAACAACGTTATGCATTTTTGTGAATCATGCAAAGTGACGTTACGTTAGCGCATATGGAGGAGGAGGGTCATCGAATTGAAAAGATAAGGAATTGTTTGGGAAATAAAAACGGCGACTCGTCATTGCTAATATTAGCGATGCATTATCAGAGCCCGTTTCCTTATCATTATAATTATACATAATTAACAGAAAAAAAACTTACTGTGTAGGACTCGTCACTTGCCATTGGAAGCTCCTTGTAGCAGCCTATGTTCCTGCAGCCTATCTGGCAACCTCCAGTCGGGAGGGGATACACCGCTCTACAGTAATTTGAAAGTGATTGCAGTACCAGTTTTGGCCACAATCTTATATACGGCTCCTTTAAGTTGGCCTGTTGTGTTGACAGAATCTGCTAACAAACAGCTCATCGGGCTGGCGGACCGCACTGCGTTGAAGAAGTCCTTAACCACTTTTAGTTGTTTGTCTGGCAGGAGTTTTGGGAAAACGAAGCACCTCTAATGATCCTAACGTTTATTCCAATAAAGCACTGTCACTAATAGTTGGACCTCATGTAGACCCAAACTTGTAGATGAAACTTGAAAAATTTGAATATCGTGCTAAAGTTGATTTATTTCAGTAAATCAACTTAAAATGTAAAACTAATACATGAGATAGACTCATTACATTCAAAGAGAGGTATTTAGTCTTTATTTCTTATTATTTTGATGATTATGGCTTACAGCTTCTGAAAACCCCAAATTCAAAATCTTTGAAAATTAGAATATTATATTAAATCAATAGAACAAGGATTTAGAGAAATGTTGGACCTCTGAAAAGTATAATCATGCATATGCACTCAGCAGGGGCGTCTCCAGCCTTAAAGGAATATCTTGGCTTAGCTCAGACAAGATGTGATATTTTTGTAAAAAAAAAGGAAAAGAAAAAAAAGTGTTGTAATAGATTTTAAAATATTGCATATTGCTAAGGTGCCTAAATTATAATTTATTTTCAATAGCTTATAATTTCATATCTCAAGTTCAATTTAATGTTAAATGTTTTGGAAAATCGCATCTGAAAACAGCAAAACCAAACAATCATTTTGTTCGATCAACCTTTCTTCACTTTCTTCTGTTGGTCTCCCTTTTGTGTTCTTTACTTGAATGTCCCTTTCTTTTTTATTTGTCTATGCTTTTTTCATCTCTCTCCTCCCCGAACAAATTTAAATTTAGAAATAGATTGATCACAAACACCGTGCTGTACTGTCATTCATACACTATTCAACTTTTGCTGTCTCTCTCTGTCTTTATCTCTAGCTGTTGTCTCTCCTCTTTTCCCTTTCATCATTGGTACCATCTTGGATAGTCTGTCTGGTTCTGTCAATAATGCCAAATGGTGAATGAGCAAATAAGGTAAAGCAAAGCTTTACTTATTTCATTTATTATGACTTCAATGATGCACTGTTGTTGACCCGTTTTGAATTTGCTTCTATCTTTATTTTAAAAGGTATTATGATAGTTGGAATTAAAAGGACCTTTTCTTAAATAATGATCTATAACAGAATGTTATAATATTTAAATGTTACCAGTTCACATGCCTAATGATGATTCTGGCGCTGCTGTTGGAGCTGCAGCTACAGCTGCTCTCTTAAGGTCATCTCTCCTACCCTCTACAAAATCTTGACATTAGAATTAAGTGTGCAAAGTATAATTATTTTAATCTAATAATGCAAAACACAACACATACTAAATATCCGTGTGCACACAACTGGGCTACATCAAGTCATGATGCATCAAGAGTGTTACAAAAGTGTTCAGTTGGTTAGTTATCTCTAGCACAAAAACATTCTACTTTAAATAACTGTGACCAATTTCTGTGTTTGATTGGAACAGCTCTGCTGGTGCTGGCTCCTTCTCTGTCTGGAGCTCATGTTTGCTTCCTTCTACAAAATGATTCAATCAAATCAAAGTGTTCAACAGCGCAACAGAAAACTAGTCGCACATATACTAATAATATAATGTAATACAAACAAGCAGACAATAAAACCAAATCAACAAGTTCAACAACAACAGAAGCGTTCCGCCTTCCTGTCTAACGCAGCAGTTCTTAAATGAGGAATACTGTCTGCAGGAGGAGCGCGAGTTAAACAATCAGAGATATGATATGTATATATTTTAAAAGATCAACAGAAAAGAACAAAATAAATCAAATTTTATAGTCCACATTGCTAAAATAGTGTTTCCCACATCAAGTTTGCAATTATTTTTTTCTCATTTGGACTGTGCTCTGTAATTAAAAAGTTTTTTTCCATACATTTCCTCAGTCAATGTGCTTACTAAGGATAACTAGTTGGCTAGCAACAGGACAGCTAATGAAAATGATGCATAAGCCAGCGTTTACCTTTGTGAATCACTTCATTTTACAAAGATAAATTCTTACCCTTGGCCTCTCTCTAGATAAAGCTATGGAGTTGCAACAGTTTTCCCCCGTATGTTTTCTATGATCCTTTGATTTCTGTTAGTCTTAGAAATGTTGCTAATCGTAATATATCTTCTGGTTTGGCACTATGCAGTTACAGAGCAGCCCCGTTAGGAGAGGGGAGGGGCTGTGTAACCACGGTAGCGACATACTGACTATGGCAAGGCATTAACATATGCCTTGGACGTTAATACCTTAATAAGGCGTTAATACACACCTTATTTTTGATACTGATGGCTTGCCATAAATGACTGTAACCTGACACCGAGTCAAGTCAGTAGCAGCGCTGGTTAGAGTAGAGCACAGCCGGCCTGTTGTGTGTGTGTGATTGAGGGAGCGGTGAGCCTGTGGCTGGTGACTGAAACAACAGACTGAAAACATTCGGAGCTGAAGTCCTGGCAAAGTTGGCTAACAACGCCACTGGTACTCAGTACTTGGTTTGGGCCCTTTTGCATCAATGACTGCATCAATGATTGCCTCAATGCGGCGTGGCATGGATGCTATCAGTCTGTGGCTCTGTTGAGGTGTTATGGCAAGGCAAGGCAAGGCAAGGCAAGGCAAGGCAAGGCAAGGCAAGGCAATTTTATTTGTATAGCACACTTTCAACAGCAGGGTAATTCAAGGTGCTTTACATGATTTGGTGATTTCAAAAAACAAAACACACAGACATGGAATATAACATTGGAAATTAAAAGTAAAATAAACACACATTATACATGATACACAATAAAGCAAGAGAGCATAAACACATTTCATACATATGACATCAAGCATTTACTCGAAGGCAATTCTAAACAGATGGGTTTTTAGTCTCGATTTAAAGCAGTTCAGAGTTTCAGCAGCTCTACACTCATCAGGAAGTCTGTTCCACATAAGGGGAGCATAGAAACTGAAAGCTGCTTCTCCATGTTTAGTTCTACGTCTAGGGATGTTTAGTAGGCTAGAGTTGGAGGACCTGAGTGGTCTTGGTGGTTGGTACCGTGACAACAGGTCTTCAACATATTTTGGTGCTAAGCCTTTTAGTGATTTATAAACTGACAAAAGTATTTTAAAGTCTATTCTCTGAGCTACAGGGAGCCAGTGTAAGGACTTTAGAACTGGGGTGATGTGCTCTACTTTCCTGGTTCTAGTGAGGACGCGAGCGGCAGCGTTCTGGATCAGCTGCAGCTGTCTGATTGACTTTTTAGGCAGACCTGTGAAGATGCTGTTGCAGTAATCAATCCGACTAAAGATAAACGCATTGATGAGTTTTTCTAGGTCCTGTTGCGACATCAGTCGTTTAATCCTAGAAATGTTCTTCAGGTGGTAGAAGGCTGACCTTGTTATTGCCTTTATGTGACCCTGGAGGTTCAGGTCTGAGTCCATTACTACACCTAGATTTCGGGCCTGATCAGTAGTTTCTAGCTGTATTAATTGAAGCTGTGTGCTGACTCTTGATCGTTCCTCCTTGGTTGCAAAAATAATCACTTCAGTTTTGTTTCTATTCAGCTGGAGAAGGTTATGGCACATCTATCCATTTATTTGGTCAATGCATTGATTTAAGGTTTGAATGGGTTCAGAGTCACCTGGTGACATTGTAATGTAAAGCTGAGTGTCATCCGCGTAGTTATAATGATAGCTAATGTTATTGGTTGCTATAATCTTGGCTAGTGGGAGCATGTGGATATTAAATAAGAGGGGCCCCAGGATGGAGCCCTGGGGCACCCCACGTGATTTCTGTTCATTCTGATGAAAAGTTTCCTATTGAAACATAGAAGTCCCTGTTCTTTAGGTAAGACTCAAACCAGCCAAGTACTGTCCCAGTGAGTACGACCCAGCTCTCCAGTCATTCCAATAATATATCATGATCAACAGTGTCAAATGCTGCACTGAGGTCCAACAGAACCAGCACTGTGGTTCTACCACAGTCTGTATTTATGCGGATGTCATTGAATACTTTGACGAGGGCAGTCTCTGTGCTGTGGTGAGCACCGAAACCAGACTGAAAAACATCAAAACGGTTTGTCATTTTTATGAAGCTATTTAACTGCTGAAACAGCTTTTTCCATAATCTTACTGATGAATGGAAGATTAGAGATTGGCCTGTAGTTCTGCATTAACGTGTTGTCCAGATTTTTCTTCTTTAGTAGTGGTTTAATAACTGCTGTTTTTAAAGCCTGGGGGAAGACACCTGACAGGAGGGATGAGTTCACTATTTGAACAAGATCAGAACCAATAACAGGAAGAACTTTCTTTAGAAAAGCTGTGGGTAGAATATCAAGACAGCAAGAGGAGGAGCTTAATTGGTAAATAATTTTTTTCAAGGCTGTTCTGGTTTAATTTCGACAAATTCAGACATTTTCTCCACATTGTTGTTGATTGGGGATGGCACTGGTTGTGGGTTCGATATTGAGGTACAGATGGAATCCATGATGTCTGAGATTTTCGCAAGGAAATTATCTACCAGCTTATTACTGAGTTTGAGTTGGGAGATGAGGGGGATGTGGTGGAAGGGTAAATACGTTTAAAGGTTTCTACTGAACTGTCCCCTAGAAAACGCTTTTATATAGTGGTCTTACTGTGGCTGGATAATTTAGCAGAGATGGTACTTTCAAAGAAAATACAGAAATGGTCAGATAACGCAATATTAATTACTGAGATGTTGGAAATATTTAAACCTTTGCTGATAATTAAGTCCAGAGTGGAAGACCAGGATGCTTCTATAGTGGCCTTCAGCTCTTCTGCATTGTTCGATCTCTTGTCTCTCATCTTTCTCTTGGCAATTCCTCATAGATTCTGTATGGGGTACAGGTCAGATGAGTTTACTGGCCAGTCAAGCACAGTAATCCCACGGTCACTGAACCAGGTTTTGGTATTTTTGGCAGTGTGGGTAGAAGCCAAGTCCTGCTGGAAAATGAAGTCAGCATCTCCATAAAGCTTGTCTGCAGAAGGAAGCATGAAGTGCTCCACAATGTCCTGGTAGATGGCTGCTGCGTTGACTCTGGACTTAATAAAGCCCAGTGGACCAACACCAGCAGATGACATGGCTCCTCAAATCAACACAGACTGTGGAAACTTCACACTGGACTTCAAGCATCTTTGATTGTGTTCCTCTCCATTCTTCCTCCAGACTCTGGGACTTTGATTTCCACATGAGATGCAAAATTTACTGTTCTTTTTTTTTAGCCCAGGTAAGACGCTTCTGATATTGTTTGTTGTTCAGGAGCGGCTTGTCAAGAGGAATACGACATTTGAAGCCCATGTCCAGGATCTGTCTGTGTGTGGGGACTCTTGATGCTCTAACTCCAGCCTCAGTCCACTGCTTGTGAAACTCCCCAACACTTCTAACGGCCTTTTCCTGACCATCCTCTCCAGGCTGCGGTCATCCCTGCTGCTTGGGCACCTTTTTCTTCCACACTTCCACGTAACTCTCTATTAATGTGCTTTGATACAGCACTTTGGGAACACCCAACTTCTTTTGCAATGACCTTTTAAGGCTTTCCCTCCTTATGGAGGGTGTCAATGATGGTTTTCTGCACAACTGTCAGGTCAGCAGTCTTCCCCATGATTATGATTCCTACTGAACCAGACTGAGACACCATTTAAAGGCTCAGGAACCCTTGGTAGGTGTTTTGGATTAATTAGATTATTAGAGTGTGATACTTTGAGCCTAAAATATTGAACCTTTTGACAATATTCTAATTTTCTGAGATTTTGAATTTGGGGTTTTCATAAGCTGTAAGCCATAATCATCAAAATTATATCAAATAAAGGCTTGAAATTTCTCGCTTTGCATATAACAAGTCTATATCTAAAAAGTCAGAAAGCAACACAGTTGTCTCAGTTAGAAAATGAGAAACAGCTGGACGGTGTGACATTTTTGGTTGATGTCATTTCACATCTAAATTAACTGAACTTGAGGCTACAAGGCAGGGACAATTCAATTTGTGAACTATTGACATCTGTCCGTGCCTTTCAGAGGACAATTCAAACGTTCAAGGAAGACCTGCAGGAAAACTGCGTCAACTTCCCAGCAATGCAGAAGCAGGTTTCTGGAACAAGTCCAGGGACAGTGAGATGGGTTTTCTTTTGTTGACCTTAGTGATAAGCTCATTGTTAACTTCAGCAACCCTTTTTACTGATTCAGTGCTGGACAACAGTTTGCCAGGTTCATTCAGAATCCATTTCTTCTCAATGGAAGTCACACAGGACTTTAAATGGGTAAATGCTGGGCCTCTCCAGAAGCCCATGTCTCAGCACAAAAGAAAAATGCGATTCCATTAAATGTTCAGTTGTTAAATGTGTTGAGATGTAAATTCTTTTAAATGGTCTGAGTCCAGATGTGAAACAAAAAAAATGGGAAAAAAATAAAGCTTTTCCTCTATTTATTGTTTTCTGAAGTTAGTCATTTGTGAACATGCACAGTTGCCATGTCCTATTTATTTTCTACACATTACACTTTCTACATATTTTTTAATGAATTAAAAGAAAGCCACTACTAACAGAGGTGTAAAAGGAACATTTATTCATAACGATTGTATCAAACCTTGGAAGTCCATGTGATTACCTATTAAATCTGAATTGTGTTTAAAATAGACCAACGTCAGGCTGGAAATACTCACAATGCTGGGATTGTGACAGTGATTTTGAGACAATTCTCATCATTTGAGATGCTTAGAGGGTTTTCAATAGCTTTGTTTTTGTTTCTTGTACTCCTTAGCAGTAGATATTAAGAGAGCAGACATTGATTTGATTAAATACAAATGTACTTCTGAATTACACTGATTATCCACTCCCTTGGTTCTCATTTTAATCATAGTGTTGATTTTAAAATCTCAATCCTAAAGAATGTACAGACATCTCCTTCCTTTTTTTTAACCTAAGAATGATTTTTTTATTGGATAGGAAGGGTTCGTCCATTGGGCTGTTTTTCGATAGATTATGACACTGATTTATTTAAATTTATTGTCAAACTAAATGGTTTTACAAGCCCTACACTTGTTTATCATAGCTTAATTACTTTCCTTTAGAAAACCTCTTTTTATGGACTTGGGTTCCTCCAAGACGGGTCAGTGTGCTTATTTGCTGTATTCAAAGGGGACAGATTTCTATATTACCAGGGCATCCTCTACCAGTAGTCAGTTTGGGCAAAGGTGATTGGCTTTTGAGAAGATGCTAATGTGCAATCACTCCAAAGCCAAACCACCAGATATTTAAGGCGTTATATGGTAGCCAGCACACTAAAGACCGGTTCACAATGTGCGTTTTTCGGCCGTCGCAAAGCTCTGCTTCATGTCCCACTGTGTGGGCTCTACAGAGGTGGCACACTGTTCGGCCCAAGATTTCAGTGAGTCCAACTGCACGATGTCTCGCTCTAGCAGGACACGCCAACGGCACGAGCATATGACGCTGAAAAGCATACGTCACAAAAACCCCATCGATACCCAAGACGGCAACGATAAAACACTGTCTTTGTTCCCAAAGCTCGATAAATTCTTTCTTCTTTGTTGCTTCACAGGTTCTTGCATGTAGCCACTATTGTTGCTAATGTTGACACTCCTGTCAAACTGTACACTTGTCACTAGTTTTATGCATCACTCCCTGGGTGCATTTTCATTGGACGATTGCAGACCAGAGTTGTAGATTTTCTGAAACTGCTTAAAGACTGTCGGAGGCTGGATTTGGTCGTGAGAAAGCCCAATAAGCTGTCGGAGGGCCAGTGACAGCGGACGGCAAAAGACCTACGAATCACGCTCACTGTTTCTCATCACAATTCTATTCACGACAAAAGATTTGTCTACGACGGCTGAAAGATGCACCATGTGAACTGGGCTTAACGCCTTTTCATCTCTTGAAGTAAAGCTCACCCAATTTAAAGAGAAAGACGCCTTGCTGCTTGCAGATTTTTGACAGACATCACTGAAAACTGAACCATTTGAGGTTAAAGCTGCAGGGGCATTTTGACAGAGCTGGTCTATTATCGTTGACTGGTGCAAACGTCAACGTCAACGAGGAAGATGTGAAGGGTCAATCCTTTTCTTGACTTTAAATGTCATAGTAGTTAGTGCATGTCACATGACTTGAAGATGTGCAAGGCGATGTCCTAAAAGTGTTGTCATCATATGTGATGGAAAAAAGTCGGCTCACGAAAGTAGGTGTGTTTGGAGTGCGCGGCGTCATGTCCTTGCGCCTTGCTGCTTACAGCGGTGCTTTGCCACAATATAGTGCCAAGTCTAAATCGGATCCTGTAACGCCTTCGCCTTACCTATTATTTTCACTTGCAATCGATATGATCATTGAGTTCACCAGGAATAATTATGAATGATAATTATTATTGAATTATTGAAAATTGAGTAATTTTCATTACTTTTGCCCATGTATCGCTACCTGTTACCATTCACTGCCATTGTTCATGCTAAGCTAAAGCAAACAGACTCCTGCCAGATTAGGAGAATGACTGGGCTCGTTACAAAATGCTTTTTCTCACTTGTCTAACTCTGGGGAATGTGGCAACACACTAGTCTCAGACGACGAGTTTAAATCAAGTCACAAGTCTTTTTTAGAGAAGGTACATCTTTGTTACTCTGACTTACAATGAGTCCACTTCTGTAGCTTGAGTCAGCATCTCTGGCTGTGCACAGCAGAGGCACACTTCGGCCACTGCTATAGTTATTCTCGTATGGTCCTAAAAGGACTTTAAAGGTTTCATTCACTCGTTTTTGGTTTTTCAAAAAATTTGCTGTGGTCTGTAGTATGAATGAAAGCCTTGTGACTTGTTTTCTGTGCTCCTGTTTCAGGAGGTTAAAGTTTGTCGTAGGTGGGCGGAAAAGGAGATGATTACGAGTCTTACTCATTAATATTCTTGAAATGAAAATGTCTCGCATTTGATTGGATAACGGCAACTTACGCTGCCTCCGAACAAATAACTAACTTAACTTACTTCGCTGGTGGTGTTGCAAAGACAAATTCCAACCATTTATTCCTCAACTCCTATTTCTTTGGTTTAAAAAAATGCAACGCTGATGTGTTATTTCCACAAATAACACACACGTGTTCCGCCATGTTGTGGAAATGCAGGTGGTTAGCCTCTACTAGCAGAAACTTCTCTGCTAGCTCCCGGCTGCAAAATCAAGTCAGCCTTCCCATGGGCGGTCGCAAGCCAAGGTCTACAACACCACAAATACACAGTTTTTCCTGTGACGTAGAAGGGACTGGCGTTTTCTGACTCGTTTGTTTTCTGACTGACTTCCACCCTGTTGTCACAGGGAATGATGTTTTGTTTTTTCATAGTTAACCAATTAGGAAATATACATGTGTTATTTTTATTTTGGAATTTGCCAATTGCTTTACACTGCTCCTTTGCCTGATTTCCTGTCTGGTCTGGTCTAAACCGCAGAGCTTGACGCATTTTAGAAGTAAGAAATAGACCCACCATGTACATTTAGGAGAGGGCCCGGTGGAAATGGTCCCATTGACTATAACGGCAGCTATCAGTTGCATATTACACTTTGCTTTCTGTGGCTAATGCAGACAATAGGGGTTGGAGAGAATGATTACGTTCAGCATGCGTATGATCATGTTTCACAAAGAACAAGAATCACGTGGTTTCTCAGTGAACAAGGCCTTTAGAGAGTAGCTGCGGTCAGATGGAAAACTCTAGCGGCTCCAAAGCCGTACATTTTTATCCTCTTGGTATATCTCGAAGCAGCTATGTTGTGTACATACATGGACGTTAAAAAGGCTCCAGCTCTACTTACTGTGATCATGACGAGTAGAGCCAGCATCATGCCCAGCATTATGTACAAATTATTGGTCAATCCTCCAGCCCACAATGGACCCAAGATAGTAGCCAGGCCTCCAACGGAGCGGCGAACACCTTGGCTGAACCCTTTTAGAGAAGCAACAAAAATATTTCCTTTCTCTTTCAGCCACGTACCAATCTTAAAATATGACTTTGACACACCATATTTGTAAGGTTTTTTATTTATGTGCAAAGCAATGATCTGTTATTTCAAATTCTTGACAACTTAACGTGAGCAAACCTTGAGTTTTCTCAGCAGTGACTTTGGAGAAGAGAGACACCTGAGACACAGCCACGAAGGGAAGCCCCAGCAGCTGCAGAAAGACTCCTACTGTGAAAGCTGAAAGCTGCCACTCATATCCGCCTGGAAAGCAGGAGACATTCGGTGAACCAAAAGTTCTGTGCATCGTTTGCAAGGTGATTTTTTTGAATGCATTCGCTGGCTTTTATTTCAGCCGAGCGTCAACGATCTGAGCACAGTGACAGTTACGCCCTCTCCCTCCGCTGGTTTTTAGGTTTTTTTCCGTCACAAACGGGCTGGCTCCTCCACTGAAAGCTCTGTCTGCAAAAGGAAACCGCTGCCAAGCTGGCAGCCGCTCCATTTCTGCTCTGTGCTGCTTTGCATCATGCACATGTTTGTGTGAATCTCTGCCCACTCCAATGGCTGGATGTTCCTGTTCGAGTTGAACGCCTATAATCTTGTGATGAAAAGGCAGTTTAGCAAACTAAGCCGTTCCCTCAGAGGTCCAGGTCTGGAAATCCATTTTATGCTCAGGTATCTATCTGTCATAAGTTTGATGCTATTGTTTGTTTAAGTGGAACTGCAACAAATAGGGAACAAAGTAGGCTTTGCTCTAACAAACAGCCCCCCCCCCCCCCTTTAATTAGATTTCTGTAATCCCGTTAAATGTACCCAGGCTGCACCCGGCTCCAGCACCTGTCACTGTTAATCAGAGCGATAAACGTGACGAGCTGCAACAGACGCAGGCCAACATGAACAGGATCCGGCCTGCCTGTGTGATCTCCTGCTGGCCCCACCAGAGCCTGAATGATATCATTTAAAGAACTCATTCATTTCATCCGCTGGTTGACCCAGTTTAACTGGGCTGTATGCGCTGAACTCTGGTCACACAAAGAGAAAACAGACACTTCTCGGGCCTGTGTGCGTGTTTGTGTGTGTGTGTTTTGGGCAGGTTAGCACCTCGGGGCTTGCAGAGGAAAATCAGGCACCAGATACAGGCGGTGCAGCAGATGACCAGGCCCACAGCCAGCACCACACGGTCCGCAACCTTGCTGCTCAGCCAGCGCACAAAGAAGAAGCCCACGATGACCTCCACCCCACACAGGCTGTACATCAGGCTGTTGCCCAGCTCGCCGAAGCTGAAGTAGCGCTGCGTCAGGGGTGTCACCATGGTCTGGGGGGTTTTAAAGACAGATAGACGGACAGTAAGTTCAAACTGAAAGGGAAATTAGCTCTAACAAGATTGTATTTAGATTTGTAAAAATAGAATGAACCTCCTGTAGAATCTAGGGTGTTCTGGTTTTTAGGGGGATTCCTACTTCGTTTTTCACAAACTTTTTCATTTTGGGTTGATCTTCTGGCATGGCGTAAGCTGCTGAGTGTTTTGTACTTGAGGTCAGGTTTGGATCATTGTAGAACCTGCTAAAGATCTGATTGCTATTACACTGAAACCCTTGAACGTTACGTTACAGACTTATTCTCTGTCTTTACAAGACATCTACACAAAGTAGCCAATTGTGACAAACTGGAAACATGTTTTCATTTTGTTTGTAAAAAAAAACAATGTAAATATTTAAACATAATAGCTTGAAAGTATTCACACCTTTCTCTTAGATAGTCCAAACTGAGCATCATCAACAAAATATTGAACCAGAAACTGTGAGAGAAAAATCCGGTTGGAAGGTTCTCCTATGGGGTGTCGTTTGTAAAGTTACACAGGGTGGTACTAAAGCTGCCATGGCGGAAGTCTGCGCCGAGTGCTTTTCTGCTTTATAAATGTCACCGTTTATACTTAAGTAATAAGTGAGCAAGCTAAATATTTTAGCTTTAGTTAAGAAGCTAAGTATATTTTAGTTAGTGTGGAAAGGATTTTAATTATATGCACAAGGTTGTTTCTTCTGTCATCACAAGTATGTTAGTGCTAGGAAACTGCAAATTTAGCCTAGTTAAATATTTAGTTTGTAAACTAAATATAGCTTCCTGACTAAATATTTCATTTGGAGCTAAATATTTAGTCAGGAAGCTAAATATTTAGTTAGGAAGCTAAATATTTTTGCTTCTTAACTGAATATTTTTGCTTCTTAGCTAAATATTTAACTTCCTAACCAAATTTTTAATTTGGAGCTAAATATTTAGTTAGGAAGCTAAATTTTTTGCTTGTTAGCTAAATATTTAATTTGGAGCTACATATTTAGCTTCTTAACCAAAAAGTTTTGTAAACTAAATATTTAGCTTCCTAATTAAACATTTCAGTATAAACTATGACATTTGTAAATTAACGAATAAAAAATACTCAATGTAATATAATAAAATATGGCTTAAAAATGAACTCCCGTTTTCTTTCTCCTATGACCAAATAACTAAAATTATTGGTGTTAATGTTTGACTCTGACTACCCGATTCTTTTATCCTGCCTGGTGGAAGTTTTCAAAAACTAGAGAACCAAATACTTTGTTTGTGCATTTAGTAAAAGATCAAGCCACAATACAAAGTTTCATTAAAAAAAAACAGTCAAGCAAGAATTAGGACCAGCTGCTGGCTTTTTACGTCTTCCCAGAGCGGTAGCAGCAAAAAGTCCTGATTTCTTCTCGTCTTGCTGCTTTGCAGCACCTCATGGCTCGGCCTGCAACCGGGTTTCTTTCCGGATTCTTCCCCTGACCTCTGCTCCCCCTGATCTCCTCCTCTATGTAAACATTCTTCTGCTCTCCTATGGAATGTGACACTAGTATGGATTCTCCTGCTGTCAAACATACAATACAAAGTCCTATACTATCCACCAAACTTGCTATTTTGCTTTCCACATATTTGAAAAAAAAAATCTTTATTTCCAAAATAGATAGAGTAGGGTCTGCACAGGTGAAAAGAAAACATAAGTTGCTTAGAGAAAAAACTATCTATGACATAAAAGGGACTTTGAGGTTAATTTCCACAATAATTTGACTGCTTCCCATCCTAATTCTATTTCAGAATATTGAGTTCATCATTTTCATATCTTTATTGCCACAATAGCACGATCGGAGTCAGGGAGGAGAGGCCAGCAGCAGGGAAGATGACACAGGGTCTTCACAGGTAGAGAGAGATTAGAACGTGCTGAGAGAAAGAGATCCATTGGTGAGAGAAACCAGACAAGAATCAGGACAGGGGGTTTTCACACATGTTTCAGGATTACTCTCATTCCCACCCCACAATACTTTTCGTCTGTATTTTAATAGGTTAGCCCAGGATTGATGTCAATTAGTTTGATAAATTGGTCAATCTTTCCAGATTGACACCAGCGATCGATTGAGACTGACATTTGAGGTAAGTCATGTGTTCCTGCTGGGCAGGTGGTACTTGTAACCATTCATTTTATTAATGGTAATACTGATAGTGTATAAATGTCTTTGAACCACAACTAAGATTGCTAAGAAATAAGCCAGCGCGCTCATTGTGCAACAGTGATTTAAATGTTTTTTTTAGCCACTTGAGGAAAGGTGCGACTGAATGCGAGAGGGTGATAAATCACCGAATGAACCTCTGAAAAATGTGTTCCCCTCACTTCTGAGACGATGGCTACGCCCCTGTGTGCAACTTTACGAAAGAAACCCCATAGGAGGACGTGTGATTGGAAACCACTTAAAGGTTTGGTGAAATGTAATCAAAGTCGAGCCGTAGAGCTGAACAGTGAAAGCGAGCGTTTCCGCAGACATCATGTGAAGAGAACTCCGTCCACTGTGCCTAAATAACTGTGTGGCCTCCAGAGAGCCACTTCTCTGGGAGACAAATAAAAAAATGCTTTCATTATGTGAGAAGAAGTAAAGACGGGAATAAGGTCGCACGGTATAATGAGTTTCAGAGTGATAAGCACATTCAAATAAGAAATAATGGGATTATCATTCGGAGCGCTTACTGTTCAAGCCTGAAAGGGCAGTATAATGATCGGGGGCTGCTGTAATTGGTCAGTTTTGGATTAAAATGTTTGGTGTCCACTATTAGTCCACTTAGTAAGTCAGCTGACATCCAGGTTTTGTATAGTTAGATTTCAACCTTTCCAGAGGGGGAAGTGGGATATTTCACAATGGGAATGCTAGTACTCCTGGGGCTGAAACTGGAAAAAGACCGATCCAGGCATCATGAGATATCATTTTCACACATGGATTGGCCTCCACAGAGCCCCGACCTGAACTCTATTGAACATCTTTAGGATGTGTTTGAGAGGACTTTACACTGCAGTCTAAGTGTCTCGTCATCAGTGCAGGATCTCGGTAAGATAATCGATGCTAGTCTGAAAGGATATTAATTACTTTGGGTACTGTGCACTAATTAAGGACAATTACACGGCAAGCATTAGGTTCATACTGTTAAATTGCTTCCCCTCTCACAGATTTCTTCCGTTTTTTTTCTCAAACGTCAAAACATTTTTAAGGGTTTCAGATCATCAAATAAAGATGTAAAATATGTGTGCATTTCATTTATAATGGGGGGGGGAAGCTATCCAGACCAACCTAGCCCTTCGTGAAAAGGTCATTTTCTGTGTTTGAAAATGACTTTTCTTGTAGAGTGCCTTAAGATGACATCTGTTGTGAATCGACTCTATAGAAATAAACTGAATTGAATCCCTTTTTAGTTTTGTTGCTGCAACTGTATTTGCATATTGCTCACCATCAGTTTAATTCTCTCATAGGCTTTATTTTATAGTGGAACAGGATACAAAATGATTTATTCATTCAGAGACTTTTTAAGTAACTGATCGCAATTAATTCAATATTTAATCCAATAATACATTTTAGTCGGTGACTAAATCACTAAATAGACAAATAAAATCTCAATTAGGATGATCATCATTGTCCTGATGCATAACCCAACTGTGCTTAAGGTGAAGATTGCGCACTGACAGCAGGAGATTCACCTTTAGGACGACTTGGTGGTGTGATTCCGGTTTCCATCAAATACAGCAAGTCAGCTAAGTCCTGAAGGAGCAGACGAGTCCCAGACCATTACTCTACCACCACCATGGTTGACTGCTGGTGTGACGTAACTTACATCAGATGTAACCGCAGGCCCTACTCCGAAAAAGTTTTCACCTTTGTCTCATCAGGCCACAGAATATTACTGAGGATCAACAGGACATTTCTTCGAGATGGAGCTTTTTTTTTTCATTGGGTAGGCAGTGGTTCTGGCCTTGGAACCTTCTCTATGTTTAGTCAGGAACACTGAGCTTAACTGAGGCAAGTGAGGCCTGCGGAGCTTTAGATATTGTTTCCTTTGTGACCTCCTGGATGAGTTGGGAATGACCTCTTAAAGTCATTTTGGTAGACCGATTTTCATAAGGTCCTACCTTGTTCCATGTTTTCTTTATTCATAGAAAACGACGATCACTGTGGTTCATTGGAGTCCCAAAACCTTAGAAATGGTTGTGTAACCATTTCCAGACTGATAGATGTCAGTGAAACCTGTTTCTCATCTGTTCCTGTCCTGTAGATCAGGACATGATGATGTGTTTTTCAGATCTTTTAGCCTACTTCATGTTCTCAGATCCCTTTCCATTGAAGGGTTTTCTTAATTCTGCAAGTCTGCTTCTTATCAGGCCTGGATAAGGCTGAACGTTCTCCGTATCCTGTTATCAACTCTTTACTTTACTTTACTCTTTAACATAGAAAGTACTCCCACATCAGTTCTTTTGCTCTTTTTGTGTCTCTGCTCCGTCTTCCCAAACCGCCTGTGGCCGCTCGGACTGAGCAAAGTTCTGGTTCTGGTGGAGGTTTCTTCCTGTTAAGGGGGGCGTATTTCCTTTCCCCTGTCACTACTTGCTTGCTCAGCATGAGGGATCATTGTGAATTTAAGGAAAACGCAGGCAACTGTCTACTGTCGCTACTTGTTGGTCAAAGAGGAGTGAATGCTGCAAGTCAATGACTCAATGCAGTCTGCTGGGATTCCTTAGACAGAAAACCTTTAAACTGATTAGACTAATGAACTGAAGGATTTATTGGAACGTATGTATGACTGAATTTAAATGACTTTTCTTGTAAAGTGTTGTGAATTGGCGCTACATAAATAAGAGGAATTGAATTGGTCACACCAGGTTAATTCATGATTTAACAAGTGGGGCAAATATACATAGGTTGTATAACCTTCACATAGGTTGTTTTGGATCACTTCTTAGCACTAAAAAGAAAATCGTTGTTTGAAAACTGCTTTCTGTATTAAATCAGGTTTTTGTTGTCTGTTTTTTGATGATCTGAAAAATTTAGATAGCAAAAAGGCGAATACTTTTTAGATGACTGTTTACAACAATTTACCCTAACACTGTTGAGAGAAGAAGAGTCTGCTTGATTTTTATGTATGTTGAGTTTATTGGATCAAGAGTTTTTCCATAGAGGGATTCACTTCAGGTTTAGCCCTGATGGAAAAACAGCAGAACTGAGTAGAATGTTTGGAAGCTTGGCTGATGGATCTGAACGGTTACTCCTCTCACCTCCAGCGCTGTCTGGTTGAATAGAGTGATGAACTGAGCTGTGAGGAGAACGACCACTTCTTCTCTCAGGAACTCTGGAATGTGGAAAATCAAAGAGAAAATTAGCAAACAAGTTCAACTAAAAAGCTTTGACTGGCACATTAGGTGGAGATAAAGTGTGGTGAGGAGAGAAAATCTGAAAGCTTAGCCCAAGCTTCCTCCGCTTGAGACAAGTGTGAATTGGAGTTTTTCTCTCATAAAATATTGAGATAAATGGATCTTAATCAATTCCATGTCTCGGTCCCATCTTTTTCCTGGAACAAAAACTCCCTTATGGTCGAAGCGGGGAGGAAAACGAGCTGGGCTCGCAGCTAAATTTGGATGTTCTCACCAGATGGCTGGAGAAAAGGCTTGGTATCACAGCGTGTGGTCTGCTCTGGTTCAGATGTCTTTGTTTCCAGCTCGCTCTGGTATGTACTTGAGTTAAGACTTTGTAAACTGCTGTTTTACTGTGTGTGCATATATCCCTAAAGCTAATAAAGGTCAGAATAGGTTCATGTGTTGACTAAAGGGCAGATTGTCTCCATAAAGTTACCTGGACATGGTCATCATTTTCTACTCTCAGATTTCCAGAGTTGTGAATCTTGTTTTTCTCCTTCCATCCACCCATTTCAGATAGATAGATAGATAGATAGATAGATAGATAGATAGATAGATAGATAGATAGATAGATAGATAGATAGATAGATAGATAGATAGATAGATAGATAGATAGATAGATAGATAGATAGATAGATAGATAGATAGATAGATAGATAGATGGATAGATGGATAGATGGATGGATGGATGGATGGATGGATAGATGGATGGATGGATGGATGGATGGATGAACGGGACAGCCGATCACTTAAACCAGATGCCCTCTGGGACAATATTTCCTGGTCAGACGAGAAACTGCTATCGGGCTACAGAGACAAGAAGTAGGTGTGGAGTAGTCACTTAAAATTCAAACTTGTTCATTCAACTCCTGCTTTAATAATCATCATGACTGCATGTTATGTGCCTTTCTCACATGAAGAATAAGCATTGAAGATGTTCTCAAAAAATGAAATGCAGCAGTTTTCTTTACTTGTACAGGAGTGTTGATCCAGTTCCAACCAAATGAAAGTAAAAAGGCCACAAGCAAACTGTAAAAAAAAACATCACAGCAGTTCAAAAGCAAAGAAATCACATATTTTATTTGGGCTATTTTTATTTTTTATACTTGACTCCTCACAGAGATAACGCCTAATAAAAAAAAAGCGTATGCTTGGCCATATTTTCAAAGGTTCTTCACGGCTATACAAAAAAGTCCAGGAGAATCAATAATTCATGGGAGCGAATACCAGACACACTGTAACAGCTAACAGAGCGAGTTTCTAGTATGGCAGATTATCTTCAGAACAAACAGGAATCGATAGGAACTCTGGCCACATTACCAATTCTGTCTCGATTTCATCCACAAGTCAACCACAGCAAGCCAGTCAATAAACAAGGAGGTCTGCAAGCCATCTCTTTGCCCCAACTTCAAAGAGTGAGAAGATCGATAAGAGGGTTTCACACATACACACACACAAACACAGTCATATACAGCTAGCCTTACTGGGACATTGTAGTCACTTTCATCAACAGCAGATAGCCTAATTTATTATCGAATGTTAATCAATTATCTGCAATGGTCCAACAATCGTCCAAGCAACAAACTACGTCTGTTATCAGTTAGATCATTTATTGATCTATTACAGGGGTCTGCAACCTGCAGCTCCGGAGCCACAAGTGGGTCTTCGGACCCTCTGCGATGGCTTCCCCCCCCCCCCCATTGAATATTTGCATTGAAATTACACAACAGAATGAAACTAAAAGTACCAGCAATATTTTCTATATCTATTTTTCCTGTCAGGTCATATATATATGTTTTTTACATCATATATGTAAAAAACATATATATATGTTTTTTACATCATTTTTCACAAGTATCAACTTTCTTCTGTCCTTTAAAAGTCTGTTCCTCTAACCATTCATCCATCCATCCATCCATGGACGGGAGACCCAGTGACATCCTCCAGCTCGTTCTGAGAGATCCCAGGGTGTTTCCAGGCCACGTGGGACATATAGCACCCGCTCTAGTTTGAGCTGCCCCAGGATGACAGAGCTCCTCTCCCATCTCCAAGGCTGAGTCAACATCCCATAAAAAGAAATGCACCCATCCTCTTTTTGCAAAAGTTTCATATTTCTCTTTACTTTAAAGCCTAAAAATAGAAAGAAAATTGTGGCTCTATTAAAATGAAAACAAATTTCATACAGTAGATATTTATCAAAAATTATAAAAAAAAATTTTTTTTTTTTTTTTATTTTTTTTTAATCATTGTTGGGGCTCCATTTTCTTCAAATGAACTGAACAGACTGTTGGACGGCTGGAAGCCATTTTAACAGATGGACTGAGCAGACCACATTTCCCAGAAATCCTAGCGGTGACCACTAACACACTCCTATTGGTCTGTGGCCACCAATGGTGACATCAATGGTAACATCAACGATGACATCACGGCCAATAGGCCTATAAGAGTGGTAGTGGCGGCCATTTTCAAACTGTTCTCAGCAGAAGTTCTGAACAGAAACTCCGGCTAAACAGAGGACTTCTCACCGGTGAAGATTCTCTTTTGTTCTGACCCGCTGGACCGGGGAGAACCCTCATTTCAAACCTTCGAAGTGCCATTGCTGCCAGCGTGTCTAGCTTGGGTTATACCCGGACTGTTCCAAGACAGTTCGTTACGACGTCGACCTGCAGGCCATCCAGCCTGCAGTTGGGACACAGTCCTAAAAATCCTGCGCAGGTTTTCCTTTTCTTGCTCAACTACGGACACTTTTTGATCTCCTCCTCGTGGACTGGACTTCCCTCAATGCAAAGTAGGACTGAACCGGTTCATTTATGCTAATCTTGTGTCTGGGCAGATAGATAAAAGGAAAATGGAGTTCTTAACGAATTAGATCTCTTTCATTGTTGGCCACAAGCATAAGTTTGAGCTGTATTTGCTGTGTTTGAAACTGTTTTATCCTGAGCGGATCCCGCTTTCTTGCTTTCTTGCTTTCTTGCTTTCTTTCTTGCTTTCTTGCTTTCTTTCTTGCTTTCTTTTTGTCTCATCACCTGGTCGGCAGAGTGGGACTCGGTCCGACCTGCTATAGCTGGTCTGTTAGCTGAAAGGTTAACTCCATTGTTCCTTAGTCTGTTAGCTAAAGCTGAGGCCTACCACATGGACGCTTCAACCCATGTGCTCTGTCCACTATAGCCAGAGCTAAGTTTTATGGTCCTTTGTCCCACAGGCTATCTTAGTTGAGCCCCCTGGAGTGAGGGCCCCCCTCCCTTTCTGAACCACACTTCAGCTGTTCATCCCTGATCCATTTTGTGTTAATTGTATTTAATTTTCATATATTGTTTTCTTAGATCTGTAGTAATTAGTTGCATGCTTTAGAATAGATGGGAATTATTGACGAAATGTTCTGGCTGTAAGGTTGATCTATTTTCTTGATAAATTCCCCTTAGCTTAAAGATAAGTTTTGTGATTATTTGGAGTAATGCGTACAATTAATGTCCACAGCGTGTGAATTTAAACCTTCAAGAAGAGACTGGATATCTGGTCTTCCAAAGCGAAGTGGTGCCCCAAATATTAATTGATCAAACTTGAACCTCATCAATAATTATAGTAATATTACATTTTTGATCATAATTATTGATGGTTATGTAAACCAGACAAAACTCGCTCATTCTGTGTCACAACATCATGCAACATTAGCGGCTCTAAATGAGTTTTAGTTAGCTGGACTGAGAGAATAAATGGCTCTTTGGATTACAAAGGCTTCAGATCCCTGGTCAATAACAAAGCCTGAATGTTGGCACAGCTCTTTCCGTCCAGTAAAAGCCAAACACATCCTAGTGAAGGTTAATTCATGCATTGTTCCCTGTTCCTGCACTATGTGAGTAAGCTTTTCCTTTTCCCAAATGTGTACACTCAGCGCCCACTGATCAGCGTTGGCAGATCTTGTGAAAGGCAAGCAGAAAACAAGGAATGAATCATTTGATGGGAAAAAATATCCCTCCTCAATTCTTTAAGCACGCATATAGCAGTCAGTGATGGACAATGCATTTAGGTCCTTGAAAGCAGTGGCGTCACATGTACTCTGCTAAAAGGGGAATATACATGAATCTTTGCACACTACCTGTCCCTACCCCGCACAGCCTTTAAAATCTGTCCACTTGTGGCTAAATCCAGTCTTTGGTGCATTTTGCTCTTTATTTCAGTGACGAAGTTCTCAAAAATGAACCCTCAATTGCCAACTTGCAATATTGCCAAATGTATTGGACCACTTGCCTTTACATATTCCATTCTGTCTCGTTAGGGTTTAACATGAAGTTTGCTCACCCTTTGCCGTTATGACAGCTTCATCTATTCTGAAAAAGGTTTTCCATAATGTTTAGGGGTGTGTTTATGGCAATATCTGACCTTTCTTCCAAAAAAAAAGCATTTGCGGGGTTAGACAGTGATGTTGGACGAGAAGACCTGACTTGCAGTCTTCACTCTAATTATTTCCAAAAGGGTTCTACCGGATTGAGGTCAGGACTCTGCAGGCCAGTGCATTTCTTGAACACCAAGCTTCCTCGTCCATGTTTGTTATGGACCTTGCTTTGTTCACTGGTCTGCAGTTGTGTTCGAACAGAAAAAGGCTGTCCCCAAAGTGTTCCCAAAACCTCGGGAGCAGAACATTTTTCAAACGTTTTTGAATGGTAACACATTTAATGTTCCTTTTGATGGAACCAGGGTTGAGCCCAACTCCTTATGAAAATACACAAAAGGGGCACAAGAAGTCCAAACCTGAACACAACAATTCAGAACTGTGACACCTAGTGCCCTTTTTTTTGTGTGCGCGTGTGGAGGCCCGCCAATGCCCCTCAACAGTAACATTTAACTATACCAAATTTAGATAAATACAATTATAATCTGGCGCCACCAGTCACAGGATGAACATTAACCACTCCTCATTCTTGACGTGTCCTGAGCTGCTTTGCTTTGTGTGTGAGGCTGTGGTAAGTAGGGTATACACTATACTACACAGAAGTACTACATTACTGTATACATGCAGTTAGGTTGTCTTGTGGCAACTGATGAAGTGAAATGAGCATGCTGTGTGTGCACCGTGCAACTGCACCACATAACATTACATGTCCTTTTACTAACAATCACGACCGCCAACTTTTGTCGCGAACCCACGCTAGACAGGGGTGGGGGGGGGGCAAAGAACTGGGCCCTCCTACTATCAAGTTATAGCCAAGAATATCCATTCATCCATCAGTCCAGCTATCTTTCTATCCATCCATCCATCCATCCATTCATTATCTAAACTGCAGGGTTGCGGGGGTGGCTAGTGCCTATCTCCAGCAATCATCGAGCGAAAGACGGGGTACACCCTAGACAGGTCGCCAGTCCATCACAGATAGACCTAGAATATTTTTTTCAAAATGGACATGTTTGTGAAGGAGGATATAGTCCTGATTTTGAAGTTACATAAAACCATTTCTATTTTTTCTTCCCCGTCGTCCTGGCAGTAGTGGTTTCAGATCCCCCTACGCCACCCTCCCAAAACACAGAATTGGTTTGTCCGCAAAGAAAACTTCTGACTTTCAGTTTATTAGGCTGCTCCAACACGTTAGCTACAAACTGCTCGGTCCGCTACAGGTTGGGATAAAAAAATAATGCAGCCTCAGTTGGTCACCCCGCTCTGTATCCAGCAGCCTCCATCACTTTCATATAAAGAAACGGCACAGCGACTTTCACCTGAGGAACACCTCAAAGCGCAGGTACAGCCTACCTCCGCTCCTTTCACCGAACGTTACTACTAGGGGTGTCCTCACAGCAGCGCATCAGAGCTGGGGTGGATGTAAGCGGCCGTAAATGGAATGAAGGTAAAGCTGTAGAATCTCAGCTGCTAAAAGGTTCAGCCCATAGACTTTCCAGCTCACATCTAAAAATGTCACATAATCAATAGCCTAAAAATACTGTACCAACAATTTGTACAGCAGCAGGTATGGAAAGCCAGACGTAAAATTTTAATTTTTTACCTCATGGCTGTGTGCTGAGAGATAAAACATGAATTATGTTTTATCTCTCCACCTTATAAATCTAAATCTCTCAGAGGTGCTAACACTACTATAGAAAAGCAGAGTTCGCCCTTCTGAGCTGTTTTGATCTTTAAAGCTGTCTCCAGCTGAGTTACCATGGAGGTTCTCCAGTCAGATATTACCGTTATTTAGTGAGGCACAAAAAGACACAGACAACAAGTAAAATTATTTCATATTGTTCTTCATAACACTTGTTTAATCAGCTACTAGCTCTTCTATCTCCTACCTCTAGCACTATCAGCAGCGTCTCAACAACAACACTGTACCCCATCAGATAAAAAAAACAGGCTACTTTTGCTTTGCATGGTCTCCATTGGATGACAATGATATATTATGGCGTGATTCCCTATTAGATTCTTGATAAATATTGGTTGTTGTTAATCAAGATGGTACAAGTCCTGTTGTTGTAAGCCATTTTAAAATCTTGATCTATGTGCCCCTTTTTAACTTTGAGCACCTGCCCCTCCCAGGTCTCTGCAGGGCCCTGATTAAGTGGCGTGATCAAACTAGAAAAGACATCTTCTACAGGGTACAGTGGAGACATGATTCACACCACTGCATAAAACACTTTGCATTGCACTCTGTGATGTAAGGCAGCTGCTCAGCTATGGAAACTCATTTCACGAGGCTCTCTATGCACTGCTCTTGAGCTAGTCTGAAGGCTACATGAAGTTTTGAGGTCTATTTTATTGCTGAGTTTCTGTTGCTCCCTTATGATTCCACATTGTTACAATACCAATCATAGCAAGAAAACCTAATAAAATTACTTGATACACAGGGGGCATCCTATCACGGTGCCATGCTTGAGCTCCCGAGATTAAACCATTTTCCACTAATGTTTGTAGTAGCTGTCTGCATGGCTAGGTGCTGGATGTTAAACACGTATGGACACTGAAATCATGGGAATACCTGAATTCAGTTGTTTGGATGGGTGAGTGAGTAAGTGAGTTCTTTTGGCAATCTAAAAAGCCGAGATCAAAATTGCTCATAACATGCTGACTGTCCAACAATATTTCTGTTTTTGGCCTTCTGAGAAGTATTCTTTTGTAACAAAACCTAACCCCTAGTTTCCCAATCCTGCTCCTGAAGTCACATTGCCCTGCATGTTTTAGATTTTTCCCTGCTTCAGATGATTGTAGTTCAGCAAAGGTATGTTAATAAGCCATCAATTGACCCGTGGGTCAGTCCGGCTAAGCCCCGCGCTCCTTGGAACAAGATGTCGCAGCTTACCCCATGAGAGCAGTCAGTGCCAAAACAATTCCTCGACAGGCTCTCTGCAACTTTTGGAGGCAACAACAAGCTTCGACGAGCCTCCAGATAGGCCTTGGAGGGCAATTTACAAAATTTAAAACTGGAATTATATGAAAAGAATCTAAATTCAGATCACAAAGCAAGAGGGAGAAGCCTCATCTAGCATCAATCGTCTTTGACAAGAGAAACATCATTGAAGACCAGCGTTGCTCATGCACACAAGGGAAATGTGTCCTCTCGGGATACCATGTACCACTTTGGCAAGTGCCCAAGTCACGTCGTTTGACCATTTTTTGTGTTTCAAAACACAAATAAAGCCCAGAAAACCACAAAGGTGTTGTAGCTCCTAATGCTTCTATCTGGAGCGAGATGGCAAGAATATCTGAGTCTGTTTATTTCCTGAAAACTAATAGTTGAATGCCACTGGTTCGTTTGTGCTTGGGTTTATTCACACAATAGCTCCAATCCCAACACCTAAACTTAAAAATAGGGGGCCATCGCATTAGGACTGGGCTTTTACCCCAGAACGCCTATTGGTTTTAGGAAGGTGATTATACCAAAAAAGGTCCTAAATATGCAGCATTAACAAGTACACCCACCCACACACAGAGACACACAGTCAAGCAAAGTACAACAAAAAGTAATCAATGATGAAAGCCAATCACCGCTTATTGTATGTACCCTTACTATGATGCTAATCCAGTAGGACAACCAACATCATGTATATGTTTGTATTGTATACACGTTAACATACACAATTAAGTCTTGTCAATACAAGAGAATCTGATTTGATATGCTGCACAAAATCGCTCTGAGTGACCTGGAGCAGGGAAAGTCAATGGAACTCTGTGTTCATGTTCGTTTGACAGCAAGAAAGTCAATAAAGCAGATTCAAAACATGTGCATTGGCTGTTACACATCTTCCTGCATGAAGCCTTCAATAGCTTGGAGGAAAGCTGACATTCAGTCAGAGCAGCAAGCTCACCTCTGCTGACGCTGAAGTTTTCAAAGGGGTTCGAGGCGTCGTGGGCTGTCTCCGTCTCTTCCGAGGCGGAGGTTTCCAATTGGTCAGAGTTAACAGCTCTGTAGGTGCGCACTCCCTCCTCATCTGACCCCATCAGGGGCACCTCCTCTGTGTCCTTTTCTTGTTTCATCTCCAACACTATGACTCCCCGTTCTGAGCTTATGGGTGGTATGTCCCAGTACGCAGCCAGGACAACAAACTGAAGCAACGTCCACAGCAGACACATGAATATCTGAGAGCAAGGAGGGGGGAAAAAAGACACATGTTATCAAATATGCTTTTCACCACATCTGAATCCTAAAAATCTGTATTTCAGATGGGAGACATCAAGACGTAAGTTCAGAGTCAAATTATGTGGAAAACTGAAGCAGGCGTGAAGGAGGGGCTCCACATTTCATCTTGGCTGAATCAGTGCTACAGGTGTTTCATTAAGGCATCATGGGATGGAAACAAACAGATACAGGTTGTTACAAGCCTGAGCTTTGGTGCACATTGTTTTATTTCTACTGTTCAGAGAACAAAGCAAAGGGGGGAAAAACCCCAAAAGAGTTCAGAATGTAGAGCGACTATTTCTACGGCTTGTTTTTGTATTCATGAGCCTTTCAGAGAACTTCAGATTACTGATTGTGTGAATGTGGTTACCCCAGGAGAAGTATACTTGTTCACAACAAAGGGCCCCAGTTTGAAATCACACAGCCGCAGGAACAAGTTGAACGCTGGCCCTGGAGAGACAGGAGGAGGTGCTTTAAAGATGAGACAAACGGAGGACGCACAAAGACGAGAGCCTTCCACCTTGGTGATTTTATTGAATGGCCTTTTCTCCTTGCAGATCAAACTGCACATCAAAGCTAAAAGATCCTTCCCGGTGTCTGATATTTCACAGAATACAGAGCAGGTTGAGGTGAGAGTGAGGAAAGAAACTGACCTATGAGAAGGCCAGCCTGTCGACATGCCATGATGGCTGCAAAGACACCGGCACGCTCCTCCGGCAGAGTTCTCCGGGTTAGGAAGCCAAAGATGGAGGAGCCCGCTCCTGCACCGACACCTGAAAGGGTTAGGGTTAATTCTGTTCATCACACCTTAATCATCAGCATATGGCTTCATTGTAAAAAGTCAAACATGTCTGATATGAAGCGAATACTTTGGATATCCCTCCACTCTGCATCACTGCTGGGAAATGATATGCAAGTGTCACAGTCACTACCCAAGAATAACTTCATATCTGCACGCCATGTTATGCAGACACTTTGTCTGCACTGATGAAGATTCTCCTCAAAGGTTTGCCAAAACTTTGGAGTGGTTACAATGAAGGTTGCTCTATTTCTTGGTTAACTCAGCTAATAGACTACATTGTGAGTTTTGAAGTTTCAGCCCAAGACAGTAAGACGATCATTAACCCTGGCTTTCCACCCAATATGAAAGCAGCCCCTAACATCTGCGAAACCCAATACATAGCGAATAGCTGCCGTTATTTGTAGAATCCAAGATGGCAGCATCTCCTTTGTCTGTTCAATGCTTGTCTGTGTTTTGCATTTTTTTTAAAGATTTTATGGTATCTTTTTTATTTGTTTAAATTTGGAATTCAGTATTTTAAGGATTATTTGACCAACCTTGTGGATTGTGGAAGTTCTAGGAGTTTGAGGATTTAATTTTTCTGGAACTAACAGGCCTGAGCCTGCACCTTGCACCCTCTGCCAGACATGGTCCTCTATGAGGTCTGTGTTAAAAGTTGTGGGTGGTGGCATTAATCACTACTCTTATATGCCTTTTGGCTTTTTGGGATTGCGGAACAAGTTATTATTTCTAGACACATTATGCGGGAGCTTCTGACCTTCATCTTGATTTGAAAAACATTTGTTACAAAAAACGTGCTCTATGACTTTTCTGAATCTAGAACAATTACCAGCTCAGTTGGATCTGGACATAGACTTGTTGCCAGCTCTGCCTAGAGATCTTCCTAAACTTCAATGTTTCTTTGCTTTGTATGATTATCTAATTTGTCCATTCAATTGAGTTTGCCTCTGTCAGTGTGCCCCATGGCAGCTGTGTGTACAATGTAGCTCGCCATCACCAGTGTGTGAATGTGTGCATGAATGGGGGGAATGACTGAATGTAGTGTGAAGCGCTTTGGGGTCCTCAAGGACTTAATAAAGCGCTATAGAAGAACAGCCCATTTACCATTTACCATTATCTGCTTGGATTTAACACATCAAAGCATTGATTCAAAATCAAATGTAAAACAGAGAATGTTCATTGTCTTACTTGAAATGTACAACCAAATCATGGCCCTGAACCCAAACTCCTTCTGATTTTAAATTGTTGTCTGGTTTGAAATATGTTCATCTTAATGTGTGCAGTTTACTACTACCAAAGATGGACAAGGTCAGAATTTGGGTTAAATCTACTGATACTGTTGTAATTTCAGAAACCTGGCTAACTAAATCTATTATAAATGAAGATATTCACATATACATTACAAGTACAGTGTCTAGCGTACTGTAAGGCCAAAAAAAAGAAAGCGGTATAGGTATTTATGTTAGATCAAGATTTAATGCTTCTATTATTTTTGCCCCAATCAATTTGCAAACAATGGCTGTACAGTTGGTAGCACTGTTGCCTTGCAGCCAGAAGGTCCTGGGTTCAAATCCACGCCTGCGGTCTTTCTGCATGGAGTTGCATGTTCCCCTTGTGCGTGGCCAGAGTTCTCTCTGGGAACTCTGGCTTCCTCCCACAGTCCAAAAACATGACTGTTAGGTGAATTGGTCTCTCTAAATTGCCCTTAGGTATGAGTGAGTGTGTGCGTGCATGGTTGTTTGTCCTGTGTGTTGACCTGCGATGGACTGGCAACCTGTCCAGGGTGTACCCTGCCATTCGCGGGGAGATAGGCAACAACAACTGAGATGTAAATGCACTTCTCTTTTTAAAAAGGCCAAATAAGAATACTTTTTGTCTGTCACCACAGAGAACCTCAATGATACACAGAAATTCTGGAAAGTGATTAAGCCTCTTTCTGGGAATAAAATCTCTCAGACTCTTCCTATGTTTGTCGTCAAAGATTCTGTGCCAGTTTTTGATAGAACTGGAATCTTGAATTCCTTTAATGAGCATTTTCTATCAGGGGGATCTTTGTTTGATTGTGCAGAAGTGTCCTCTACGAATTCTGGCATAAAATCCCCAAACTTTTCTGGAGATCATTTTAACTCTGCACCTTTTATTGTCCACAAAGTGCATAAAGCTTTAAAAACATTAGATCACAGAAAACCGCCTGGACCCGATTTGATTTAACCTTATTTTTTTAAGTTGGCAGCAGATTTTGTGGCAATCATTTTCAATTATTTTTAATCTTTCAATCAACACCAAAGAAATTCCATTAGTTTAAAATGAGCATATGTTCTACTATTATTAAAGGAGGTGATCCAGCAGTTCTTACTAATTATAGGTCAATATCAAATGTATGTGTTTTATCCAAAATCCTGGGATCTCTTGTTTCTGATCAGCTGAAAGAGTACTTACTTGATTAAAAATATAGACCTGTCAAATGCTTTTGACACCATTGACTATGATGTCTTACAAAACATACTACTTAGCCTCAGATTGTCAGAACATACAATTGCATGGTTGTCAAATTACCTGAATAATAGGACTCAATGCATTAAATGTGAGGGTCTATGTTCTGATTTTGTTGTTCAAAACGGTGTGCTGCAGGGCTCAGTTTTGTGGCCCCCCTCATTCATTTTGTACATCAATGATTTAGGTCAAAATATTTCTAATGCTAATGTGTATTTCTATGCTGATGATACAGTTATTCACTGTTCTGGAACATCACTTTCTCAGGCCATTGAAACCATGCAGAAAGCTTTTGTTTTTCTCCAGCACTGACTTATCCAGTGGCCGCAACTATTTTGGTAGGGTCCACTCTTGAAGGTAATGCCATAGAAGTTGTACCAAGTACCTTGGTGTGTTGATTCATGACACCTCACTTTTAAACCACACATAAAAAGCTTGTGAAGAAGTTAAGGCTTTTTCTTCTGTACTAATTTGTGTTTTTCCTTTGAAGAAAAAAAGCCTCTTGTCACTGCAACTTTTTTGTCTAATCTGTTCTAGATTATGTTGATCTTTTTTATTTGAATGCTTCTTTTTCTTGCCTTCAAATGGTGAACTCGATTTATCATGCTTCTTTGAGGTTCATTACTAACTGTAGAGTCATGACACACCACTGGGATTTGTACTCACGAGTGGGATGGCCGTCATTGGCCACTAGGAGGCAGGGACATTGGCACGTATTTATTTATAAGCCTTTGCTTATAAATAAGCCTAGCTCCTTACATTTGCACTTACTCCCACTTCTTAAGATCCAATGATCATCTGTTGCTCTCTGTCCCATTTTCCTTCAGAGTTCGGGAAGAAAGCCTTTGCTTATGCAGTTCCTTTTGCTTGGAACATGCTGCAGAAAGACAGCAAATTTACGGAGCTATTGTCCTTACATGCCTTCAAGACCAAGCTGAAAGCATCAGAGATTGAATCAGTGATTTGTAATTGCTATTTATGATCTGTGTTATTTCAATGTATGTTAATGTTGTATTTTAAATGTTGTGTAACTGTGTTGAATCTTGCTGCCTCTTGGCCAGCACTCCCTTGGAAAATAGTTTTTTTTAAATCTCAGTGGGATTTTCCTGGTTAAATAAAGGCAAGGCAAGGCAATTTTATTTGTATAGCACACTTTCAACAGCAGGGTAATTCAAGGTGCGTTACATGATCTGGTGATTTAAAAAACAAAAAAAAACAAAAAAAAACACATGGACACATGATACACAATAAAGCAAGAGAAAGATCAAAAAAGCAAGAGAGCATGAACATATGACACCAAGCATTTACTCGAAGGCAATTCTAAACAGATGGGTTTTTAGTCTCGATTTAAAGCAGTTCAGAGTTTCAGCATCTCTACACTCGTCAGGAAGTCTGTTCCAGATAAGGGGAGCATAAAAAGTGAAAGCTGCTTCTCCATGTTTAGTTCTGAGTCTAGGGATGTTTAGTAGGCTAGAGTTGGAGGACCTGAGTGGTCTGGTGGTTGGTACTTTGACAAAAGGGCTTCAACATATTTTGGTGCTAAGCCATGTAATGATTTATAAACTAGTAGGAGTATTTTGAAGTCTATTCTCTGAGCTACAGGGAGCCAGTGTAAGGACTTTGGAACTGGGGTGATGTGCTCTACTTTCCTGGTTCTAGTGAGGAACACGAGCAGCAGTGTTCTGGATCAGCTGCAGGTGTCTGATTGACTTTTTAGGCAGACCTGTGAAGACGCTGTTGCAGTAATCAATCCGACTAAAGATAAATGCATGGATGAGTTTTTCTAGGTCCTTTTGCGACATCAGTCGTTTAATTCTAGAAATAAAGATTTAATAAAATTAATAAATAAGTAGGGCTGTAAAAATTTACTCTTAATGCAGGTTGATTAGTTTGGAGAACCAACGAGATTAATAATTTTTTAACGCATTGACACAGTATGACCTGCCCTGTTTATCCCACAATTTTTCCCGTGCAGCGTTCTACCCTAACTGCATCCATGGTTCCATGTGAACGTCTCTTTTCAGTCGCACGCCATGGAGGGATTATTGGTCTACGTCACTCCCTGCTCTGCTGCGCGTGTCGTCTGCAGAAAGAGACGCGATTATGTCATGTTGTGCTGCTGGCTGCACAAATCGCTTTGATAAAGTTAACAAAACATGCAAGTTCTATAGAATTCTATTAACTCGCACCCGAACAAAAGACGTCTTTGGTTGCAGGCGATCAGAAGAAGCGATTGGAACGAGCAGATGATTAAAAATGCAACAATCTGCAGCGATCACTTCGTATCAGGTAAGCCTCCTTGGTTAACAAACAAGCTAACATTGCTAACCAACACTATAACTGCAAGATAACCACAAATGATAGCTATGTGAAATGGAGCTATGTAAAGGGTCGGTGTCACACCATTTGATTATTTCGCTGTAAAATTCTTACATATTTCACATTTAAAAGGGCTGCATGTAAATATGATAGTGGAGGTAAGCAAAAAAGTTCCATGCATCTCTCCTGTATTTTCTTGAAAAAAGAGCAATAGTATTTGGTTTTGTCCTTTTTACACCAAGAATGGTACTTTTTCAGTCAACTTTAGGAACTTTGATTAGTTGTGATTAATTCACAGCCACTCTGGAATTAATTAGATTAAACTTTTTTAATCGTTAAAAATATAAATAATATAGTCAATGGGTCCGTTTACACTCGGCGCGAAGCAGCACGAATCAGACACTCCACTACAGTCAGTCAGTCTGCGGGTCTCATTTGCTGGTTTTTATCATGGATGACGAGCAGTTATTTATTACAGTAGACAATCACCCGATGTTTTACAATACCAGTGAGTGATCAATTTAGCAAGGATAGCGTTAACAAGAGGGAGACATGGGTAGAAATATCTGCAGTTTTGGGAGTGGATGGTGAGATTATGATACTTATTAACATAGAATCACTTTTTTATCTGCATACTACACATTCAGTTATGCAATTGAAATCTTCTGTGATTTTGTGATCTTGCTGGACCAGCTGTGTGGAATGCACACGATGCACGTCTGAAACACTCAGTAGGATGGGAAGCGCCGCTGCGCTCGTGCGTATTACGTTACGGATCCGGTGGAAGGCTATGGTTATGTGACAGAAGAGAACAAAACGAGACTGTTTTTCCTTGTCCTTCCTCTGTTCCCTCTGTTTATTTTCCTCTTGCCTCTCTACCTCCTGTCCCAGCTGCGACTCATTTCCGATCTCCCTTTACCTACTCTCTCTCCCACCTGCATCTGTTTAATAGTTGATTATCTCCCCTGGTTTCTGTGCCATTCTCCACTCCTCCCCAGTATACTTAAGCTCTCTGATCACTCCGCTTCTTTCTGGATTCTCCATCTTCACTTCCTTCTAACCCTCATCTTAGTTGTTCATTTGTACCCGCTGAGCATTATTTGTAAGTTTGCCTTTATCGTATTAAATCCATTCTCATTATACCTGTATGGGTTTAGGTCCTCATTCCTCTACACCATGACAAGGATGTTCTTTCTTTTTATATCAAAAGCTATTTAGTAGAAAAGTCCATCAAACTCAAACTTGATTTAGACAAAAAAAGAGAATTAATAGTGCGTTTATTGTGACCACTTTGCCTTGTTCGGGGCCTAAGGTAAAAAGTAAGAGGCACCTAAGGACTATGTATATTTTCTAAATTCTCCTCCTAAGGTGGATGTAGCTGAACTCATGGAGTAAACTAGATAACACGGAGAACGTGCAAACTTCTCATCAAAATTCCTTTCAAGACTCAAAATGTTAAGTGATGCCAACAATTCTAAGCAGAACACCTGGATCAGTCCAGCTATGAGTTTGACGTTTAGTAATCTATTGCCCCTCTTCCACTAATGTCGGCTCGAGCCAGCCCCGTTTTTTGGACTACCTCTGGGCCAGTCCGAAGCGGGACGAGGTGACCCAACACGCCTATGACCCAACAACTATGGACTGATTGGTCCAGTAAAGTGACTTCACTCTCACTCCTACCTATGTAGTGGTAGCCACTGATTGGCCTGGCCGGGTGCGTGTGAAGTGATGTCTCAGAGAACGGCGATGTATGGCTTCCAGCGCGTTCAAAACATTGCTGGGGGAAACAAAAAAACATTGAAGTGCGAATATCGGACCGTGAGGGGCAGTGGGGCAGACCTCAAGCACTGGAAGTGCTTTGCAGAAATGGACGGTATTTATGGTGAAAGGCTGGCGACCAATGGGAGAGAGAGTGGGCTAGATACCGGCTCCAGCATCGATATCTGTAATGTCGGAAAACAGTGAGTGATGACAGATTATTTTTACTGGAGCTTTTGCGATGCTGAGGCCTCCCATGTCTTCATGTAACCCATGTATTCAGTTATATTATAATTGTCTTTATGTGTCTTTGGATGCAACTCAGCATTTTTTCTTTAGAGTTTTTACCAAAAAGTTATATTTTGTTTTCATCTATGCCATTTCCCCAGTCCTCTTCTGAATCATCCAAATGCTCTCTAGCAAACTTCATACAGTCCTGGACATGTACTGGCTTAAGAAGGGGGACACGTCTGGCACTGCAGGATTTGACTCCCTGGCGGTCCCCCCCACCCCAATATTTCTTCTTCTGTGGTTTGATTTCCTTAAACTCAGGGTTCATGTTAAACTCTCCCCTTTTGCATCTGTTTCTGTGAGAGAGGTGGGTGTCCTTACCATGAATCAGTTTATGTTCACAAGTCACTTGTAATCACAAAATGATTTTTATCTCTGTGAATTAACTTGCTTGAAGGCACGTTAGAAACTTTCAATGCTGTGGAAAAATGTACTTACTTAATTTTTTGTTTTTATTAAGGACCGTTAGTGGGCATAACATGGCGGTTTTCTGCTTCTTTTTGCTTTGTACCCAGGTATGTGAAAATGCTCGTAAGTTTATGTTATGCATATAAAGTTCATGTTAACCTGGCCTTTTGCATCTGTATCTGTGAGAGAGGACCGTTAGTGGTTAGGTTTTCTGCCTCTTTTTGCTTTGTACCCAGAAATAAATGGAGGATGTCCATCTCCAAAGGCATCACCGTGTCACAGCAATTCAACATCAGCACAACGCAGATAAACGCCGGTTACATTCGCCCGCTGCCACGTTCCTGAGATCGCATTGGAAACACAACCAGGCCGTTCTGGGCCGGGCTGAGCCGAGCCTGGTGGAAAAGGGGCATTTGACTCACACGCATGCCAGTGTCCGTGTTGGTGTGTGTTTGCGTGCATTGGTGTGTGTTACCTGCTACGAGGCGACTGCATAACAGCAGCCACTTTGAATAGCCAATAAAATACATGAAGTTACCTGGGGACAAACGGAGAAGAAAACAATGCTGGTATACAGGCTCTACAACTACAGAGAAGTTTTCACTAAGTGTATCTGAGGAGGCATATTGTGGAGTTCATTGCTGACATTACATAACCTGCTGTTATCCTATAGCTTTAACTTTAGAGAGTATTGAAAACCAGGAAATGACATGAAAACCATGAACACTTTCAGCTCATATCACACATTTTGTTGTCCCTGATCTCATGATATACCATTCATTGGAAAATAACCCCATAATAAAGAAAAAAATTTAAAAAAAGAGTCTCACCAGCGATTTCAAAGACATTGGAGAAAAGGATGATGGATTTAGTAGTTTTTCTTCGATCTGAGAAGACTCCAAAAAGTGGACCTGTGAGCAGCGCGCTCAGGCTGAAGGCAGACAGACCCAGACCGAGGAAGTAAGGTGGAGCCTCCAGAATCTGCAGATACCTCCATATTGTGGGCAGAATGACAGCTGGGACCACCGCAGAGGAACAGGGGGAGAGGAGTGTGCTCACAATGAAATTTGGTGCAAAGGTGATCGTACCTTCTTTATATTCTCACGTTCTGCCACAATTTGTAAGTATATTTTGTTGGGATTTTATGTGATAAACCAACACAAATGGGGGAAAAAATGCTTTGGGAGGAGATTGCCCATGATATATAAAACACATTATAAATAAAGTTTGGAAACTATGTTGTGCTTATGAATTTTCCACATAGAAATATGTTTTTCTCATTTGTTTTCCCCAAATAGCTCAATCTGAGTCAGATCAGATGGGGCGCATCAGTGAATGTTCATTTTAAAGCCTTGCAGCAGATTCTAAACTTGATTTGGGTCTGGACTTTGACTAGGCCATTTTAACACAGAAATATGCTTTGATCTACATGTTTCCATTGTAGCTCTAGATTTCTGTCATGTTAGAGTCATTGTACTGCTAAAAGGTGAGCCTCCAACAGCAACCCCCCCCCCACCCCACTCCAACCAACATCTCTATCCATGTGGAAGTAAAGACTCCCCACAGCATGATGCTGCCACCACCATGTTTCATAGCGAGTATCATATATTCAGGGTAATGTGGAGTGTAGGCTGTTGGCCACAAAGCATTTTAAATGTAGGCCAAGAACGTTTAATTCCGGTCTCGTCTCACCAGAGCATCTTCTTTTTTATGTTGCCGTCTCCCCTACAGTCAAACTAAATGGGACAACTAACTTCACCTGTTTTTCCCTTTCCGCATCTCTATCCCTGACTTCTCTAGTGGAATTCTTTGTGTTACTGATGGTAAAGTAACTGAAGTTATAAAGTGCTCTTTTATGAACTTTTTTCACTTTCTTTAACATAAAAAGTACTCCTACATCACTTCTTCGGGTTCTGTTTCTTTTGTTTTTTTTCTCAGTCCCCCAGTCAGTCGTGTAAGATGTCCACTCGTATTGAGCCGGGTTCTTCCTGTTCCAGATGAAACAGTCTACTGTCGCGACATGTTCGTCCAGGAGGAGTGAATGCTGCAAGTCAACAACTCGATGCAATCTGCTGGGTTTCCTTAGATAGAAAACTTTTAAACTGACTTGATAACTAGGATGGATTGGAATGTATGTATGACTTAATAGAAATGACTTTTTTGAACCACACAAAGTACTTTTACACCACAAGTAGTCATTCTCATTGCTGCTCCCACTAACACTCATTCATACTCCTTCATACAGATCAATAGTTAACTTGGGGATAGGTGTTGTGCCAATGGGAGGTTGACGTCAGGAATTGTACTCACAACCTACAGCTCGTCTGATAACCAGGCATGGGCCTGTATGAGATTCTTACAGTATGAGTGAAAATATAACAATTTCTGTGTCTCACTGTAAACTAGTTTTAAAACTGTGTTGCTGTGTTATAAAAGGAGTGGTGAGCTGTGCTCATAACGTTTCCACACCATGACTGTTTCTGTTTTTAACTGGAAACAAGTCCAAATAGTCAGATTCGTCTTTTCGCCACATTTTGTGAAACCTTTTGAGCGTCTTTCAGCCAGCTGTCAGTGTGCAGCAACAGGTGGGAGACCCACAGCACTCTAGTAATCCATCTTCTACACAGCCAGAGAAAACCGCTTGTGGTTTTGACACTTAGCTTCGGTATACCTTAACACCAGAAACCTGCCCATGTATACAGTAGATCATTATTCCATCAGGGCCACAGCTGCTCCATGAGGCTGTTTGTTCACTAACGTTCTCTAACAAATCGGAGACCTTCCCATACAAACATACAGACATTATGTTTATGTATTATCCCTTTTTCTTCCAATTTACAGCTATACACTACGTTGTGTTGGTCTGTCGCCTAGAATCCCAATAAAACCATGAGGTTCGTGGTCGTAAAGTGAATTGTATGCTGCATATTCAAGCAGCAGCCATATTTTCTGGGATGTACACTTAACTGCAGACCCAAAGGGGGAACGTTTCAACAGAATATTCAGACAAAGCAGTCATTAAAAAAAACCTACCGTACTCTATCCCGCTCAGCATAAATATTAATCCAATAGTAAGGAAAGTTCGAGTCCTCTTCTGGTGATTATCCATTGTGCTGATTTACTTGCTGCCCTGAAAGCCCTGATCTGAAGGCATGTCGTGAAATGTCGTTCAGCGGCACCACAAGATAACAAGAGACACCATGCATCCACTTACATTCTCTGGCCCAGATAATTGGTGGAATAAGTCACACCACTGTAAAAGATCATAGCACAACTTCTTAAAAACAGACAACAGAAGCGAGGACTTTGTTGTGTCTCAGGGCAGAAAATATCACATCAACAAAGAACCTGTTCACTCTAACTTTGAAACAACTGCGATGGTCCAACTCCATTAGGCATTTATGCTAAAGATGAAATTCTGTTTGAGTCCCATTAGAAGAGCCGTACCGAGCTGCGAGCCTCACGGTCAAGGCAAGGTCTCAGGTTGCCAGGTGAGGCAGAGAACCCAGCTCTTTATACATTTTTAATCTTGTTTTCTTCTGTTACATCAAAAGCATCAGATTCTGCTGCCGTCCTGCAAGGAAGTGGGCACAGCATGCATAAAGATGTTTGTTTGTGTTGGTCACAGAAAAAGGAGTTTGGCATCAACTCACTCAACAACAAAAATCCAAATAAATGTATGCAATTGAAAGACATTTACATGCCCTTTTTTAGGGGCTGTGTGTTAAATCAGACAAACTTTTCCTGCTTTAGGTAGGTTAGTATACCTAAAATGATTTGCATTTGATAAAGAATGCCTTTATTGCTTTTATTGCAAAACACAAAATGTAATTACCCAAAGATTATAACGCCGTTAAAAAAATGCGACACCCCAAACAGACTGCTTTCTTCTATGACATCATAGAAAAATCTAAGGAAATTAGCCAAAACATTTGGAGGAGAATCATAAAACTCCACAAGTAGGGTTCAACCTTGAGGTACGATTTTCAGATGCCTGAAGGTGCCACACAAATGCGAATATGAAGCCCAGAATTTTTTTTAAAAGATCTTGTGAAGATCCAGCTGAAGCCGGTAAGAGAGGGTCATATTATCCACAGCCAAATGACGACTGTACTGACATAGGCTGAAAGGTCGCTCAGGGAGGAAGAATCCATCACTCCAAAACCAACATGAAAAGCTTCACTTTTTGCAAACGGGTCTTTTAAATGGCCAATGACTCTGAAGCCTGGTTTATACTTCTATGTCAGCAAGATTGAATGCATACGTACCGTCAGAGATGTTTTCCTTCCAGATTCTCCGTTGCCTGGGGATTTCCATGCCAGGACAACAGTGGGGTGCAGCGCTTTTCTGGGGGGTTCCTGCCTCTACTGCAGTCATGTGTCTGGTCCATAACAATGTATTTACTTTTTTGGTGTTTTTATTTTGTACACCAAAACTCTTCAGTTGAACAACACAGCCTCTTTCAACACTTAAAAAAGCTTTTCGTTCACATTCGCTATTGTAAGAGATGCTAAACACGTGCTGGCCGTGCTGACCAATCACAGGCTTGTGCTCTCCAAAGCTTTCGACGGCCATTTAAAAAAAATCGGGTATGTATCGTCACCACCCGCTGACGGAAAAGTGTAGAGACTTTCTGGTAGCGATAAGTAGCAGTTCTTCAGGCTTTCTGAAAGTCTTTCTTTGAACACTGGCTCCTTTTAGAAGCACTCGTTGCAAGAACTGTTTTTTAAGGTTTCTGAAACATTGAACTATTAATTATTAAGGTGAAAAAAACACCGGCAAAGCTAGTTATGCTCCTGGAACATTTTCAACTCCAAACTTTAATGTGTGTTGGTGGGATTGTATGTGATCGACCAGCGATCGTTGGGTGAACAGGAAAATAATACACGTTTTTTAAATTCTTTACAAATAGAGATCAGGAACATGCTGCATGTGCGTAGTGTGGGAGTTCAGGCCATGTTGTGGAGTTTCCAGGATTAAAGAACTAATGTCCCAACATGGTCTTGAGAAACTCATCCATGTGTTTAACTTTAGTCGAACTGATTACTGCAAACAATGTTTTCACAGGTCTGCCTAAAAAGTCAATCAACATAGGTGGGTAGAGTACCCAAAAATTGTACTCAGGTAAGAGTAGCACTACTTCAACATATTTTTACTCAAGTAAAAGTATAAAGTAGTCGTTCAAGAAATTATTAGAGTAAGAGTAAAAAAAGTAATACATAAAAGGCTACTCAAGTATCACAATGTCAGATCAGTTCTATTGGCATTGATATTTTTTTTAATTATGTCATTAGACAGGCAAAAATATAAAGTTGTGTGCTGAATCTGGTATTTTAAGAGTACAATGAAAGAATAGACATAAATATCATAATTACAAAATAACTCATTTAAAGCAGAAACCCCTTTTCGAATAACATTTTTCAACATAAAACTGACACTAAAGGTAATGCATATATGTTAGAACAGGGTTACAATATACAATGTTTACCGTATCAAGTTTTAGTTTACTAAAATAAACATTTTACTTTCTGTAACATAGAAAGTTCTTACATCGGTTCTTTTGTTCCTTCTGTGTCTCTGCTCTGTCTTCTCAAACCCTTTCTCTCCACTGTCGCTACATGCTTGCTCAGTATGAGGGATTGCTGAGAAGTCAACAACACAACACAGGCGACTGTCGCTACATGTTCGTTCAGGAGGAGGGAATGCAGCAAGTCAATGACTCAACGCAATCTGCTGGGATTCCTTAGATAGAAAACTTTTTAACTGATTGGCATGTATGTACAATTAAACTGAAATGACTTCTCTTGTAAAGTGCCTCGAGATGACGTCTGTCATGAATTGATGTGATATAAATAAACTGAATTCAATTGATCTCCAAATACTTCAGCAGATAGAAAATGACAGAGTAGAGCAAAAATTGTACACAAGCATGAGGTCTCACTTTAACGTAAACTGTAGGTTTGTGTCCTTGTTTGGTGCATTTCTGGTTAAAGCATGCTTTTCTTTATTTAGTGAAGTTACTTGCAGTAGGTAGAGTATCCAGAAATCTTACTCAAGTGAGAGAAGAGATACTTCATGATAGTAAAAGTAAAACTACTCCTAAAAGTACATTTCGTCCAAAAAACTACTCAAGTAAATGTAACTAGTTACTATCCACCTCTGTCAACCAGACAGCTGCAGCTGATCCAGAACGCGGCTGCTCGTGTTCCTCACTAGAACCAGAAAAGTAGAGCAAATGACCCCAGTTCTACAGTCCTTACACTGGCTCCCTGTAGCTCAGAGAATAGACTTCTAGATACTTTTGTTAGTTTATCAACCACTGAATGGCTTAGCACCAAAACACATTCAAGATCTGATGTTGCTGTACGTTCCAGGTCTTCTGGTTCGAGTCTACTCTGAGTCCCCAGAGTCAGAACCAAACATGGAGACGCAGCACTCAGTTTTAATGTCCCTCTAATCTGGAACAAACTTCCAAAAAACTGCCAAAAATGCAGAAACACAGAATTCCTTCAAATCAAGGCTAAAACCCCATCTGTCTAGAGCTGCTTTTGATCAATAATCACTGGAACATTTATTCATTCTCGTCTGGATTCCAGCTTTTCACTACTTTATTTTGCCACTATAATGCATGGTTTCCTATTTCTTGTTTACTTATTATCTTTTTATAATGTAAAACACTTTGAAGTGCCTTTTTGCTGAAGTGGGCAATAAAATCATACTTGACCTGACTTGTTGGGCTCCTGGATGGTGGTCTATGGGGTGGTGGGGGGTCTACACTGTGTCTTTGTTCAGTGGCTCTTTGGCCTGCCTCCCCATGTCAGGTGGACAGCTGCTATGGAGGGAAGCCTGCTAGCTCTCTGGTGAGGACTGCTTCGGTTTTTTTGCTGAGTCGAGGCAACCTGGCCCCTGGTGTTCTTGGCTGCTGAAAGCTGCAAGGTTAATGCCCTCGCAATTAGGTCACCATTCCTGGAGCTCGTTTTTGTGGGGCATTAAATGGCCTTGGCACATGTAGGCACCCAGCTTCCTCAGAAACAAAACAGCAACACACTATTTAGTGATACATGACTGGGTTTTATTATAGGGTATCAAAGGAAATGGGGGCTGAATACAAATGCAGAACATAGTTTTGAGATTAATATTAGCTTAAAACGATGTGAATGCTTTTGCAAGGAATTGCATGTGTGCCAATTTATTTTAGAATGAATGTCAGGTCTATTTTCTTTCTTTTTTTTTACATCGAGAAATATGTCGTTCTTTTTTTTGTCAGGCAAGCATAAGAACCTGTTGGAAAACTTGTCAAAGTTTCAGTGACCTTCAGGAAGCCTGGCGGACTATTGATCAAATCTACGTTAAAATTTATAGGAAACAAAATACAAAGTAATGAGGTACACCCCAGGCCATCTACATAATACAGTTTATAAAGGAAAAAGCTTAACTGTATTCAATAGCGAGTGAAGCAGGTGAGACTCTGTTGCCTGTTTTGATGAGAGCTTGCTCCGTTTTCAGCCTGCTGTGCTGCTTTTAGCCTTGGGCTTGTTTTATTAAACTCAACTGTCAACCTCCATCTGTTTTTCAGCAATTCATAAATAATATAAAGGAGTGTGATTGTTTGAATAACACATATAAACATGCTCAGCTTCCTGCGCTGGGGCCAGTCTATATCCAGATCATCTGAGATACTTCAGCCGCAGCAGATCAGAGGAATAAAGATGAGGACTCATGTGCTCAGGTGAGTTCCTCCCTATTTAAAGGAAAAATTGGGGTTGAAACTGTTATTTTGGGCTTTTTGTCGTCTCTAAAAGCTTTAAATCTGTCCAAAACGTTATCAGCAGGGGCCTGGTGTGAAGGAAGCTCAGCCTTTTCATGATAAACGGCACCGGCTGAGTGTTACAGGCCAAGTGAGAGCCCATTAACATCCTACCTGCCTTACCTGTGGCAGTTTCTATAGAAACACATGTGAGGGGTGGAAGATTTTGCGCTCACCTTTGAGCTCTGGTAAACAACAGGAAGTTCCCCAGTGAATAAACTGCAACCTGGTGCAGGAATCCCCTCGCCGCTCTCCAGCCTGCCTGAGACATGAGATGATCTTTTTTTTTTGTTCGGGCGCAGGACATTTGACTTTCAGATAGAGAAAAAGCGGCTTGTTAGGAGGATATACATACTGGAGAGGCCGGGAGGCGGCTGAGATAGGACTGGGCATGTTCTTGAACACGGCTTCTCCCAGGAGGTCGTTTAGCATCCCCATTAACATCAACCTGCATGGTGCTCGCAGGCGGCAGACACGGTAAGAGCAAATGATCGACTGGGCCAAGTCAGCGAGCCTTTAGAAAACACAGCTGAATTCATTATGGCAGAAAAACAGTTGGAAATGTGAGCAGAGCTTCGGCGAATAAACACCGTCGGTGGGCATTTGGGAAAACAGTAACACGGACGGGCCAAGTTTGCATCAGGTAAAACTATTTCACTATTTTCCAGATCCACACTTGACTGTCTGTAGAATCACGTTAAAATGAAGGTAAGATAATGTTCCCAAAAAATGCATGAGGTCAGAGAGAAACATGCTGGCATCTCTGGTAAAGATGCACAGAAAGTTTTAAAGTCAGTCCAGCTTTATTCCAGCAAGCCAGCTTTTTATCTGAATACGTTTATTCAGGAAAATCCAGAGTTAAGAAATACTCAGTTTAAATCAAATCCCTAGTGGCGCAATCACTGGTTCCTCTAACATTCCCTTTAAAAGCAACTGAAGCATTAAAGGGGACATATTGTGCAAATTTCACTTTTTTCACAGTGTTGCCATTTGGGTATCTGCTGCCTCTATAAACACTCCAAACATGAATAAAAACCATCCATTTCTTTTTTCTTTGACACATTTTTGCTGTCAGAAATCTTGTCCTTCTGCAAGCTGTGAGAAAATGATCACAGGAAGCTGAAGAAGCCCTGCAGGGTTGTTTTGCGACCACAGACTGGATGACTCTTTCCCAAGCATATGGAGAGGACATCAATGCCATGACTGAGTGTGTGACTGACTATATAAACTTCTGTGTGGACAACCGTATCAGAATAGTGAGATGCTTCCCTAATCACAAACCCTGGATCACCAGTGACCTGAAGGAACTGCTAAACAAGACAAAAAGAGCCTTCAGGGAGGGAGACAGGGAATTACTGAGGAGTATACAGAAGCAACTTAAGGTCAAGATCAGAAACAGCAAGGAGGCATACAGGAAGAAGCTGGAGAATAAACTACAGAGGAACAATATCAGAGAGGTCTGGTCAGGAATTAGAAAGATCACAGGCTTTAAGGACAGGAAGGATTGGATAGATGGAAGTCTGGACAGAGCCAATGAACTGAACATATTCTTCAACAGGTTCAGTTCAGGAACTAGCTTAGTATCCTCCTCTCCTGTTCCCAGCCAAACAGACATCCCACCCTCCTCTGATCAACAGCTTTCCTGTTACACCTCGGATGTTTTATCCTTCACCTCAGCCATGGACTCTTCTGATTCCACAAGTTTGACTTGAACCAAGTCAGGAAATGCTGCTACCCCCTTTGCCTCCCCCTCCCACTTGTCTGTCTCCAAAAGGAAGGTGAAGAGGCAGCTGGAGAAACTGAACCGGAACAAGGCTGCAGATCCAGATGGTGTCAGCCCCAGAGTCCTGAAGGCCTGTGCAGAGCAGCTCTGTGGGATTCTGCAGCACCTCTTCAACCTTAGCCTAACTCAGGAGAAGGTTCCAGTGTTGTGGAAGACATCCTGCCTTGTTCCAGTACCAAAGAGAACTCACCCATCAGTCATCAATGACTATAGACCTGTTGCCCTGACATCCCACATCATGAAGGTCCTGTAGAGACTCCTGTTGGCACCCCTGAGTAAGCAAACAAGAACGTATCAGGACCCACTGCAGTTTGCTTTTCGCTGTGGAGTTGGAGGTGAAGATGCCAACTTCCACCTACTTCAACCAACCCACTGTCATCTGGACAAAGCAGGCAGCACTGTGAGGATCATGTTCTTTGATTTCTCCAGTGCATTTAACACAATTCAGCCTGATTTGCTTTGTCAGAGACTCCTGAAGACACAGGTGGAGCCCTCAACAATCGCCTGGATCAATAACTACCTGACCAACAGACCACAATTTGTGAGACTGAAGGATTGTGTGTCAAACCAGGTGGTCAGCAGCACCACAGGGGACCGTACTCTCACCATTCCTTTTCACTCTGTACACCTCAGACTTCCAGTACAAATCAGAGACCTGTCATCTGCAGAAATACTCAGATGACTCTGCAATTGTCTGGTGTATCAGAGATGGACAAGAAGCTGAATACAGAGAGCTGGTGGACCGCTTTGTGACATGGTGTGGAAACAATCGTCTCACCTTGAATGTGAACAAAACAGAGATGATTGTAGATTTCAGAAGAAACGGGGATAAGTCAAACACTGTTTCAATCATGGGAGAAGAAGTGGAGGTGGTTGAGGGGTTCACCTTGACAACAGACTGGACTGGAGACTGAACAGTGAAACCGTCTACAAGAAGGGACAGAGCCGACTGTACTTCTGGAGGAAGCTTCAAGGTTTGCAGCAAGATGTTGCTATTCTTCCACAAGTCTGTTGTGGAGAGTGTAATCTCTTCAGCTGTCATCTGTTGGGGTAGCAGCATCAGACCCAGGGATTTAAAAAGGCTCAACAACCTGATAAAGAAGGTTCTGGTTCTGTTCTGGTGACAACTGTGGAACCTCTGGAGATGATGATGCAAAGAAGGATTCTTCATAAAATAACAAATGATGGACAACCCTGAGCATCCTCTTCATGAGACTTTCATACAACAGCAGAGCGTCTTCAGTCGGAGGCTTCTTCAGTTTCACTGCAACACAGACCGCTACGAGAAATCCTTCCTGCCCACAGCCATCATCATCTACAACATCTCCTTAAAGAATTAATTATATGAGCTATAACACTTAATTTCCCTCTGGGATCAACAAAGTATTTTTGAATTGAACTTGAAGCTGTTTGAAAAAGTGCCTCATTGTCACATCACCATAAGTGGAATTAGCATATAACTGCCCCTCTCCTGTCAAACTCTGCCCACCAATTCTAATTCCATGCCATTTTCACATGTGGCAAACCTGCAGCCTAGTAACAAGATGGGTGGGGGTGGTCTGCAACCCCTACTTTGCTTAAAGTGACAGAGCCCTCTAAACAGCTCACTCTGAAAAGGACTGAAATTGTCGAGAATCGCGCTGGTGAGATCGCTTTTAGAGAGTGATATTGTGCAAAGAACTTCATTAACATGTTTTTTTACAGACCACAGACCTGTTATAACTTGTTTAAAAAGAGACAAAATATGCCCCCCTTTAAGTTTTGAAGCTGTTCAGAGTTTCCAGAAACTTCTAATAGGCTTTCAATGACTTCCTGTTTTGCTGAGGTATAAACGCGATGTCACACGAGACCCATTCCCTTTACCAGCCTGGATGAAGAACGTTGTTCATTTTGCTACAACGCACAGTGAGGAGGATGGTAAGGGAGCTCAGTGTTCGTAAGCTACAGCAAAGAGTGGGATCTTCAGATCACCCTGTCTCCATAGCAACCATTAGATGCTATCTACATTAAGGAAAAGAGCATTTTCTGTCCTGCCCTCACAAACGTACCCATGTAAATTTTGTTTAACTTTAATGAATTAGACAGTATGCTTTGGTCAGGTGAGAATGAGCTTTTCACTACAAGCAATGTAGGTGGGAGAGTCATGGACTGTTTGAACACAAGGGAAAGCGATCGATAATACCTCCGGAAGAATGCCAAAACTAGAAATATTCTGTCTCAGGTTATTCTGACCTATCTTTGTTGTTAAGCTGCTATTCAATTAAAAAGGCTTTATTAATGCCAGGGAGAAATGTAATGTTGTGACTCATATACCATTTTCTTCAAAGACTTGTAGATGCCGATGGCCGTGGACAGGAAGGATCTCCTGTAGCGGTCTGTATTAGAGTACATCTGAATACGCCTCTGACTGAAGACACTCTGTTGTTGTACAGTGGACACCCGCCTATTTGCGAGTTCAGTATTCGTGGATTCACCTATTAGCGGACTGTTCAGTAGGATGTGACTCCAAGTATCCCGTGGAAAATTAGCCTATTCCTGGATTTTTTTCCGTAGCGCATGTCAAAAATATTTGAAAGAAAATGCAGTTTGGGAAGCTTGAATATCTAGGTGCAGCGCTACTTGACTAGCTATTGGCTGGCATTTGCAAAGCAGCCAATTCAGAAGCGTCATTCATTTCCCCCTTGGTGCTGAATGGCTGTACCCCCAAAAGCAGAAATAAGACTGTAAACATTAGCCTCTGCGGTAGTGCTGAGACAGTGTTCACTGAGCGCATTGATGCATATTAAGGTATTTATGGCGTGTGAACTCTTAAAATGGGCCGTTAAAAGCCTTTTTAGAGGGGGTCTCAGGTATTTGTGGATTTCAACTGTTCGCAGTTGGCTGTGGTGCCTAACCCCTGTGAATACCGGGGGTCCTCTGTATAACAGTCTCATGTAGAGGATGCTCAGTGTTGTTAGTAATTTTCTTGATTTTATGAAGAATCCTTGTTTGCACAAAAATCTCCAAATGTTCCAGAGAAGACCTCAAAACAAAACCAGCCTTCAGACATAGGCTGCTGGAGGAAATGCTTGTAATGACCACTTTTCCTTACTCTGCTACTTTCTCCTACTACTCTCCAATGATTGATTATTTGTAGTTATTGCTACAGTGTTTGTGGTCAAAGATCCCCCAGTTTCTGTGTTCCAGCCTTGTGAAATTTATCGGGGAAGACTAAGTACTGTCCTACTGGCAAAAGGGGATTGTATTATAGGTTTAGTATGAAGCGATACCAAAAATGGCAACTGCAATAACAAATTATCATATTGTAAAGCTTTTTATACATCTTTATAGACAGAAATGTCCATTTTCTTTTAGAAATGCTCATCAGATCATTTTGGTATTTAACCCCCTGGGGTGGATTTCGCAGTTTCCATGGATATAAAGCAAACTAATTCTTTTGTGAATTAATTAATACGCACCATAAAATCTGAAGTTGAGTGGTATGAAACTGTGTTGTTGAAACCTAATTTTTGTCCTTGTATGTGTGAGAGACACAGGGAGAACAACCACACATCTGCAATGCAGGAGCAGGAGAGAAGCCAAAGAGGGGATGGAGGGGGTGCGGAGGGAGCCCGGAGTCAGATGCTTACGTCTAGTGTCGGAGAAGAACGAGCCATCATGTTGGGCTTCACCATGATGGCTTTCTCTGTGCTCATGTTCTTTGTGGTTGGCGTTACCACAGTTAAACCCTATATTGACAGGTACCCTGGTATACACATCTAAGCTGTCAGAGGGGCCAAGAAGTTACATCTTTTTTAACACGCATGGCTCGCTGGTGGTGTGGGCAACTCTTGCCTGTGTCTTTGCTCTGCTCTTCTGCTGCAGTAAAAATAAAGCCTAACCTATATTGTGCTTTACCCACCTTCCTTCCATAGTTTTTTTTATATCACTTTCAGGCTTTATCCACTCCATAAAAAATTTCGCTGCAGTTGAAGTCTCTTATCTAACATAAAACTAAACCGCAACCAACCAACAGCTAGAAGAATCTCTGGTTAGGACCAAGCCTTATCAAACACCTAAAATCACTTTAATCAAAGATAACAGGGAGATAAGGAGACTTTAAACCCAACCAGCAACTCAACACTCACTCTGTAGAAAGTATCCAAGATCTGAGGTACTATCCATCCACCGGTTTTCTATACCTGCTTTGCCAGATCTCTTGAAAAGAACCCGTCCAGGCAGAGGTAGAACAAGCAAACTCCGAATGGAAAGGCCCCCAGCTGGGTTTTAAACCCTGGACATTGTTGCTGCAAGATAAAAGTGGTAACAACTGCACCTTGTATGTCAGCTACTGGCACCATGCAATCCTTCGAAACACAGACTAAAGTGATAAAGGAAAAACAAGATGTAAGATCATGTTGGACAAGATGCTACCACAAATCAACGCAAGATTAAGGCAAGTCTGTAAGGTTGAGAAGCTGGAGAGAGCCATTAGCCCATACACCAGGGGGCGTGTTAATTCTATCTTCTGTATTGGCCGGATATTTTTAAACAGTGATGGAGAAATCTGAAGGCCGTCTGTCATATTGACAGATTAGTATTCACACTCCTGACCACTTGGTGCAAATGAGCAGAAATGTTCAGCTTTTCGCACCGAGGAGAGGTAACTAAATCAATCAAAAAAGATTGGCGTAAGAGCATCTGAGCATCATCTCAGACCTAGAAACCATACTCAATACATCTCTCGCTAACTGGGAGCTGACAGCGCGTTGAGTTACTGAGACTTTGGAGCGCGCCACTCCCAAGAGGACAAAAGGAGGTTATGTGATAGATCAATCTTAGAGACCACAGACTGCAAATGGACAACACATCCCTGCTTTCATTCAATTCAATTTGCCAGAGAACTGCTGCACCACATCTGCATCCTCTCCTCTTTAACTTCACAACAGTTTTGTGTTCCTATACAAGGTTTACTTGGGTCTAGTCAGCCGCTTCCTCTTGTGACTGTGTTCTAGCTGACATACACTACTAGAATTATTGTTGTACTGGTGATAGTTTGCATGCCACACTCTTCGGTCATTCGTGTCCTGATAATTGCCCTCCAGTTGCTGGGTGGAGGCTAGCTGTGTCCTACCTCAGACTGACATCCTGGAAGAGTGGGTGGACTGCAGAGGGGTGAGCACAGTGCCCTGCCTTACAGTGACAGTCAGCGTCATCGGCTCCAATGAGTCGGCCTTTCTCCAGTTTGATGAGGATTCTGTCTTCCTTCTGAACGAGGTACACATTAATCATTCAAATTTTGGGTGTGAATCCGCTTTAAATCTGGACAGAGACCATAATAGCCAAAAATGGTCGTGTTTGCTCTGATGACGTACACGTGAAATTAAAGACTAGAAATGAATCATCAATACAACCATTTTAGCAGATCCTAAATGTTTAAACCTTCTAAAGAGATTTAAATCAGCCAGTAACCAGCTCACAGAACAGAGAAGTAGTAAAGGCAATCTAATTCCTGTGCCGTAGTGCTTGGGTAATCACAAAGCAACTAGTGACTAATCGTTTTCCTTCCTCTCCAGTGTTTCTACCTCCCCAAATGCCAAATGGACAGAAAGGGGCTTCAAGATGAAGTGCAGAAAGTAAAAAAGTGGGTGGACAGCCAGCTGAAGAACGGCTCCGTGTGCTTCAGTGACCAAAAGGGGCACCCCAACCACATCATCCTGAACAGAAAGTACACCCTGAGGAGGGCGCTGTTTGGACTGCTGTGGCCATGTCTGATGCTGGGTGGCGGATCTCTGCTGGTGGGACTTGTGAAGCTGACACAGTGCCTAGCTCGTCTGTCCATCGATGTGAGGTGTTATTCAGGAGGAGGAAGGCGGACTTCGAAATATAGTCAGGGTAAAATGTATGGACTCCTCCGGAGGTCCAGCATTCAATCTCCTTTATGAATTATTTAATACTGCAACATGGGACAGAACTGCAACATTTTGGGGTCTTTGTGATCAGGAAAAAAAGCTTGAGAGTGCCATTACTGGTCATAATGTTACATTCAAAACATTCGCAATTTATATCTCATTACATTCTAGATCCACATATTTACAAATGCTAAAATGCATGAAGACCAAGCCCAACCTGACAGGGTCAAAGTCATATGGTGGTTACGTGATCTCAGTCAAGTCTGAGAAAAAGTTGGTAACAGCAGGAGTGGAAAGTTGACATTAGCTGGTTAACTAGTAAGGCTATCTGCAGTGCCAGCTAGCCTGGAGCCTTCCTGCTTTTAGTTTGTCAACTGCCTGTTTCCTACCTTGAGACTTATTCGTGCTGCTCCCTTAGTTTCAACACCATGATAGTCAATGTTTTATGACTGTGAATTTATCTCCAAACCACAGAGTTTGCCTTTATGACAACAAAGTGAAAATCACAGGAGCTTACTTGAGAGGTAAGTCCTGTGTTTCTCAGTTATTCCAGCACTTTTTCTAGCATCTCACGGTTTGCTGACAAGGCAATCCAAATCGCATAGATGCAGAAATATTCTGCACACATTCTCGATTGTGGTAGTGTTTAATGTTTGTGGGGCTTCAGTGATTCTGTTATTACCTCTTAAGTCCAGGTTATCTGTTAATAAAGGGAGATGCCATCATTTCTAATTCTGTATAAACTATTAAAGTCTATATAGTCTATGTTGGTGGAAATGAAAGGATAGAATGGATGACATTGACTGTTACAGGCTTATTAAAGACTCTTGTTAATTACCAACTTCAACAAGCTAAGTTTCATACTATTGTACTAATACTGTTAATATAGTCTAAGTAAAACAATGTAATATGCCTCAGCCAAAGTGGAATCGTGGCCGAAGGTTTACAAAAACTAATTTTCACTGTTTATGTGCCCTGGCATGAAATGATAAACCAGCTGAACCCACCAATTAGATAAGAACGATGACTACAGAAGGGCAGATGTTGTTTCAGTTGCAGTGAGGAACACTTTAGGACAGCTGAGAGTATCCAGTAAGCACCACGAGTGTCTCCTCCCCAGGATGGCACAGAATCACATTGCCTCCATTGCCCAACACTTGTACCAGGGATGGATGAGTGGATCTGCTACTCACACCCCCTTACAGAGAAGGATTCGACAAGAAGCTACATCCGCCTCCAGAAAAACATCAAGTACAGGCAGAAAATCAGCAAGAAGGAAAAAAAAAAAAATAGATCAATCCCATGAGCCCTGTGCTGTGCCAACACTGAAGAATCCTGGTACAGTCCATGTGTGGGGCTGCTTTTCATCCAAGGCTGTGTGCCTCCCTTCCAGCTCCGTGCAAGAACACTGCCACGAATAAAGAGTTGGATCAAAATGTCGCCCAAGAGTAACTTCCTCCAACATTCCAGGAACAAGCAGCATGTTGGAGCAGCGTGTTACACAAGGCAAAAGAAGGGGAAGATCATCGAAAGTTTCCAATCGACCGAGGACCTGTGGTCCGTTCTCAAAACGCAGGAGAAACAGAACCTGTGACAAGAACGGGAGACCATCAGCAGAGCTGGGTTGAGTAGCAAAGAATTGCACCCAAGTGAGAGTATCACTACTTCCGCATATTTTTACTCAAGATATCTGCCCAAGAAGGTACTCGAATAAAAAAAGTATTGAGTAAAAAGGGTACTCGAGTACTGCATAAAAAGATAACATCAGATTTAATTTCTTTTTAATTAAATCAGGCAAATGTAGGTATTCTTAGGACTGAAAAGCAATAAATAACATGACTAAAAAACCAATTAAAATGATTTCATATCGAAACCTGTTTTACTAATACTTGCATTTAGTATATATATATATATATATATATATATATGGTATATGACAGTATATGGAGTTTAATCTATATTTACTTGATTTCCAAATGGCTCAACAAGAGATAAATATTAAAACAAAGCTTGTGTGCGAACAAGAGGTCTCACTATGACAAACTGTAGGTGTGAGCCTGTGTCTTATGCAATTGTGATTTAAACGTTTTTTTCATACAGTGAAGTTACTCACCTTAGGTAGAGGATCCAGACATTTTACTCAAGAGTAGTGATAACTCCTAATGATTTTACTCAAGTAAAAAGTAAAAAGTATGGTGCAGTAAAGGTACTCCTAAAGGTAATTGTTTTCCAAAAAGATACTCAAGTATATGTAACTAGATACTACGCACCTTTGACCATTAGCTAGGATTTAACTCAGAAGTTGATATTCAGAATGTCAGAGAACATTATAGAACATTCGTTGCTGCAAAAACAAAAAAGGTTATGTCTGGACTTGTTCTTTGTTAAATAATTTCTTTCAGCTTAGCTCACAACTACACGGATGTCTTTTCCCTACTGTCAAATCGTTTTACAGGAAGGTTCCTGAGGCAAAGGCTACTGGAGATTGTTTTTAATATTTAAAAGTTGATCTGCAGAGGTCAGGGAAACAATGCATAACACATCTGAGTTTTAAGGCTGTGTTGCAAAGAGACTATGCTGTTCATCACCAAAAAAATACAGTGGAATTTTGACAATTAAATTTCTGAGCAAAATCTAATTAGGGAAACATGTTTTTATTCAACAGCACAATAAATGAATGTATAGTTTCTTAACAGACATGGTCATATGAGGATGAGTAAAACAAGTTATCTGAAGGTCAATGGTTTCTAGATGACTGAATATAGAAGACACCCAAAAGTGGTTTGCTTTAAAACATGCAAGGTATGGTTCTTCAAACATTTTGTGCTTACATAGTTCCATCTCAGGGCAGGAGGCCTCGGTTCGATGAGAGGATGGTACTTGAGAACTCGTCCTTCAGTCACCCCGTCCTTTCAAACAAATGGAGGATGGCAGCTGGACTTGGTATGAGACTGGATTAGATAACACGCCGCCACCACTGCCTCCTTTTTTTCTCCCTCTCTCTTGTTTTTTTTTTTTTAATAGTTAAGCAGTTACATACATGTTTTTTTTTTTACATTTAAAAAATACAAAAATATATATTACCTCTGTAGTTATTCAATGAAAGCATTTGCACATGTAATAATAGTATCTTGTTACCTTCATTCGGACTGTACCTCAAACAAGTAACGAGATCATTTCTGTACACGAAATTCAAGTAAACGACGTCGGACGAGAAGGGGGGGGGGGTATCCGAGGAGCTCATGCGCGACAACATACAGAGTACAGAAGGAAATAGTGGATTAGTCGGGATCACATCCGGCATTCGCCTTGCTCCGTTCTGGTTTCCTGAGCAGCGGCGGCTCAAAGTCTGAAACCATGTGCCGAAAACACGGAGTGGACTCCACATTAGAGGCGACGGGTTTCCTATAGCTTGAGGACTGAATGCACCTCTTTTCCACGAACGTGTGCGTAGGAAAGAGGAAATGGAAGCGTTGCAAATAGACATGGGCCGGCATCACATGGTCACGGTACGATCAGCTACAGCTTTCAGACAATGGTGTGTAACATGAACCAATTGTTTCTCATCTAAACTAGAAACGCAACACCTAGTCCTACTGCTGCACAATATAACAGCTTACATTAATAATAAGGTGATAATGGTAGTATGAAACAGCATTTATTTTTGATTTGATACATAAACTAAACAGATGTAACTTTGGTTGTTCTGTTCTGTATAAAGTAACAACAGAAGCGTGAAGTTGATATTAGCTGGTTAATTAGTCAGGCTATCTGCTCTGCCAGCTAGCCTGGAGCCTGCTGCTTCACGGTATTGATGCTTGTAGTTCATCAACTGCCTGTTGGTTACCTTAAACCTTCCACATGCTGCTCCCTTAGTTTCAACACCATGACCGCTCCATGTTTTTATGACTATGAATGTATCTCCAAGCCACTGAGTTTGTCTTTACCGTAACCGAGTGACAATTACGGGAGCTCACTTGAGGTAGTCCTGTGTTACTTGAACTGACATTAACCTATCCAAATGGCGTAATCGAAACAGTTCAGAGGTTTTAAACTGTACGTTTTATGGGAGTGGAGTGTAACTTGATACCAGTAACCGACCCATGGCTACTTGAAAAGGTTGAGAGAATATCGCTTTTCTTTCTAAATTGGAAGTTGAAGAAACAGAACGAGGCATGACGCACGCATCTTGGGTCGACCCTTCCAGAGTCGGGATCGACCCTTCCAGAGTCGGGAGTCTAGCGGGGGAGGGGGAAACAAAAGGGCAGGATTCAAAGGTGTTTCCCTCCACACAGTTCATGTTGCTGGGAGGAAGCAAACTGTACTGATCCATGGAAGCATTTTCGCTTCTTCTAGTTTCCCCCAAGGCAGCTTTCCGTCCTTCACTCACCCAATTCTGAGTATCCTTGGGGAGCTTTCATTCTTTTTTCTAGTATACAGTACATGTTAAGAGTCACAACTTGCATAGTAGAACAGAACAGAACTCTGAGGGAACATTACGCACGTTTTCCTTTTCTCTCCTCGTATTCGAGTGCCGCACAAAAACAAAACATGTGAGTGGAGCTAGGTGATCTGGGAGGGTTGCCTCTAGCTCTGCTGGCTGGCTGATGGAGGCTTGTATGACAGTAATACTGACAGACAACACAAATACTGCAGAGATCAGTGCTATGGGTACACACGAGACTTGGAATAGTAGTGACTTTGTTTAAAATAAGACTGCTATGTAGTGGGGCTTCAAACGCACATATTTATATATGGTACTTTGGCTCAGTAGAAAAAGTCTGTTATAAAGAAATATATGTGCACCAAATGCATAAAAGCAAAGAGAGAAACTTCTGTAGAAACGTCAGTCATGTGATGTGACATGACTGCTGAACACGTCACTGAGAAGTTACGGGTTCAGTGGGGTAGTGTGCTGCAGAAAATGGTGAGTGTTCCGTTTTTATACCACAGATTGCGTGTTGCTGACCGTTCCTCCACATTGTAAACTAAAGCCTTTGTCGTTTTGTGTCGGGCCGGGTGCATGTGGGCAGCCACAGCCCGATCCCGCATCATCTTCATCGATACGGGTGGTAGAACAAAGGTCAGGTTAGGTCATCTTCAGGAAAAGGAAACGGTTGGGCTGTCTTGTGCTGCGTCGCGTTTCGCTCCGGATGCTGAAGGTTGTAGATGTACGGCAAGAAATCAAAAGTAAGAAAATAAGATTTTTCTGTAGTTTTTATAAAGCTCGGCGTTTTTCAGGTCCTCTCCATTTAGTCAGTTCATATGGGAAAACAAACAGGTGAAGTCAAACTTCATCATTGCTTCTCAATGTTATTAAGGCGGGGGGAAAAATGTAGACTCGGATTAATAGAAGGGCATTATGTCTTCAACTTGGGCTTCTTCAGCATCCTTGTTTCTGTTGTGTGCAAGCAGAAGATGTTTCCAGGACATAAGCTGGCAGCAATAACCAGGCCTTCACATGTTTGGAAGGAAAAGAAGAGATCCACCCCCCCTCCCCCTCGTTTTCGTTTCTCACTTGAGCCGCCTCCCCTCCCCATCAGTTCATGGCGTGCTGGCGGATTGTGTGGAAGATCCAGTCCATCTTGGTGGTCCAGCCGCCGTGATGGGCGTCGTTCATCTGCTTCATGAAGTAGTCGAGCGCCTCCTGCTCCGACTTGTCCAGGGCCAGGGTCTTTCTGATGTAGGCGATGTCGTCGAATGACTGCAGCTCAGGCATGCCCGAGCCCAGCATCATGGAGAAGAGGTTGATGAAGAGGTTGGCATGCTGCCGGATTGCCAGGTACGCCTTGTAACACATCTCCTGAAACCTTGGGGGGGGGAGAGACCAAAAGAAACCATCAATAGCACAAAGCACTGCTGGGTCGCTTTAGGCTATATTTCTATCCAAAAACACAACACAAAAACCTCAGACACCCACTTTATCGCCTTAGGGACGCAAAGGTCAAAATCTGAGGTGAAAATAAAACAAAATCCCATCCCTTTTGGCTTTGATCACACAAAACAGATGCAGATTAGCTCTACAAAGTTAGCTTAGCACAATAGTGCCATAATAACTGTGCGGACCGATGCGTTGCTGAATCATGAAATAGATGTACCAGAAGATAAGACCAGTTTTTACGATAGGGGGAAACGGGCAGATGCGCTCTCGTTAATCCTCCGCCACAAACCGGAGCATTGAGGTGTGGAGGAAAAACCTCACAGGAGGAATCAAGTCCTATTTTTAAAAAACTTTTAGAAACAGATCACTCACAGGTGGATTTCTGGATTTACGGCATTGATTAAATATGAGCAGAATATATCCGATTTTTACATTACTAACATATTTGATAGAGGCAGCCCTAAACATAGAGTAGATTAGAGAATTTAGAAGCTTCTAATTAATATTCCATGGAGCTTCTGTTTCCCTGCAGTAAAAATAGAATATGATACAGAGTCCCATTAAGCCACTAGGCACATTTATCTGGTCACCACACACACAGCAGGGGAAAAGGATTTTAAAAGAGGTGTAAGTGAAAAAAAAAAAGAATCTCCACTTCCCACTGTTGGAGACCTGCTTCAAAAAACGGCATCTTGTGGGTCACCAAGTCTCCATAGCAACCATTAAATGATTTTTAAATGGCAGACAGTTGTTTGGGAGTGATATCAGAAAAAGGATAGCTTCTCCAACCATCACAAACAGAAACATATAAAGTTACCAAACTCTACTGGGACTTTGACTAGGACAGTGTGCTTTGGTCAGAGGTGACCAAGCGCTTTTGACAACACTCCAGGTGGGTGTGGTGTGACACAAAGCATGGATATGTGCAGAGCTCCAGTGTCTGTTTCAGAAGTCCTGGGAACCACACCAAAGTGCAGTTAAGACTGCAGATCTTAAAGGCCGATTCCAACTTTTTGATTAAATCCTATTTTTATTGTGTGTGGTTGTTCAAACTACAACTGGAATGCGACAGTAAACATTCTCCAGTGTGAGCGGTTGATGGTCCTAAAGCGGCCCACATGCCCAGAAGAAGACAAGACGTCAGACACAACGCGCTCGGGTTTACGAAAGTAAAACTGCCGGCCGTTTTCCTGCACAGTCGGAACCGGGAACAATTTTTTACTAATCAAGTCCAAAACCTCACGTTCCGTCCATTGACTGGCCTCGTTTCTAGTTATCTAACCATGCTTGTTCGAGGGATGGGTGCCAATGATTAGATCACCAGAGACTTTAAGTATTTCATAAGTATTCAAAATTTTTGATAAATGTTTTCAAATTAAAGGCTGCACTTTTCTTCTTTTTTTAGTTTGAGCTCATGCTGCTAGAGGAAAGGCTAACCGTCCTTTACATCTTTCCCAGGGGTGCAGACATTCCGGATCATTGTCATTGGATCCATTCCAGTGACCTTACCTTTCAAACTCTCTCGTTTTTGTACACTCTTGCGTTCCTTTGCTGATGACGATCAAAAAGTCCTGCGTAAGCACGAAAGGGACCCGCTCTCTCTTGTACCCGAACTTCTTCTTTTTGTGGTCAAGAAAATGGCCGAAATCTATGTGGAACAGCTGTGAACACACAGCAGAAACATTTTAGCGTCTTAAAAGTTACGTCTTTTTTGGGTCAGACCGAGAACAAGTCCAGAAGGTGATCTCCTACCTGTCCGTCATCTTTCACCATAATGTTGCTGTTGTGTCTGTCCCCGATGCCGAGGATGAAGGTGGCCACGCAGTAGCCTGCACATGACCGGGTGAACAGATCGATGGCGTGGTCGTACCTAGCAGACGGACAGAAACCCGTTCAAATCATTGATCGTTTGGTGTCTTTGTGGCTTGCAAAAGTATTCACACCAATCTAACTTTTTCACATTTGGGATTTTAGGTGATTCACCAACACAAAGTAGTGCATCACTGTGAAACGAAAGGAAAATATTGCAAGGCATTTGTATGCAAACCCCTTTTACTAGGATACCCTTAATGAAAACAAAGTAGCTAATGCTACGGTCATAAAGGTTCCTACGAACGATTGGTTCTGAAATTCGTAGACATTCGTGGAGGGAACATAGTTTCCTCCAGCCTTTTTAGGAAGTTGGTGCGGCCGCTGTTCAGTTCACAAAAGCATCTTGAGGCATTCTTGAGAAAAGAATGTGATTTTGTGCCGTACCCTGGCCATAGAATTCTTACGATCTTCATAAGGACGCCTTGGACTCTTCCTACTGTGAACTTACAGCCATCTTACGAAAAGTGTTGTGGCAAGGTGGCCATATGGTACCCCTATGAACAACTCATAGCAATCTGAAGTCGTTGGTAGGGAGATCCTGTGGCTATCGGAACGTTTTGTCAGGATAGTGGCAGCCTTTCCAATATCTCCAAAATTCTGCATCTCGTTCATCACATCTGCTGTAAAAACAGTAATTTTCAATATTGCCGAGAGGACTAAATCTGCACCTTCTGCAGGCGGAATTACAGGACGAAGAAGAAGATCTAGCAAATGTAGCCCCTGCTTTTGTTTGGGAGCGGCAGGCGGACATTGACAAAAGATGGCGACAGTGGTGGGTGCGGCCACGGTACAACTCCACAGCTAGTACGAAAAAAGAACGGCAAGAAAATACTTCTGCCTTCGCATGAACCGAATCGAACAAAGCTTAGTTTGTAACGCTGTAATCATCCTGAACGCACCATCTACACAGTGAAACATGGTGTTGGCAGCATCATTTTGTGCGGAAGCTTGTTAATGGGAGAATGGGTGGAGCTAAATCAGAGCTTGCGCTACAATTTTTTGTTCTCTGTCATTTTGACTGACGGGTTCAAAAACTAAATCTGGTCATACTCCATTTTTACCTGTGAATTTTCTAAATGATAACATATATAGTAGATCATTTTAGTTCATATTCAAACAGAAACAAACTGATGGAGCAGATTAATAAACTACATGTACTCTAAACATTTCACCAGCTGTGGCCTGAACGCTCCACAAGGAGCTGAACTGCTCCGCCTGTGGGTAATGGAGGCCGAGTCGCCATTTCAGTCAAAGTTTTAGAAATCAGGGAACATTTCTGAAGTGATCAGAATTCATAAAGACTATCTGAAAGAGGGCTTTTCTGATCGCGTTAACGGGACTGCATCAGTAGTTAGGCTCCAGCGATCTGTCACCGCCTGTCTGTGTCCGGTGCAGCCACAGACGCGCTCCATGCCTCCGGGACTCTTCAGCGCACTGTCAGCTTGCAGATATACACTCGGTTCGGTGTCCAGATATGAGATGATGAGATGATGCGCTAATGGGAATCTTTTTTTGATTGATTCAGTTACCTGTACTCCATGCGTAAAGTGGACAATGTCTGAGAGTCTGCACCAAGCGGTCGGTGTGACGGACGGCCTTCACGTTTTCCCGTCACCGTTTAAAGAAAGCAGTCAAATAGTGAAAAATTCTGGCTAACGCGACCCATGAGCTAAATACAGGATCACCCTGGAAGAAAACCTGTTTGAAACTTGCAAACGACTTTGGCAGAGGTTCCCCTTCCAGCAGGAACACAACCCTAAGCACACAGCCAGAGCTACAATGGGTCATATAAAAGCATATTCATGTGTTAAAATGGCCCAGTCAAAGTCCAGACCTAAACCCAATTAAGCACCTGTGGCAAGAAATTGATATGCCATTTAATTTGATGGAGGTATAACTCTGTTTCACTACTTTGTGACGTCCTATCATATAAAATATGCTAAGTTTAGGGAATTCAAGCGGTGTGAATACTTTTGCTAGCCTCTATGCATCCAGTTTTCACGCTGCTCACATTTCTCCCTTGTTCTTATCTTTGAGCCACTGATGCAGTGCATGGCTGTTGAACTGCAGCGCCCCCTTTAGGCCCCCTTTGCACTGGATCTGCATGATTGTGTGAGAGTTCCTCACCACCTCGATTAAGCCCACGCAGTCACCGATAGACAGGCAGCCATACGGCAGCATCCTGAGAGGGGAAGGGGAAAAAAACACTGAAATGATGGACTTGTTCATAGAATGACCCAAGGAAAAGGCTGACAGGGAGGTTGCAACTCATCTGCCAGTATGTAAAACAGAACATGAAAGGTCCAGCGCCTGTAAACGGGCACCTGCATTCCTGCTGTCATGACGAGGCGAGCGGCCTACCTGAGATCAAGACCCTGGTTCTGCCAGATGTTCTCCATTATCCTAATGATCTGCAGCGTCAGCATGTCCTGCCTCAGATCTGCGGAAGCATCGAGGTGAATAACTGTGAATGTTGGCTGCCTTGATCGGCTCGCCGGCACTTTGTGCAGCAGAGCCACTAAAAGTCAAGCCGATCTCACATGGCGCAGCAGAAAATGAGCTGCACCAGAGTGTGAATCGGAGAACACATTTCTGAATTCTGTGTAAAAGAGCAGGGAGACAGATTTTTGTCTGTGTGCCGTGACACACCCTGCAGGCTTCAACTGGATGGTGCTCAGCCTGTGTGTGTGTGTGTGTGCACGTGTGGGTGTGTGTGTGTGTGTGTGTGTGAGGCAGGGAGAGAGAGAGAGAGAGAGAAGCAGGGATGGGCAGGCAGAACTCACCGTCTCCGTTTTTGAAGATGATTTCATTGTTCTGAAAGAGAAGTTCTGACATCATATCTGGGTTTTCCCAGTTTAACCACAGAGGTCGCTTAGCAGATGACATCATCCTGCATTCCTCCAGGCTGAAACAAAACAACAACAAAAAAACATTTTTCAATGCAAGACAACATTCAGCGAGAAAGACAGTCGGCTTCTCTTAATTACATCTGTACTCGTGAGGCAGCTGAGGGCTTACTGTAAAGCAAGTCAGAACATGAAGTCCTCAAAATACACAACACACACACACACACACAGAGAGAGTCCAGCCTACAGTTTTTAAGATATGGACTGATTTTTTATTTTTGCCAACTATGGGAGATAAGAGGGTGCTGGTGTACCGCAGGTTTCCCAGCTGATGTGCTGGATTGAGCGGAGAGGTGAAGCTTTGCAGTGCATCCATGTAGTCAGGCCTCTTCATCTGCTCGACCAGAAACTTCATTTGGACCTTCAAAGAGAGGGAAAAAAAATCAGTCACTTCAACTAGCAGCTCACTCTGGTATGAAGGCTGGAGCTGCAGCTCATCTGCAACATTTGAAATATAGTAATGCTGCTTCACATTGGGGTTTGTTTGTTTTTTCTGTATAAATATGCACCCTCTGGTGGTCATATATGAGGATTGCAGCTTTTGTGCTGCAAATAATATTTTTTTAAAAGCATCAACTACGGCAGACAGTTTATTTAGCTGATTTAGGAAGATTGGACCCTTTTTTGTTTCGTGAATAAATGAGAGGCGTTGTACACATCCTCTCCTTCTCCACATGCCTCCAGCCACAGCTTACGCGGCCGTGACACAATCAGGACAATTCGCTTTGGCAGCAACACCTTGGGAGTTTGGACAGAAGCGAACGCCTGAAATCAGAACAAGTGTTCCCGATATGGGCATCCCCGATACAAGTGCTGACTTTCAGAAGCGAACAGGCGCAAAAAAAGAGAAAGAAAAGTGGAGTTCGACCTAAGCGCTGCTTCAAACCAAACCGTTCTGAGTGAGTGGGGCTGCGACACACCAGCTATTCATCCAACTTCTCTGACGGGCGTTTAAAAGCTGCAATTAGATTGTTTGGCCTCCCCCCCCCCCCCCCCCCCACCATCACCCTATTTTGTTATTATTAATTTAATAATTATTTCTGTTCTATTTTTATTTTTATTTATTTTTGTGTGTTCTGTTTTTAAAAAAATAAAAATTTTGAATAAAAAGAATTAAAAAAATAAAAAAAGAAGAAGCTGCAATTAGAGATGCACAATATAATAAAGTGCATTTCTCGGTCATGAATGCATGCAAAAATGAAATCGAAAAGACAGTTTGGATGTGATATTTTGTAGAATTATATATAAATGCTATGCATTCATGCTGAGCCAGTAATATATAATGGATAGTTGGGCGGAGATTCACAGCCTTTGATCCCCTCGCCCGACTTACATCATAAGTTACAAAGATGCTAAAGCTCATGTGAGCTGGACAAAAAGCAAGAGTGAAGAACATAAGGGCTTTTTGAGACTGATTATTATTATTGCAGTATTCCAAAATACATCATATTTTTGTCAAATCATGCAGCCCTAATGAAAGCCGGACAATGTTGATAGAAATGGAAACATGGTTTGCAGTCACCACAGATAAACGAATACACAAACGTTTCCAAAGAAGTACATTCATATAGGGTCGTGTCACATGGCCTATTAATTCTTAATGCTTCTTTAGAATCAACATGGCTGAAACAAAAAAATCATCAGATGATAGAGTGAGGTTAAGAATATTCAGTTGGGATGTAACAGCTCGGTAATTATTTGGAGTTTTAAAGTCAGGGTCTAGTACGTTTTCGGTACACTATACATCAAGAAAAATAAATACAAATGTGCATATAAGGAGTTGTTTTTTTTTACTTTGATCAGCATTAGACAATCTTTTTTTCTATTGAGTTGCTTTCTTTCTTTTTCATGATATTAATTTGATTTTATTATGTTCTATAACTTAAAAAAAGCTGAAAGTATAAAACTGACTGGAGATTTGACTGGATAAAAAAAAAAAAACATTGTACAAGCAGACATAGCCAGAGTAAAAAGCAATATAACCACTTGAAAACGGTTGGTGTTAATGTTTAGAAATGTTTAAATAATACTTTGTGCAAATTTCAGAATAAAACATGCTTAAATCACCTTGGAGTTGTTTTGATATTTTGACTCCCAGCTGTACTTGAATGCAGCATGGGGAGCTGTTGGGAAAAGCCCTTCTCATCAATGGGGATTCCGCTGGCTTGCGTTTCATACAAAATAAGGAGTTTGGTTGGATGCTACTGGTAGCCATGTGGACGTCAGCTGGTTTTTCTCTAGTATCAGTGATGTTTACATTCAGCTTGACATTGTTTCAGGTGAGTCCTTCAGTTCAGAGCAGAGCGTGTTATGGACCTTATTGCTGTTGAAAGATGCATTTGCTGACAAAGTTCTGGTTCAGTCCAACTTTCTTTTTCCACTGTAGCTGCATGAGAAATCATTAATGTTCCCATATGGAGTTTAGTGATAGCTGGGAGTCCTTTCTGTTTTGTTTTGGTGTCACTGTTTAAAATTGAGCTACAGAACGTCGCACTGCGCTCCGAGTTCCGCACATAAACATTCTGTTCAGGTAGAAAACAGCTGGATTCGTTTGGTACACGTGCGTACTGAACCGACAGGGCCGTACCGAAAAATACGAATACATGTATCATTTCACCTCAAATATTCAGTGTGCCGAAATATTCAAATAAATGTTACTGTTCCCATTCAAGAAACCTCCTATCCTCCAGTAGGCGGAAAACTAAATGCTGCATCGCTCCACCATAACGCATCATCTCTGTCTCCAGATCGGCCCAGATGTTGTGGAGATTAAACCCACACCCTCGGCGGATCAAATCAAAACAGCTGCCAGCTGTCGGATTACCTTCTGCGCCTCATCTTTTTTCTCCTGTTTGAGGAGGTCGGTCAGATTGATGAGCTTCTCCATGGCTTCCACCTGCCTGCTCAGGTGCTTCAGATACATGCCGCACGCCCGGCAGTACGACTCGAGCAGGAGGCCGAACCGCTGGCTCACTGTCTTGTTGTGCATCTCTGATCTTTAAACACACACACACGAAAAGTAAGTATTAGAAGGTTGTGCTGGTGGCTAATCGGTGTCATCATGTATTTACACAGTCATTAATTGACATTCAAACAATAGTGGAACCATTTACATACGAGCGGCTCCATCTTACAGAAACAAGACCCCTTTTTGAAATGAACTCACTTCAAATGCCAGAAGAAAAAATGTCCTATCCTCTGATTGGTTAAGGCCTTTTTCAGCAGGAAGCGTGCGAGAGGGTTATCGAGATACTGCTCATACTTCAGAACCTGGGCACAGGCCAAAAGGGAAACACAACGTCAGCTATCGCTCCTCGCCGTGACAGAAACTCTTTCTCAATCTGAGAGTCACCTGAACCAGCTGAATGAGGTACTGCGAGAGTTTGTCGTCGGTCAGGTATTTCTCAAGGCACTTCACGGCGAACTCTCTGATCATGGGGTCGGGGAAGTTGCAATCCAGCAACTCCATGGCTTGTTCTGGCTTGATCGCAGGCCAGTCTTTAAGAAGGCAATACATCTGTAATCACAAATTAATAATCATGTGTGGCTGTGTGGCTATTTAAAAACATGTTGACAACATTTCCTCGGAATAATAAGGTATGTGTGTGTGTGTGTGTGTGTGTGTGTGTGTGTGAGAACATCAACTCACTTGTGCGACTTCATCCCTGGAGTTCCATTTCACAGCCAGGAGGATCTTGGGAAGGATATCCGGTATGTTGATGCAGTAATGTCTAAATTAGAGAGAAAATAAAATTAGTTTTGAGCTAAGCAAACATCCAGGTCAGTCCCATATGTGCAACTCGAAGTATTCGCCATCACACAGCTACAGAAAAGCGCAGAGAAGATTTTGTGGCCAATTTCAGAACATCTATGTTGCTATTTCAGATTTTAGCCAGCTTTTCTTTTTTTTTTCTTTAACGGTAAATGACGAGAGAATACTTTTTTTATTGAGTTTCAAGATGAATGAAAAATTCAACTACCTTTCCAAAATGTTAGTGGTAAAATAAATAGAGAGCTGTATCCCTCTGCATAGCTGAAAATCTAAAACAATGGGTAAATCCACCGGGTTGTGGTGTAGAGGTAGAAATAAAACCCAACTGAAAAGACTTACAACACATCTCCTATACAAGACTAATTGTACCACACTTGCTTTTGTTACAAGCTTGAAAATATTATGTAAAAACTTCAAAACTCGAAGAAAAATAAAATAAAAGCTTTATAAAACTAACAATTACTGTTGTGTTAAATTATTGAATCGGAATCAATTTCCTGTTAATGAATGAAGCAGCCTTTCCATTGTGCCAAATCATTTTTTATTTATAGCAGAACAAAAAGCAGCTCCACACCAGCCATGTGTGGGAGAAAGACAACGCTGTAACACAGCCCTGCATATCAACAACATTTCATTAAAAATAATCATTAAAAATGTAAACAACGATTATCAGTTTAAAGTTCAGCTGGTGCAAAATCCTCCTGCTTAGCTCTCAACTTGTACACAGAGGAGATCCATCTTCTTTGTTTGGCTTTTAACGAATGATACCAGGATTTGTTGAGTCGTCCTGATGATATCGAAAACCAATATTGGCGGTCACAAATGTAATAACTGACGCCATCATTAATTTTTTTAAGCTTAATTTTTCTCTCAAAACTGCCGCTGTGCCTTTCGCTTTTGTCTGTCTTTCTGTCTTTGAGGCACATGCGCAGCAGTGGCAATCGGGGGTCAGCCGTGGCGTCACCGGAAGAGCCCGAACAACAGTAGTGTGGCGAGCTGGTGTTCAGACGGAACACTATACCCATCAGAAATGCATACCCAGGGTTCGTACAGCTTTCCAGTTAAAGTTTTCCATGACTTTTCCATAACCTTGAACCAATTTCCATGACCAAAAATAACACTTTCGTGCATCATTTTAAAGTGTTTTCCACATTTATTGGTTGATTTTGAGACTGCTTACATTTTGCAGATTTAACTTAAAACACAATAATCTTTCAAATGTGACATATCATGCGAAACCTGTTTGAGTTTTAAAGGATATGCTGTTCCCTTGTCGAAAACACAATGGTGAATACTATTTGACCTACAGTTCGCCTATCAAAGTGTCAACTGCAGCCCCAGTGAGTTGCTAAACAAGTTTTTTTTTCATTAGTCATTCCCACTTCTGCCAGCAGAGGGAGCTACATGTAACGTGACCAGCCCAAGTTCCTGTGTATCAGAACAGACTTCCCCCTACCCATGTTTGAAACATTAAAAGTTTTACTGCATAGCTACACTTAGCGGGTCTTAAGTCTACATCCTTTTGAAGCCAGCTTTGATTTTTGTCCATATAAAGCCACTCATTGTTGAAACTACATTTCGCTGCCATTTTTGAACTCTTCATTTATGCTTGCCTGCGCCGAATTGCTTTAGCATTAGCTGCGTGACCTACATGTAAGGGCCTCGGAGGTAGCCGTGTCACCTGCCTGACTAAAAATGAGTCCCAGACTTCTGTTTATTGATCAGTTTCCTATTTATTTTGCATTACTTTTAAAAGTTAGAGCATAGATTTTGTAAAATTTCAAAACTATGCCAGGATCCAAAAAAATTCCAAAACTTTTCCAGGGCCTGGAAATGTGATTTTCAAATTCCATGACTTTTCCAGGTTTTTCATGACTGTACAAACCCTGCATACCTTCGGGTAATGAGTGTGCGCAGCAGTGAGACTTGCACAATGCGTTAAATTCAAACAATCATTTCACCATAAATTAGACTACAAGCGGTAAATGTTGGTGTATTCACCTGTATTACATATTATACCGTAATTTTCAGACTACAAGCCGCTACTTTTTTTCCACACGCTTTGGACCCCGCGTCCTATACAACGATGCACCTAATTTATCGATTTATAACTGGCTAACGGCCTCCGGGGGGCACTATAGCAAGAAGCATAAAAGTGACACAGAAAGAGGGGAAAGATTATGCAGCGAAGAAGAATCTACCAGTAGTTTATCATGGAAAACACACGAAGAAATGCATGTAATGCAGCTTTTAAGTTGAAGGCAATTGAGCTGGCAGCAATAAACAGTAAAAGCATAAAACGAAAAACATTAGAGACACATAAAATATGACATTAAAACCTATGACATTTCAGCTATTATTAATCACTTACTCAAAGGCAGCTCTAAAGAGATGAGTTTTAGCCTTGATTTAGAGCAATTCAGTGTTTCAGCAGCTTTGCAGTGGCCTGGAATTTTGTTCCAGAAAAAGGGAGCATAGAAACTGAAAGCTCTATGTTTGGTTCTGATTTTAGGGATGATTAGTAGATTGGAATTAGAGGACCTGAGTGGTCTGGGGGGTTAGTATAGTAACAGTAGATCTTCAACATACTTTGGTGCTAAGCCATTCAATGATTTATAAACTAGTAAAAGTATTTAGACGATCTATTCTCTGAGCTACAGGGAGCCAGTGTAAGGACTGTAGAACTGGGGTGATGTGCTCTACTTTTCTGGTTCTAGTGAGGAACACGAGCAGCAGCGTTCTGGATCAGCTGCAGCTGTCTGATTGACTTTTTAGGCAGACCTGTGAAGACGCTGTTGCAGTAATCAATCCGACTAAAGATAAATGCATGGATGAATTTTTCGAGTTCCTGTTGCGACATCAGTCCTAGAAATGTTCTTCAGGTGATAGAAGCCTGACCTTGTTATTGCCTTTATGTGACCCTGGAGGTCTGAGTCCATAACTACACCTGGATTTCGGGTCTCATCAGTAGTTTCTAGCTGTATTAACTAAAGCTATGTGCTGACTCTTGATCGTTCCTTTTTAGGTCCAAAGATAATTACTTACATTTTGTTTCTATTTCTATTTCTCTATCAGTTTGTTTACTTAGCTTGAGTTGGAGGATGAAGTGAATGAAAATTGTTTTAAGGTTTCAACTGAACTGTCCCCAAGAAAACTTTTTTATAGTGGTCACACTGTGGCTAGATAGTTTAGCAGAGATGGTCCTTTCAAAGAAAACACAGAAATTGTCAGATAATGCGATATCAATTACCGAGATGTTGGAGATATTTAAAGCTTTGCTGATAATTAAGTCCAGAGTGAGTATTCAATTGGGTGTGGGTTGTTTAACATGTTGGGTCAGGCGGAAGGTATGAAGAGTGTCACTAAGTGTTCTTGGTAGAGTATCTTGGGAGTTGTCAGTATGGATGTTGAAATCCCCCACAATGATTAATTCGTCATAATCGATACATATTATGGAAAGAAGGTCGCTAAAGTATTTAAAGAAATTAGCACTACGTTCTGGGGGTTTATATAAAGTCAGAAATAAAGCTTTGTTAGGGTCCTTTATCTGGACAGCTAGATATGTAAAAGAGTCAAATGTGCCCAGAAATACCATTTTAAAGTTTATTGATTTATGAAGAATTGTGGCCATGCCTCAACCCTGTCTGTGTTTCCTGCTCCAGCTTAGAAAATTTTAATTTGACGGAGTTGACTCCATCAGTGAAGATGTTTCATTATTACTGTCTAACCAGGTTTCCAATAAAAATAGAGCATGCAGATTGCGCTCAGTGATGAGGTCATTAATTAGAAATTACTTCCCTGACAAAGGCCTAATGTTTAATGAAGCTGATTTAAAATGTTTTGTGGTGGGTAGCAAATCCTTCTGACAGGTAATCAATTTGATATTTAGTTCAATACGACAGCGTTAAGTTTTAATTTTATGGTTTCTCCTGCTTGTAAACACCGGAATACTACTTTCAGGGTGGCCAGACACATCCTGGGATACGATGGGTCTAGAATTAATGTCCGGTTCCCTTCTACATCAGATGTCTGTTATTGCCAGTTGTGGAGGAGAGATACATCTAGTATCAGTCCCAGATGTCTGGTGTAGTATAAAACCGATTATACCAGACGATTTCTTTGTTCATCCCTCTGACCTTCCAAAGTAGATATATTTACCTGTGGCTCCACAGGAAGTCCTTCTCCTGCTCAGTGATCTCAGACAGAGGGTCTCGGTTGCACACTTGGCGCAGCTGCTCATTATCGCTCTCAGTCAGGGGTTTGTCTCGAGCCAGTCTGTTGCTCTAGAAAAAAAAAAAATCAGATCTCAAACACTTTAGTTAACCCCAACCGCATATCTGTTTCACCAACACATTGCATCTAGCGTAGGGGTGTAACGGTACATGTAGCCTTAATTTTATTTTTCTGTACGGCCAGTGTTTCCCCTACATAGACTTAGCTGTGGCGCCGCGCCACGGCTACATTTTCAGCGCCACGGCAACAAAATGCTAAAAATAAATTATTTTACGGGGACGAGGTGATTATTTCTTAATTGAACCTGCGCTGACGCCTCCTGAGGAAGCAGCGATTCTCTACTGTCAGAAATCTGCACGTGATCAAAGCGTGCCGAGAGGCGCGGGGAGGGAAAGGGGGCAAAACTGATCCTCGTTCAGTCTCGTTAAGTGAAGGTCGAGCGCATCATACAAGCGTAAAAGGGCAAGAGAGAAGGTAGCTGTGGTTAAATTGCTTTTTGATTTAACAAGTTAAACAGGCATTTCGTTAAAGATATTGATGAGCAGGGCTCACGGTTGAATTTTTAAGTAACTGGCCGTAGCCATTGACTGGTAAGGCCGTAGCTAGGGTTGCCAACCGTCCCGTAAAAAACAGAATCGTCCCGTATTCAGAGAAAATATTATGTGTTCCGTATTGAGGTGAGAAGGAACGCGGTTCGTCCCGTACTTCAGCTACAATGAAAAAAAGACACAAAGCTGGAGTTATTCTATGTCTTTAAGCTTTGCAGCTGCCTTTTCTTCTCTCATTTTCTCATCCTCCCTCTCCTGTTGCCCATTCAATCATGAAACTGATCAATGATCAGCTGATCGGCTTTTCTGTCAGAAGTCCTGTCTCTCTCTCTCTCTCTGTCTCTCTCTCTCGTTTGTTTATCGCAGACTTTGCGCAGAAAGAGGAAAGCAGCGGATGTTGCGCTAAACAACAGCAGCACGTTTAATAACCTGTTAGAACTGATTTAATATGACTTTCTAGTATCAGCTGATATTTGCTGGTGCCACAGCCGTAAAAGCTGCTGGTCATGATATCAGTTTGGATATCTGGTGAGATGGAAACATGAAGATGACACCAGGAGATGTTCTTACTGAATTATGAGAGCTGAACCGGTGATTGAAAAACAGGTTTACCTTTTAGGTGACATGAATGAGTTGAAGGGAAGTTATAAACTGTTTCTGAGAGACAAATAACACCAGGATCGTTTTATGTAGCTGACAGCTGGTGACTGTGCAGGGGCGGCTCTAGCAAAGTTTTGCCAGAGGACCAGTTAGGGCATTAACAGGGAAAGGGGGGAACAAATAAATACTTTTCTTTCTTATTTCCATTTAAAATGTCTAGCTTTTAATAAAAGAAATATCTGAATCTTACAACTAAAGTGGCCATCTGTTAAATGTATAGAAATCCATTATCTTATATAGTAAATATTATTGAGTCTAATATATACCCTATATAGCTATAGTACTTTTTCCTTTGGGAAGGTACCATCTGTGCAGTCTGCAATTCTGTCGAAGAAAGATGTTGAATCTATTTAATTATTGTAGAAAAATAATTCATTTCTGTGTATTTGTTTTACACGTGCATTAAATTAAAGTCGATTACGTCGATTAAGCATCATGAGGCGGCGGGTGGGGGGTGGTTCCTTATTTTATTTGCTGGGAGTTGGCAACCCTAGCCGTAGCACTAAAGTAGACTAGTGAAGTTGACATTAGCTTAAACAATGTTGCCACAGTAACCAACGCTTTTCACGCCACATTTTATCATTGTATTGTGTCACTGGTTACAATTTCAGATGAGCCTGCTCAAGTATTTTTCAAAAAAACGAAAGGCATCTGAGGAAGAGAGCTCCAGTCAGGTAAAAGAACACTAGGGTCATGCCGGATACTTTAACAATGTCAACAGTTCTGTTATGTACCTTTTTTTTTAGATATACACTACCGTTCAAAAGTTTGGGGTCACATTGAAATGTCCTTATTTTTGAAGGAAAAGCACTGTACTTTTCAATGAAGATAACTTTAAACTAGTCTTAACTTTAAAGAAATACACTCTATACATTGCTAATGTGGTAAATGACTATTCTAGCTGCAAATGTCTGGTTTTTGGTGCAATATCTACATAGGTGTATAGAGGCCCATTTCCAGCAACTATCACTCCAGTGTTCTAATGGTACAATGTGTTTGCTCATTGGCTCAGAAGGCTAATTGATGATTAGAAAACCCTTGTGCAATCATGTTCACACATCTGAAAACAGTTTAGCTCGGTACAGAAGCTACAAAACTGACCTTCCTTTGAGCAGATTGAGTTTCTGGAGCATCACATTTGTGGGGTCAATTAAACGCTCAAAAGGGCCAGAAAAAGAGAACTTTCATCTGAAACTCGACAGTCTATTCTTGTTCTTAGAAATGAAGGCTATTCCATGCGAGAAATTGCTAAGAAATTGAAGATTTCCTACAACGGTGTGTACTACTCAATTCAGAGGACAGCACAAACAGGCTCTAACCAGAGTAGAAAAAGAAGTGGGAGGCCGCGTTGCAGAACTGAGCAAGAAGATAAGTACATTAGAGTCTCTAGTTTGAGAAACAGACGCCTCACAGGTCCCCAACTGGCATCTTCATTAAATAGTACCCGCAAAACACCAGTGTCAACATCTACAGTGAAGAGGCGGCTGCGGGATTCTGGGCTTCAGGGCAGAGTGGCAAAGAAAAAGCCATATCTGAGACTGGCCAATAAAAGAAAAAGATTAAGATGGGCAAAAGAACACAGACATTGGACAGAGGAAGACTGGAAAAAAGTGTTGTGGACGGATGAATCCAAGTTTGAGGTGTTTGGATCACAAAGAAGAACGTTTGTGAGACGCAGAACAACTGAAAAGATGCTGGAAGAATGCCTGACGCCATCTGTTAAGCATGGTGGAGGTAATGTGATGGTCTGGGGTTGCTTTGGTGCTGGTAAGGTGGGAGATTTGTACAGGGTAAAAGGGATTCTGAATAACGAAGGCTATCACTCCATTTTGCAACGCCATGCCATACCCATTGGACAGCGCTTGATTGGAGCCAATTTCATCCTACAACAGGACAATGACCCAAAACACACCTCCAAATTGTGCAAGAACTATTTAGAGAAGAAGCAGGCAGCTGGTATTCTATCGGTAATGGAGTGGCCAGCGCAGTCACCAGATTTGAACCCCATTGAGCTGTTGTGGGAGCAGCTTGACCGTATGGTACGCAAGAAGTGCCCATCCAACCAATCCAAATTGTGGGAGCTGCTTCTAGAAGCGTGGGGTGCAATTTCTCCAGATTACCTCAACAAATTAACAGCTAGAATGCCAAAGGTCTGCAATGCTGTAATTGCTGCAAATGGAGGATTCTTTGACGAAAGCAAAGTTTGATGTAAAAAAAAAATCTTATTTCAACTACAAATCATTATTTCTAACCTTGTCAATGTCGTGACTCTATTTTCTATTCATTTCACAACGTATGGTGGTGAATAAGTGTGACTTTTCATGGAAAACACAAAATTGTTTGGGTGACCCCAAACTTTTGAACGGTAGTGTATCTTTGTTGTATGCTGTTTAAGCTGAGAAGATGTGCCTTTATTTTTGTTGTTGTAGCAGTTAAGTGAGATTGGTGTGTTCATAATAAAACGTTGACATCAAGTGGAGGTAAGTGTCATAACTCCTTGCATACACATCCGTGGTGCAGCAGCCCCGGTCGGTCTCAACCCCCCGCAGTCTGTTAAGATTTGTCGTTACTACCCATTGATGAAGTAGTTTGAAATTAGTTTTGGTCTTCCTTTTGGTCTCAACTTTGTCATTAATGTGCATGGGATAATGAATGTTGGACATCGGTAATTTTGAAACTCTGGATACGGCCTTGCTCCCAGCTATTATTAAACTCTGCTATCTGGGAACATTAATGGTTTCTCATGCAGCTACAGTAGAAAAAGAAAGATGGACTGAACCAGAAATTTGTAAGCGAAAGCATCTTTCAACAGCAATAAGGTCCATAACACGCTCTAAACTGAACGACTCACCTGAAACAATGTTAAGCTGAATTTAAACATCACTGATACTAGAGAAAAACCCGCTGACGTCCACATGGCTACCAGTAGCATCCAATCAGCCCAAACTCCTTATTTTGGATAAAAATGCAAGTCAGCGGAATCCCCATCGATGAGAAGGGGTTTTCCAACACCTGCCTATGTTGCAATCAAGTACAGCTAGGAGAGAAGGCTTTCGAAATATCAAAACAACTCAGAAGTGAATAAAGCATGTTTTATTCTCAAATACGGCCAAAGTATTATTTGAACATGTGGTTATATTGTTTTCTACTCTGGCTATGTCTGCTTGTACTATTTTATTTTTAAAAAGAAAAATCAAATCAAATCTCCAGTCAGTTCTATACTTTATGTACTGTGATTTGTATGTACTGTTACACCCCTAGTGTACAGTAAGTCTCTGTGTTTGCAAGCTGCTCATGATCATAAAGACTTCTCATGATGTTATTATCTTACCAAACCGGTGTGACAGTAATTAAAGCCAAGCTCCCTGGATATATTCCAGTTGGCATGCTCCTCGATCATGCTCATATCGGGGAACTTGACGGGGGAGCTGAAATGGTCGAACTCCAGCTCTAAGCAGGGGGTTTCCTGTGTGAGAGTGGTGGAAGGGGGTCATTCGTTGAGTTCACTATAATCACAGAGAGGTGCCAGCGTCAACGAGTAATTAATTAAGTGGGATAAGAAGCTTGAATGCTTAAATCGAGGCGGCTTAAGGCCAGCTTTGAAAATGCCTGTGAAATCCAGTCATAAGGCTCAAATGTAGGCAGCTGACACAAGCTGACAACAGACATGAAAAGATTACATCTATGCTGATCATTTACGCTTCTTTCTAAAACAAGAACGATCCACAGGCTAATACGCTCAAACAAGAGGAATCTCAGCTAGATACCAACTGTAACACTGACCTTGTTGGGGTTGGAGCCTGTGACGCCGATGGGATTGAGCAGGTCCTCCAGGCCGTGTGGGACCGGCCACAGGTTGAGAGCCATCTTCCCCGCTACTAGTGTGTGGGTGTAGTCAAACAGGTTGATGTTGCCCCAGGCCAGGGGACAATGCTCCTACAGGAAAACACCAGACGAAAAGAAAAATGTTTTAAAACGGCAGCGGCTCGGGGCTAAGAGCGACGAATGCTCGTTAAAACATTCAAATGTTAAAACGGTTCTCTTATTCGCTTTGATTCCAGCAGGAACGTCAGATCTGAGGAAGAACAGATGTTAAATGTTAAATTCCTTTTATATGCCAATATATGTCAATTTCAGACCTGCAAAGACAGCGTCTTGTAAAAAAATATATATATTTCTATCCCTTGAACATCACATTAAACCCCAATCAGAAACTTGCTTGTATTTTATGAATGAATAATGTTTAGTGGAAGCAAAATGATACATGGCTTTTTTGGACAATCTCCCGATCAGCGAGTTCAATGCATCATCCAAAAATGGACAGCGTGTGGCAAACACCTGCTATCCTACCAAGTCATGGCTATCCACCTAAACTGATAGGCTGGGAAAAGACAGCATTAATAAGTGAAGCATTGTTACCCCAGGCAACACTGGAGGAGCTACAGAGATGCACAGCACAGGTGTGAAATTCTGTTGATAACAAGTCCCATGCACCATGTAGGGGATGGAAGAAGGTTTTCTGCTCTGATGACAATAAAATGTAATTTTCTGGTCTAAATTCAAAATATTGTATGGCCGAAAACTGACACCTCCCATCGGCATCCCCACGGTTAAACACAGTGACGGCGGCATGATGCTGTGGGGATGCATTTCAACAGCAGGGAGAGGGAAGCTAGTCAAAGATGATGGGAAGATGAACGGATGGATGGATGATGACAGGACAATCATGAGAGAGATCCTGTTAGAGGCTGCAGAAGAGTTCAGACTGTGGCAGAGGTTCACATCAACATCACAGCTGCACAACATGGTGAGAGGATGCAAAAAAATCGCTATAACAAACAGCGGCTTGGACGCAAATTTTGGTAAGAGATTGATGGCCCCTTTGACCAATTGGATGGACTCTTAAGGCTCCAACAAGGTTTACCTCTAAACTCAGATTAAAGCATGGTTTAAGTTGAAATTCATTTGCACCAAACTTTAAACCGGTTTACACCATTTCAAGATCTGTTTAATTTCTACACGAAACCAAGTTTAAATATCAGTCTGTTGCACAAGAACTTTAAACCCCAGTTTAAACTGTGATCTAGGATTAATGTTAAACTGACAGTTGAGGAGGTTTAAGTTTAGCAATGGCTGCATTTTTGATGGTGGATTGAGCAATTCGACGACGTTCCACAAAGAAAACTGATCGACGGGCTCGATCCACATGAATTCTATGATGAAGATACATTTTTGGTTAGATACCCGTTCACCAAGGAGACTATTTAAGAGCCGAGTAGGAAGGTTGGACCAATTGTCTAACAGGGCAGTAATAGAACTGCAGCTGTTCCACCGATGCTACAACTCCTGGTCGCCCTGAGATCCTACGCTACTGGTTGCTTCCAGAGGGTGGATGGATGGAGACCTGTTCGGCTTATTGTCAGCAGAGCGTCTCAGGCCATTGGATCTCTGAAGAACAGGTACATCTGATTCTCTCTGACAGCGGCACGTTGCTGCTGGCTTCTACAGACGTGCTGGATTTCCAGGGGTGCTGGGTGTGTCCTGTCGATCCGTGTAAGCTATCAACCAGTTGCTGCCAAGCAGTGTCTTTCTTTGTCACCGTACTTTTGACCGTCTTTTCGTCTTCGATTACTTGCCCATACTGCTCCATCAATTCAGTCAGCAAGTGTTTTTTTTTTTAAAAGACAAAAATTCTGAGCTTCTCTGCCGAGCCATAGTTAAGCTAACAAGTATCGTTAACGTTGTTGGTAGTAGGCATGGGCCGGTTACCGGTTTCAAGGTATACCGCGGTATGAAAAAGTCAAGGTTTCAAAACCACTCAAATTTTCCGTCATACCGTTCCTGCGGTGTAAGCGTTTTTTTGGGTTTTTTTATGAGACGTCTCGCCAGGGAGAAAGTAAAGGTCCCTCTCCCTCATGCTGTGTGAAGCTGCAGCGTAAAGCGCCACTCCCCCCCCACCCCCATTTACACATTTTTGAGCTGTAATCATAATACCGTGAAACCGTGATATTTTTGCCTACGGTTATCATACCATCAGAATCTCATACCGGCCCATGCCTAGTTGGTAGCAACAATGTAACTTTTTAAAAAGAATTTAAGTCTGGGGTCTTAACAAAACCCTTCCGATTAATAGTTTAATTACATAGTTTAATTAGTCGTTTTAATTTCGATATCTACCACCTTTGATTTAAATCAGTTTAAGTACAGTTTAAATAAACTGAGTTTTACTAAACAGATTAATTTTAAATGGTAAAACGAAACTATGCTTAATCTTAAACCTGGTTTTAACACAGTTTTACTAATCTCTGATTAGTGGCTGTTTTCACCTCCTTCATTCCAGTGGATCAACTAGATCTAGTAATAAAACTGGATGTGTTAAAGTATGAAACAGGTTGGAGTGTTTAGAATGCTGTGACAGTTTTCCTACAGTTAAATTCAGTTTTAAAAACCACAATATATGATCTTACTCATAGTATCGCAATATATCGTCGTCCCCCCTGTATCGCGATACATATCGTATCACCAATACACATCCCTACTCTCAAAGTATCCTGAATAAGCTACAGCTACTTTTTTTTCCAAAATTGTTTCCTACTAGAAGAACGGCAGCAGAAGAGGATTCTACAAGAATTGACTCAGGGGGCTGAAAGCATACCAAAAAATGTCTCATATTTCCACCACTTGACAAAGTATCTGTCTATTACAAAAAAGCCCAATAATATGGCTAAATGTATTTGCACTTTTCGAGTGAGCACATTCAGCCGGTTGCATTCCCTAACAAACACATATTCAGATCAGATAAGCAGATGATCCGTATACTAAAACAATTGTTATATTGATATTTGATAACCGCATAACTACAAGTAATTTCTAAAAATCTTTCCTACAGACCAAATCCAATCATTCATGACCAAGAAATCCTGAGGATTGAAGTTTGGGTCAGCTATCTCCATATCTCTCGGCTTACCTCTTTAGCTCCCTTCCTTCCTTTCACGGAGCAGATGGAGAGGCAGAGTCGGGCAGCTCTGGGAATTTCTGTAACGTACATGTCATAGGTCAGCCACTCGTTCCACCTGAAACCACAAGGAAGGGAACTTCAACATATCGTTGAGGCATGTGGATGGATCCCAGAACTTGAAACGTTCTCCTTTACATGCTTCCTTACCTGGGATTAGAGCAGGGCACGCGCTGAGTGTTGACGTTGTCACACAGCTGCTCCCCACCGTGGTATATCCCTGTCCTGACGTAGATCTAGAGCACAAAACAAGGGAAACTTAAAGGGGATATATGAGCCCTCTTTTTAAGCAAGTTATAATTGGTCTATGGCCTGTCCAAAACATGTAAATGAAGTTCTCACGTAAAGCGATCTCACCAGCTCAATTCTTGTCAATTTCAGTCCCTTTCAGAACGAGCCGTTTAAGGGCTCTGTCACTTTTATGCTAATTAGCAGTTACTGACCACGCCCACCCATCATGTTACTAGGCTGCGGGTGTGCCACTAATGAGGACCGATCCTACCAAAATAAATATATAAATGTGGAAATAAATAGATTAATAAATTAATTTGGAAATACATATTTTTTGTTTATTTTCTCATATTTATTTACTATGAATTTTATTTACACATTCATTTATTTATTTTCCATTTTTTGCAGGATCACTCCTCCATATAACATGCGAGAATGGCATAGAATTGGAACTGGCGGGAGGGGTTTGATAGATGAGGGGGGAGGCAGAAGATTTCTGACAGCAAAAATCTGCAAAAAAAAAATGGACGAATGGTTTTTATTCATGCTTGGAGTGTTTATAGAGGCAGCAGAGATCCAAATGGCAACACAAACGGATACAAAAAGTGAAATTTGCATACTTCCACCCAAGTAATAAAATCAGATGCAGCAGATTACTGCTTAAAAAAGACAGAAGGACTGCACAGAATCCCTCTATTGCTCCGGAGTGCACTTAGATAGAAATTACAGTCGTGAAGTAAATCAGAGGTAGTCCAGGAACAGCAGCAAATGCCCTGCAGCTGTACCTTGTCTATGTCTCTGATGTTTACATTGACGTAAGTAGCGCAGAGAATCCTGATCCTCAGCGTCCCGCTGATCGTCCACAGACACTTGGTGGCCGTTTCCCCGTTCATGTAGGGCGTCGCTGTGGATATTCGCCTCGCGTACGACGGCATGGTGAAGTTCTCCATGGGCAGCTGGGAATACAGGCTTTCTTTGGACATCAACATCAAGTTGGGCATCCTTCCCAACATGATGCAGCTGCGGATGTACTGTTGGGCACAAAGCGACACCAAAAGGTGAAATTCAACCGAGTCACGGTTAGGACTCAGCACTGAGTATCAGGAACGACCGCTAAGCAAAGAGTGGAGTACCTTAAACTGACTCAGGGGGTATTTCTCCAGTAAGTACTCGTCACAGCCGCAGACTTTGAGGATGTACTTTCCCTGATACTCCTGGACGCACATCTTCAGCTGCTCCTGGGTGAGCAGCATGCTCCGCGTCTTCTTACGGATGGCTTCAGCGATCACCTGCTCAGGCACGCAGTCGTGGTTGATCTTCAGGGTGTACTTCTGCTTGTCATTGCTGGGTGAAACGATGACCCAGATGACCACAATAATCTGGCCTGAAGGACAGGAAACAACAGAGGTGGATTTATAAAATCAAAATAAAAAAGGAGCAGAGAAGTGAGGGGGGGGGGGGGGGGGGGGGGGATCACCTCAGTGCCTTCTGGATTAATATAACAAGATCTTCTGTTCAGATGCTATGCTGCTTGAAAAGTTTATAAAAGATGAAAATCTCAGAGTGAAAATGAAACTGAAAGGTATTTGTTAACATATTGGACATTTATTGGACATTAAGATACACAGAGAATCCAGCTAATGATCAGAATCCTAAATCCGATCTTTTCACATGAGTAAAAACACTATACTAACCACTACCAAACAAGACTCATAGTTCACTATTTACAGTCAGTGACAGGAATAGACCGATATATCTGTCGGCCAACATATTGGAACTCACTAAGGAAATAGAACTATGCTTGTATGTGCAACATGTACAAATTTGTTTTTGTTTTGTTTTTTGTGATCTGATTATGGTAATTTGGTTTGTAATTTGTAAGCAAATTGTCTGTTTAAAAAATCCAAAAAAAACACACCAGTGAATAATTTTGGTAAATTTTCATTTTCAAATGTAATTGTTCAAATGTTTCTAGAATATTTATTAACCAGGAGCAACGATAGCGTGTCAAAGAGCTATTGTAGGTTTGTTGTTCATTATTCTTCCCTCGAATGAATTTGGAGGCCTAAACATACACAAAAACTCTCCGTTTTTTGCATTCGTGTGAAATTTACGTATTTAAAGGTTTTCGCAAAAGTCAAAACAGAAATGGCTCACCAGCACCCCCTGGAAAAGTTCAAAGCACACTGCTCCATTGGCTGCCTTTACCGTACAGACATGAAAATTAGTACACTCTAAAATCTACCTAAAAGACTTGAAAGTCTAAAAGTCTTGTTCGTTTTAACGGTTTCAAAGCGAACAGGAAGTCGGCCATCTTGGGCTGAACTTGCCGCTTTGACCCCGTTTTCGCCGTTTAAAGCCTCAACGTTTGGCCGAACTCTTTTAGAGATTTTGACCGATCACCTTGTAAATTGGTCAGGATGGCCTCCAGGCATGGGGGATCTAAAGTTATCTGAGATATTACTGAGAGGCTAAGAAAGAGGGTGGGACTGTGGCGGCGTGGCGAAATCCCACGTCACGCTATGACCATGTCTGCCTCGAATTTCCAGAAAGAATTCTCTGACTTGCACCACGTTCAACAAGATGGATAGTAGACCAAGCCTTGAAAGATTATTTTTCTAAAATTTGGTGGGCGAAGCCTAATTTCTCCACAGCGCCCACTAGAAATAATAAAACAACCAGCCCCAAGCCATTCTTTATCCGAGGATTATGAAATTCGGCACACCTATGTAGTGTCTCAGGACTTAAAAAGAAGTCTCTTGGAGCCGTGGTCCAAACCCCACAGGAAGTTTGGCCATTTTGGATCAAAGCCATTTTCTGCTGTCATTTTTTCCCTAGTGCTGTAATGATTCTTAACCAGCGTAAACAATGAGATCCAATCATGGTACATAGTGTCACAATATGTGTATATACGCATGTGTGTTTTTGTTCTGGAGAGCCGAAGGAAGGAACATTTTCATCAAGGTGGACAATAACGTTTTATTCTATTCTATTCTATTTACACACGTCGCATTTGAACAAACTGCTCCTAGAGCTTTTGACTTACAGACTTCAAATTGAGCGAGGGTAATCTTAAGGCACTGGGAATCAAAAGTTGTTGAAAGGTTTTTGCTGCGTCAAAGCATGTGGGCGTGGCCAAGCCTTAAAGTATGGCTTCTTGCCATAAAGGTAGAGGGTGTCATAACTTCCACACACAAGGTCAAAGCTGTACTAAACTCTCTGTGTCATCAAATACCAGCACTCAACACATACATACGCTCATTTGATCATGCCACCTAAGCCCTTGCCAGCTAAGCCCTTGCCAGCTGGCAACAGGAAGTGTAATGTTTTAATTAGAAAGGTCCATATTTGACTTCTTTTACTTAATCAACATTTAGCTGTGGTCTGTGACTGAAAACAAGCTGGTGGAACTTGGTTCCCAGAGACTGAGAGGTTTGGAAAGAGGGTGTGGCTGTCTCTTGGCGAAGCCTGACATCACGGCATAGAAATACGTTTGGCTCTAATTTCCACATACATCATCTGATCTGCACCAAATTCAACTACATGGACATTAGTCCCTAACAGTTATAAGAGCAAATATTTGGTGGGCATGGCCTAATTCCTGCATAGCACAACCTAAAAGCAATAAAACCATCAGCCACAGGCAATACTTTCAGGTTGGTTTGTGAAATTCAGTACATATATGTCGTTTCTGAAGACCTATAAAACATCTATTGAAGCCAGGGACTACCCCACAGAAAGTGGGCCATTTTGTGCCTTTTGAACACTTTGTGATGCAGATTTGATCAGCAGGCTCAGTGGAAGTGAGATGGCGTTGAATGGGCAGTGCATGAGTCCCCCGGTCACAGCACAGGCCAGAGCGGCGCTAAGCTGCGAGGGCTGTTTGAGGCTATCAGCTTTAATTATATTTATTATAGACTGAATTTAAGATGAATGCACAACAGAAATACTTACAATAAATGTTTAGTTATGAATGTTGATGGCTCAACAAAAGTCAATTCCAGCATTTTTTTTATCCGTTTTGTCTATTTCATACTTTGTCAGTTTATTGATTCGCTAAACTTTTTTTGCTTTATTTTTATTTTATATATTCTGCAGTGTACGAAATAAATATTCAAGAGTTAGTCAAATTCAGTGTTCAAAAACTGATCAGGTTCAGCGCATCCACTGTCGTTTTTAGTGGGACATTTCAGCAGCAAATAAGGCGGAGAACATATGGATAACGCCCTTGATAATCTGGCCCAAAAGAATCGGCCGCACTTCACTGACCATGACCTCTATATGTCAGTATCGACAATAGAATAACCCATATCGGTCGATCTCTAGTCAGCAAGATGATTAAAATAAAGTCAGAGCAAGATTTAGTCAGCTGTTTAAACACCTGACATGTCCAAATGTGTGCAGTTCATTCAGGCTGTGACAGAGCGAGAGAGAGTCAGACTTTCAGCAGATAACAGGAAGGCTGAACGGAGAAGAGCAATCTGTACACCATGGACCGTACTGGATTTGGACATGTTGGTAGGATTTTAGAAATCTCAAGAGTTAAGCATTGACATTCCCACAGAGTCTGTGGTTTTAATACCGCTAGCCAAGCTAACTGCACCAAAAAGGTCCAATTAATTATCATTTTGTCTTTGTGGTACAACTGTGCCCCTGATATAAATAACTGACTGCAGGAATTATATATTATGTTTATGAAAAATCCCAGTGGAAAGGCTAAAGCTTTACAAAAAAATGACACAACAGCAAATAAAAACAAAAAAAACACAAAAATATCTGAACTCGGACCCAAAACTCTAATTGGTGCATCACTAGTTCAACTCTCTACGATCCAGTGATACAGTGAACATCTGGTGTTGGAACTGGGGTAGAACATCTTACCTTTATCTAGCTTATTGTAGATGTGCCTGGGAAGTTCTGCTGAGGATTCGACATTAGGAGGGTAGACGTACAAAGCTCGGCTGTGGGGTCCGTTGCTGTCTCTTAGGTCCACGGCTTCTTTGCAAACATTTAAAATGTTCCTTCTGAAGTCCTGCACTTCTGAATCCTTCACCAAATCAAACTCGCATATGGGCATTCCAATAGCAAAGCCTGCAAATGAAGAGAGAGCAAACTGGAATAAGATGCATTCCTAATGACATGCAATGCGGCATCAGGTGACGCGGTATACGTCCAGCAGCATTAATCGAAGTATACCTATCTCTCTGTTGAGAATTTTCTCCTCTCTGTTCCCCACTGGCTCGATAACTTTGAGGAAAGCTTGAAACAGTCTGAGATCGCACAGCCTCCTGGTCTCATCGTAAAACTCCTCCCGCTCGGCCTCCTGAGTGACGCTGACAAAGATGTACGAGCTCTCCTCCTGCAGCAGATGGTAGAGAGGGTACTTCCTGGCTTCCTTGAAAAGCTCATGCTTGACCGTAATGAGCGTGGCCTCCCGGAGGCACTCCAATGTGAGAATCATGCCATTTGGCAGCAGGCAGTCCACCAGGATGCTGGGGGGCATCAAGTGCATCCCCCATAGTTCTCCTGAAGAGGGCCTGGGAGGCATGGCTGTCCCAGCGAATCTTGCCTGGTGGTTTCCAGATGAGGGATATCAGCTGGCTGTGAGACAGAAGGGAACACAATAATGTAAGGAATGATAATGATAAAACATTTTATTTGAGGGTGCCTTTCTAAAAGCCAAGGTCACCTTACAGAGAAGGAAAAAAAAACTGAAAACAAAGATCAAATAGCAAATAAGTAGGTAGAAGAACAACCAGAATCAGTGTCTAAAGTGAATAAGCCCGTTTGAACAGATGTGTTTTGAACTGTGATATAAATAAAGGAAGAGAGTTAATATTTCTGGTGAGTAGAGGAAGTGAGTTCCAGAGGCAAGAAGCAGAGCGACTGAAAGCTCTGGTCCCCATGGTGACAAGCCGGCCAAAAGGAACAACAAGACGAGTGGCTGATGAAGATCTGAGAGAACTGGAAGGAGTGGCGATGTGAAAACAGGTCACACAGATAATGAGGGGTAAAGGCTATGGAGGCACTTAAACGTGAGAATTAGAATTTGGAAGTTGATCCGAGATTCTGTGGGCAACCAGAGAAGCTGCTGATGAACTGGGGGGACTTGTTCTCTAGTGGGAGTCCTAGTTATGAGCAACACTGCAGAGTTCTGTAGGAGTTGGGAGTTTATGAAGGGTCTTATTGGTTGCCTTAGAACAGTGTTTCTCAAACTTTTTTTATCATTCCCCACTTTGGACAAAGCATACACAAGCCCCCCCCCGCTTTTATCGCCCCAACAGAATGGTGACCACGCCTGATTTTTAAAGTGTTTTATTTATTTAAATAGTCTACAGGTTTTTAAGGGTATAAATTAGTTGGAAAAAGGGGTTGCGCACTGGAATAAAACCGACTCAGAAATATATGCTGTCAGTAGTTGCTTCATGTAGAACTTCAGCTCACAGTTGGAGAAAATAAAAGTTGTAGTTTTATCAAATTTCCAAAGCTTTCAAAAGTACAAAATAAAATAAAAGAATAATAAAATAAATAAAGAGCAAGATCCTCATCCCTGTATTTCCTCCGTGGTTGACCGTGTGATTTCTCTGACTCTGAAACGTTCCCTGATCTTTTTAGATATTTGTACATTTTGTAGATGGAATCACTGATAAAGTGGCTACTTCAGCTCGTTTTGTTTTGCTGTGATATATTCCAACGTCAAACTCCCAGCCCGATGTTCCAGGTCCCGGTTCTGTTTGCAATGATGATCACAATTGCTAATTTATTTGAGTGTGTTTCATTTTGTGAGAGGGGGGAGCTGGTTGATTTAATTTACAGTGCAGTGAAACATTCACAACAACAGAATCTAGGGCAGAAAAAACTATTTAAATCCCATTGATGTCACGCCCCACCTGCAATACCTCTGTGCCCCACTAGTGGGGCTCGCCCAATAGTTTGAGAAACACTGCCTTAGTAGAACAAAATGCTAGAAAAACTATCTTTAAGTAAATATCTGAGACAGTCCTTTTCAGAAAGGGATTCCACGTTCGACTGACAACTCTGCACTGCTGACAGATGCACCCTCTTGGTTAGTCGTTAAGCCAACGATCTTTAAACATGCTGGATAGTATCCTAATATATTGGCCAGACAATAAACTTATTGTCAACTTATTGTAAACTCTAGGTATGTTAATATTTCCCCTAAAAAAAAACGTAAGAAATAGAAGAAAAAAAAATTTATATATATATATTGTTTGGAGATGTACCTCACCGACGTAGGCAAGCAAGAGCTTGTTGCTACTTTTTTTCTATCTCAGTTTATTGGACCATTATTATTATTATTATTATTATTATTATTATCTTGAAATCTTATGTTAGAATGTAAAACTATTCCATTTTGTCTTCTTCAATCGGATCCAATGACATATTTTCTGTGCACGCAGTACTTCAACGTAACTAATTCGGATTAGACTACTCTTGGGAATTCAGCTAGTGACTAGAACTGGACAAATGTTACAGTTAATCAGCCCGATCGGAATGAGACAAGCCATCACAACAACAACAAAAGCTGTCTTTTTTCACCAGGTCAGACTCAGTATGTTTATTTGCACATAAGGCTCAACAACCTGATAAATAAGGCCGATTCTGTTCTGGGGATGACTGCGGAACCTCTGGAGATGATGATGCAAAGAAGGATTCTTCATAAAATGGACAACCCTGAGCATCCTCTTCATGAGACTATTATACAACAACAGAGTGTCTTCAGTCAGAGGCTTTTGCTCCAACACAGACCACTACAGGAGATCCTTCCTGCCCACAGCCATCATGATCTATAACAACTCCTTGAAGAATTAATTAGTATGAGCTGCAACAACAGTTAATTTCACTCCCGGATCAATAAAGTATTTTTGAATTGAATTGAATATAAAGAGAGCTTTTGCCAAAAGTCGAGCTAATACCTTAACCAGAATGAGAGCCTTTATCGCAGTTCACGTCATTCAGAAAATCAAATAATTGAATGAAGTGCGTTCGACTCCGCAGCAGTAGGTGGCGACATGGCCAGTTCAGTTCGACTTCACCCAGACTAAGGTGTATACATGGATTTCAACCGTCTGAATTCAGTTGGATTAAGGCAAGAATTTGGCTTTCTCTTACTGCATGTAAACCCTTTTACTGAGTGGCTTGAACAGGGAGAGAGACGAGAAGCTGGAGATATTAAAGAGGTCCTAGAATCAAAACCGCATATATCTTGTTGATGTTTAATTTAGGCAGGTCGGGGTGTTAAATGTACCATACCAAAAAGTCCGTACCGTCTCCAACCTGCTTTACTATGCAAATTTGTACTTTTGTAATTGTAGAGAAAAAAAACGGGCCAGTCTGGGCAAAGCTCTGATAACGCATCATAGGCTGTAGACACACCCCCTTAAGATTGACATGTTCCCGCCCACTTCAGCTCAGCAGTATGTAACTGTTGGTTATAGAATTATTAATCCTATCGTCATGGGGAGCCTAAGTTACGCCCTTCTACTTCCGCTCCATGGGTCCCCTACTGCCAAAGAAAAAAATGAATGAGAGTCAATGGAGCGATAAAAGTTATTTTCTGATCCCATTTGAAATGAGTCATGGATTGAACAAATGATGTCAGTGAATTTTAAAGACACGTTTTGATGCCGACAAAACGCTAATTTTCAACCAGCGGCAAAAGTTACTTTGTTTTGTGTAAAAACACTTAGTGGACTACAACTGAAGAAGAAGGAGAAAAATAGCCGTGAAATTAACCGGCTCCGCCTCCTTCCTCCAGGACGAAGGAAGGAGCATTAAAGGTGGAGAAAACCACCACAAATGTGGAAAGTGGCAGCTATGCTGGGGGAGAAATAGTTGGATGAGTTAGAGCCAGCATGCAGCTCCACAAGTCTCAGTGAGGATTTTAAGTGCTAGCTAGTGCTAGCTAGCGTTAGCTCCGTGACGTCATATATGCGACTTCTGATTTGTAGGCATTTTAACTGCGAATTTTTACAATCAAATAAATCCCAGAACACTAAACTAAACTAGCATGCAGCACATTTAATATGTATGAGTGGGTGGGGGAAACCAGTTTTTCCATTATAGGGCTTTACTATGTGGTTGTATTTGGCCATTTATCAGGGTTCCTGGGCCATTTTCAGCCCTAACAAAGTTTCATATGCTATATAGAAAAGTGTCCAATTATCACAAATGTTGTTCTAGAACCCCTTTTAATGTAACATGTTCTGTTTAATCCTTTTAAAGACTCCATTTTTTCTGAAAGGACCTACAGGCAATACACACAGAAACTGGCTAACAGGGCTAATCATGCTAATTCTGCTAATCATTGTTAAAAGGTAAAGGAACTTAAAATATCCCCTCTTTATTCACTTTGTGTTTGTCTAGAAATAATCCTTTTCGACTGCGGCGCTGTCTAACACAGACCTTTTCACTTTGGAAAAGTTCTTATAATACGTAACCGTGGCAACAAGGTATCATTTTCTTTACAACTTGGAGCAATTGTTTAGCATCTCAAAAGCTCATATAATACCTGAACTATGACCCCAAATCCCAGAGGAGTTGAGAGGGAGGCTCCATGGATGCAGAGCAGGACCAAAGAGGAGAGGGAGAAAGAGGAAGTTTAAACTAACTCGTCCATCTATTATGATGGCCGAGGATCATATCCCCAACTCCGTCTTTCGAACTATACAGCCAGACAGAGGTTTAACATAGGAGCAGCAAGAGCAAATGAGATGGATTAGCATTAGCAGTGCTTGCCTTCAACTGATAATGTCATCCAGGACATTATACTGTGAAACATCTTCTCTGCTGCCCAGATATTGAGCAATTATGTCATGACACAGTCATACAGCAGCAGTCTTCAGTCAGAGGCTTCTTCAGATTTGTTGCAAGACTGACTGCTACCGGAGATCCTTCCTGCCCAGAACATCACCATCTACAATGACTTTTTGAAGATACTTGGATGATATGATAAATCAACATTTGATTTCCCTTTGGGACGAATAAAGTATTTTTGTATCCTACCAACATGTCCATGTGTGTTATCCTCACACACATGGTGTGACGTTGCCTCTGGTCCAAACCGAAATGACAGTCTGAGAACAGCTCCCAGATAGTTAGAGTAAACACTTGAATAATTACAAATTTAACGCATCTGAAAGCAGATCAGGATAGGATAAAAATAAATCTTTAACATAGTTCACATCTCTATTTTGAGGTGTGCAAAAAGAAACAGAAAAATAACTATAATCTGTCTCATAGAAGAGTAAATGAAATATCCAGGATTTTATTTGTACAGATACCTCAGTCCCATAGATTTACACTCTAGTTTACTTTATGATTAATATTTTATGAAGAATTTTTTTTTAAATCCCCTAGAAAGTAGAAAAATTTACATTTTAAATGTTATTTAAAATCTCTAAAAGAAAAAAAGCGACATTGGTAAATCAGAGTCTACAATTTGGGAGATCAGAGATTGGCCACAAACTCTGTGATTGGTGCGTCTCTAATCTCAGATGTAACCCCGATGTGACATACAAGATTCCATCAATGATGTGGAGGATTATAGATGTGATCTCACACTAAAACTGACCATGATCTACTGTATTCTGATGTTCTGAACGGCATTAACTTAGTCCTGGAAACTATGAATGTCTTGACTGGCGGAGATCATGTGACTTAATTTCTTACTTACATAACGTCAGATGAAATATCTCGCATACAATCAGATATTTATTTTAGTCTTGTCTTTATGCTAATGTGTTGTTGTTTTTTGACAAAATTGAAGACGTGATTAATCCCAAAACATTCATCTTTATTGGTCCAAAATGTCTAATGTCATACCTTAAAACTGTCCTATTATATGGATTATCTAGAATGCTTCCCATTTACATTTTTGCTTCCCTACATTTAGATGGCAACACTACTTGAGCTGACCCAAACGATAAAACAGACCGTAGACATGTTTTGGTGATATATATAAAAAAAAAAAAAAGACAACAGCACGTTTTAATACGTAAATTACGTAAACAAATCCAGCCGTAATTTCACAAAGCTCCGATAAGTGTCCAGAAAAGACTTAAAACAACATGTAAACAAACCGAGTAGCCCCTAAAGCTCAGCTGCACGCTGGTTAGAGGCTAACACGGCTGCGGTTTAGCTTTGGCAGCTGGATCAAACGCTTTCCGTACTCCTGCTGTTGTCATTTTTAAACTTTAGCTGGGTGTTATTGTTGTTTCTTGGGGGATCTAGATGACCGTGCTAGCAGAGTTGACTAAGCAGATCAATGTCGTTGGCAATACGACAACCTCGCCTCATATAGCAGCTAATTTTAGTCTAACGTTGATATTTTAAACGTGCGCGAAGCTAAACTTGAGTGTGTGTTTGTAACTTTATAGCTGTTTGGGTGGGTGATAACAGCGAATATATAGAGGAACAAAAACAGAACAATACCTGAGTTAAGATTGCAAAGGCAAACCGGTTAGCCGCGAAGCTAGTCAGCCAGCACCGTCATTAGCTGCGGCTAGCCCAGTTAATCCCATCCGTGCCCACTCGGGAAGTCTCACGCAGCGGCGTTAACGTTATCCTCGGTCCATGTAGACGATAACTGTGAAGCAGAAAACCCCGGTCCTAGCTGCCGGTGATGCTAACATGTTGGAGCGATATTAATTTATTAAACTTCATATTGTTCGTCATTGTGCTGTCCTGAAAACAAACTGTTCTGTTTGATAGCGCGCTATCTCCACACGGCTGGCTACCCTGGATTGATGGGAATGTCGGCTCTTTTTTTTGGGATCCGGATCATTTGGCTCAACTCAACTCAACTCATAAAGAGCCGATACATTCGGCATCGAAACGCCTATGCGCCTACTGTTATCACCAAAATGCGTTAGTAAAATGTAGGACATATTTTGCTTTTAGCCCCATAAAAAACACTGTAGTTAAATTTTGTGTTAAAAATCAGTTTGTGATTTTTAACTGTAGTTCAACTTAATCTTTAAAATAAACCAGACCATAATGAATGAAGGAATGTACATGAAAAAAGCCGTTTACTGTTTGTTATTTTTATTGTTAGTAGCAGAAGCAAAGGAGGAACAAATGTGTTAGGCTATATCTTTGGCTGGTCCGGGGTTTGGATCCCAGTCTAGGGTCTTTGTTCATGGAGTTTGCATGTTCTCCCTGTGCGTGTGTGGTTTCCCTCCAGGTACTCCAGCTTTCTCCCACTGTCCAAAAACATGACTATTAGGTTTATTGGTCCTCATACTGATTAGATACAGACATTTCAGTGTGACAAAGACTACTCTAAAACTTAGAGAGAGTAAGCTCACTCAGTGTCTATGTTTCTCTTTTTTTTTTCATTCTAAAAAAAGAAAAAGTAATTAAACTCTTCTAAGTTAAATGCCTGTTATTAATTTTATACTATGATCTTACCAAAACTATGAATACAAACGAGCTTCCAAGTATGTTTCATCACCAATTATTTGCTCAAATGGAGTATGTCTCTACCAGCTTTGTGCAACTAGAGACTGAAACGTTTGAATGGGATTCAATGAACGTGTATTTAAAAGATTCTTATTTGGATTCAGGTCTGGACTTTGACTAGGCCACTCTTACCCAATAATATGCTCTGATCTTGTTGGGGGAATTATTTAATAAAGGATTTGAGCAGATTTGCAATCTGATGCATATCTATCAGTACATCATGCTTGATTTCTTTAACTTGACATCATGTCATTCCTCTTAACTTTTGTGACTAAGACAGGGAATGCAGTCATGAATTTAATATTTCCATTACAATCTATACCCTGCCGTTGTAGGTTTGGCTGTATGTCTAGGAGTACCTAAACATACAGATAGCGGTGGAAGGTGAACCTTCAAAACAGTTTCAAATCGTCCGCTGTCTCTATAAGGTTTTCTCCCATGATTGTCCTGTATTCAGCTTCATCCGTCTTCCCATCAGTCCTCACCAGCTTCCCTGTTCCTACTGAAGAAAAGCTTCCCCACAGAATGATGCCGCCACCACCATTCTTTGCCAAAGCGACGGTGTGTTCAGGTCGGATCCGGATTTCATTTAAACATAATTGAGTAAGAGAGGGCTGAATACAAATGGATTCCACAATTTTTATTTTTATTTGAGGGAATTTTAAAAACAATGTATGTTTTTCTTTACACTGGTGCACAAGTTAAAAAAGTACGACCTTTTGAAATCACCAGTTGAACTAGATTTACTAATGAGGGTTTTCCGTTTTAATTCAAGCTTGATGCAGGAAAATACATGGGAAAGCCTAAAACATAATGACTTGAGTGGTTCGGATAAGCAAATGGATGAATGGGTGGGCGGACGGAATGTTTGTGGAAAATTATGTTTTTAAAAAAATCATATGTTCTGGCCTAATGACCAAAAAAATAGATCTAAATAAATATCAGATATTTGTAGTGTCAGTCTGTCGAAATTCAATGCAAGTATCCAATAATTAAAAAAAGCCATTGTTTAAGGGCCAAAGAGCCGCAGGTTGCAGACCCATGCCCTAGGCTTTGCAGCAAGATTGTACCTTATTGTAATAATCTTGATTTGTTTTGGCCTACTGTAATGGAGACCAGTGGTTCCATTCAGTTATGATTACTGGGATTATGTTGTGTATAATTAAGGTACAGAACATTTTTTGTTGTTGTTTCAGTTCTTTATTTTAGTTTGACATTTGGAAAATACGTTCTGTAGGAGCAGAGGGACCGGCCACGCTTCCTGTGTAGAGAAGAATGTGTGTAAAAATGTCCATTCATGTTGAATTAGTTTAAGCATTCAAACGTTCGTTGAAACATCACCTCTTCCGAGTGTTGTCTCCTTAGCAGGGCGGGGCAGCAAAGCCAGACAAATGCTCCAGGAGCTCCTTTAAAGCAATTGAATCACACCACTTAGATGAGGAGGGTGGATGCTTAGATGAGTTATGCTATTTTTGATTTATTCTGTCGATTTATCTTTGTTTTGTTCAAGTATAATGATTTGAATTTATGTAAGTATTTATTCTTAACATGTATAATCATTGCTGTTTCGTTTCTGTAAATATTGCTTAGTTATTGTTTCTCTGATTACCCCTTCTCTTGGTTTCTTCCGTTAATTTACTTGGGGGGGGACGCAGCGAGTTGTATAGTGTGTTGGTGTGGCTGGCAATGCTTTAATAAAGCCACTAAAAACTGATTTTATTTTTGCCTCTCCATTAAACATTGTGCCTCCACTGGTAAAAACTGACACCTACTGAGAGCACTTTTAGGTTTTGCCAACAATCATGTTATAATATCACATCATGGCTACATAATAAAGTGACATTAACCGCAAAAAAAAAAAGATAGCAGCCACCTCTTTTTAGTTCATATAAGTGAACCGGCACAATGAGCCAGTTTGGTCATAAGTGGGGAAAAAATCTCAGTTTTGCAGCTGGAGCAGCTGTTCCTCGTGAGATGATGAGACAGAGGAAATCAGCCCATGAAACACTTTTTAGTGTTCTTTTTGACAGACAACATAGCTGACATCTTTAAATAAATGCCGGTATAAAAGAGAAAAACGCTGCCAATGCCGTTGCAGCACTCGGTCATATGCATGGCCCAAAGCAAATCGAATCCCCCAAATAACCATGTGAGAGAATGGATCCTTCAGAGAAAAGCGAAACAATCGTTTAGATTGTGTTTCAACGGTTCCTCTCACGTCATATGATTGGCTTTCAAGGATCTTTGACACAAAGTACGACATGGACAAATGTGGACAAATATGTCTGAACTCCCCAACATTCATGATTTTTTATTTCTTCTTATAACTTTGCACATGCACCTTTGAATGAGTTGTGATGGAGGGATTTACAGGGAAAACACATGTACATGTCTCTTGGAAGCCCGCCATATGAAATTTAGAAAAGAATCACACGTGAGCATCAAAATACAGAATATACAGTCATATTCATTACAATTAGAATATAACTGAAAGGTTCATTTATTTCAGTAAATCCATCGCAATGTGAAATACGTGATACAGATTAATTCAACTCAGACTTGTGTTTTCAAGACTTTATTTCTGTTAATTATGAAAATATTCCCTGTCCAGCTAATGAAAACATGATATTTAAGATTACAATATTAAATTAGAGCAATGAAAATATATTTTTTATACATCAATGTGGGCTTAATTAAAAGTGTTTAATACCTCATTAACATAAGATAACAAATTAGGCTCAACAGGGTTGGGTGGTGGGTTTGACTTAACATATTTAGTTAGCTTATCAACCTAAAAAGTGGGTTAACCTCGCTGATGTCTAGCATCAAGGCTGCCAAAAAAGTGGTTTAACAATAATAACCCAACACCAGAACTCCAATACAAGTCATATTTAGGTGAAATTGAGTGATCCATTCATCTTCTGTCGTGACTTCAATTCTTGCAGGATCGTGGGCAATCAATGAGCCAAACCTCGCATGCATGGTTTATGACTGTATGAGGAACCTGGAGTACCCAGAGAGAATCCGTGCAAACATGGAGAACAATCATATTCCATGCATGGAATATGATCTGCATGCAGAAAAACCCCTACAGGGATTTAAAGTACAAACAACTTGTGCCACAGTCCAGCCAAGGATGAGTGATGAAAAAAAAACCTATAGACAACCTCAATATGTCTAACAGGACCTATTGACAAACAATTAAATCTAAGGTAACTGTGTCCTTAATAGATATCCACCATGTCTGATGAAATAAACATGAACAAATGAATGTGCTTTTAAAACAGTGTAACTATAAAAAACAACTTTGGGCACTTTTACTGGAATCTTACACATTGCTTTGGTAAAAAAACAAAAAAAAACATGAAAAACAACCTGAGTTGTTGTTAGATTGTATGTGACCAGAGTAGAACAGTCGGTTCATGAACTGTGTTAAATAATGCGACCCAAATGTAAACAGAAAATATCAGATGCTTTACGACATTTCAAAAGTTCCGTGTCCGTCAGCTTCCGGCCAGGAACATCCAGTCCGCTTTTATAAACAAACTACATCCTCACTGCTCAGTGGAAGTTTTCACAGTCTCAGCCAGGGAGGGAAGTCTGCTAAGGCTCACAGCAAGTAGTGCTAGATTAAAGGGGGGAAAAAGCCTTTGCAGCTTTGCAGTTTAGAACCTTGAATGAAACATGTTTTAGTAATCGGGGGCGGACTCACAGCTTGATGTTTAATAAGCAGAAGACAGTGGACGAATGGATGGACTTTATATTTCCAGTCATCTGATTCAACCCACTGGAGCCATGTTTTATTTCTGTTTAGCTTCTCCTGATGGTTTATTCGCCTTTTGTGGTTAAAAAAAAGCCCTCTTACTTTTGCTCATTTCATAACGTTTGCTTACAAGTATCAACTTCCACTTTTGTTTGATTTTTCCCCCCCACTTCTTTTGTTGTTTATTTCCTGTTTTCCAGGCTTTCGGCTTTGGAAGCCCTCCCATTGTCTCAGCAGAGAGCTTTCTTGTTCATGCTGTGTTTCCTGTCTGGCCCAGAGAGGAGTTGGTGTTGGGTTAAGCGCCCGTTTTTGTATAAGGGTGGAAAACCAGAGGAACGGTTCCAGGTCAGGATCTGGCACCTAACTAGCCCTGGAACCGGCTTGGTGAAAAATCATCCTAAATCAGCTTCTTGGGGTCAGCAAGAACTCAATCTGAGCAGGGTTATATGAAATATTTAGAATCGTAAAGCTCTACAATATACATACATACATATATATGTATATATATATATATATATGTATATATATATATATATATATATATATATATATATATATATATATATAAATTTATTAACACAGTTTTTATTGCTTCTGATTTTTAATCTTGCTTACATAGAGAAATGTGTGACATTTTGCAATTTTCTTTTATATTTTCTAAAAACGCAAACAGCAGAGGATCAACATCCAGTATCTGTGCTTCCTTTTTGTATCAGATCTGACTCCCTGGACCACCAGACCACTTAATAAAAATAAAAAAATTTTAAATGATGCAAAAGTTCCTCTTAGATGAGTAATTTCCTTATTATATCACATTTCCAGCTGCAGAGTGGGGGAAAAAAAATGTATTGCTGAGGAACCACCCTTGTGCGACGCAGAACATTCGAATGAAAGCAAAGATGTTTGCTACAAACCCACGCTCTACAGAACAATCCACAAGAATCTGCATGCACACCCATAACAAAGAGTCCGGCTCACATCACTTTCTTACTGGGGAGCTGATTTTCTCCCCCACATTGCTCACTGCAGCCGGAGTTCCTCATGTAGCTGCGTTGATCACAACTAAACGACGACAGCCACACACACACACTTTGAGGAGGGCTGCTCTTCTGGCCAAGGCCGAGCTCTTGGGACGGACTTTGGCCGTTCTTAAAGATACGTGCCAAAACTTGTTCAGGGCGTGTTTTGAAGCAGACCACTGTGAGTACCAAATGAGAAAAACACCAACCTAAAAGTTTGAGGTATTTTTTTTTTTTTCTCCATAAAATGCTCAAATGTTGAACAGCTAAAAATAAGCTGAAAATAAAATGCAGACATGAATTGAAAAGCATCTACAGTCCTTCACATGGCCGTAGGATTCCACTGCTTACAACAGGAACATATTAGGATTTTCATGGTTTAAGTAACTGAATTAAAGTATTAATGAATTGATTAGGAGATAAACGGAATTAACTAACCTCCCTCATTGTGCAAAGGTAGTTGTTTTCATGCTGCTTACTGACAGGGTAGTTTGTGGTTGACCTATTTATCTGCAACATCGCATCATACGTGTTGTGAGAAATTGAGATGTTCTTTTAAATCACCCATGACAAAGAAATCTTAAGACAGAAAAGTAATCCTAACCCATCGAAATGAGTACAAAGGGATGTCTAACAAAAACACTGAGAATAAAGTGAGATTGTAAAGCAGTAAAAAAGATGGACACATATGACAGAGAGTTGGAAAATGGGCAGAAAACTCAAACATACGTACGGTTTCGCTTAATTCAAAACATGAATAACCCGTCTACCTCGAGACGTTTTATAAAAACTGTCTCATACCCTCTGGGACGATGTTTCATACCTTCTCTGAAAACCATTTATTTAAAGTTATTTCATCCAATCTTCTCATAGTCTACTGTTACACAGATGGGTTATGTGACTCCAATGAATGCTATCTACCATCAGGAGGTTCATCAGAGATATTTCATTTAATATTTTACTCTCTCATATGTGATAGGGGTCAAGTAGGCGTGGCCTGACGTGAGAATTTTGCTGATGATAACCTTGAGCTCGTCTTCATTGTATTTAAAGAAGAAATTAAAGCAAAAATAATTAATACGGTCCAACTGTGTTTATGTAAAAGCACCAATTACAGCAACTGCTAAATAAATACATCATTCTGATTATTATAGTTCTGTACATTGACTTAAGGACAAACATGGAATAAAAAGCTATAATGCTATAATTATAATAATTATAATATAATTATAATAATAATTATATATAATAATTATATATAATATAATAATTATAATTATATAATTATAATAATCACTCTACACAATATATTTCCTGTTTGCTATTTGGCTCTATATAGTACAGTATAGAATTAGGGCCTCTGGAAGGAAAACAACTCGTTTTTTCTCAGAATTCAGTAAAAATTCAGAATTCTTAGTTAAATCTCCGAATTCTGGGGTGATGTGATGTGATAGAGCAGCCACCTCCTATACAGAGATTAGAAGTTCTCAACACAGCCATCTGGGGTTCAAATCCCAGCTCTGCAAACTTTACTGCATGTCTTCCCCTCCTCTCTCCCTGCCTGTTTCCTGTCCGGTCACTGCAAATAAAGGCCACTAGTGCCACAAAAAATTAAGGAAAAATAAAATCTCAGTATTCTAAGAAAAAAATCTGAATTCCTACATTGATCTTAGAATTCTGATTTAATGTTAGAATTGAGACTTAATCTTAGCATTCTGGCTTTAATCCCAGAATTCTGACTTTAATTTCAGATTTATGGATTTAGTTTTAGAATGCTGACTTTAATCCCAGAATTCCAACTTTAATCTTTGCTTTTATTATCAGAATTCTGAAAAAAGGGCAGAGTTCTGACTTTAATCTTAATATTCTGACTTTAATTTCAGAATTCAGGGTTTAATCTCAGGACGCTGTTTTAAATCTCAGAATGCTGATTCAAATCTCAGAATTCTAACATCAATCTCAGAATTCGAACTTCAATCTCTGCTTTTATTGTCAGAATTCTGAAAAGAAGGCAGAATTCTGACTTTAATCTTAGAATTCTGACATAAATTTCTGAATTCTGAAAGTCAGAATCTTTTTTTCCAGTGGTCCTAATCCATTCATCCATTGGCTATACTTGCTTATCCTTGCAGAGTTCTGAGCTGGTGCCTATCTCCTGGGATCATGGGGTGAGAGGCGGGGTAGATCCTCAACAGTTCACCAGTCCATCACAAGGTATTTCTACTAAATTGATTTCCAAATTATAACTTTCTGTGTTTTGCATGACTAGACATATTTACAAGCAGCTTTGTTTGTCTTTGTTCTAACAGAAAAGCATAGTAGCCTTCTTTCAGCCAGCTGACTGGCAGTATCCAGTAACAGGCAGGAGAGGGGCAGCACTGTGTTCCTCTTAATGGCTCTTAACGTCACTACAACACTTTCTCTGGCATCTCATTAAAGGAATTTTAAAACGTACCAATAGTATGGTGGAAGATCTTACGGGTTTTGAGACGGTGAAAGACCCATATCTTGAATCGAGTGGCCCAAACTGGGCTCAGACTACAATCAATGGAAATAGGGTGTAATACAAACCCTTCATTACCAACAGAATAACACTGAAATGTCTTGGTCAAGAGCATGTGTAGGAAATGGTATGATTATTGGTAACAAATCATGAGAAGGTTAGGATGGAATGGAGGTAAAGACTGCTGAGCGTTGGAATCACACACACTGCGACAGAGAGATGGAAATGTACGACAGACGTGCAAAACAGTGGCAGGTAACACAAAGGGATGCAAAATCACGCATAGATATTCAAAACGTCAAAAAAGACATGCAAAATGACCATAGATGTATTCAAAATGGCAACAGACAGACTACAGTCACACACCTTACACAAGCAATGAGTCATAAAACTGTAAAGGTTTTTCAACAAACATGAGGTAGGAGGGCCACCAGCTGAGAGTCAAAGCCATGTATACTGAGGTGTTGCTTTAGTGTCAACTTGATCTGGGGATCATTTCAAAAGGCTTAAACGTTTATTGAGGGCCAACAGTGCCACAATCCAATCAGTAAATAAATTGATGAATTGAACCAATAAAAACTTGAAGAAATCATTCACCAATTAAGCTCCTCCTCTTGCTGTCTTGATATCCTACCCACAGCTTTCCTTAGTAAAGTTTTCCCTGTCATTGGGTCTGATCTGATTAAAATAGTGAACTCATCCCTCCTGTCAGGTGTCTTCCCCGAGGCTTTAAAAACAGCAGTTATTAAACCACTGCTAAAAAAGAATAATCTGGACAACACGTTAATGCAGAACGATCGGCCAATTTCTAATCTTCTATTCATCAGTGAAAATATTGAAAAAGCTGTTTCAGCAGTTAAATAGCTTCATAACAATGACCAACAGCTTTGATGTTTTGTCTGGTTTCAGAGCTCACCACAGCACCAAGACTGCCTTCGTCAAAGTTCTCAATGACGTTTGCATTATTGTGGAAGAAAATGTAATGTTAAGAATGATCTGTTCTGTGTAGTTCACATACTGATAGTTACTGATAGTTACTATGTGTCTTTTCTTTATGATATGGTGACCAATCTGATTATGTGACACTGTATGAATTTAGGTCAGGACAAACCTGCTGATTCAGACTCTTACAACCTGGGTTGGCATGGCAACTCTCTTTTACGTCTAAGAATGTCCTGACATACATTGATTATGCTTCTATATCAAATCTTCTACGGCTAATGAGTCAAATGCTTACCGTCTGAAAAATGTTTGTTTGTAATATCATAGGTGATAGGCTCATGATTACTGAACCTATATAATCCTGTGTCTTGCTTTGGAAGGCAGGTCAGTATCACATATTTTCTCTGTTAACACTGTACCTCCTTGTTGATCAACCAAGTCTGTATTAAAACCTCAGAGTATCTGAAGGAATCTCTCTCATCTCTTTTATTAAAGAACTTCGATAACAGCATAAATACAGACTGTGGTAGAACCACAGTGCTGGTTCTGCTGGACCTCATTTGACTCTGTTGATCATGATATATTATTGGAACGACTGGAGAGCAGGGTCGTAGTCTCTGGTACAGTACTTGGATGGTTCGAGTCTTACCTAAAGAACAGGGACTTCTTTGTTTCAAAAGGAAACTTTTCATCAGAACGAACAGAAATCACATGTGGGGTGCCCCAGGGCTCCATCCTGGGGCCTCTCTTATTTAATATCTACATGCTCCCACTAGCCCAGATTATAACAACCATTAAGATTCACTATCATAACAATGCAGATGATACTCAGCTCTACATTACGATGTCACCAGGTGACTTTGAACCCATCCAAACCCTAAGTAAATGCATCGAGCAAATCAATGGATGGATGTGCCATAACTTTCTGTAGCTGAACAGAAACAAAACAGAAGTAATTATATTTGGACCTAAAGAGGAATAATCAAAGGTCAGCACACAGCTTCAGTTAATACAGCTAGAAACTACTGATCAAGCCTGAAATCTTGGTGTAGTGATGGACTCAGACCTGAACCTCCAGGGTCACATAAAGGCAATAACAAGGTCAGCGTTCTATCACCTGAAGAACATTTCTAGGATTAAACGACTGATGTCGCAACAGGACCTAGAAAAACTCATCCATGCGTTTATCTTTAGTCAGATTGATTACTGCAACAGCGTCTTCACAAATCTGCCTAAAAACTCAATTAGACAGCTGCAGCTGATCCAGAACGCTGCTGCTCGTGTTCCTTACTAGAACCAGGAAAGTAGAGCACATCACCCCAGTTCTAAAGTCCTTACACTGGCTCCCTGTAGCTCAGAGAATATACTTGAAAATAGTTTTACTAGTTTATAAATTATTGAATGGCTTAGCAACAAAGTATGTTGACGATCTACTATTACTATAGCAACCCCCCCAGACCACTCAGTTCCTGTAATTCCAGTCTACTCAACATCCCTAGAATTAGAATCAAACATGGAGAAGCAGCTTTCAGTTTCTATGCTCCTCTAATCTGGAACAAACTTTCAGAAACACTGCTGAAACACTGAGATCTTTTAAATCACAACTAACAACCTATCTGTTTAGAGCTGCCTTTGAGTAATGTTTTCATGTATCATATGTTCTGTGTGTGCTTCATGCTTTATTGCTGTTTTTACTTTATATGCTTTTTCTGTGTTTTACTGCTATTTTTATTTTACCCCTTAATTACCTTGTTGTTGAAAATGTGCTATACAACTAAAATTGCCTTGCCATGCTTTTCCTTGATAAATAATTATTTAAATGTGTTATTATTTGATACAATTTTAAATAAATACATAGTATAAATAAATACCAGCATCAATATTCCATTAAATCTGTTATTAATGGCTTGCATTTTTATAGCGCTTTACAAGACTCTCAAAGCGCTTTACAACTCCATTGTTCATTCACTCTCACATTGAATGCTACGATTGCTCTGGGGCAGACTGACAGAAGAAGCACAGCTGCCATATTGAGACATCGGCCCTTCTGGCCAACACCAGCAGGCAAGGTAGGTGAAGTGTCTTGCCCAAGGACACAACGACATGTAGCAGGTGGAAGCTGGAATCGAACCCACAATTTCAGGGTTGCAGGCTGACACTGCCACTGAGCTACAGCTACACTCCACAACCCTGCATGGATAAGCAGGTATAGACAATAGATGGATGGAATAAATTATCAAACTATCAAATGCATTATCAAATGAATCCTTTTATTAAGGAAAAACCAGATAACATACTCCCGTTGAGTACATGACGATATTTACTTTGGGCTGGGAAACAGTTTGAGGATAAGCTATTCTAGCTTTATTATGTCTGGTAGAAAACCTTATGGCTGCTGTTTCTTTTTCCTGTGTAAACTGTATTTATTATAAAATATTTTTTATTGTGCAATTTTTGACCATAGCAACAGATTTGTGAAAATGGCTTTAATAATAGATATCATTTGTTTTCTTAAACTATGCAAACTCACATTCTATTGAAATAATAAAACTTTTGGCTGTAAAAATATATTTATGATCTATTTAAAAACATATACATTTATTTTCGACCTGGTATGGCCTCCTTTAGTCCTATTCACAGAAGAAATATTGTCCAACAATCATTCAGTTTAGCATCATATTCAAAGCCTGCCCTGTAAAATAAGTAATGAAGTTCTTTCAGGAGCTAAAAGTCAAATGCTAACTTCAAGATAACCCACCTCAAAATGCTATTTAGCTAAACTATAAATAGATTAAATTCAACTTATAATACTTTATTACTCCTAAAGGTAAATTATTGATGTTGTAACTCATATTTTGCTATGAGATCACTCTCTCCACTACAGACTTATAGAAGATTTGCAGGATCTTGCTGCAAACACTGAAGCTTCCTCAAGAAGTAAAGTCATTGCAATGTGGCTTCCACAGTGCATCCCAATCTGTAGCCTTAAAACAATCCAGCAGAGCTTGTTCAATCTCCTGTGACCATCATGTCACAGTTCTTTTTTTCACAGGTTGCCTCACAGGTTTGCTACTAGTAGAAACTAGTGGCCTAATCAAAGGAAAATCTAAGAAAGGTCAACATTCACTCTTGAACACTTTCCAGACTACAGTAGTGTGAAAATGTGTTTGCCCCTTCCTGATTTCTTTTTGTTTTTGGCTTGTCACACTTAAATGTTTCATAGCTATAAACAAATTAAAAAATTAGTCAAAGACATTGCAAGTAAACAAAAAATGCAGTTTGTGAATGAAGGTTATCTCTATTAAGGGAGAAAACTAAAACAAACCTACATGGCCCTGTGTGACAAAGTGACCCCCCCCCCGTGTTAAAACATAGCAGTGGTTGATCACACCTGAGTTCAATTTCTCGAGGCACACCCAGGCCTGATTACTGTCACACCTGTTCTCAATCAAGACATCAATTAAATAAGACATGCATGACATATTAAAGTAGACCAAAAGATTCTCAAAGGCTAGACATCATGCCAAGATCCAAAGAAACTCAGGAACAAATCGGAAAGAAACTAATTGAGATCTATCAGTCTGGAAAAGGTTCTAACGCCATTTCTAAAACTCTGGGACTCTAGTAGACCACAGTGAAAGCCGTTATCCACAAATGGTGAAAACATGGAACAGTGGGGAACCTTTCCAGGAGCGGCCGGCCAACCAGAATGATACAAAAAGCGCAGTGACGTCTCATCCAAGACGTCACAAAAGACCCCACAACAATATCCAAAGAACTTCAGGCCTCACTTGCCCCAGTTAAGGTCAGAGATCATGATTCCACCATAAGAAAGTAACTGGGCAAAAATGGCCTGCATAGCAGAGTTCCAAGATGAAAAGCACTGCTGAGCCAAAAGAACATTAAGGCTGTTTTCAATTTAGCCACAAAACATCTTGATGATCTGCAAGACTTCTGGGAAAATTCTCTGTGAAAGGCTGTACTTTCTGCGTCAGCTCAGAAAGTTCAACCTGCCTCAGGAACTGCTGACCATCTTCTACACAGCAATAGTCCAGTCTGTCCTGACCTCATCCATCTCTGTCTGGTTCGGATCCGCCACCAGAAAAGATAAGGACAGACTGCAGAGAACAGTCAGGTCCTCAGAGAGGATCATAGGTACTGATCTTCCCTCCATTCAGGACCTGCACCAGTCCAGGGTCAAGAAGCGGGCCAGAAAAATCACCACAGACCCCTCACACACTGGCCACAATCTGTTTAGGCTCCTCCCGTCAGGCCGGCGTTACAGAGCGTTGTACGCCAAAACCACCCGACACAAGAACAGTTTTTTCCCCCAGGCTGTCGCTCTGATGAACTCTGTGTAGTCACAGAGTGTGAGTCCATTCACATAACCATAAACTATAACTCTGTACTGCAGTACATACTCACTGTAAAATAACCCCGGTTTGATGTATATATTATCCTTTATTATTTATTTGTATTTATTTCTTTATTTCACTTATTTAAGTTCTGTACTGGAGAGAAAAGTTGCCGGAGTCATATTCCTTGTATGTGTCATACTTGGCCATTAAAGCTGATTCTGATTCTGATTCTGAAATGATGAGACAAAAGTTGAACTTTTTAGCAGGTGTGAATCCTGTTACATCTGGCGTAAAAGGAACACCACATTACAGAAAAAGAACATCATAGCAACAGTAAAACATGGTGGTGGTAGTGTGATGGTCTGGGCCTGTTTTGCTGCTTCAGGATGTGAAAATATTGCTGTGATAAATGGAACCATGAATTCTGCCGTCTACCAAAAGATCCTGAAGGAGAACGTCCGGCCATCTGTTGGTGACCTCAGGCTGAAACCAACTTGGGTTCGGCAGCAGGACAATGATCCAAAAGACACGGGTAAGTTCTAATCTGATTGGCTGAAGAAAAACAAAATGAAGGCTTTGGAGTGGCCTAGTCAAAGTCCTGACCTGAAACCTGTTTAGATGCTGGGGCATGACCTTAAAAAGGTGGTTTACGCTTGAAAACCCTCCAATGAGGCTGAATTATAACAATTCTCCAAAGATGAGTGGGTCAAGATTCTTCCACAGCTGGAAAAGATTCACTGCAGGTTATCACAGACACTTGATCATAGTTGTTGATGCCAAGGGTGGCCCAACAAGTTAGTAGGTTTAGGGAAAAATCACTTTGTCATACAGGGCCATGTAGGTCTGGATTTTTTTCTTTCTGAAAAATTAAAACCTTCATTTAAAAACTGCATTTTGTTCTTACTTTTGATGTCTTTCAATAACATTTAAATTTGCTTGATGATCTGAAACATTTAAGAGTGGGAAAAAAAAGACAAAAACAAATCAGGGAGGGGGAAAATACTTTTTCCCACCACTGTATACTTAAGATACTCTGAAGAAAATAACTAGAATGGAATGCATTTAAAGGGGTTCTAGAACAAAAATGTTGACAAACGAAAACTGTTCTTTGAGTCTCTATATAGCAAATGAAACTTTGTTGGGGCTGAAAATGGCCCAGCAGCTCTGATAAATGGCTAAATACAACCACATAGCAAAGCCCCAATTGAAAGACTGTCTATTTTCCCGCCCACTCATGAATATTAAATGAGCTGTGTGCTGATTAGTTTACCCCGATAGCTCTATGACGAAAGGGTTCATAGTTCTATAACCAACAGTTACATACTGCTGATGTTGAAGTAGGCGGAGACATGTAAATTTAAGGCGGGGGGGGGGGGGGGGGGGGTCTATGGCCTATCATGCGTTATCAGGGCTTTGCCCAGACTGGCCCGTTTTTCCGCTACAATTACAAGAGTACAAATTTGCATAGGAAAGCAGGTCGGAGACGTTACAGACTTTTTGGTATGGTACATTTGACAGCCCAACCTAAATTAAACAACATGGTAAATGCGGTTTTGATTCTTGGACCCCTTTAAACATTCCTTTATCTACTTAATTTGGATAAGATGGTTGTGGCACAATGGTACGGAGGTTCAGTTTTCAGACACATTTCACTGAAGTCAGTGGGAAATCTATCAAATAATTACAACCAAGGAGCACAGGGAGTATTGTTGTGTCTTTGTTTTCTGAATTTTCCTTTTCAATACAGGTCATGAGCAAAGGGTGCCTGTCAGGACTGTAATATTATTCAATTTATTCCACTTTATTAGTTTTAGTTGGGACCCTAGGTAATTCCCCGTATGACATGTGCTCATTGCTTGCCAACTCTGTTTCTTTTAACAGAACCTCAACCAGGGACTGCGTCAGCAAATTAGCCTGGGGCTATAAGGCCTCTGAACAGGGCAAAGGTTACTTTGTAACACAGACCAGTCACGTCTAATCAAATAAACCTGAATAAACGAATATAGTTTTCAAAGTGTTATTTTAAATTGTTTTTTTATTTTTATATTGTGTCTGCATATGTGTGTGTAAGGAGGTTGCTGAGCCCTGTCAAAGACACATTTCTGTAACTTCCAGGTGGCAAACAAATAAAGTTTTCTATTCTATTGTATCCCAAGTGTTATCTGAATGAGTGATGGGTGTGTTACTCCTTTAGTGTCCACACACCATGAGTGGCAGAGCAAAGAGACAGGTGGGGGAGGGACGGTGCTGTGTTACTTGGTCACTCAAGGGCCCTCATTTATCAACCGTACTTACACACAGATCTGTGCGTATTTCGTGAATAGGAACAATTTTACGCATTGTGTGGTATTTACCATCTTGTACTTGTGCTGCGGAGGTCTGCGCTCTCCATGTGCGTGTCACATCAAGCACTTCAGTTTAAAAGGATGTTGTTACACTTAGAAATAAACGGTTTGCAAACTGTACTGTTGAAACTGAGTGGTCCCGCTTATCGGTGAAGCAGGTTGTCGCCGTCTCCATGCGTACTGATGGCAGCCAAAGCTGTGTCTCCAATAACGCAAGGCCAAACAGCAATGTCCGGGACAAATCTAACGGATTTAATTTGTTCAAAGAAGTTCAGTATTTCCACAGAAGTGAATTACAGCAAATGAAACGATTCTTTGCCACATTATTTCATGTCTGCAGCATGAATATAACTGCTGTGTGCTGGCTGGGGGGAACCACTGATAACAGAGGTCAAAAACAATCTGTATTAAAATGAATTTGCGTTAACTATGACAATGTTCAAAAAGTCTGTTCACCATGACTTTTTTTATTTTTATGTTTCACCTTGATCTCGGTTTCACTCAAATTCCTTTTTTCTTTCTCTTGGCCATTACTTTTGAGAAGAGCGCAAGGATTTGTTAGAGGATGTGGTGTGACCAAATATGGTTAATTGAGGGCGTTTCTGTATGCAAATGACTGTGAACGGGCATGAGCACTTAGGTACGGACATGTGGGATTTATCAACAGATGATTGAGGAGGAACATGCGTACGAGTGATCGCCGCATAGTTGATAAATCCAGCTTTTGACTGTTCATACGAACATTCTAAATTTCATTTGTAGGATAGAATATAGGACAGTTTCTACGAACATTTGATAAAGGAGGGCCCTGGACCTTTTCTGGACTCTCACATAGTGCTTGGATTAAAAATGCAACCCGACAGCTTTTACAGTGTATGTGTCTTGAGAAAAAAAACATTCTGCTCTTAAGCTTTAGTAAATAATAAGACACAATTGTAAACAAGTACTCTCAGACGACATTCTAAAACCATGCAGAAGAAAATCTCTGTTTTCTCAGGAACAGCCAGTTTGTCCGTCAGCTTCCGGCCAGGAACATCCAGTCCGCTTTTATAAACAAGCTACATCCTCACTGCTCAGTGGAAGTTTTCACAGTCTCAGCCAGGGAGGGAAGTCTGCTAAAGGTCACAGCAAGCATCGCTAGATTTGAAAATTCTTTTTGTGTCAGATGTCCATCATCTAACCTTTGTGTGTCCGACTTACAGAGCCGCTGCACGTAATTCACCTCTTGATCTTCCCTATCTCTTCACAAAGTCTAGAGAGGTACTGCGTGAGCTTCACCATCACAATGATGAGGGCCCCCACTGTGAGCGTGCACGAGGGCCATAACAACGAGTGGAAGACGGCACTGTGGTCATAGAGCCGGGTCAGGAGGACCGTCTCCTGTTGCTCATTAGGGTCATAGTAGCAGGAGACGGGCTGGTTCATCTTTAGATGATCGGAAATGTTCATGATCACGGCACGCATGGCCGTGATGTCTTTCTGGCACCGGGGCACGTAGACACACTGCAAGGAAAACACTGAAGGTTACACAGAGCTGGAGGTCCGTTTAGTTGTTAATGACTGCAGCCAAATTACATTTTTCCGCAACACTGAATACTAACAGTCGCTTTCAGAACAGCGGTTGGAGTTACTCTGTCACCAGGCCAACATGTGTCGCCTGCTGTCAACATTTGAAATGGTTCAGCAGTTCCCAGTGTTTTCGCTCTTGGCATCGGACTTACTTCGGAGCTAGCGTCCTGTGTCTCTTCGTTGTGAGACAGGCGGCCGATACGACCCGTTTTGTTGACGCTCACATACACCTGCAGACAGGGGTATCTGGATGCCCTCCAGCAGTCTGACCCGCAGCTGTATGAACAGTTCATATCCCCCGTGACCGTGGAGTTGATGACAGCACACGTCCCTTCCTCTGTCCACACACTGTATCGACAAGAGCATAAATATTTTCTTTATTTCAAATATAAAAGGATATATCTTAGGTTTTAGCTTGTGTTTTGAAACCCAAAGGGGCATAAAACCTTTTCAAACAAGGTTCTATTAAAGGTTTTTAATTTTTTAATATATTACCTACAGAGATAGACAAAAGACAACAGTAACTGTACTTGTTGGAAATCTGGCAAAGAAAAACCTGAAGAAGGCCAGGATTAATTTTGGTCTTCTTCAATCTGGTCGGAGATACAGGCCACCCAGGGCAAAGTGCAAAAGTTATTGTTTTTCCACTGTGTTGGATGAACCAAACCCTTCACTGCCTTTAAGAGGCAATTCGTGATTTGTCTAAGGATTCAATGTGCTTTTATTGCTAAATTTGTCTGGTTGTTTGTCTTATATTCATGCTGGATTGCACCAAGAAGTTTTAACTTTAAACTCAGATTAAATCATGGTTTAAGTTTAAATTCTATTGCACCAAACTTACATCAAACTTCTCTTTTATGATCAGTAAAACATTTTACACTAAACCAAGTTTAAATCTAAGTGTGTTGCATCAGAACTTCAAATCCCAGTTTAAACTGTGATCTAGGATTCATTTCAAACTGATGGTTGAGGAGGTGTAACTTTAGCAATAGCTGCATTTTTGATGGTGGATTTAGCAAAATGACGACGTTCCACAGAGAAAATTGAGTGACGGGCTCAATCCACATGAATTTTATGATGAAGATAATTTTTGGGTTAGACACTGGTTCACCAAGGAGACTATTTTAGAGCAGAGCAGGAGGGCGGGCAATCATAGAAATACAGCTGTTCCACCAATGCTACAACTCCAACAGTCTCCAACTTCAACAGTTTGCCGTATTGTCAGCAGAGCGTTTAGGGCCTTTGCATCTCAGAAGAGCCAGTACATCTGATTCTCTCCAACAGTGTTTTTCAAAGGAGTAAAAGTTTTAACTTCTCTGCTGAGTAAGGCTAACAAGTAGCGTTGTTGCTACAGTCTAGCAACAATGTATAGGGTTTTTTTTAAGTCTGGGGTCTTAACAACACTCTGTATATAGTTACATTATTTAGTCTGTTTAATTAGTCATTTTAATTTAGATATCCACCCCCTTGATTTAATTCAGTTTAAGCACAGTTCTAAAATATACACAGAGTTTTACTAAATTGATTAAATTCAAATGGTGCAATGAAGCTCAGCTTACTTTTAAACCTGGTGTAACTCATATTAAACCTAGTTTAACAAATCTGATTAGTGCCAATCTTAGTTTAAATTAAGCCGTGTTGATGAAATTCTTCATGTTGCTTTATTTATTTTTTTTACAGATTCTTTCTGTTTTCTTAAGTAGCCTACTACATTAAATTAAATCCCCCCCCCCCCCCCCCCCCCCTTGGCATCTTCATTGGTGCCAAGGGAGTCTAGCAAGTCTTCCAAGTCTTCAAAGTTGGGAGCACTGTTACCTTGCAATAGGAAGGTTCTGAGTTTGAATCCTGTTGAAGTCTTTCAACATGAAGTTTGCAAATTATCCCTGTAAATGCGTGGTTTCTCTCTTGGTACTCCAGCTTCCTCCAGTAATCCAAAAACACAACTGTTAGGTTAATTGGTGGATTTTAGTTTTTTTTTTCTGTGTTGTCCTGTTATAGACTGGCGACCTGTCCAGGGAGTACCCCACCTTGCTGGAGATAGCCTCCCCTGTGACCCTTTTGGATCACAAGTGAGACGATGGACTGAGTGTTCTTTAGGCTGTAGCTAACGACCAATCCAAGAGGGGCCAAGATCTGTTTTCCTACTACTTTAAAGCAATTCAGTTGAAGAACCTTTAAACTGTCCTCACGTTTAAATTTGGGTACAATTTGTATAATTTTGGCGTCATAACCTGGTGCGCCACCAGTGATGGTCCTTTGTGAAACACACAGACAGATGTATATGTGGAGCATTCCTGATCAGAGTAACTATTTGAAAGTAAAGCAGAGTAAAAGGCAAAACTATTATAGCTGTTTAAGCAAGATGCTGTTTTCATTGTAATGGAAAATGGCATGGACTTGTATGGCACTTTATTTAGTCCCGAGGACCCAAAAGCTCTTTACACCGCATTCAGTTTTCACCCATTCACAGACACATTGACAGACAGGTGATGGTGAGCTACATTGTAGCCACAGCTGCCCTGGGGCAGACTGACAGAAGCGAGGCTGCCGAACGCCGGCGCCACCAGGCCCTCTGATCACCACCAGCAGGCAAAGCAAGTGAAGTGTTTTGCCCAAGTACACAACGACCGAGACGGATGGAGCGGCAACCCTCCAGTTACAGGACGAACTCGTAACTTCAGTCGCCATGGTCAAGGTTACTTTATTCATACTCATAGGTGAATTTGCGTTACAGAGAAATGACAGCAATTGGCATCCTTTCACAAAAATACACCCACCCAATAAAAACATGACCAACACGTATTGGTAATAAGACAAATGATAAAAACAATATAAATAAGATTCAGTCCAATCAAATACGATTCCTATTGAGTTCAGTGGCGGCAGCCGGGACAAAGCTATCAGGTCGCCCCAGATAGCCGCGGGGAGAGAGATTTTATTCATTTATTTTGCTCTGCCTTATAGTTACTCTGCCCAGAACCAGTTTGCATGTTCCGTTCCCAGTACAGTTTTCACACAGGAGGATCATTGTTGGCACACCTCCCACCTCCTTTCCCTGAGGAAATAATCCCCAGCTTCTGCATAAATAACAATTGGATGCAAATATGGAGTGTTTAACTGTTCATTAAAAAAAAAAAAACATTCACATAAAGCGGCTCTTTTTAAAAGTGGAGTTGAAGTTGTCAGTAGACGTTGTCTTTCATTTTGGTCTCTCTCTGACTGGAAAATAGTTTCAGTCTCCAGGACCAACTAATGTGAATCTCAACTAAATAGACACCAAGACGGTTATCTGTCTGCTGCTGCTGCACTATGTTCTTCATGCTTCCAAACTCAGTTGTTCTTTGCTACTTCCCAAGTCATGCTAATACAAAGCAACCCCCACGGCTATCAGACTGACATTAAGATCGATCTTCACGATCCACAGAACTCCCCAAAGCAACTATTTAAACCAAAATCTAAAATCTGTGTATCTCACTAATAATTATGGGTTGATTAAATGGATGTCCAAAGCCTTAATGATTTTGTAGGAGTTGAGCTGCATCTTTTAAAATGCATTAAATATGTCTGATATGGTATAATTGCATTATAAAGTCTATAAGTGGCTCCCTGTTTTTCCTCCTCCTCCTCTGGATCACTGTATACTGTGGCAGGTTTTTTTCTGTGACAATGTGCCCGCCACCCTTTACATTTGAACAGAAAGGGAGACTAAAAAAAAAACGTTCTATGATCAATCACCGTACGTGCAAATTGAAGGTGTGTGTACTTATCCCAGATAGAAGCCCTGTTCCACATGGAGACCAGCACATTATGATTTTTATGGACGAGGGTTCAGATGGCGCTGTATGTATGGTATTAGCATGGAGATTCTGCTTTTGCCTTGCAAGCAGAGCAAAGGTGGGGCAGGATGCACATACTGTAGCAGCAGCATCCCCTCCAAGAGTGTCACATTCATTTATCTTGCAGGATGGTCTATTCTTGGTTAGGGAGCAAACATCATGAGGTAATCACTGTTGCTACCAGTCTCTTCCTCGCACCACCCAGATCTGCTCCTGCTACAGTACTACTTAGCTACTCCAGTCTCACCATAGACGTTTGGTGCATGCTCAAAACAATCTGGAAACTCTCATGCTCCGTCATGCATAACGGGGAGTCCAGTATGGTCCAGATGCACTCCAGAGACCTCTCCATAACTCTGCAGAAATCATCCAGGTTCTAGTTGATTTTGTAAATTATTTCTAGGTGCGGTTTTAGTTCAGTGCGAAGCTTGCTTTACTAGTTGCATTCCTGAGCTACATATCTGTACCTTTAGACACAGCACCACCAGACCAGTACCTTTCTGTAAATGAGCGTAAAACAGTGATGCCCAGCACAAAATACATCATGAGCGAACACAGGATCATTCCAAGTCCTAGAAGAATGGCCCGATCTTCTCCTGGTTTCAGAGCTGTCACCGTTTTCTTCTTGTCCAATATATCCACCTCACGAAATTTCTGGTAAATCGACCTGGAGGCAGAAAGTGACTCAGCGTCAATTCTTTGCGATTTTAAAGAGCAGAAACTGAGACAAAAATACAGCAATTGTGCTCGTTAAGAGTAGCCCTTTTAACAACACGTGAACTTTTTTTCCTCCCCTAAATTCTCAGTGTGTATTTTTAGCCCTGAAATGTTGAAAACATCAGTTACCTCCTCTCATGTTCTCTTCCTGTTCCTGCAGCATTTCTGGCCCCTGCCACAAAAAACATCTTTCCTGATGACCTTGGAGCTCCTCTGCTCGCTGAAGCAGAGCGGTAAGACTGCTGAAAAGTCCTGCAAAAAAAAAATGCAGTCGTATATTTAGCTGTAATAATGAACTCCCCCATTTATAAGTTCTGAGCTACAAAGTAGGTAAGTCAAGAGATATTCAAATAGGTATTTACCTTTGATGCATTTTGCCTGTGTAACACTATTTATTCCTTGATAAGTCCAGTTCAGAAGAGAATAAAGCTTTTTCTACTAACCCTGTAAGCAGCATAATGCTGCGCTGGAACCGAAAGCACTCCTCACACAGTTGTCTCCAGGTAAACATCTCATTTTCAACACAAAGAAATGCTCCAAAGGGCAAACAAAATGACTGATACCTAGAGGTTAACGCTGATGAGACCCAGGTGAAAAACCAACGTTCTTTATCCGGAACATTTGTGCTGTCAACACATAGCCACTGAGTCCACAGCAATGATATTTTAGCCTCAGCCTAATAAATAATGGCAATAACTTTGATTTATATGAATGAGTGGCTGATGTATAGAAGGCAGTCTTGAGCTGGCCAAGGGTTTCGTGGAAACCCCTCACTGATAGCAACATTTATTCGGTAGAGCAAATGTAAGTGTGGGATATATTTGTTTAGAAGACTGTTTAGAATATTGCAAATATGTATATTACGATTTCCCACCAGAGTAAACTAGTACTCTGGCTTTTAAGTGTTTGTTGTGTTCATCATAGAGATAGCCTGGGGGAAGAAACTCTCTGTGGCTGTTGGTTTTTTGCAACCAGAGCTCTGCATCTCCTGCGAGATATAATAATGGGAGTAAAGAAGATGACCTGCGACTACGAGTGGAAGGCTCTTAAGTTGCTGCAGAAAATGCAACCCCAGGTGGAATTCATGGATAGAGAGTGTCTGGACAGAGGTGTGAGGACCACCTCCGATCCCGAAAGTGGTAGATTCTAATAATCAAATGTTCTCTACAGTCGACAATATGTTATTGGGGAGGGTGTGTGTGTGTGTGTGTGTGTGTGTGTGTGTGTGTGCGTGAGGGGGGGAGGTCTCCTGAAGTCCAACGTCATCTCCAATGTCTTGAGAGGTTCAAGCTCCAGGGTGTTCACAGTGCACCAGCGCACCAGCCGATCCACCTCCCGACTGTACGCAGACTCGGTGTCCTGGATCGAACCAATGAGTGGTTTCATCTATGAACCTCAGCGCCTTCATTTATCAAACATTCGTAGAATATGTCCTACCTCCTATCCTACGAATGAAATTTAGGATGTTCTCACAAACAGTCAACAGCTGGATTCATCAAATGTGCGGAGGCCACTCGTACGCATGTTCCTCCACAATCATCTGTTAATAAATCCCACATGTTCGTACCAAGGTGCTCTTGTACGTTCACGGTCATTAGCATACAGAAATGCCCTCAATTAACCATATTTGGTCACACCACATCCTCTGACACATGCATTGAATCCTTGTGTTCTTCTGTGCACGAAATACGCACAGATCTGTTCATAAGTACGGTTGATAAATGACGGCCCAGGAGTTTCACAATGAGTGTCAATGGGCTGATGATCCTTCCATTGTTTCAGCAGAGAGTTTTGTTGCTGCAACTATTTTCTGTCAGTCAACTTGTCATGGTCATCAAGAACTTGGTCGTAACTGCTCTATATACTGTAAAATGTTTATTGTAATTGTTCATTTAAATGTTAATTGTATTTGTATATAAATATATGAATGACGTCCATTGCATTGCTTACCGATTATTTTTTTCATGTAGTGAAAAATGAGTAACATTTTGTATCAGATTGTCTGGCCCATAGAGGCAGGAAAAGCAGGCTATTTTTATGTATTCGTTTATTTATTCTACAACATGTAGAATAACAAATAATAGAAACAGTCTGTCCAGATGACTAATTTCCTCATTTTCATCACATTTTTTAAATTGCACAGGAAAAAAATAACATCGCTGAGGGACAATCCTTAGCAACACAGTACGTCTGAACGAAAGCAGAAATGTTAGCTACAAAAACCAACTCTCCACAAGAATCTGCATGCATAACTAAAACAGAGTCCTGCTCTCATCAGTTTTATGCTCTATATTATTATTATTATTAAGCTGCTTTTTCCCTGCAGAAACACCCCACTACCCATTCCAGCGTGGGTGCAAGCTGCAAGTGTTCGGAAGAGAAGGGTAATGGTGATATGTTTGTTTGGGTTGTATTGTGAAAAAAGTACAATTCAGAAACTGTCATAAGACTTGTGGTTAGGGGGGTTTGGGTGTTGGAGCAAGAATTTTAGTCAGCTAGTGCAGAAAACAACCCAAAAGAACACTAAAGCCAAACTTGACAGTGAGGCAAGCTTCCAAACCCTCTTTGTATAAATTTAGGAAGTTTCCTACTATTTCAGTAAAAGCATGCACCAGTTTTGCATGTCTTATTTTGCATAGAAACCCCTCATTGAAATTTTTAAAAGATGATCACAAGTTAATTTAGTAATGTGTTTATAAAATTCAGATCTGAGTTCATAACAACGCATATTTCTTGCATGCTCCATGATTTTTAGTCCCGTCAAGCCTAGTTGAACGCTGACCTCTATATTTTTAGACCAAAAACAATGACTTCTGTCTTATCTACATTAGGCTGGAGGAAATCCTGACCCGTTCACTCACTGATTAAACGGGCATTACCAAGTGATACAAAGTGGTCCTGGTCTGTCAAGGAAGGTCTGAACACCTTTGGTACACCGGATCATCCCCAAAATATAATCCCATGTTCTTAGTCCCACTGCAGACATTTCCTGAACATTTCATCAAATTCTGTCAATACCTTTTTCAGACATGTTGTTAACAGACATACAAACAAACAAACGTGAGCAAAAACATAACATCCTTGGCGGAAATAATTATCTCAACACTTGGCGCCCTCTGCCGTTACCAGACAATCCCACCCATTTTTCCAGTATATCAGTGCCTGGCATTGAATAATCTGATCTTGTAGGTTTTGAATGTATATTCGGGAATATCCTTCTGCATTGAGGCATTTTAAATACATGCAATTATCCTGTTTTTTATTAACTGTTGACCGTGCAGATATTTGTGATTAGTAGCTACCATTTTATAAATAAATATAAATTGAAATTTCTTGGAATGTTGTCAAAACTTGTTAGATCTCTGCATCAAATATTGGGCGACATTTACTGAACAGTAATTTGACAGGAAAGGAGGTGGAGAGAGAAGGGGAAGATGTGCAGCGAATAGCCCACGACTGAACCCAAGGTCAATAGGCGCCTGCTCTAACAACTAAACCACCCAGCGCTCCTATGTACATTTTAAAATTGCTTCGAAACTCAGTGTCTTACAACTGCTAAACGTACACAATTCCCACTCAAAAACACTGAATTGATTTGACTGAAATTCTAACCTTTCGTTCATTTTATCAGTGTCGCTGAACTGTGGTTGTTTAAAGGAGTCCTGAAAATAAATGATTTCTTTAACTTCTAGAACAGACAGTTCTGAATCATCTTGTGCGCTGGTAAGCAAAACTTAACCTGCAGTTCAATCTGAACCGCCGTAGAATCCCGTGGAAATATAATATTCCACCTCTGCAGCTTCCTTGCTCTACAGATACTGGCATATTTCTTGTACATGGCCTGGCTTATCAATGATCCATATCTCTAACCTGTTCCTTGTCCTAACATCCTCCTGTATCCACAAAAACTTAAGCTTAAGTCCCCAGCTGTGCCAAGTGACTAGTGTCAGCTGAAATGAAATAAAGGTGGTAATACGTACAGCCAGAAGGATTCCACCTCCTGTCGAGGGACTGTTGAGATAATCCAGTCTTTGGACTACAAATGTCAGCAGTGGCTCTCCCAACAAGGTCTGGGTGGCAAGGGATAGCAGCTGGGCCACCTCTCCTTTAAACTCTTACCCCCAAGTGATCAGGATGCCTGTCATACCTTTTACCGTCATGTGAGTTCTCTCCACAATGCAGGTCCTGCTGAAAACCAGCTGGTCTTGCACAATCACTCCGAATAAGTGACCACGAATGTATGTGTCCTGTTCTATATTTGTTAGGGGGCAGAGTTTCACAGGCAGAATTTAAGATTTGAAGTATCTCAGTCTTCACATGTCACAAATGCACAACTTGAATGTCAAGTGCTTGGACACACAGATGTGGCTGAATTTGGCCACAAGGTGTCAGTGCAGCACAAGTGTTTCTTTTTTTTTCTTCTTTTTTTTGATCGTTTCTTTGATTTGAGGTCCGCTCAAGTGAAATTTCTTTAAGTTTGATTCATGATGCTTTTATTTTGTTATGCTGTGGATCCTTCAAAAATGAAAAACTGTATCGAAATCTGAATATCTAGCAGATATTATAGATAGAAGTCTACATGTTGCATTAGCAAAGGCAATTGTTTGACATTTCATATACATCATAAAGTACACAATAAATAGAATTGTGTTTCTCTCTTTCAGATGGCGAAGATCAAATTTCACCTGAGACTTGAGCAGCACCTGTCACAGCTCATACCCAAGCAACAGAAGTACTTCCCTAAAAAACCAATGTGAGATGTCTGTCCACAAATCTGTGTTTAGTCTCCACGGTAACCATTTTTGTACTTTCCAATCAGTGTCCGGTGTTTTTTTTTTAACCTTTATTGCTGCATTTGGTTTTTAAACCAGACATTCACAACGGCATCAGGATGTCTGAACAGGAGGATGTTTTCTGTCAGCAATGCCAGTACATTCAGACATGTTGTTGTAATTAAGTTCAAAACCAAAAACACAGCAGTGCTTTTCTTGCAGTGGTACATGTCACATTTCATGTCACATTTCAACCTGTAGCTGTTCCGTCTTCATGGTAACCAACTCTTGTGCTGGTTGATGGGTGGTGGTATAGTCTCCATTAATTTCACAACACTATTTGTTGTTGGTGGTTCGATCTCTTGATTGCCTGAACTTCCCATATCTACTTTGGTTCCGTGATGCAGGTTTCATTTTTGAAAGCTCATAGGTGTGTGAGATATTGCCAGCTCATTCACTCGTTTTTCTTAATACATTTGAATGAATGTCCCATGAGTCGTTTTCTGGGGAAAAAATGCTCTGGCGTTCCTGTTTCAGGGGGTTGAAGTTTGTCGGAGGAGTGGGTGGGGGGGAAACGATAGGATTACAACTCTTACTCATTAATATTCATGCTATGCAAACGTCTCAGCTCTAATTGGCTACTGCTATGCGACTCCTATGCTGCCTTTGAACAAATAATTAACTTAACTTACTTTGCTGGTGGTGATCCAAGACAAATTCCAATCGTTTCTTCCTCAGCTCTTCTTTCTTGCGTAAAACACAATGCAACACTGATGTGTTATCTCCACAAATGACACAAGCCCGAACATGTTCGTTCATGTTGTGGAGCTGCTAATGGTTAGCTTCTACTAGCAGAGACGCGCTCTGCTCTCTCCTGGCCGCGAAATCAATACAACCTTCCCACGTGCAGCATGCATATGCAAGTCAGAGTGATCAATCGTATTTCAAAAATAACAAGTATTTCTTTCTCGTTTCTCAGTGAACGAGACCTTTAGCTGTAGTTTGTTGACTGCCAGAGGCAGTTCAAAATGCGCTCATCCTTCTAGGTTTACATAGCAACTATTTTATGAAAGAGACTTTTGTCTCTTTGTACTCGTTGTGACCTGCAATCTATTGTACCTTTAATTATGTTAATTTAATTTACCTTGAAACTCGGTTTGACGTCGCGTTCCAGTTAACGTAGTAAGATAAGTCAGGATTCCAATATGGCAAGGCCCAGGTAGCCATAGTTACCTCTTACAAACATTGTTTTAAGCTGTACTTTCCATATGCAAACACTACTTTTATTTTGTTATGCTTAGAGTTGCAGGCTCTTCATGTAACATTGATTTTAGAAGCCCTCTTACAAGTGTGTCTTGTAAAAGAAGCATGTTTCCACCACAACTCACTGTTGTTGACGCAATGAGGGGCCATATTGAAATATTGCCATATTCGGTGGGGGGGGGGGTTCCAGTTGATTGTTCCTACTAGGAAGTTGGAATTTCTTAGTTCCAACTACAAATGGAACGCATCATATCCTGCTTTCCCAAATTTGTGGAGCAAATCCGCCCCAGCACTGTAAGGCAACCAGACCCACCATACCGTTTGCCTTGCCTGCCAGGAGAAACGAATAAATATGTAGCCCTACTTGTTTATGTTATATCAGTTATACCAGATATTTCAAATGTATTTGATGCGTAAAAATTGCAAAAACAAAATAGAATAAATGTTCACTTGGGGGAGCAGTCTTTCAGAACAATGGGGGGTATTTCTTCTTGGTCTTCCAGCTATTTTGTTGTTCTCTTACATCTCTGTAAGCAGTCATTTCCTCAACAGTCTGACCAGATGGGGGATTATTCCTGGCTGACCCGAGCTGATCTTGGCTGCAGTCTTTGTGTATCCTATTTGGTTTGCAAGATTATATGAGTCTATCTCCATGCAGCTGTAGCAAAACCAAACACTGTTGGAAGAGAACTATAGGATGCTTTCCCCTTTAATTACACCTCTGCCTAAAATTTTCCCCTGCAAAAGAATAACAGGATGAGAAAGACTGAAGGGCAGATGGAACGGACCTGTGTTCATTATTTGGGGTGAAGCCTAAATATAACTGCACAGTGTAGCCTGTCCTCCCATCTGGAGGTGAAACATGTACGCTGAAAGGCAACGCTGCTTCTTTGTTTCTCAGTAACTTAAAATAGCTCCTGCTGAGCAAGCAGTGAGCTGAGCTGCAGTCCCATTTCTTCTCCTCTTTTTCAATATGAATGAAATCTTTCAGGTTCTGTGGTTACACGCTGCATCCATTTACTGAAATGAAACTGCACTTCAATAGATATTGACGCAAATGTGGTCTGATGGGATTTAAATATAATCACTGATCTTACATTGACATTAAGAGTGCAAACAAACAAAAAAAAGTCAATACTGCTGTTGCTAAGGCAAGCCTGACATACATTAAATTTTAAAATCTTTTTTTTTCCCCGAAAGGATATTAGATGTTCTCATAACTCATATCATCCAAGTACGTTCAAAGAGTTGTTGTGGATGTTGATGCTGTGGGCAGAATGAAGGATCTCTGGTAGCAGTCAGTCTTACAGTGAATCTAAAGACTCCTCTGACTAACAGTGCGTTCACACCAAAGCATCGAAAACGCTCCTCACGCCAAAGTTGGACGCTTCAACATTCGCAGCTCGACGCACGTCCAATTCGCTTTGGACGCGCGTCAAAGTATACCAATTTGACGCCCGTTAAGACGGAAATACGCAACTTGTAGGAGGAGCAAGTGCCAGACGGTGTTTTTACAAGATGGCAGCTGTCGATCTAGCGTTGGAAGAGAGAGTCTCCATTCTCTATTTACTGTGAAGAGTACCCTGCACAGGTTCGCAGGGTCAGTAACGTGAAAACTTTCAAAAGTGAAATGAACTTTGGTTGCCTTTTCTCCTCACTTATATTCCTCCAAGCGAGGTCCTTTTTATTCCTGTGTCTGTAGAGAAACTGGTGTCGTGTAGCTTGGGAAGATTAGCCGTTATAAGTATTTCCTCCATGTTGAATGAATTAATTTTGCCGGACCTGACTCCGTGAACTGGGTCACAGCATCACGTGACACCACTTCACCCGGCTCCTGATTGGTTGACGCCGAAGTTCCGATTTTTCAACTTCAGCGACGGACACAAAAACGCTTGTGATGTGCGAATGCACAAAACTCACCACACAAAATGACGTAGGTATTTTCTGACGCACATCAAGCGCCTCATTCGCACGTCAGATTCGCACAAATGAGGCAGAAAAGCGTTTTCGCAACGTAAATCTGCTTCTGATGCGATGCAGAAAGCCTGACGCATGTCAGCGCGCTTTTGCATTGACTTTACATGTAAACCTGACGCTCATGACGCTTCAAACGCATTTGGTGTGAACGCACCGTAAGACTCAGTGCATTTACATGCACATCTAAACAGTGTTGTTTTTGACAACCATCTTAGATTTAGTCTTAGTCTTTTGGACTAAAATGCTTATTAGTTTTTGTCAAATTCTAGTCACTTCTATATGTGATAATTTTAGTCCAATTTTAGTCGACGAAAAGTCAAAAAGGTTTTAGTCTAGTTTTAGTCAAAAAAAGGGGGAAAAAGTAGTCGTAACAAATTAATGTAGGTCAATAAGTATTTTACTGTTGGGCAGTGTCACTCACAAGTTGTGAAAATAGCAGCAGATCTATAGTTCAACACATTGTGAGCTTGCAGATCGACTATTTTCACCAATAATTACAATAATGAAGGAATGGTTTTAGACATAAAAGGTGCATTACACAGAGATAAATTGGTAACAGTGGAATCAGTGTATAACAATAATTCCACCTGTTTAACATAGCAAGTTACGTGCTGACAGAACATAAACACACAAAGAGATTGCCATAACATCACCGAATGTAAACATGGCTAAACATGCTGCTAAAGTAACACACATAATGAATTGATGTTAGCGTAACAAAAGCTAACTTTAGCCTGAAGTTAGCAGCCCATTTGCGCCAGGAGTATGTGGAAAACTTAATACTTTTAAAGCTTACTATGAAATTACTCACGAGCCGATTGTCGAATAACATTGTAACGTTATGTGTAGGCTATATGTAACTTACCTTTGAAAAAATATCCTTGTGGCGAGCCTTCAGATGCTGCTTAAGGTTGGTCGTAGTGACAACAATGTGACGTGTTGAGCACGTTGTGCGCTGCACGCCAGGTGGTGGGCGTAACCAAACAAAGATAGAATGCAGCGGCAGATACTTTTTAGGTTTTAATTGGCACGCACAATAAGCAGAAATTTCATGCATTTTAAACGTCTGACAGACCACCCATTAACATTTTCGTCCACTCTCGTCTTGTCAACGAAAACTCACACAAGTTTCGTCATGTTTTAGTCATCCAAGAGCCATGTTCATCTCGTCACTGTCTCGTTATCGTCATGAAAAAAAGTGGCATCAACGAAATGATTTCGTCATCGTTATCGTTGACGAAAACAGCACTGCATCTAAATCGAGCTTTTGGCAATAATCGGACTAATAGAATGGAAGCCTTTATCCCAGTTTACATGTCACTCAGAAAATCGATTTATTGCAAGAAGTGCGTTCACCACCGCGACACTAGGTGGCGACATGCACACTTTCATGTTGGATTTTTCTGGTTGGCCTAGAGTGTCACACTAGTAAACAAATGCTGACAACAGTGAAGCAGATGGAGTAAAAGCAGGATATGAACAATTCGAGAAAGAAATGGACAACAACAACGCTGCAACATCACAGTACATTTTACAAGTACTGTAATGTTTGATTGTGTTACACATGTTGTTGTTGTTGCTGTCTTGTTGTGTACCAGTGTTGTTATTCCCACTTCCGCAGGTCACTTCCTGTGAAAAGCTTGGCTGAGGCGGGGTTGGCATTATCTGGGGGCCTTAGATCGATTACTCTAACTCTAGTTCGGTTCAACTTCTAAATCTGAAAGTAATTTATTGCAATGATAAAGATAAAAACACAAGTCACTTTTGCTTAATGTTGCGCATCAAAGGATTAAAAAACACTCCATTATCTTCTAACATAAAATATCTGAAACACAGATACCACACCAAACGATGTATGAAAATACAGGGAACATTGGAAAACTTTTATAGCACACAAAAATTAAAGCAGGATCAGGATAAAGAAAGATAACATGTTTTATCAGTAAGATTTTAAATCCTGAAACTGTAAAATATTGTGATATATTTTTGTAAATGATACAAGGCTTTGAGCTAAACATTCAAGTGTATTTCACTGTAAGAATACTCTATTTTTAGGGTAATTGGTACTACAATAGAAAATGGCCTTTTACCATTAATTGTGCCACAAAATCTTTCTTTCATAGTAAATATTGGTGTTTTATATCTGGCAAGACTGTTAAAGTGAAAACTTGATCATATTTACGACAAAGATATACTGCGTTATTAAACGGTCTAAGCATGTGAGTATTTAAAAAAAATTCACTGTAATTCTCACATTAATTCAAACAATGTTTTGACATGTTGTATGTTTTGGGGGATTGATATACAGTTGTAAATTGTAAATTCAAATGTAAAACATATTAAAGATTGTAATTTATTCACAATTATTGTGTAACTTTTAACGTGATTAATTGCAAATAATTGTACGGATTCTTTTACAGAAGATTTTTTTTCAACATATTAGTACTGTAAAAGGGTCGTTGACGGATAAGACTTTGATTTTTGATTCATTGGACAGGGATGAACACTTAATGCTTAATGGATTTAATCATAGCAGGTGATGTCTATCTGTGTAATGTGGGAGGGTGTGGCCTAAGGAGGTCAACACCCTATATCAAGGTGTGCATAGTTATTAGGCAGCTTCTTTGCTTTAGGCAAAATGAGCCGAAAAAGAGATTGAACTGACTCTGGAAAGTCCAGAATTACCAAAGATCTCTCAGAGGGATCCAGCACTCTTGAAATTGCCAAGCTATTGGGGCGTGGTCACAGAACCATCAAAGTTTTTTTTGCAAATATTCAACGGGTTTGCAAGAAATGTGTTGAGAAAAAAAGATGCATATTAACTGCCAAGGATTTGAGAAGAATCAAGTGTGAAGCTACCAGGAAGCCATTATCTTCTAGTTCTGTAATATTCCATAACTGCAATCTACCTGGAAGGGTTAGGGTTAGGGTTAGGGGTAGGGTTAGGGTAGTACAAGGAAGGAAGTACAAGAAAGTAGTACAAGGAAGTACAAGGAAGGAAGTACAAGATGTTCAGAGCTCAGAGACACTGCCTAGCAAAGGAAGGCTGAAGCTCGGCCACCACTGAACAACATGCATGAACTAAAATGTCTTGACAGGGCCAAGAAATATAAAGACAGATTTTTTAAAGGTTTTATGGAATGATGAAAGGAGAGTGACTCTTGGCGAACCCGATGGATGGTCCCATGGGTGGAGTACTATTATGTGCGTCTGCTATTAAAGGTCGGCTTGAAGATGGGCTCAAAGTCAACTCCCAAAGCTACTGCCAATTTTTAGAAGACACGTTTTTCAAGCAGTAGGTACAAAAAGAAGTCTTGATCTTTCAAAAACTCAAAGATTTTTTAATTGAATGACAATGCTCCATCACTTGCATCAAAGTACTCCTCTTCGTGGCTAGCCACTAAAGGTGTTAAAGATGAAAAACTTTTGCTAATAAATACACTTTAAGCAACAGAAAATCTGAGGAGCCGAAAGAGCCGACTCTTTATGGTGAGCCAAGCCAAAAAAACTGGCTCTCCAAAAAGAGCTGGAATTCCCATCACTAGAATTCAGTAATGGCGGTGCTCGACTGAATATGAGGGGGAGAGGAGCGAGGGGGCGAGGGGAAAGAGGGAGGGCGGGCTTCCTGCAGCATAGGTAGGTCTGCGATGTCTATATATGGTATATCCTGCGCCGACTTGACGTCAAGTCGGCCAGAAATTAAAACCACGTATTTGAGTGCGCTTGCACGTGGGCTGGTTTCATTCATAATTTCCATCTATTCTAACGCATGCAAAAATATAGAACAAAGTTAACGGCGAGGGAAGGGGGCGTGTGTGTGCGACTCTGTTTGTGTGGGAGTCAGCGAGCGAATGAGGGGGGGTTCAGCTTAACCCTCAATGCGATAAATAACTCAAGCCTTATCAATTGGCGCGATCGTTTCACGAAGGAAGACAAAGGAAGACTGCGTGGCGATTCAACAAAAGCTAGTGTTATTAGCAATGGTGGCTTGGACAAAGGAAAGGGGTGACAGAAAGGGAATCGACGGAAGGCCACGCGACCTGTCTAAACAGAGACCCGCCGACCGCAGCGGACAATACAACAAGCCAGGAAATAATACAATATAATATACTGCTTTTGGTTGCAACCAAAGTCAAATAATAAAACACAAAAAGCATGCACATTCATGGTCATTGTACAGCGACAGACGACCAAGAATAACAGTGGTTAACAAGATTACAGACTTATTTTAACCAACAGAAAACGTATATTAACCGTTAAGACCTATTCTCCTCTACCAAGACCAAAAGATATGAACCAGTTTAATCCTACTTGATGGGGGCAGCTCTCCACAGTCCACGACGAAGAACGTAGAAAGTGTCCAGGGAGCGATTTGCGCAAAACCGAGGTCGGAAAAGCGGACGTCCGACTTTAGGCGCTGAGGGACTCAGGCCGGTTTAAAGAGAGCTCAGATGGCCAGGGGACTCCCTGGTTGCCCGTAAAGGAGTCTGTTTGCTCGGCCGATTCACTTCGAAGTTTAAAAGGGAAGTTCTCCCTGGTCCAGCAGGTTTGAACGAAAAAGGGAAAAATGCTAGCAGTGGATTAAAGGGTCTCCTTGCGGCACCGCTGGGGAGCCAAAAGACGAGGATTTCAATATTCGCACTGCCCTTTATCAACTCTGTGATGTCATCACTGGCCACAGACCAATGAGAATGGGTTGAGGGCAGCGCAACGGATACTGGGAGATGCAGTTCGTTCAGTAAAAGGCCTCTAGCTCACTGCTACAGAAGCTCTTTTTTTCTTCACCTCTCTCTTTTCCCCGCAAGATACTCTGCTCTTGCTGCAGGGTCGGAGTTGACTTTCTGTCTATGACGAGCAGTCTTCTCTTTGCTTGTTAATCGTGCCATCTAGGAAATAGGTAAAATAGGTTAAAACTTGTTTAAAATGACTAATACATGTATAGTCACATAAATGGAATGTCATTCTGTATTGTTTTTTTCACATTTTACCTGTAGGATTGTAGTACAACAAAAAATAAATGTTTATCCCTATAAAAGGAATGGAAAATGGCTGAATTTAGAAAGAAAATATAAAATATACAAACAATTATGCTTAAACAATTAACTCTATGTATATAATTGATGAATAGAATATTAAATCTACAAATACAGGACATATATCTATCGTTTAAAACACTCAGCAGTGGTCGCCCCACATGATACTCGGTCGCCCCATATGATGTTTTCAAGTTCACTCAAGTATAACAGGCTAACAGTTAGCCTCAGAAACCAAACTAGCTTCTTCTTGTGACATGACACTATCAAATTTATCATCAAAATATACATTTGTGGGAAAAAATTTATAAATCACAGTTTTGGGGTGGTCCCCCCACATGACGACCAAAAGTGACTACAACATTACAGCAGTTAAAAAACTGCTTTTTCTTACTAAATGAGAGAGACTGAGTTACCTTACAGTTGTTTCCAGGGGGTCTTCGCTTGTGTCTGGCTGATGCAATATCCCATCCTTGAGATGTTTTTCAAAATAAAGGTCCCAAAATTGTGGTTTGTTGATGGTCGCTCCGGATGATATGGATAGAATCAACATAATTCGGACAACATTCGTTTGTATATCATGATAGAAATATATATGCAAATGCTTTATAGTTTTGTCAATGGATGTAAAACATGTTTGAAATTATGCCAACTAGGAAAAGGGATATATTTAAGTTGATTTAAAGTGTTTTTAAACCAGTTGTCCTAACAAAAGTCAAGGCTGGACGGTCGCCCCATATGATGTTTTGGCACTTCGGATAGCAGAAAAATGATGAAAAACGTTAAAATTTGGAGTAGTTAGAGTGGTTTAGTAGGTTTAGAAGGTATAACAAGTAGATGAAAATTTTGTATGTATTTTTTAGTTTTTTCTACAAAATAAAATTAACCCGGACAGAAAAAGGGGGCGTCACGTCATTGACCCAAAAACAATTGACCATTTCTCGATTTATAGTATTATAACATATGTATTACAATCATTTACTTTTCTTAATTTAATAGTCAATTACCATAACCATTTCATAGTTATTCACTATCATTTTAACGTATAAAGGAAAAAAGTCCATGGCAGCATATTGTCCTTCTGGACAACCTGGTTCTTTAAACCCACAGAAAGTTCCCACAACTATTCGGCTCAAAAGTGCATCGAGTCCTCCGAGGTGCATTCAGCGCACACGCAAGCTTTCCACGGTGTCTGCTATAATTAGAGGGGGTTCTTATTTTTTTGTGTCTGCACTATGGGAACCTCTGCGATGATGTCTTTCAGGCATTTCCCAGGTTACCATCTCCGAGCTGGGCTGAAAGGCACTGAAGCTTTTAACATGTTTCAGGACCTTCATCCCATAGCACCCAACAGCGTTTTTGTTGGGTTACTGGATTGTCACACGGAATGCTGAAACGTTCCAAGAATATAAGCAAAAACCACATACAGGCACACACAACATGTTATTTATTTCTAAAAGGAAATGCTAGTTCAGATTCCTGGAGGGCGAAAACACTTTGCTGACACAAACTATGACACTCATAGTTTGGGTTTTTGTCTTTAATAATGCAGAGGTGTCTTCTGTCTATCCTCCTGTGGTATGGGTCTGCACTATGCAAGTGTTCAGTAAGTGAAAATGGATGAGTAAGATTCACAGGGACAAAGGGGAGGTGAGACAACTCACAGTATTTGTCTGAAGAGTAAATAATATGTTGCATAAAGCCTGGAACTAGGTGTGAGGAATTTGCTCCAGACTTCTTCCTCTACTGCCAAAACGTCCTTCACACAGAGGGAGTGACAGAGCACATACCCCTGTGGGTTCTGTGGAACCAAACCGAAACAGATTGTTCATTCTCTTTGTGCATTTCTTCCCAACAACCAATGCAATATAAGTGCGAATGGCTATAATAGAATTAATTTTTTTAAACTGTTTCATAAGAACAAGCTGAGAAGATGGTGGGACAGACCATGAAGAGCTCTGTTACTGGATAGGATTGGGAGTGTATGTGATCAGAAGCAGTGCTATAATTTGTAAAAAAAAAAAAAAAAAAGGTAGGCTTGACAAATTTGATTTTTTTGTACATTTCTGCCATGTTATTGCAGATAGATATTCTCGCACTGTATTATCAGCACTGATTTTCATTTTTTGCTGTAATAAAGGACCTGCTTCAAATGTTAAATTCCTTTTTTTATGTCCAGTCAATGAAAATTGGTGCCCCCTGTAACTGGATTACTCTGCACCTGAACACATGTTGTATTTGTGACAATAAATTAGAAAACAATTCATATTTTTTTAAAGCTTTCTCTGCAATAAGACCATCTTAGATTGAGAAAAACCCAGAAAGTACAATATATAGAGATTAAACTTAAACTAATTCATTGTGCACCATTTGCTTATGCTTTAAAAGACAATTTGCTATTTGTAAAACCTCACTAATTGTGATTAAAAATAGAGATTCTTTGTTCCTATTGTCGAAATCTACACCAGTCAGACAATCCATCCATCCATGCCTTAACCTCTATCGCTCTGTTATGGCATCAGATCAATATAGCTGTTTATGTTTCCAATAACTTACATAATAAAAATGAGCTTTGTTGGAGGAGTGGGTCAGGCACGGAAATCCCATTTCATTTTTTGTGGGGGGCAATAAACAATAAAATTTCAAAGAATAATTTTGTGAGGGGACATGAAAAAAAAATTACTCTCGCTCATTTCTTTGCACCCTTCTATAGTCCATCAAAGTAATAAAAAAAACTTAAAATAAAGTCAAAATTTACCAAAATACTTTCAAAATACTTTCAAGAATAATCCAACATCAAACATGTACTGAAATAACGTTCATTATCAGAGCAGCAACTGCATAGTGCAGATGTGGACAGATGTTAAATCTAAAGTTAAAGTTCTTCAACATCACTGTGATCTTTTCACAATAAAGAGAGAAGTCACATGATGTGGGAGCTATGAAAGAAATCCACAAATTTTCCATCAACATAACATTAAATCTGAAAAGTTATCTGTATAGTCTAGTAGAATCATTCTGGAGTGACCAGGGAACATGAAGTAAAATCTGCTGACTGTATTCTGTATTCTGTCACTAAATTACCTGCTGTGATCAGCAGCAGCACAAAGAGATGATCAGACCCGCTGCATCGGTCACAACTTGGTGCGACATTAAAAATTATCTGCTGAACAGGGATGAATATCTGTCCAAATTTACAACCTACAACAAACTTCTGCCTGGAGCTGATCATCACTCACTGATGTCTTCTCTTGAGGGGTTTGATGATGATCTAGAGACTAAATCCGCGCCCTGCTGCCACACTGGAGACTGAATTACAAGCGCCACTTAAGTCAAAGCTTTGAAATCAGGGAATATTTCTGCAACCGAAGTGATCAGAAGTCAGAAAGACTTCGCTGACCCGTAAGCTATTGCTTCAGCGGGAGGAAATCCCGTCTCATGCGCCACTTTGGCGCAGGTGTTTTGCAGACACCGGGCTCTCCGGAGTGCCATGACAGGCATTCTTCAGATTTATCTGGTGCCGTTCTAAAAAAAACACCTGCCAAATACTGGAAATATTCGGTTAATACGACCCCTGGCGCTGATGTTTTAAGAAAAAAAAACGCTGCTATGCTTGTTCTTTTAAGTGATTCTTTACTCTGCTGCTCATCTGAAAACAGAGCCTCGCCTTTTCCTTTTTCCCCCACTGTGAGAGAACGGTCGTAGGAGCCTGGTGCCGGGAGTACCCGCTGGGTCGGTGAGGTGAAAGTACGGAATGAAGCTGCCTTTAGTGATTTGTTGATGTGGTTAGCTTTTAAAGGAGTCATGACCTGTAATTTTCACTTTTCCATGAGAAAAAATTTATGTTATGATTGCCTGACGATTATACACTGCCCGGGAAGCCGATATGTAAAAGTGAAGTGTTTGTTTACCCCTCGTCAACCAGCCCACGTGCAAGCGCACTCAAATACGTGGTTTTAATTTCTGGCCGACTTGACGTCAAGTCGGCGCAGGATATACCATATATAGACATCGCAGACCTACCTATGCTGCAGGAAGCCCGCCCTCCCTCTTTCCCCTCTCCCCCTCGCTCCTCTCCCCCTCATATTCAGTCGAGCACCGCCATTACTGAATTCTAGTGATGGGAATTCCAGCTCTCTTTGGAGAGCCAGTTCTTTTGGCTTGGCTCACTTGGCTCTTTAGATTTTCTGTTGCTTAAAGTGTATTTATTACCAAAATTAATGCAAAACGATGTGTACCAAATGTACCAAAACAAGGAGGGGGGAATGAAAAAAATCCAAAAAACGGCTCCCAATGACGAGCCGGCTCCCATCGTTCACTTCAAAGAGTTAGCTCTTAGAGCCGGTTCGTTCGCGACCAACACATCGCTGATTCGATGTACGAACTCCACCGTGTAAGGCTGTTTTTTTTATTGCTCTACTGTGTGTAACAAACAGCAGCTAACTGCTAATGTGGCTATTGTATGCTAGCGGGAGTAGTAGATATGGGTTAGATATGCTGAAGAGTTACCTGCGGTGTCAACCCCCCTCCTTCCTGCCACCAATCAACGCACCCCTCATTTGCATTATTACAATGCCCGTCCACGACAGCCAAAATATCGCATCAGATCTCACGAGACGATAATGCCTTCAGAAATAAGGGTCAGAGGAGCTCTGTGTTTATTTTTTTCACTTTTTTTCAACTTTTCTTTTTTAGAAGGGCCTGAAAGACTATAATAGAGCGTGGGTATCCAAGATAATACTAGATTATGACTCCTTTAAGGGCCACAACCGCCATAAACATCTGCAGATTGTAATGCTGACTTAAGCTAACAGGGCATTAACTATATGCATATAAACAATCTCTTGTTGAATTATACGGATATTTCTCAAAATCTCCGCCTATGAGTGGGTGTGTGTTTGGTTATGTGTGGGTAATGGATGTAGGGGCCTGCCCAGGTCCTCGTTCGTGCGAGAAGTGCCTCATTTCAATGTGCAAGTAGTTGCTGAGGTAAGGTCTTGCTTTCCAGGTATTCCAAGAAAATGTTACCATTTTAAAATTGCAAATATGTTCTGTCATACCTTGAGATGCCAGAGAGAAATGCTGTATATAAAGCATGCACCACACTGCTTCTCAGATGGCTGAAAGGAGGATAAAGCCTATTTTGTATTTCTCCATCAGCGGAGGTGCGGAGACACACAGCGCCAAAATCCGTCAACGCAAGGGCTCTCTGACAGACACGCAAAGACGGACAGAGTAGTGCCCGATTTTTTTAACTACCCATCAAACGTAGCGGAGAATGCACGTCTGTGATTGGTCAGCCCAACATCAGCCCCAGATAATTTCACCAGAACAGTGTTCTATAGTCGATGTAATTAGAAGTCAGCGAAGCTTTTGGGCACTAGATGCTTTATATTGCAAGGCCAGTTTATGTTATATAATCTTTTGGCGATTTTGAACATCAGGATGTGTAGAGAACAACAAAACACACCGCTGTGTTTATATGTTTAAATGCGTTTTTAGAGTATTCTATGGAGCTGCACTTGTGGTAAAAAGTTTTCCGGCTCAATCAAAATTTGCTCTCTTTTGGCCATTGCTCCTTGAGTGGAAATGCGTTTACAAGCTGAAGTGACTAAACTTTCGTAGACCAGAAACGTCACTGCAATGGTAGGCAGACCGGCCAGAAAAGGTCAGCACCCCCTGCTGTCCTGGCGGAGATTTGCTTTGCAACACTGACAAACCAACGGAGAAGTATAAAAGAAAAACAGCTCCGTCAATACGTACAGGTAAGTGAAATACTAGGCTAGAGAAGAGCATGGTACGAAAACGTCAGCAAGTCAGCAAGCTTAGAGAGCAGCTGACTGCAGTCTTTGCCTGAGCAGACAGCCCGACTAATAAACCAGCTAATATCAACTTAGTGTTGCTCAATAAAGAGCAGAATGGCAAATAGGTGTAATATTTTACTCAATAAGCATGTTTACTTGAAATTTACTACTAAAATAAGTAGTCTAGAAGTGTATGTGGAAAAATTTTGAATTAGTAAGTAAATGTTAGAACATTAATATTACAATAATCATTATTGTTATTGTTTCTTTAGCAGCTGTCGGAAGAATTGTTTCTTTCCGGTTTTAAATGAAAACTGTGTATTTTGTGTAAATATATTGACTCAGTTATCGTGAGAATCTCATTCCTGTCTGTTTTTTGTGTTTCTTTGTTTGTGTGTGTTTGAATATGCAAAAACCAACGAGTAGATGCTGTAATAAATGCTTCCATCAGAGCTCATGTTTAGTGGTCAAATAAAAGCGCAGAGTGGGAACGATGAATATGCGGCGCAGTTTCTGCTGCGGTGCTGTAGATTTCAAGGACTCCTTTCACTGTGTTTCATCATTTAATACTGAAATAAAAAAAGACTGCCGCTGGTCTGCTGCTTAAACGGAGGTATCCTTAAATAATAGTGAAACCATTCTTGCTGTGATAAAGAATGCAAAGAAATGGGTATTTGTTTTTGGGGGTTTTTTTAATCAACCACGGGGATGACTTCTAAACATCCTAACTTTTCTGTCAAGTTAATAAAAAATAAATTTTGTTTTTCAGTTGAAGAGCAACATGTTGTGACTTTTGCTGTATCGATAAATAAAGATTTTTTAACCAAGAAAAGAAATCTGCCATAGACAAGCTTCCATAGTCCTCTTATGACATCACAGGAGGTATAATGAAGGTAATCAGAGCTCTTTTCAGTGTGTCCATTTGTATTTTCCTTCTAGGAAATGTATTTGTGTTCTGTATGGCAGCAGCAACACATCTGAGCGTTAATTAAGAATACTGCATGAATTTAAGGACGTTTTTCTTTCAAAACAAAACCCACAGAAGAGGACCAGCGCAGACTGGAATGGAACTTGAATAGCTACTTCAGGAAATGTTAAAATCTGGCAAAAGTTGCTTGGCCACCATAACGTTATCTAATGGTGTGTTAGATTTATCTCGGAAGTCGGGGCACAGAGCTGGGTTTGACATCACATCCCAGTAAACAGTCTTCCAGTTAACGTAGTCGGATAATGTGGGATTGTAATATGGTGACGCCAAGGGGATTGTTTTTAGTATCTCTTACAGACATTGTTTTAAGCTGTACTTTCCATATGCAAACACCACTTCTATTTTGTTACGTTGCAGGCTCTAAATGTAGCATTCATTTTAGATGCACTCTTACTAGAGTGTCTTATAAAAACGTTCCCCCCACGTTTACTATTGTTGAAGTGAGGGGCGGCCATGTTGAAACTGGAAGTCGGGAAAATATGGTGAGTTCCATTTGTAGTCGGAACTCGGATATTCTGACTCCCAAGTGGGAAAAATCAACTGGAAAGCCTCCTTTCCCACTCGGAAATTCTGAGAATTTTCCTTGCTCCAACTTTGACTTATTGCCATATTAGAATCTTGACTTATTCGACTATGTTGATTGGAACTCTATTTACTCGGCCGTGATGTCAAACCCAGCTCCGAGATCCAAAGTAAAGGGAACTCACCTGAAATCTCAGACTTTCCAAGTGGGAAGGAGATGTTGAGTTTTTTCCAACTCAGAAGTTGGAATTTCTGACTAGAAATCGAACACTCCTTATTATTGTTATTATTATTGATATATAGAACAATGACGCCTGCTGATAACCTCTTGTGACGTCATGAACTCAATTATACCCATAGCAGAATTAACTTTTTCTTCCTTAGTAGGCTTTTTTTAAATGCAGTATTTTTGAGGAATCTAGTTCTGGAAATAGATAGTCTATATTTGTAAGTAAAATAAAAAACCATGGCATTTATTATTTGTCTTTAAAGCTATAAGGACAAAACTGGAGGGGAAACCTTTTCCACCATGAGATACAACACTGGGGAAGCTGATATGATTATGACCAATGAGAGCAGTCAGAAAAAAAAAAGAAAATAAAGAAAATCAGTGTAAAATCCAAATTCCAATGATGACGTAAGCTTGTTGTTGACTTTCTTAGTCTGAATGAGCAAAGGATGGAGGGAGTGGGGGGTTGGCGAGGGGGGTGTGATTAATCCACAGCTAGTGGTGACTCACCAAGAGAAAATGAGGTGTGGTGGGGGGATGGGCGACAAAGGCTCTGTTATGACTGATTCCTGACAAACTTGGCGGTTGGATCCATTCCTTTTCTTCTATCGTCGCTCGTTTTTCAGAATAAACGCTGCTTCATTTATTTATTTATTTTGTATGAACCTGATGCACGGACCATGACTCACTGTTTTATTTAACGATGCCAGCTCGTGTTAAACACATGCAGGTGTCTGGTGGCCTTTTAAAAATACGTTAGAAATAGCAGTAGAGAGCTATGTCCTCATTACGACAAGTTATCTTATGTTGTTCCCCCACACTGACCGATGACACCGCAGAATTGTTCCGTATCGGGTAGATAATCTTTCCAATAGGCTTTAGTGACTGACGCGCTGAAATAACAGCAGTTACAAGCAGCCCATTTTAGCGTGGTGGGTCACTCCGCTGTGTCTCTGAAGCTTGCTTGGGCTCTTACCGCCGGGTTTTAGTTTTAATGTTATAACCTCACCATAGTTCATATATGCGCTAAAAGAAGCAAGCCTGCAATGGATTAAAGCGATAACATGGTCTGACTTGAACGTCAGCGTGAATGGAAGATATCGACTGTCGGAAGTTTTAACCCAAGTAGGTTTGACATTGTAGCTACGCTGTCATTAGCATAGCATGCTAGGTTTATCCAGCTACCAACAGCGGGGAGGGAAGAGGAGGAGGAGGAGGGGGGTATAGCAGCCTGACGACCTTTTGGTCCGAGGCAGAAATCTATGTTCAAGCGAGATTACAGTAACGACTTGTAATAACGTTATATAAATAAGTGCAGGAACGACGTTGTTATGAATGGCATGAGACGTACGGCGCACGCATAAAAAATATATATAAGTAAACCGTACCCCGCCTTAAACGACTGGCATGTGGGTTGACGGGGTGCGAACCAGCGCCATGCCGAACTGATTGACACTCGCATTGTAGCCAGTGAGCTGAGGTTACATGCTTCTAGCGCACCCTGCCGCGAGGCTAACCTGTTTTTTGTTGTTGTGGTTTTTCCTAAATAATCGAGGTCCAGTGGTTGATTGAACAGTAAGAAGCTCCAGATGTTCCAGATGCTGTTTTTGTTTTTCGTTTGTTTTTAAGTGACCGAGGCCGATCGTAATCCTCCCATCCGACAAAGAATCGGTCCGGTCCGTCGGATATTCACGCCGAAGTTTGTTTAGCTACTTTTAACGAGCCTGCTAAAATGGCTAGAGGCTATAAGCCTTTTGCTCATCTACTGGTGCATCTTTCTACATTGAATTATCACACACAATGTAAAACGAAAAACTTGCACACATAGTGATAAATGTCCAATTAGGGATTAAAACTAATGAGAACTCCAAATATAATTTCTTAGATGAAATATTATGTAAAACAAACCGTGATCCAGAATAGTGATGTTATTGCCTTCAATTTTTTATTTTTTTTTACATGGTATTCTGCTGACTGGACAGTGTCCCTGGCATGGCCAGTGGCCACTGACACCCTCAACAACCACACAGCATACAATCTGTGTCAGGTGTCTTTCATATTTTGAAGACAGTAATGGCCAAATAGCTCATAGCAGTGATCCTGTTGTAGGCTCGGAAATACCCTGACTCCTTGTTTGGTTAGTCAGGGGTGGAACAGAGGGGACCCCAAACCTCCGAGCACTTTCACGCCGCCTTCTGCTGACAAGCTTCATGGAAGATGCTGATTTCCTTTTCCAGCCTCGGTACCTGCCCACACTGCCAGCGGTACCAATATCCGCTTTCCTGCTTGAACCGATCCTACTCCTGTCTAAAGGATAAAACAAGACGCCAGGGCCAACACCTTCCTGAACTCCTCAGGAACGCCACAGGCTGTCGGTCGTCTCCATGCCACGGTGCATTGATGCAGTAATTAGTGCAAAAGGAGCCACAACCACGTACTGAATGCATATACTGTACAGTACATCAGAAAACTCTCTTATTGGTGTTTTTTAATCCTCATATTTCCTGATCTCTAGTTTTTATTCGCCATAAAACATAATCATCATATCTAGTATATAACATCTCAAAATAATTATCAGAAAACCTATATTTTTTTTCACTCTTTGCTTTCTTAACCAATCAAACAATGTCCCCACCACTATCCGTGAGCGTTAGTGTCTTAGCCTTGGAAATATACCAATGTAATATCCCGCCAAGTGTTGCCTCCGAGGAGTCCTTTCCAACTGCGATAATGATTGTGACTCTAAATGTTGTGCAGCTCCTCTCTGTGGGCGGCATGTGATATGTAGCCAGTTCCACTTTTTGAAGTTGAACTGATTCTTATTTATTGAGACGCCACCTGTAGGTCCCAGCGACTTAAAAGACTTACACCGTTTTCCCCGTTCAAAATGAGTTTTTACTTCACTAAATCAGCCAGACACAAGAAGAACTAGAGACGCACCGATCAGACTTTTGGGGCCAGTTTCCCATCACAGATTATGAAACACTGACCTCCCGATACCGATTTTAGCCTTTCTTGATTTTTTTATTTCTTTTTAGGAACTGCGGAGGAAGAAGAGTTTTGAACCCCACTCACAACATTTTCTGGGTTTCCCGTATTGGTGGTCAGTGCTTATTTAGATTAGGAGCAGTGGTGTATCGAGAGAGGCATCCAGTAAGAGACCGGTTTAAAGCTCAGATGGATCAAAAAGAGCTACTAGGCTCTACAAAGGTCATCCTTCCTTTTGTTTGCTAAAAGTCTCATTTTATGTCGCTGCCTGAATGAGCTGGAGAGACGCTTCAACGTGTTAGAGAAAATCCGGTTCCTCTTTGAAAAGCTGCTTCCATCTCCGTTCCTGTGATTTTGTCTTTTTAGAACAGTGCACTGATACCGAAACGAGCTAAGCCTGAGCTTTCTCTCTACAGTGACAACTTCTACACCGAAGAATAATTGCTCTTAGATCTGGTGTGTAGGCCCGTCACGATAACACATTTCGCTGGCCAATAAATTGCCCCACAAATGACGGCGATAAATGATAATAATGGCCTTTTTAAGACCATTTTCAACTGATGTAATAATGATGCACTTTAATTTTTAATTAACTTTTACCTCTGCAACTGGAATAATTTTTTTAAATCCAATATAAATCATCAAAACAGCCAAACAAACAAAAATGGATAAACTCTGTAAATAAAATTACCCGTGAAAAAAAAATATCAATCACTTGGTTCAGACAAGAAAAACAGCCCAAACTACCTGTTAGTATTGGGCGATATAAACGGTAAAAGGTAGAAATGATATAAATTGGGCCAACAGTAGAGATTGTGCATTTCGATGATGTCATCAAGCCGTGCCTATGTACGTTGCACCAGGTATGCAAGGAGTTCAGGATTTACACCGGATATTGAAAGTTTAAACGTCGTTTTTTTATTTAACTGAAAAGAAACCTGTTGAACTTGAAGCATTTTCAATTCAAATATGTGCTGATTTATTTTAGTGCGATATTAAATTTATAAATTTTATATTATAATATTATAATAAGTGACCAGGAAAGCAGAAAGAAATGTTTCGGTTTTTTACATTTTGCACTTCAGTCTAAACAACTTTGATCTCTGTGTTTTCATAACATTTAGTTTTTATTTTATTTTAAACATATCTTCATCTTTATTTTTGTTGTGTGAATGTTTGTTTTGCATATTTTGGAAATAGATTAGAATATTTTTTAATGCATTTTGCACAGCAGATGTTCTTTAAATTTAAGTTTGAGGCCATATCGCCCAGCCCTACAACCAGTTAGGAGTTTTGTAAAGAAGAAGTGCAAACTAACAACAAAAACAATTAAAATAAAATAAAAACCCTATCCTATTATACTCTGCTACTTTGGATATATGGACCATATATGTCTTTTTCATTCCTGTGTCTTTGGTAGAAAGAGGGAGACATGTAAGGAAAGCAAACAAACATGCAAATGGAAATTATTGTGGCTAGAAAAATTATTGAGCTAATTTGAATTCATCATACGATTAATTGATTTATTGTTTGTGACAGGCCTAATGGTGTGTTCACTAACTGCGTTCCGATCAGGCTCATTTGTCAGTTTAAAATACCTTTTGAAAATAACCTTTAAGCAGGTATTAAACATACTTTTAATTTTATTTGTTTGATGTTTCATCTTAAATGTAGGGATGCATCGGTGTGAAAATGTGGGTCGATATGGATAACCGATATTCATATTGTTGTTATATCCGATAACGGATATTTACCGATATTATATATAATTCCTTTCACTTTCGACACCTTGTTAAAGCGCCTAGATTGTTTCTCTGCTTCAGCTAAACACCCCACAATCCTGCCCTGTATCAATATCCCTGTCACACGACCAAAGAGATACAACATGGCCGCCTCAAACACAAACAGCAACAAACGTTGAAATGACAATTGGTTATTAATATCTGCCGGTTTTCCTTACAGTAGCTGATCGATACCGATATGTAAAAAAAAAAAAAGAAGAAAAGACTAACATCGGCCAACACCGATGTTAATTTCAATATATCGTGCATCCCAAATTTGATGTCGCGTTTGGATTCGCTGGAAGCGGCAAAATATCAGTCTGGGTGGAATGAATCTTCATAACGTCTTTCACTTGGAAATGGGAGTTGCAGAAAAAAATGAACTTCTCAATAGTCCCAAATATTGCCATATGTATAAAGTGATGGGCAGTATTGTCTATGTCAAACATCTGACCTGTTTTAGATTTTGAAAATTCTTTTTTATTATTGTTTATGAGCGTTTGTAAGACAAAATATGGTGGTAAAGTTAAATCTTAAAATTCTATTAATAGTACACTGTCTGAAATGAAGGTTTGAACCCATTCAGGATTTCTGATTGGTTTATGGAAATATTAATGAATTTACCTTACATGCCAAGAAAATATAGATTTCTACACTTTCTTTTACAATGATGGATGACGGCCTGATGTATCTGAGTGAAAATAATAAAATATTTACATATAACTTAGTTGTTAGTGTAGAACTTAGAAGTAAAAGGAGATAAGACTTTTGATTTCTTTTTTTATTTTAAATGACCGTCTCCCAGGATATTCCAGGAGATTAGCTTTCCGCCCCTGTAGTGATGAGGTTACATTAAAACAAGTTAATAAAACTCATAGATAAACCACATTCATTGGGTTTATTTTACAAATATTATCCAAAAAAAAAAACTATACACAACTAATGTATTGCAGACAGACTCCAAGCAGTGTGTGCACATTTTCAATAGGGATGTAAGAAAATATCGATCCGCCGATATATCACAATATTTATTTGTCACGATATTATATCAATATTCAAAAGCAATGCACTGACTTTTTCTTCTTTTCTTTTTAGAATTTGAATGGAACCATTCGTTTTGAAGTAAAATTATATGTAATAAAACGGGATGTGTTAAAATATTACACAGATTGGAGTGTTTATAATGCTGTGTCAGTTCTTCTACAGTAAAATTCCGTTTTAAAAATCACAATATATCGTCTATAGTATATATTACTTATAGTATCGCGATAAATCATACCGCCTCCCCTGTATCGGGATACATATTTTATCGGCAGATTTTTACCAATACACATTCCTAGTTTTCACTGTGCTTTCACGGTGACTGCCTCGTTGGACACGCCATGGCTATCTTGCTGTGTCAATTTTTCTGTACACATTTTGAGGATTTGAAGGTTTATGACGTCAATGATGAACATTAAGATTCTGTTTTTTGTTGTTGTTGTTGTTGTTGTTTTTTTTTTTCATATCCAGGGTCCAGAGACGAGGCAGCCATCATGTGCAACTAAAGACTTCTTGATGATCACATGGGTACTGTATTGTCTCTTTTTACTGATAGATTTCCTCCGTTGATGATCCCATTTCTGTAAGGTTGAAAAGAAAGGTTGTCGTAGAGTGTCAGAGCGCAGCGGTGGATAACTGTGGTTATATTTAGTTACAGGCCTTGTATAACTCGTTTGTTGTTGTTTATTTATTGTTGTTTACTCAGACTTTTGCTATCAGTTTTATTATTGCTCTAACTCTGATTTAAAATTGGGAGTAGTGTTGAAATGGATAAAGGAGAGATGCTATTAGCTTGGTCAGATCTGGATCAGCTTTAAGCAGCAAACTGCAGAAAATAAATCTATATAACATAATGAGAAGTGTACTCGTTGGTGCTGAATGTTGACTGAAGGTGATGGGTCTTAAAACACACATCCTCCTCTTAATAAAGTTTTGGGGCTACAGTCAGTCAGTGGTGAGGAAATTAGTGGCTCTCTTGGATTGGGTGCTTTCCAAACGCCAGCCAGTGGCGCGTCAAATACAATTGTGCCTATGGCTTGTTATGAAATTATTAATTCGCATCAAGCTTTCCAATTTGCATTTTCTTTTGCGTGTTTAAGATATGCTGTTCGGAAAAATCAGAGAATTTGGAACTGCAAATAGGCAGAAGTCCATTGTAAATATTTTCACTAACAGTAATCTATGAATTATTTTCGACGCACTACTCTTGAGCATCTTCTGTATTCATCAGTTGTCGTTATTCAGACTTTCCTAATATTTTAGATAAATTGATTCTGCACAGAGGCACATTAAATCACCAATAAAAGCCAGTGAAGTTTTAAGCTGTCGCGAGAAAAACAGTGAAAAAGTTCAACGAGTGTGAATACTTTTGCTAGTCACATTGTGTTAAACGAAACTCTGGACTTCTTAAGCCTAGTTTATACTTCTCCGTCTGCGGAGGTTCGGAGATCTACATCCGAGCGCCATCATCCATCGACGTAAGGGCTTTTTTCACTATCCGTCGAACGCACGTCTGTGATTGGTCAGCCCACTATCATTTCACCAGAACCCTGCTGTATAGTCGATGTAATTAGTTGTCAATACAGCTTTTGGCCACTAGATGCTTTATATTGCAAGGCCAGTTTATCTAAGGGGGTGTTTACACGACAAAGTTTTTCAGCAAAACGGAGGTTTTTCTCCGACTCGGCCTCTCGTTTACACGACAACGGGAAAACGGGGGGCAAAAACGCAGCTTTTGGGAAACGGCTTCCAGAGTGGAGAGTTTTGAAAACGCTGAGGGATTCGTTGTCGTGTAAACGCAAGCCAGAGACTTTTGAAAACGATGACGTCACTGCCAGCCACCTACGGACATGTCGCACTTGCGCACTCCGCCTTTCTACAGAAAAACAACAACAATGGCGGATCCAGGTATGCGGTTACTGCTGATGCAGCTTCTGAAGTTATTTGGTTGCATACATTACGTGCGTCAAATAATCAATATGCCTTTATTTGAGCGGAGAACTACAAGAAGACTGCCATTGTTGGGTATCATGAAATGTTTCTTTTCCGGGTTGTGAGGGGGAAACCTTGGAACCCTGCATACACGGGGCACACTGCCATCTAAAGGCCGGGCATATGTACTACATTGTTTTCCATCACGCGCCCTGTCGTGTAAACGCAGTGCGTTTTCACCCGCGTATTCAAAGAAAAACGGCAACGTTGTCGTGTAAACAGCCCCTAATCTGGTCTTTTTGTGATTTTTAACACCAGGAGGTGTGGAGAACAACAAAACAGACAGCGGATTCTATGAGCTGCACTTCTAGTAAAAAGCTTTCCAGCTCAATCAAAACTCGCTCTCTGTCAGCCATTGCTCCTTGAGAGGATGTGCGTTTACAAGTTGAAGTAAATAAACTGTCGTCAACCAGAGACATCACTGCAGTGGTAGGCAGACCTGCCAGAAAAGATCAGCACCCCCTCCTGTCCTGGTGGGGAATTGCTTTGCAACACTGACACACCAACAGAGCAGTATAAAAGGAAAACGTCTCCGTCAGTACGTGTGTGTGTGTGTGGGAGCTAACTTGCTGACGGAGAAGTGTAAACTAGGCTTTAGAATCCCACATTGTGTTCCACCTCTGCCAGAGCTTGAGTAGAACATCCTGAAACCTGCTAAGTTTGAGTGTTTAGGATCTCTAGCCACCTGGACGCTCTCACCGACCTTGTCATGGCTTTCTGCGTGGCTTTTATTAGATTCCAGCCCCTCTGGGTTCAGTTGGTCTTGGATGTCAGCCTTCGGGACACAGCAGAAGAAGTGTTGACTCATTCAGTGAGCTGGCAGAATGCAAACAGTGGATGTTCTGTCCTCTTTCCGCGCTCCTTGTTTATTTCCACGCTTCCATTTAAACAGCGTAGGTTCTGCATGAGCAGAAATGGAGGCCAAACACAAGCTGTGTGGGAATCATTTCAAGATGTAGGTCGATTAGTGGAAACTGGTGCCCTGCCTTCAGCAAGGAGGCGTCTGTCATTCAGTGAAAGTAGGGTGGAACAAATATATCAGACTTTTCTGACACTTTGGTTGGATTTTGCTGTACACTGTATGTAATGCAGCCAGGTTCATTGGTTTTGACCCCGTGCTCTTGTGTTTATTTCTTACAGGCTACTGACCTGTGCTGACCCAATGGTTTAATCAGCAGGACTAAAAATGAGCATAAGCAGCGATGAGGTCAACTTCCTGGTGTACAGATACCTACAAGAGTCAGGTACATCAGACAGACAGATCTGCGCCATGCCTTACTGTCCATACTGTTAGAAAGGTTTCAACATTTACAGTCTTTTAAAATAACAGATTTCATCTGCTCTGCTATGCCGACCCCCTCTAGGCGCACTGCTAACGAGCTCTCACTCCATACTCCTCTCCAACTCTTCCCATCCCTCCTCTAGGCTTCTCCCACTCAGCATTCACCTTTGGCATAGAGAGCCACATCAGCCAGTCGAACATCAATGGAGCCCTGGTGCCCCCTGCTGCCCTCATCTCCATCATTCAGAAGGGCCTGCAGTATGTGGAGGCTGAAGTCAGCATCAACGAGGTCAGCTTAGAGGAAAACCTCCATCATAGTTTTGCTTCTTCCTTCTGTGGACAACAACGTCCACAGATCATTCGATCTGAATGTTTACCGCATAGAGGTTTGAATGTGAGGCTTCCTCCTTTCTGTCTAGGATGGGACCTTGTTTGACGGACGGCCCATTGAGTCGCTGTCTCTGATTGATGCCGTCATGCCAGATGTAGTCCAGACCAGGCAGCAGGCCTACAGAGACAAACTGGCTCAGCAGGCAGCAGCGGGCAGCAGCGGTGCTACGGGGCCACAGGGTAGCTCCAAGAATGGAGAGGGGGCCGCCAACGGGGGAGAAAATGGATCACATGCCTTAGCCAGTAAGCAAACCTCCACACACACCATCATGAATGCTCCTGTGGTGGTTATTAAGGAAATAGAATATGACCTAATGAAAATACACTGAGAAATCAGGAAGGAGGGTAACAGCAACACTTTTTGGTGTGGCGGCTGTTACTGAGTGGAGAAGGTTTGTAGCTTATCCCACTGTCAATGAAATTACACCAGAGGAAGCCCAATAGATGTTTGGGAGGAAAGAGTTTTATGACATACACTCACGTTAAACCTTATTGTTTTCATCCAGTAATAGCGCGCATGCTATTACTGAATATACTGGAGGACGAAAGCAGCTTCCGCACCTGCTACCGAGAGCCAGGCTGCCGCGGTTGAACAATGCTGCTAACAAAATGAAACATAGGGATGTAGGTATTACTAATTTAGATCATCTTTGTTAAGATGATCGAAAAAGATACACCGTTAAGTAGGGGTGGACGATATCTTGAGTTTTTTTTTTTTATATCGCCATTTTTTAAATATACGATACAAGAATGACCCAATATCGTTTATATCGATATAAATAGAGCAGTTAGTTTTCTGCCCTGCCAGCATGGAGACAGACAAAGGCACGAGGGAGAGTGTTGAAGAGGAGCCGCTGGTTAGCACTGCTTTAAGTGGGCCGGTACACAACGGTACTCGGTACCACCACTACTAAAAACAGCTCTCTAGAGCTCCACCACTTCTCCGAGCGCTGAGAACGTTCTCACAGAGTCCCGGTTCGTTCAATAGTGAGTCTGTTGTAATCATTTTGCAAGCTCCCCTCTTGAATTTTCAGAACCCTTCACAACGTGCAGAAAGGCAGAAGCTTGCCTGTACTGCGCTGCATCGCAAACCTGTGGTGCATTCAAGGAAAAGTTCGAAATGTATGGCGAGATCAATAATGTAGGACATTTAAAACTTATAACAAAAAACACTGAAAATAATACCAAGAGCCATAAACTTCTGTTTAATGGCAGTTGGCAAGCAATGTTTGATGCATACTCAACCCTTCTTATTTTTTACAAAGTACAAAAAAACACTATATTCTCTATTAATGTCGTCTTTTTGGCCTCTCAGAACTAAACTCCTGGGCTGAATTTTAACACCAGCCCAACCTTGCCCAAGACAATAGTTTTTAATAGCAAAGCTATAACTATTTTGGTTCGGAAGAATAAAACATTATTCTATTCAAGAGATTAATATCAATAATATATGCCGATACTTTTGTTTATCTATATACATTTTATTTCATCACTATTTAGCCCAATCTGTCGACAACTGACAGCTAATAGCGGCGGTGGTCAGCCCTCTAGCCAGAAGCTGGGTGGGGGGTGGGTAGCCTGGACAGGTCTGAGAGGATGTGTTTTTTGCAGGTAACAGGAAGTCGGAATTTTTTTTTACCCATAATGCTCTGCACCCTTTTGTAAATCTCAGCATAAAAAGAAGAATCAACATTTTTTGGTAATATAAACTCTTATATAAAGTGATGATGACAGAATAAAACATGAACCGTGTAATGATTTTCCCTTGTAAAACATTAATAAAGCCCTGTTTTACTTTGACTCCTCTCTCATCGCATGACGTCGCCTCTGCTCCTAAAATTGTTATTCTTATACACAGTTGAACAAACTCTTAAGACTGGGGATAGACTGGACTGTGACCAACTTGTTAGAAGAGCTTCAAAATGATAAAGAAACAGGATCAAGGCGCAAAATAAAAAGTGCGGACAAATGACTGAAAACTGCATTCAAACTCAAAACAGGGCGGCGATCCGCTGATCAAAGGTTTACAAGTGTTAGCATTAAAACGTTTGGGTCAGGCAAGGACTTTCGCGATGACCCATTACTGCAGAGGTTGGACACAATAAGACATGTTATGTTATGTTTCTGAAAAGGTCCTGGGGGTCATGAGACAAAATGTCAGGCCAAACATCCTAAAAATTTCACCTGAGCTTAATCGAAGGTTCTTACCATGCAGATCCTCCGCTCATATTAAGGCGCTTCCTGATACTTACTCTCACAAACGACATCCGGTATGTTACCCAATCTAAATCCCCCTGATTGAGATATTTAGAGATGGGTGGAGAGTTTACCTAAATCAGTTCAATTGAATTCAAATCAGGTTTTATTTATAAACCACATTTAATACAACCCAAAGTGCTGTACAAGTAATAAAAACAATAAAAAGAATTAATAAAAGAATAAAATATGACCTTTTCAAATTCATTTTTAGGCAGGTAGGGCTTAACCTTACCGAGCAGCCTCAAATGGAAAAAAGTGGACCAAGAACGCTGTCAGCACCATTTAAAAGCTCAGGTTTACCAAATAAAATAATTTAAGTTTGTGATTCGTTTAGATTTTAAAAATGTGATGCCATCCAAGCTTTTAAGACTTTAAGACAGTGTAACAATTTGGTACAGTCACCCTCAGATCTTAAGGGGAGATAAATCTGAACATCACCGGCAAAGCAATGGTAGGAGATATAAAAAATAGACCCTAGAGGCAACATGTACAGGGAAAACGGCAGCGGACCTAAAATGTGCTTCGTGAAGCCCTCCTCACCACACGGAGTTAGACATAACGCTCTCCATATGGCAACACTCGCTTCAAGAGCGCTTTAACAAATTATTGAGGCGATCAACAAGAAGAGCATCGCTTCTTACCACTGCATCCTTTGTTTCGACATTTTATTTACGTTTGGAGGGTTGTTTTCAGTTGCGTGAAATGTGAAAACATGTCCCCTGGTCTTAGGATTTTAAGCAGAAGTGTGTCATTTTTCTTAAAGAACAAATGGAACAGGCTGAAACGAGTATTGGCAGCCTTAAAGCATAACAAAAACAAGAGATTGGCCACACAATTTGGAATCTGTGCACCTCTTTGTCAGACCGTTCATTTGGGCTCTGCTCTATTTATCCTTGAGAATAAACGTGAGATCTAATATAATTTCTGTGTAAATGGTTAAACAGTCAGTAGACAGAATGTTTTGACTTCCCTCTGCTGTAGATAACCACTCAGAGATGATGGAGGTGGACCGGGATGTGGAAATCCCCCAGAGTAAAGCCATGGTCCTGAGAGGCCACGAGTCGGAGGTTTTTATCTGTGCCTGGAATCCGGTGAACGACCTCCTCGCCTCTGGGTCAGTAGCACCTTTCTGTCTCTGCTCACATCTGTGGCTCATCTTACAGAGTTAGGAAGTGTACCGGAGAAGTCTGGGCGATAATGAAAATGTTCTTTGAACTGCTTGTCTCAGCCACGACCATTCACCCCAACCGTCCTGTTCTATTTGCAGTAAATACTGGTCTCTTGGAGTTTCTTTAATTGAACCCTCTTCTTGTTTTAGAAAAACGTGGAAGAAAGCTCATTAACCTCCTGTTTCTAAATTAAAGCACACAGAATGATGTTGCTAGTGAATCATTTTTTTCTATGTTATGTTTCTATATTGGAGCTAATGGCACGGTCACAAAGGTTCTTACCACCCATGGGTTCGTACGCATGTCCCAGTTCATATGAAATCTAGAGTTCATAGCCATTCATGGAGGGAGGGCAGCCGTTCAACTTGCAAGAGCAACTTGAGGCATTCAAGAGAAAATGAGGTGATTTCCTGCCACAAATGTTGGCCGTAGAGTTCTTATGTTCTTCAAAAAGGTTCCTTGGACTCTTCCTACGCTAGACTTACGGCACCCCTATGAGCAACTCATGGCAATCTCAAGTTGTTGGTTGGAAGATCTTACGGCTTTCGTAATGTTTTGTTGGAATAGTGCTGGCCATTCCAATATCTCCAAAATTCTGTCTCTTCATCACCACATCTGCTGGAAAATTTGTGGAATAGTTTGTAATTTTCAAGATGGCAATAATGCCAAGAAGGCTACAGCTGTACCCAATACAGGTGCAGTTACAGCACAAAACCCAAATAAAAGTGGTTGTAGCTGGTGCTTTCATTCGGCAGCGGCAGGAGGATCTGGAGAAAAGACAACAATTAATCAAATAATCTCATGATATATTCAAAGGAGCTCAACCATTTTTCCAGCCATGATCATTTCCATTTGTATGCTTGTTTTGTTTTACTTACCTGTGCCCTTTTTTTTTTTACCAAAGACACTAAATGGGAAAAAGGCGAATATGGTCCATGTATCTAGTGGCAGCATGTATCCGTAGTGGCACAGCAAAATAGGATGTCCTTTTTTTATCCAAACTGAGTGTTTTTGTTGTTAATTTTCACTTTTTGTTTACAAAACCCCTATCTGGTAGTTTTTCCTGTTTTTCTTGTCTGAATCAAATGATTAATATTTTCTTAATGGCAATTTTCATTACAGTTCATCCATTTTTATTATCATTTCGGTTGGTTTGTTAATTTATATTGGATATTAAAAAGTCTTCCAGTTGCAGTGGTAAAAGTTCTTTAGAAATTAAAGTGTATTGATCGTTCGAACGGTGTACATGCATTATTAATATATTAGTTGAAAATGGTCTCAAAACGACTACATTGTCATTTATCGCAATCACTTCTGGGGAAATTTATCGTCCAGCCAAATTTGTTTTGGTGACAGACATAGACCTCTACGGACAGTATGAGAGTTGGAAGGTTTATGTGCTTAATAGAGATTCGGTGTATGAATCTCTATTTGTACGCTCTTCATAGGAACACTGTAAGGTCCCCTTAGGAACAATTTAATGTGTTGTTATGGCCACGGTAGGAATGTGGGATTCATCGTCGTGGGTTGTTCTTTGGTTGTTTCTAAGGCATTCGTACAAAGGACTACGGAGGTTTTCGTGGCGCGTTCATAAAACATCTTGGACAAGACCATCGACCTGGGCACTAACTTACAAACACGGCTACGAATGCTGGATTCTATTCTATAAGGCCGCCTTAAGGAAGCCGTAGGGAATGGTCAAACAATTGTTCACGGCCATTTGCACAGGTCATTGTGGCCATAGCTCAATGGGAATGTGCCTCACCTCACAGGGTTTTCCTCAGCTCCACAGAACAACACAATAATCCACAAGGTTGATATCCTAGTGAAAGATCAGTGGGCAGAAATTACACCTTAGGTTTAACACTGCAATTTGTATCCGCTATAATCTACATGTGTATCTGCTTTCTGTTTGTCTTTGGTTTGAGCAAATTTCTTTCCATCCCACACCCCTTTGGTGGTGGAGCTGCACAGAAAACACTCTTTCTCGTTACTCTTGTTTAATGAAAAGGTCAGAGTCACCCAATATGTTGGTCTCTGAGTCATAGCACCCACTTATGGAATCAGCGGGACCTTTCTCCATCGTGGGTTCACGCCTCCAGGGCCACGCCTCTGGGTTTGTTAGCATGGCTCCAAACAAATTGCTGCGTAGAAGAATCTGAGTGAATAAAGCTACCTTTGTAAACATAGAAGAGAATATAGAAGGACTGTTTTAATGTTATTGGGGTTGGCTGATACTATGGAGGTAAGTGTTCCTCTGGATAGTGACCATATTCAGCCCGTCCTGTATAAAGTAAGCACACCCTCTAAAAGTAGACAAATGGTGAAGAGAAAACGGTGATCTCTGGGACAATCCTGAGTGCAAATGACTTATTTTGCTTGTAAAATGTCCCTTTCCTTTTTTTTTTCTTCAACAGATCATGTGAAAAGGTTTATTATGAAATAAAAAACAGAAAGGGTTTTGGATTTGATGGTTTGGGTTCAGGTTTCGATAAAATGCCTTTAACCCCAACCCAGCTCAGGATCTGTGATGGTCAGTTTTAAAACATCCTTAGTAATGATCTCAGAGGTCCGATCCACTTCCCGATGCTTAGCGTTGGCTTGTCTCGACCCTGGCAGGTCAGGAGACTCGACGGCACGGATCTGGAACCTGAGTGAAAACAGCACAGGCGGATCCACCCAGCTGGTACTGAGGCACTGCATACGGGAAGGCGGCCAGGATGTACCCAGCAACAAGGACGTCACCTCGCTGGACTGGAATGTGAGTTTTTGGAATGTTACCAAGTTCCCATGCATAATTTCATTCTTCCTACAAAAGTAAGCACTTAATCCCCTACTAAGGTCTTGTGCAACCTAAAATGAATGCTAAGAGCCTTAAAGTGAGCCTTGCATGAAAATAAAATGGACTCGTGTGAAATACTGGAAAAAGCAGCAAATATGAAACAATTTGATGTGGTAGTCTGGGCCAAACCAAGATGACGCCTTTCTTGCAGAGTGAGGGCACATTATTGGCGACTGGATCATACGATGGCTTCGCTAGAATATGGACAAAAGACGGTAACACTCCCAGCTTTAGTTAACGTCCCAGCTACACACGGATACCTCGTTTATCCTGTTCCTGGATTACTGTGCTTTCAGGAAACCTGGCCAGTACTTTGGGTCAGCACAAAGGGCCGATATTTGCTCTCAAGTGGAATAAGAAAGGCAACTTTATCCTCAGTGCCGGAGTAGATAAGGTAAGGCTTATTGATTTTCAGCTGGAGTTTGGCTGCATGCCGCATTCTGTGCTTCGTGCTTTAAATTGATTGTTTTTGCCTTCTGAAAAAAGCAGTCTTTTGCTTTTTCTTCTTAATCTGAAACAGGATAGCTGTAATGAAAAGCGATGAAGATAGCTGCATGTCCGCTTACAAACGTGAGATTAAGAATAATATTGCAAGAGTCATTGAAGAAAAGGAATGCAGCCTTCCTGGAGCTCATGAATGCAGATTTCTGGTGAATCGCTGCATTCTTGTTCCTCTCTACAAATGTTTCCTAGAGCTAAACAAAAAAGAGGAGAGTCCAGCTCACCTCCCTATCAGAATTACAGCAAACCATGAGTAAACACTGCCATCTAGTGTACTGAAGTGTACAGTGTCATCTCTTTACTAGGCAAGGCCAGTGTTTCCTAACCCTGGTCCTCAAGGCACACTGCCCTGCGTTTTTTAGATGTTTTCCCTGCTTTAACACGCCTGATTTGGATGATTGTAGTTCAGCAAAAGCCTGTTAATCATCCATCATTGAAATCAGGTGTGCTGACTCAGAGGAACATCTCAAACATGCAGGGCGGTGTGCCTTGAGGAGCAGGTTTGAAAGTCACTGCTGAAGGCCTTCCATCCATCTAGTCACACAATATTTTTATTCCTCCCACAAGCAAAACACAGTTTTGAAGTAGCATGACATAAATTCATTGCAAATTTTTTTTATTGAAAAACTATATTTATATTTATGCCATTATTTGTTTTTATTTCTTTACTTTTTAAATTTATTTATTTTATTTAAAAAAGCTAATATTTAGTCCTTTTTTAAATGTATGTATATTATAATCAATTTTAATTTCCTAATTCATAAAAAAAGCACATTTTGTCTCTTTTACTTTTTTTTTAATATATTTTGAAATAATTTCTTTTTTATTTATTAAAAGCAAATATATTGTCATTTTTTATTGTTTTATATTTTGTATATTTTTATTAATTAATTATTTTATTCATAAAAAAGTAAATGTCTTTTTAGTTTTAATATTTATTAGGGATGTGTATTGGCAAAAATCTGGCGATACGATATGTATCGCGATACAGGGGAGACAATATGATATATCGCGATACTATGAGAAAGACGATATATTGTGATTTTTAAAACTCAATTTAACTGTAGGAAAACTTTCCCAGCAGTCTAAACGCTCCAACCTGTTTCATACTTTAACACATCCAGTTTTATTACTAGATCTAGTTGATCCACTGGAACGAAGAAGGTGACAACAGCCACAAACTACCAGTCATGCTTTTAATTTTACTACAAAAAGTACTGTCATCATTAATGATTCCATTCAAATCCTAAAAAAAAAAGAAGATTTTTTTTTATAATATGATACAATATCGGGAAATAAAATATCGCGATATATCGGTGTATCAATATTTTCTTACATCCCTAATGTTTATATATATATATATACACATTGTAATTTATTTATTTATTTTTATTAATGTCTTAAATTGAGCCTTACCTGCAATCTGTTCTAGAATACCAATCAAAACGCTAGTGAGATCAAACTAAAATTTTAAATGCCCAAAAGTATTCATACCATTAAACTTTTTCATATTTCATCATATTACAACAAACTGCAATGTGTTATTAAGAGATGTTATTATTTCCACCAACAAAAAGTTACAAAAAAATGGGTATGTCCTAATATAACATGTTGGTGGTCACACTCTCTAACTTTATGGCTGATACAGCTGAAGATTCTGGCATTATTAAAATAACTTAAAACCATAGAAACATTCAAACATTAATACACCTTGTCATCAGCTGCCCCACAAGCACCTGTACTTTTCCTCATAATGCAAACGCTCGACCCGCTGTTTGTTTATTGAAGGACCAGACGGAGTACCTTTAATTAGTAGGGCTGTATCAAGATCTTGTGATACTAAAACATCACAATATTTCTCGTTGGGGCGATTGCCATCTTGTAAGCACTAGCCAGTTGTGGTCACCATGGCTTCGCCTGATGAAGTTTTATTAGAAGATTCCCAAACTACTCTTAAATCATTTGTTCGGCAACATTTTGGGTTTCCAGTAGGAACAGTAACAGGCGACAGAGTGTCAAACACAACACGAACTATATGAAAGCGTTGCTAGTTGTTCCGATGCCGAAGGAGGCAGAAGGCGTTGCTACATCGGCCGATGGCTGGATGTCTAAAGGTCAGAGAGCAGGCGATTAGTAGCAACAGGAAATGGTAAATGTAGGGCTGCAGACCATGACTATGTATCTAAAGGGTTAAAAAGAAATCAGGAAAAAAAGGACATCAGTTTGTTGAGTGTGTGACGAAATCAATACAAATGCAGTATTTAGGCCTTTTTGTAGCATAAATTTTATCATTGAAGTTTTCTTTGAAGTAACATTAAAATCTCGCCCCATCTCGTGAACTCAATATCATGTCCTGTCTCTTCTTGTGACTGTTATGTATCTCTACACCTCTATTAAAGTTAAAGTATTATTAGTTAAAGCGACGTTGTAAAGAAATGAAACAATGTCCGATTACCGTGACTCCTTCTACTCTCCCCCTACACAGACAACGATTATCTGGGATGCACACACAGGCGAAGCAAAGCAGCAGTTTCCTTTCCACTCAGGTGAGTGACAAGAGTCAGCTGGTTTGCTCCACTCGACTTTTTCACGCAGCGGTCCGTTTTTAGACAGATGTTACGAAGTTCAGTTTCCTCCCTGTCATCGGCCGTTTTTACGGCCTGACAGACATGTTTGATGTTGTTGCTAAGACTCTTTGTCCCAAAGTTCAGAGAGTGTATTTTCATTTTAAAACACCGGCACCCCCTTATAGTATAAGACCACAATCTAGATCCAGATCATCACTATCATGTCTTGTCTGTATAATGCCCCTCTGTTTCTGTGCCTCCTGACAGCGCCTGCTCTGGATGTGGACTGGCAGAACAACAACACGTTTGCCTCCTGCAGCACAGACATGTGCATCCATGTGTGTAAGCTAGGTCAGGACAGACCTGTCAAGACTTTCCAGGGACACTCGGTATGACAGCCATCGCTCACTCACTCATACTGTACGCACGGTGGAAACACAAGTGCCTTGTTGGCCAGATCTGCCCAAGTATGCTCACCCTCTTATAGATTCGACTCGTCGCCAAACCTAAAGGCTTCAGATCATCAAACTGATTGGAATATCAAAGACAACCAGCAAACACGAGGCTGTCCAAACCAATCCGGCCCTGTGCGGATAAACTAATTGCTCCCCTTGTTGAATCATGATACAACTGTGATTAAAAAGTTAAAAGCTGAGTTCGATTTCACAGGCTTTACTACTGCCAGGCCTGCAGTATCAAGAAACCACTCGAATAGAACCTGTCCAATAACTCAAAGTAGGCTAACCCACTGTTTCCCAACCCTGGTCCTCAAAGCACACCGCCCTGCTCGTTTTAGATGTTTTCCTGCTTTTAACATGCCTGCTTCAGATGATTGCAGTGCAGCAAAAGCCCGTTAACCAGCCATCAGTTGAAATCAGGTGTGCCGAAGCAGGAAAGCATCCAAAACGTGCAGGGCAGTGTGCTCCACCTGATACTCAAGGCCACCCCAAGACTATAGGCTTTGAAAACTGTAGACACTTCTGCCTGGTTAATGGACACATGATACAATGTGAAATGTATCATATTCTGTCGTACATTTTTTTACAGACTTTGTTTAAAGCAGTGCAACAGTCAGGGCATCGTTGCACTGTTAGAAATTGGTGTTCAAACCACGCTTGCCCTGCCAGGCGACAAATGGTCCCACTTATCTCTGACTAAGCCCTCAGCGTGTTAAAAGCAGGGAAACATCTAAAACGTCCAGGGCGGTGTGCCTTGAAGACAAGGGTTGGGAAACGCTGGGCTAATCGAGCCTAAAAGAAACATTGTAGTGCCTAAAGGTAGCTTTTGCTAAAAGATTGCCTGTGTTATTCCAGAACTATTAGAACATTGGGCTAAATCTAAGTGTATTAGATCTGGTTAGATCTGGTTATTTAACAGATTCTTGATTAGGCAGACATCTGTAATGAGGAAAAGCCATGATTTTTGTGGCTCATCTATAGTTTTGATCAGAAAAAAACTATTTCTGAGCTTCCATGAGCATCTCTACTTTTGATAGTCTATGCATGCTTTCTACTACATTTCTCTAATTCAAATGATCTACTGTAATTATATCTAAGCACATAGCAAAGAGAAAAGTGTCACCTGTTCTTTTAGTTATTTAAATCATTCTCTTTCTAGAATGAAGTGAATGCCATAAAGTGGGATCCCATGGGCAGCTTGCTGGCCTCCTGCTCTGATGACATGACACTTAAGGTCAGATCACATAGAAAGCTAGTAACATGCTGGATTTAGTGATTTATTTTAACCCTCGCCTTTGTTCCTTTCGGCTGTAGATCTGGAGTATGAAGCAGGATTCATGTGTCCATGACCTCCAGGCCCATAGTAAAGAAATCTACACCATCAAATGGAGCCCCACGGGCCCTGGGACCAACAATCCTAGTGCAAACCTCATGCTGGCCAGGTAGGAGTTCACCGACACCTTCCTTTTTTTAGATTTTAGGCTGTATTCCTTTTGCCTTGGAAGTCAGGCCCCAAATGTAAGAAGTAACGTAACACCCAACTTCACCGTGCTCCAGCTACAAGTTGGAAAACTAGGTGATGTTGAGTAAACAGGCTACTATTAGCAATATAAACCAAAACCAATGGATTTCTCTACTTTATGCATTCAAACACCAAATAAACATGTCTGTATGGCTGATTTAATCAAACTATTAGGAGTGCAAATTAGCAGTTGATCTCTTCAGCTTTAACCATTTTCCATACACCCAGCAGCCGTACTGTAAATGATCTTTAAAAAAAGTCAAGACTAATTGATTAGACTTAGAAGAGGTGACATATTTTAATAGATTTGTTTTTAACAGACGTACACAGGGGTGGAAAACTAAACCAAAATACTCAGTAAAGGAGCTGAATGTAGTAGGAGCTTTTAGGGAAGCATCTTATTGAGATTTTTTTTATTTTTTATCTCTTCTTGCCTTTCTGCTCTTTAGTGGAGTAACAGTATGGGTCTGAAATGTTGTTGTAGAATTTCTTCAAAAATTCCTGTGTGGTAAATGGTCCGCATTTCTATAGTGCTTTATCAAGTTTCAGGACTCCAAAGCACTCTACTCTACATTCAGTCATTCATACACACATGGTTGTGTGTACCATACAGTCGGGGCCACCGGGCACTCTGACCACCACCAGCAGGCAGGGTGGGTGAGGTGTCTTACCCAACGACTGAGACTGAGAGGGATAGGGTTTTGAACCAGCAACCCACCAGCAATGACTATCTCTTAACTCCTGAGCCACCATGTATAGCGATCACATCATTACTTCTGCTTAAAATAACATCTGTTTCAGCAAAAATTTACTTTAAATTGACAAAAAAAGACTTTATCAATGGCAATATTAGTAGAAATTATATTTTAACATATTTAAAATTACAGTTGTAGTAGTTAGAAAAAATATATGTTAAAATTACTATATTCTCTATACAAAAAATATTTAAGGTAGTTGCAGTTTGTTGTGTCTCTATTAATAACTTTATGCACAAATCTTACAGCTCGTTTCTGAAGAATAAACTAAATTGGAATTGTTTTATGTGTTTCCCCACCCTCCTGAGATGTAACTTCTATATGGAAGCATAAAAGAACAGTTCAAATTATATAATGAAGCCTGAGATAATATGTAAATACTCAGGGAAATGTAGTTCCTGATCCTTTTTCTGTTTGAGCACCATTTATCAAAAGTTTAGCAGTTGAGTTAGTTAAAAAATGGCAAAAAATATATAAATGTTGTTTTACTATGATTTAAAGTAAATTACTTAAAATCAAGAAAACGTGCTTTAATATTTTTAACTCTTATAATAACTGAGTCCTTTCCACCATCATCTGCCAACAGAACAAATTGTTGCACTTTAGACACCTCCCAGATATCATGAATACACACAGGAAATAACAGTGGTCCAAATACTACACCTTGGGGAACCCCTATTGGACATGAGATTGTGATGCAGCACAGAACTGTAGGAAGTGTTAATCCGAAGCAGAGAGGGAACGTCTGGTCCGAGTGTGGTTGTTATTAACAAGGTTGGTACAGTCATGAAAAACCTGGAAAAGTCATGGAATTTGAAAATCATATTTCCAGACCCTGGAAAAGTTTTGGAATTTTACAAAATGTATGTTCAAACTTAAATATAATGCAAAATAAATAAGAAAACGATCAATACATAGAAGTCGGGGACTCTTTTAGTCAGGCAGGTGACACGCCTACCTCCGAGGCCCTTACATGTAGCTCATGGAGTCAATGATAAAGCTGTTCGGCACATGCAAGTTAAAATGAAGAGTTCAAAATGCCGGGGAAATTTAGTTTCAACAATGAGAGGCATTTTATGGACAAATATCGAAGCTGGCTGCAAAAGGATGTAGACTCAAGACACGCTAAGTGTAGCTGTGCAGTAAAACTTTTGATGTTTCAAACATGGGGGAGGAGAAGTCTGTTCTGACACACAGGTCACTTTACATGCAGCTCCCTCTGCTGGCAAAAGTGGGAATGACTTAAGTATTATGTTTTTGACAAGAGAACAGCATATCATTTAAAACTCAAATGGGTTTTGCATTAGGTCTCCTTCAAAAAATTATTATTTAAGTTAAATCTGCTAAATTTGGAAACATTTTGCATTCACTTTGGGGGGGGGGGGGGGGGAAAGCGCTGTTTTTTCTGAATTGACGATATAAACCGTGGGGGGGGAGAAAAATCCGGTGGGGCAGTACACCTTAACAAGCGCAAATCCCTCAGGTGTTTAAAAGGTGTGCAAAATTGACAAAATAATATGTCTAATAATCCTATCTACTTTGTTTAGAGACGAGAGTATTTCCAAGTTTCTCAATCCCAAAACAAAGTAAAGGTGAATTAAACTCAACAAACAAGACCTGCAATGGACAGGCGACCTGCAGGGTGTACCCCGCCTTTCACCTGATGACCTAGGATCCTGCAAAGGGTAAGCAGTATAGGCTATAGACAATGGATGGATGGATGGAAACAGGACATGTCTTAGTTCCTCATACTTTAGCCAGCTAATAATGCCTACAGGGATAAAACATCCATCCATCGTCTATACTGTTACCCTTGCAGGGTCGAGGTGCGGCTGGTGCCGATCTTGTTTGTTTTTGTAAAACTTATCTCATTAATTCAGAAAAATAGAGCCTTTTATTTTTTTCAAGTGAATGCAATACGCTTCCGTCGCAAAATTCTTGTAAACAGACTTAAAATCAACCAATAGATGTGGGATAACACTTTAAATTGATGCATGAATGTGTTATTTTTGGTCATGGAAAATTGGTTTAATGTTATGGAAAACTCATGGAAAACTTTAACTGGAAATCTGTACGAACCCTGTGTTGAGAAAACATATACATAATATCTGTAAATATCCGTTGTCGACCTATTGGATATCAGATTAATATTGATATTGGCCCTAATTTTTAGATCGGTGCATCCCAAGTATTAAGTAAGGAATGTTTTGTTTTAGGGTTGGGTGATATGGCCTCAAATCTATATTGCGATATAATCTAAAGCATGTGCTGTAATTATGTTTATGGCACTATATTCTCAAGAGTTAGAATCGATGATCCCGATCCAATCCAGTCTGTTCCAATTCGATATTGATATGGGTCAATGCTATAAAAACGTTTTGTTGAGCTGTTACCTTATTTACATGACTGTAATTCAATGATGGAAAACTGGGTGGGGTTCCAGTTCACGGAGGGTAACAGAATTAACCCTTTCAGACCTAAGCCTTAAAATGTCCATCTGGACTTTTCCCTCCTGTTCTAGCTGTAAGAGGTCAAACAATGTTTAACCATTAAATCGATTGTTGGATTGATTTTTAAGGATTTTTATAAGAATCAGTTCAGAATCAGAGAATTGATTTTTTTCAACACAGCACTAATTGCAGGAGAAAACAACTTCAGAAATGTATTGAATGTCATTTAAAGAACATTTATTGAGCAAAATGCATTAAAAAATTATCCAAGTCTTTTTCCAAAAAATGCAACACAAAAATTCTCATAACATAACTAAAAATGAAGATGTTTTATATCAAAGAAAACTAAATGTTATGAAAAAACAAAGTTTAAAATTGTCTGCATTCCTGGTTACTTATTTATACATTTAATATTGCACAAAAATATAGCTGCCCATATTTGAGATAAATAGAAAACAACAAATGTTAAACTTGCAATTTCTAGTGTAAAGACGAACACTGAGCATGAGTATTTATTCCCCTTGTGTACCTGGTACAAAATACGTAGGCACAGCTTAATGACATCATCAAAATGCGCAGTGGCATAGGCCGGTACAGTCAAAATCTCTACCGTTGGCTAAATCTATATCAATTCTACCTTATACTGTTTATATCGCCCAATACTATTTTGTTTTCTAATTTGGTGTTGCTACGTTTTCTGCTCATTAGTGCTTTTTTTTTTAACACATAACGTTCTAAACTCGCAGCACACACCTTTATACTCACTACTCTTTTTTTCCCTCCCTTCTAAAGTGCGTCATTCGACTCAACTGTACGTCTGTGGGACGTGGAGCGCGGGGTGTGTATTCACACACTGACCCGCCACCAGGAGCCCGTCTACAGCGTGGCCTTCAGTCCCGACGGCAAGCACCTCGCCAGCGGCTCCTTCGACAAGTGCGTCCACATCTGGAACACTCAGGTGGGAAAACCTGTGCTTTACTCACATATAGAAGCACAAACGATGTAAATGCACACTGCTCCAGGGAGAAGTCAGAGTCTGTGTGTTTGTGTCTGCAGACTGGTGCTTTAGTTCACAGCTACCGAGGGACAGGTGGGATCTTTGAGGTGTGCTGGAATGCCACAGGGGACAGAGTAGGAGCCAGCGCGTCAGATGGATCGGTGGGTTTTCCTCTGTGTTTTAAAGGTTGGATACTAGAAGATGTCTGCGGTTCACGCCAAAGCTCAGCTCATACCTGCTGCTAGTGCTGATTTTGTGTTTGAGGGATTGTTTTCTCATAAATATTTAAATATCATAGCTAAGGTTATTAGGCTGAGCCTAAGGCTGAGGAGTCAACATGAAACATCCCTAAACCTGGATTAAATTGGAATATATGAATGTTGCAGTACCTTTCAATTAAACTAGGTGGCGCCACTAGACATGAGATGTGACTGCTTTACATGCTGTGTGAAATAAAGCCATCCTGTGATAGATACATGCTAAAGCTGCACGTTATCAGAAGAACCTGTAGTCTGCAGTAACATTGTTAAAAAAATAAAAGCATCTGTTTTAGATGCTGAGTGTTGCAGCTCTGCTCAAAGTTCTGCTTAAATTACATTAATATACACTAGTGTGAAAAAGTGTTTGTCCCCCTTTGTCCCACTAAAATGTTTCAGATGAAACAAATGTAAATATTAAATCCAGTTTTTAAATGGTTTGGGAGAAAAACAATCCAAACCTACATGACCCTGTGTGACACAGTGATTGTTCCCTAAACCTACTAACTGGTTGGTCCACCATTAGCAGGAACAACATGAGACATGAAGCAGAGGAACCACTGATAGCAGAGAGCAAAAAGTATCCGTGTTAAAATTCATTTGTGGTAACTATGAAAATTTTCAAAAAGTCTGTTCATCATGACTCTTTATTTTGCCCCATTTACCTTGATCTCAGTTTCACTGAAATTCCTTTTTTCGCTCTCTTGGCCACTATTTTCGGGAAGAACACAAGGACTCAGTGCATGTTAGAGGATGTGGTGTGACCAAATATGGTTAATTGAGGGCGTTTCTGTATACAAATGACTGTGAACGGTCACGAGGACCTAGGTACTCACATGTGGGATTTATCAACAGATGATTGCGGAGGAACGAATGTGTATGACTGGCCACCGCATGGTTGATAAATCCGACTTTTGTCTATCCGTACAAACATTCTAAATTTAACTCGTAGGATAGAATATAGGACAGTCTCTACGAAAGTTTAATAAAGGAGGGCCCTGAACTGCAGGCAGGTCTTTCTGTCTGATAAGTCTCTGGTTGCAGAAACTCACTTGAATATGTCGTCGGATTCAGATTAAATGATCCAGTGAGGGAGTTGCTGTCCCACAGCATCATACTGCCTCCACCAAAAGCAGTATGGTATTGGCAGAGAGACTTGGGCAGGTTTTTATGGCTGCGGCCCACATACAGTACAAATATGGTACAATTAAAGAGGAAATAAACCGTCAATATTCTAAGACTTATTACCAAGAAGAATTCTTACAAAAAAACCAAAAAATCAACAACAAATATCCAGGGTGCTAAGTATTTTTTTATATCCATCTCAGCACCTGATGAAACCTAAAAGAAATAAAGCCTTGATACCTGGCTAGAGCCCATTTGCTTATTCCTTTATATTACGCTGGCTTGTGCATTCATTCCCCTGAACAGTCTGAGTACTTCCTTTGTTTTCTTTTTCACAATTTATTTACCTGGAAATTCTCACATCATCTCTGTTTCAGCGTCTTTACAGCAGAGTTTCACACATTCAGTCCATCTTTTACTGAGAGTATATACCACGTCCAAACAAAATAACCCCTGAAAAACAGTGAAAGTTTTAAGAATCGTATCATTTACACATAAAACATAAGCAGCAAAGCTTTAAGATGATCAGCAGTGAATCTTTCTGTAACAACAACCCATTACCCATAAATAATTGGATGTGTTTTGTTAGATATATAAGTCCCTCAGGTTCCGTCTGCATCCATAAACCATACATTTTCAGACTGTGTGTACCCAGTCGGTGGCAGTTATTACAGATTCTAACATTTTAATCCATTAGCATTTAATCCATTAGCACTCCTATGTCCAGCAGGCAGAATGTTGCGTACTTCTGGTTTAAATTTGCCTTTCTTTTCTCGACACTCCAGCTATGTATATATACATATTATACATCATTGGAAAGAAGAAGCTATAAAGCTAAGATTCTTGTAATTCCAATGATATACGCCAATCATAACTTTAGACACAGTACACGCTTTTGCCAAACCACTCCGAAAGAAAATTAATGTGCCAACCACCGTCTGTAGCCTCATATCATTGATAGAATCCATCTTTCTTGAACAAAAACTGTGTTTTTACATCCACAAGGGTCCAATTAATGTCCTCCGATGAAATAGTTAAACCACAACATGTCTGACGTCCACAGTCCAACACAATCTGCTGCTGAAAACACATTAGCTATAAATGTCTTCTTTGAGAGCACTTCCCATTATGTTTTCATTCTAATTTCCGTTAGCATTCTCTTATTAGCCTACAAATTGCCCTGTGCTTGACTGGAAGCATTAGCTTTTGATTGACATCTTACTTGATCCAATAGGTGATATCCTCCGCTGTGGGAAAATCTTCACCATTAGCTGATGATGAAAAGTACTTTAAAAAAGTATTTGGCAGCCACCGATTGTGCAAGTTGTCCCACTTAAAAAGATGAGAGAGATCTGTAATTTTCATCATAGGTACACTTCAACTGTGAGAGACAGAATAAAAAAAAAAAAAGGTGAGAAGAGATCAACTGTTGGAGCTATTATTTGAAAATGGAATAAATACAAGATCACTGACAATCTCCCTCAACCTGGGGCTCCATGCAAGATCTCACCTTTTGGAGGAACACATGATCTCGAGTATAGTGAGGAAACAGCCCAGAACTACACGGGGGGAACTGGTCAATGACCTGAAGGGAGCTGGGACCACGGTAACAAAGGTTACTCTTAGTAACAATTAAATTCAATTCAGTTTATTTATATAGCGCCAATTCACAACAGATGTCATCTCAAGGCACTTAACAAGAAGTTATTTCAATACAATTATACAAACATTCCAATCAGTTAAAAAGTTTCCTATTTAAGGAATCCCAGCAGATTGCGTCAGTCATTGGCGTGAGATCACACAACATCATAATGGATTAAAATCCTGCAGTGCTCGATATGTCCCCCTGCTTAAGCCAGGCCTGTCTAAATTTTGTCAGAGACCATGTGGATGATCCAGAGGAGGACTGGGAGAATGTCATGTGGTCAGATGAGACCAAAATAGAAATCTGTGGTATAAACGCCACTCACCGTGTTTGGAAAGGGAAGAATGCTAAATTGCATCCCAAGAACACCATACCCACTGTGAAGCATGGAGGTGGAAAATCATGCTTTGGGGCTGCTTTTCTGCAAAGTGGACAGGACGACTGATCCGTATAAACGAAAGGATGAATGGGGCCATGAATCGTGAGATTTTGGGCAAAAACCTCCTTCCATCAGTGAGAGCATTAAAGATGAAACGTGGCCGGATCTTCCTGCATGACAATGAAACCCAAACAATTTGCCCGGGCAAACGAGAGAGTGGCTACGTAAAAAGCATTTCAAGGTTCTGGAGTGGCCTAGCCAGTCTCCAGACCTATGTGGATATGTGGAGGGAGTAGTAAGTCAGTGTTGCCCAGCAACAGCCCCAAAACATCATAGCTCTAGAAAAGATCTGCATGAAAGAATTGGCCAAAATAGCAGCTACAGTGTGTGAAACACCTGGTGAAGACCTACAGGAAATGTTTGATCTATATCATTTCCAACCAAGGTTACATTACAAAGTATTGAGGTGAACTTTTGTTATTGACTGAATACTTATTTTCTACACCATTATATTAATAAATTCTTTAAAAATCATACAATATGATTTCCTGGATTTTTTTTACATTCTGTCTCTCAGTTAAAATTGACTTATGATAAAAATGACAAACCTCTCATCTGTTTAAGTGGGACAAATCGGTGGCTGCCCAATACCTTTTTGCCCCACTATATATATATTAGGGATGTATATTGGTAAAAACCAAGTGATACTGTATGTATCACGATACAGGGGAGACGATACAATATACTGCGATACTATAAGTAAGACTATAAATTGTGATTTTTTTAAAACTGAATTTAACTGTAGAAAAATTGTCCCAGCATTCTAAACACTCCAACCTGTTTCATACTTTAGCACATCCAGTGGTATTACTAGACCTAGTTGATCCACTGGAACGAAGAAGGCGAAAAAAGGGCAACGAACTACCAGTCATACATTACATTTTACTACAAAAGCTACTGTTATCATTAATGGTTCCAATTCAAATAAATAAAAAAAGTCAAGACATCGCTTTTGAATATTGATACAATATCATATCAATATATATATATTAGGGATAATATATATATATATATATATATATATATATATATATATATATATATATATATATATATATATATATATATATATATATATATATTAGGGATGTGTATTGGCAAGAATCTGGTGATTGCTTTTGAATATCGATCCAATATTTTAACATAAAGTATCCCAATGTATCTGCGTATCAATATTTTCTTACATCAGGCCTGTCAAAATTAACGCGTTAACGCAGGTCGATGAATTTGTAGTTAACATGATTACGTTTTTTTAACACATGCACAGAATGAACCACCCTGTTTATCCCACATTATAACCCTCGCTGCTTTCAGTGCTCGCTCATCACATAAACGGCATGGCAGACCCGAACTGCATCCGTGGTTCCATGTGTACGTCTCTTCTCAGTCGCGGACCATAGGGATAATCGGTCAGTGTCACTCCCTGCTCTGCTGCAGGTGTAGTCTGCAGAAAGAGACGCAATTATGTCTTGTGCTGTTTGTTGTACAAATCGCTTTGGGGAAAAAATAACAAAAAGTGGACATTTTATTCCATTGACTCAGCCCTTTCAAGGCAAGCAAAACACGTCTTTAGTTGCAAGGGATCAGAAGAAGCGATTGGAACAAGCAGATGATTAAAAATGCAACAATCTGCAGCGATCACCTCACATCAGGTAGGCCTCGGCTAACATAGCTAACCAACACTGCAGCTGTAAGATAACTGCAAATAATAACAGTGGGAAGCAGGGATTAATGTAAAAGTTTGGTGTCGCACCATTTGCCTATCATCTCGGTGTTGATAAGCAAATAATCCCTCTATTATTCAGAAAACTTCTATTCAAAATATTTTATTGATCCCAGAGAGAAATTAAGTATTGTTATAGCTCCTACTATTTAATTCTACAAGGAGTTTCTGTAGATCCTGATGGCCGTGGATCAGGAGATCTTGACGAAGTCTGTGTTGCAGGAAAACTGAAAATGCCTCTGACTTAAGGATAGTCCCATGTAGAGGATGCTCAGGGTTGTCCCAAATCTATAAGAAATATTCAGCTTTACATTAAAAAAATGTTAACCAGTTAGTTTCCCTTAGCAACTGGCTAAAGGATGAGTATGTTAAATGGGCCCCGTGTAAATGTGATAGTGGAATTCGAAACAAAAGTTACATGCATCTCTCCTGTTTTTCCTTTCAAAAAAGAACAAAAGCATCTGGTTTTGTCCTTTATTTACACCGAAAATTTTACTTTTTCAATCAAATGTAGGAATTTTAATCAATCGTGATTAATCCACAGCTACTCTGTGATAAATTAGATTTTAAAATGTAATCGCTTGACAGCCCTAAAGTAATAAATACCATTGTGTTGGATTTTCATATCTATGACAGAGTCAAGAATAATTAACAGCCATTTCCTCTTTTTAATAACAGCAAACCACCTCTTAAATTTCATGTTGTGGTCAAACTGACATGGAGTCATTTCATTGTAATGCATTTTATTTCTGGAACTCCCAGCAGCAGGGAATTTTTGCAACTTTATTTACTCCCAGGTACATCAGTCAGGGGCAATGAACTCTTTCAACTTCTCTCTAATGACACCATTCGAATGCATTATGTTACAAACTTAAGAAATGATCTAATGTTTGATTATTTTTAATTACTTTTCTCCTTCGGATCGAACTAATTAGAATTTTTAATCGTTGGTCCATATATGTCAGCTAAACTATTTAACATGTTGACACACTTTCCAGTTTCAATCAGATTATTGGTCACTTGCCATACCAGCTGTGTCGCTGTTATGAAACCATTGCTAAGAACAACGTTTTAATCTGGGGTAAAACCTAGTTATGGAATTCCACAGGGTTGTGAGCTGGGACTAGTCCACTTGCAATAGTACAAACTAACCCGGTGTAGTATCCAGACCCATTCACTTCTCTCTGGGCCTGTGGCGCCAGGATGGACTGGATTTTATAACCTCTGTTTTAAGAGCTGAAATACTTCAAATGATCAAACCTGGCTTTCACGTCGGTCTTGCTAGGCATCCAGTTTGTTGCGTGAAGCACTGGAACCGCTTGATCTAATTTCTGAATATTGCCTGTTTTCACACGGAGAGATCAGTTTTCTCCCTGTTGGCCTGTCTGCATTGCTTTCCTCTGTTGTGTGGAATTGCTATCAACAATCTTTCTCATTATTTATTAAGCTCTTAATGGCCTTGATGGTCAACCTCTATCCCATGATACAAATATTATATATATTAAGAATGTTTGTCTCTGTTCCCTGAATAAAAGCCTTCTAGTTGTTAGCTCACTTAAAAGTCTTCTGATATTAGTTCTGAGGAACCAGTTCTGGTTTAACAGTAATAGATCTACATTTTTTCCCTCTACTTTCAAGCCTTTTCCCCCCATTAAGGAACGATGGTTGACTTGAGCCTAAATGGAGCCATTTAAATAACAGATTACACAGAGTGAATGAATAAATGTTGTGACTTGTGGCTGAATATTACTGAGATTTAAACTTAAATTCCTGGTTCCCTGTCGTCCTCCTCATGTATTTTACAACCAAATGTAAGCCCTTCCTTTCTCCCATGTGTCCTTCCCTCCCTCCTGGTGTCCTCCTTCCCTTTCTTCCTTGTGTCCTAGACTAGAAAGTGACTGGCAAATGGAAGCATGCAGATACAAATAAAGGCAGCAATAACCACAAACAAATGACAAAAATAAAGAGACTGTATAGGGAGGTCAAATTCACAACATAGGAAAAACTGTATAGTTATTAAAAATAGTATATTTAAACAAACATGGAGCCTCTTTCTTTGACATCATGGGAAACTCAAGAGAAATCAACCAAGACACCAGGAAAAGAACTGTGGACCTCCACAAGTGTGGCTCGTCAATAGGGAGCAATTTCCAACTTCCTGAAGGTCCCACGTTCATCTGTTCAGACAATAATACACAAGTACAAAAAACGTGGGATCCATCATACTGCTTGGGACGGATTCATAGTCCCAGAGTGGAACGTTTTGGTGGGGAATGTGTGAATCAACCCCAGGATAACAGCAGAAGACCTTGTGAAGATGCTGTCTGAAACTGGTAGGACAGTGTCTCTATCTCCAGTAAAACCAGTCCTGTACCACCATGAGCTAAAAGGTTACTCTGGGAGGAGAAAGCCATTACTTCAAAACCACCATAAAACGTCAGACTACAGTTTGCAACTAAAAATGGAGACAAAAATCAGAATGTCCTGTGATCTGATTAAACAAAACCTGAACTGTTCGGTTATAATGATGGACGGTATATTTGGAGGGAAAAGGAGGAAGCTTTGAGGCCTCGGAACACCATCCCAAAGGTGAAGTATGGTGGTGGCAGCATCATGCTGTAGGGCTGTTTTGCTGCAGGAGGGACTGGTGCACTTCACTAAAAATATGGCATCGTGAGAAAAGAAAATGATGTGGACAATAGCCAGGAAGTTGAAGCTTGTGTCTTCCAAATGGGCAATGACCCCAAGCTGACCTCCAGATTAGTTACACGGTAGGTTAAAGACAACAAAGTCAAGGTATTATAGTGGCCATCACAACTCCCTGATCTCAATCCTATTAAAAAAATGTTGAAATGTGGTACTGAAAAGGAGAGTGGGAACAAGAAGGCCTAAAACCCTGACCCAGTTCCACCAGTTCTGTTAAGAGGAGTCGGGCAAGATTTCAGCAAACTGTGGGAGAAAGATCCTGGAGGGAAACCTGAAACGTTTGGCCCAAGTTTCAGGTCAATTCTACCAAATACTAAGGAAGTGTACTCATACTTCTAAATTTTATAAAAGTGATAAAGAAATACAAAACAATTATCTCTCTTTATTCTGACCTTTCACAAATATAATAAAATATGTTATTATTTATTGATCTAAAACAAATAAAAAAGGTCCTCTCTGATTAGATGTTTGAACGTAAAGAAAAAATGTTTTTTCTGAACTGTAAATGTCTGGTTTCAACATTATTTCTGTTTTTCTGTGGTTGTTGGTGGAAGGTTGTCAACCAGTTTGTTCCTGTATGTGTAGATTTCTCTTTTCCAACCACTGTCCGCAGCACATTCAAAGAGCAGAACAAAAACCCTGTACTGCCGTAACATGTCACACTACTTGTTAGTCACATGTTGGCTGCTCTTGGTCTGTATTTGAATCAACATTTCCTCTCTTTTAGTACCAAGCTAAAAAAAACAATCTTGCAAATCTGCAAGATGTGGAAGAGCATGCCGAGCTGATTAACGCCTCAAGCTGCAGCTTCATGCTAAATATTTAGCTCCAAATTAATATTTAGTTTGCAAACTAAATAAATATATGTAGTTTGTGAACATAGCTTCTTAACTAAATATTTAGTTAGGACGCTAAATATGTATTTTAAAGACCTAAATATTTAGCTTCAAACTAAATATTTAGCTTCTGAACTAAATATTTAGTTAGGAAGCTAAATATTTATTTTAAATAACTAAATATTTAGCTCCAAACTAAGTATGTAGCTTTTAAGCTAAATATTTAGTTCCTAACTCTATATTTAGTTTGCAAACTAAATAAATATATGTAGTTTGTGAACATAGCTTCTTAACTGAATATTTAGTTAGGAAGCTAAATATTTATTTTAAAGACCTAAATATTTAGTTAGGAAGCTAAATATTTATTTTAAAGAACTAAATATTTAGTTAGGAAGCTAAATATTTATTTTAAAGAACTAAATATTTAGTTAGGAAGCTAAATATTTATTTTAAAGAACTAAATATTTAGTTAGGAAGCGAAATATGTAGTTTCTTAACTAAATATGCAGCTTTTAAGCTAAATATTTAGCTCCTAACTATATATTTAGTTTGGAGCTAAATATTTAGTTTGCAAACTAAATATTTAGCTCCAAACTAAACATTTAGTTAAGGAGCTAAACATTTATTTTAAAGAACCAAATATTAGCCCCAAACTTAATATTTTAGCTTTCAAACTACATATTTAGTTTCCTAGCTAAATATTCAGTTTGTGAACAAAATATCTAGCTTGCTAATTAAGTATTTAGGTATAAACTGTGCCATTTATAAATTAATTTAATAACATGGTGAAAATATGACTTAGAAGAAGGAACTCCTATTTTCTTCCTCTTATATTAACAACAATTATTGGTGTTCATTTTTGACTGTGCAACTTTAAAAACGGCACCTCATAGTGGCAGAGCAGAAAACAGCCGTCTAACCCTTTGCGGCCTTCTGTTTTACAGGTTTGTGTACTAGAGCTGCGGAAATGACACTTGTGTGGGGGGAGCTGTGGACCGACTACGAATGTGTACATAGCCAAATGACTGTCCCTGCCTGTCCGCCACACTGCTGTTAGTCCCGTCAGATTCCACGGCACGCCATCGAAGCCCACTGGACTTCTTCACCGACTCTCCATTCTCCACACACCTTTAGCCGTCGTCCGTCAGATGCGCAACAGGTCTGTGCCGTATGGACGTTGGAAGAATTTCTCTATCACCACTTGAACCTAAAGCAGGGCAACCAAAACTCCAGGATCTGTCTGCCCTTTCATCTCCTCATCCACTAAATCGGCAGTGTACAGATTTTTGTTCGCTGTTGCCGTGTGCATATTATACCCATCTGAATCAGGTGACCAGCAGAGAGCTCAATTTGGACTTTACTGGGTTTATATTATGGCATTATGGCAGGAGAGAGGAGATTTTGATAGATATTCATCTCTATAAATCTGGAGATCTGTTCCTGTTGGCTTTCAGGAATGCAAATTTGACGACATATGTTAACTCTGTTTTCATCCATCAGACTTTTTTTTTATGTTGCCTGTTTTAACAACAAGCAGTGCCTTGCAAAAGTATTCACATGCCTAAGACCTTTAATTTAGAAACACAAACTTTCCTTGTATTTTATCGGGATTTTATGTGATAATCCAAAACAAAGAAGCGAATGGTAGAAAATCTGGCTATCCTTTCCTCCCCTGAGCCCAAACTTCTACTACCACTATTCAGTTCCCTTTTTAAAGGCAGCTGATGGCTTTGGATCTTATTTAGATGTACCAGACTAAACGATGCTGAATAATTTTTTGATTCTTTTTCCATCTTCCTTCCGTTTATCTGTTAAGCTACACTTTATGTTGGTCTACCATGTAAAAACCCAATCATATCTTGAAGTTCAAGAGTTATGACTACTTTTGCAAGTTACTGTATTAGACAATTATCTGAGTGGGGGGGTATCCAACATGTCTGAGCTGACACCATAAAACCATCAAGTAAGAGCTGTCGATGTGCTGAGGTGACCTACATCCACACTACAGTCTATGCTTATGCTGGCAGTTGCCTTGCACTAACGCACACACTCAGGAGACGGGCCAAGTGGCGCCCTGAGCTGAGATAGATGCCGATTTGTTTGTAGAGGTTAGACTTTGCGGTCGAAAACAAGTCGGCTTTCTCTAAAGCAAATCCGCAGCATTGGAATCGCTTTACCACAGAGTATAACTCTTTGATGTTATTGTGCATCACCGCTGGTTGTTGCTTCGTTGAGTCGTCACACAAAATACCATTTTAACCGTCATAGCTGCGACCCAAAAAGCAGCAGGCGTTTGAAGTTTGCACTTTAGCATAATTTGGGAAAAGAAATATGAAGGTTTTGTTTCTTCAATCCCATCATGAACACATCTGACGTTTAGGAGCAACATCACGGAGCATCATCTTCAACTCCTTCAATCGAGTGCAGATCGTTGTAGGTCTGTCAGCAGAGCGACACCCATCAGCTGCCTTGTTACATATCTCAAAAAAAACAACAACAATGTTTGTACCTAAACCTGCTTTAATAAAGCCAGCAGAGTCTGGATGTGATCCCCCAGATCCTGCTGCATGATGTGTATGACGGTGAAATGGTATTTTATACTGATTTGGTTTTAGACTGCTACTTTCAGGTGGGCCGGCGGGGCGGGTGCTAACGTCAACTGATGTTATCTATGCTATGTTGGAAAGCCCTTGAAGGTTTTGTACTTATGAAACTTTTGTAATTTTGATTGGTTTGTAACTACGTACTGAAAAATGAAAAAAAAAAAGCAAAACAATATAATTGTTGGTGTAAAATAACACAGAACATGTAAATACCAATTTTCAGAATTTTTTGGTGTCTTTCCACAGACCTACATTGTACTTTGTCACGGTTGCAGCCTCCTGATCAGACTGTTGGTATACCACTCAGATCTTAAGGTCTAGAATAAAATCTATTTTGATAATATCAATGTGTTTTGTTGCTTTGCTTTGCTCCACACTCTGCACCAGAACAACGTCAACTGATACTATCTTTGCTATGTTGGAAAGCCCTTGAAGGTTTTGTACTTATGAAACTTTTGTAATTTTGATTGGTTTGTAACTACGTACTGAAAAATGACCCAAAAAAATCAAAACAATATAATTGTTTTCTTTTTTTAAAATGAGTCTGTAAAAAAAAAAAACCCCCACATCAGATAACCACAGTAAAAGGCAGCTGGAAATAATTTGAGAAGTAAATTTTTTTTTCATCAACTATTCTGCCTGTGGTGCTGCTTTTGACTCAGGAGGATGTGGTGGTGTTTTTTTTTTTTTTTTAAAGAGGACCCATTCCACACCAAAGCTCAGCTCCAGACCAGAGAAATGTAAGTATTTCTGCTTGTTTTGCTAAATGCTAACGCTAATGTATGTCAGCTAAAGATGGCGAGGAACAGTTCCACCCTGCGGTTGGGGAATAATGATTTTACAGTTACCTGTTAAAGGCAGTCTTGCTGTGGGCACACATATATACCACTGCTTTAACTGGCTTCACCTGTACTGAGTTTTCACACCCTTCTGTGACGTTACCACCATAAACAACGTTGGTTGCATCTTATTTCTGTTTTATGTGACAGACTAATTCATCTTTAGTTGGAACTTCTAGACAGTTCGTGTTTTTGGAGCATGTCTCCACCAGCTTTTTGCACATCGAACAGCTGAAGCTCAGTCAGGTTGGGTGGATAACATATCTCACCTAGCAGGTCGTTTCACAGATCCTCAACTATATTTAGCTCTGGACTTTGACTGGGCCATTTTCACACATGCTTTGATCTATTCCAGTAGCTCTGGCTGTAAGGTAAGGTTTAGGTGCTGCTGGAAGGTGAACCACCTTTGGCTGCAATTAGAGCCATTTCATTTTTTCTTTTTTGTTTCCTTCCAGGATTGTTCTGTATTTAGCTCCCACCTTCTGACAAAAAAAAAGCAAAACAATATAATTTTTAGTGTAAAATAACACAGAACATGTAAATACCAATTTTCAGAATTTTTTGGTGTCTTTCCACAGACCTACATTGTACTTTGTCACGGTTGCAGCCTGCAGCCTCCTGATCAGATCTTAAGGTCTAGAATAAAATCTATTTTGATAATATCAATGTGTTTTGTTGCTTTGCTTTGGTCCACACACTCACACTCTGCACCAGAACAACACCCGACAAGAGCTTATTGATCAGAAGTACTCTTAGTGCTAACCCAGACTCCACACGCAGGCACTGCCTTCTTTCAAATGAAATAGGCTCACTTGTGTCAGGTCCATTAAACCATCATTAATGGGTGTCTTCTACTCCCATGATGTGGGTCAAAACATCTTGCTGTTATTTCTTATTTTTTTCCTTTGCAATGTACTGTTAGATCAGTCACTGATATGGTAAATATGGGAATGAATAAGCAGATGTGTACTGTATCAGCGACCTCGACTAGTGCAGGTTGCATGCTGCAACCGTTTGGGTATTGCTACATTGAGGTTTCTGCGCGGTTGCTGCAGTGATGGGCACACCTTCTGGTGCAATGATGGTAAATGTGCACTTGCAGGATTTTTGTATCATTTAATACTAGTTTAATGACTGAGAAGATTAATGGAACAAACGACAACATAAAGTTCCTAGGATTGTTCCGCTCATCTTGGAGGATGTTATTCCCTCTGGTTTTGGATGCCGTGCAGCTGGAATGTTTTATTTCTATTTATTTTTTGCTCCTAATTTTTTACTTTTATCCGTGACTATGATGCGTAACCCTGGCAACAATGTGTTTTATTGTGTTTTTTTGTTTTGCTTTGTTTTTTATACCTGAGAGCACCTGATTCAAAAGTTTAAATAATACCTAAACTATGACCCCAAATCCCAGACGAATTGAAAAGGAGGATTCATGGAAGCAGAGCAGGACCAAAGAGGAGAGAGAGAAGGAAGAAGTTCAAACCGTCGCTGTCTAACCATACCGCCACGGATTTAAAGAGGAGCGACAAATGCAAATGAGGTGGATTAGCAGTGCTAGTCAACAACTGATGGTGTCATCCAGGACGTTACTGTGGAATATCGTCTATGCTGCCCAGATATTGAGCTGCTAGTACAGACACTTTCCCCATAAAAATTTTAATATCATGGAAAATGATATTTATTTTCCCTAATTCCATTCAAAACGTTAAACTTCCATAGATTATAGATTCAGGGCTCACAACTTAAACAATTTCAAGTATTTAGTTGTTTATTTGTACATAATTTGGCCAGAAGACCATCATTGATACCCTCCACTGAACATGTCACTGGACTTTTGACTTTTAGTTTTAGTCTTGACCTTTTAAAGTTTTATCCTGGTGATAATGTTACACACTCTGATGTCAATTTTGGCCCAGAAGCCGTTGTAAATGAGATTTTACATACAAAACTGATGTAAGAGAACTTTCTATGTTAAGGAGAGTTAAAAAGTTGATAACAGGAGACAGAGGAGGAACTGTTACTGGGAGCTTCATCTCAGTATATAGTTCAGATATCCTCAAGTGCAGTTGCATGAAATCTGGTTGTTTTATTGAATGTTATCCTAAAATGCAAACCTTCCCAAACTGCAATTCAATTCAATTCAATTCAGTTTATTTATATAGCGCCAATTCACAACAGATGTCATCTCAAGGCTCTTAACAAGAAGTTATTTCAATACATTTATACAAACATTCCAATCAGTTAAAAAGTTTCCTATTTAAGGAATCCCAGCAGTATGCGTCAGTCATTGGCGTGAGGTTGGGCCCTGTTGATGATTTCCAACCACAGCAATCCTTCAGCAATCCCTCATACTGAGCAAGCATGTAGCGACAGTGGAGAGGAAAAACTCTCCTTTAACAGGAAGAAACCTCCAACAGAACCAGGCTCAGTAGGAGCGGCCATCTGCCACGACCGTCTGGGGGTTTGAGAAGACAGAGCAGAAACACAGAAGGAACAGAAGATCTGATATAAGAGAACTTTCTATGTTACAGAAAGTAAAAAGTTGATAACAGGACACAGTGGAAGTTCAGTTACTGAGAGGATCATCCCAGTCGATGCCCCCCGTCCAACAGGGCATTGCAGCCAAGCAGGATACCAGACCAGGTATATCTTCTATGGAGAGAAAAACACTGAGAGAAAACAAAGTTAACAGTCGAAATAACAGAATGTACTGTAATACAACTGGAGAGTAGTTGTAGAAAAGGAAGTAGCAGAGTGAAGAAAATTAGTAAGTCTGTCCTCCAGCAGTCTAAGCCTATAGCAGCATAACTACAGAGATAGCTCAGGATGACCTTAGCCACTCTAACTAGAATCTTTATCAAAAAGGAAAGTTTTAAGCCTGGCCTTAAAAGTAAACAGAGTGTCTGCCTCACGGACTAAAGCTGGGAGCTGGTTCCACAGGAGAGGAGCCTGATAACTAAAAGATCTGCCTCCCATTCTACTTTTAGAAATCCTAGGAACTACAAGTAAACCTGCAGTCTGAGAGCGAAAGTGCTCTGTTAGGAACATAAGGAACAATTAGATCTCTGATGTATGATGGAGCTTGATTATTAAGGGCTTTGTATGTATTCCCAAACTGCAATGATATCTGTTAAGCTGCAACCATTAATATTGGAAATCTCTGGTATACTTCAGTGTATTCCCAAAAAATACCTGTTGATCTAGATAGATTACAATTATTTCCCATTCAAATGTCTGACTTTGAACCATCTCAGGATCTTACAACAACCCTATTAGGAATGCAGTAAAATAACTGTGAACTTATTTGATTTCATTGAAATGCCACCTGGTTACTTTGGTTTGGTCCTGTATTAAATGAAAATAGAATACATTTAAGATCAGTTTTTCTAACGCCTATTAAGAAAATGTGCTGTACTTCCCAAGCAGCGTGTAAAAATAGAAAATAAAAATAAACAACCGCCTCCTCAACTTGACCACAACTAGTGCTGCATTCAATGTAACCCAGAAACACGGTTCAATTCAAAACTTGTTTATTTTTCCCAAAGGGAAATTAAATGTTGCCACAACTCTTATCATCCAAGTATCTTCAAGGAGCCATTGTGGGTAATGATGCTGTGAGCAGTAAGGATCACTGGTAGCAGTCAGTCTTACAGTGAATTACAAGGAGCCTCTGACTTAAGACTGTTGTTGTATGGTAGCAGCTCAATTCTCAGGAAGCAGAGACGATGTTCCAAAGTAACATGTCCTGGATGACATCATCAGTTGCTGGTAACCACGTCTAATCCACCTCATTTGCTTTTGCCACTCCTCTTTAAATGTCTGTCTGGTTAAAAAGTCGGGCAGAGAGACGTTGGATGTGACGTTGGATGTGATCCTTGGTCAAAAGTAAAAAAGTAAGAGCACATCATCCAAAACCAGAAGCAATAAATGTTCAAACATTCAGTGTCTTACAGAAAGGTATTGGATTCAATAGAAAAAATAAAAAAGGTCAGTGTTTCTTAATAAACGAGATCATTTAAAAAATGTAATTAAAAAAGCTTGTTTTTTGAGTTATCGAGATGTTTTTTTTAACCATCTTTTTTTCCAAAGATATTATTTTCGTAATTAATGAGATAATAATAACGAAAACTAATAATAAAGGTGATATTCTGCAGTGTTTGTACGAGATAATGCCTGTAGGCATTATAACTGGCTAAATCAGAGGAACTCAAACATGTGCCGTTTCCATCAATCCACCATCCATAAACTAACGCTAATCCACCATCCATAAACTAACGCTAATGGTCGCGGGGAAAGGTAGGGGGTACATCCTGCGATGGACTGGCATGTCCCGTCTGTTGAGTTTTATCCTTTTTTTTTATTTTTTACTTTGATTTGGGATTGAGAAACTGGGAAATACTCTCTAAACAATGTAGATTGGATTATTATAACTGTGCAGACGCCATGTGCGGCCGTTCAGGCAATCCCCTCCACATAGTTTATCTTGTTGAGTTAGAAAAACCCCCAGCTTTATTCATTTTGAAGGTTTTTGGGCCAGAGTGGCCTTTATTGACAGTGTTTGGAGGGAGAGAGAGGTGGGGGAAGACATACGGCAAGGGTCGCCCGAGAAGGGGCTCGAACCGGGGACGGCCGCGTCGTGGACTGAGGCCTCTGCACATGGGGCGCCCGCTTTAACCACTACGCCACCCCTTTATTATATTTTTTAAACCAGAAAACAGTGTTTTTTTTTCTTTCTATTTCATTAATTCAAGCGAATGCTTCCGTATAACAGGGCTACGCCAACATGCTGCCACAATGAGCGGCGCAATTCTAGGCCTATAGTGTGATTTAAAAAATATTATTAAGCTACTACACGTTTGGGCATTTTTTAAACCATTTAAAAAAAATAACTTTCTGCGTTTTTCAACTTGACCGTTTTAAATTTCGCCCTTTGTTTTTTCTCCTTGAATGCAACATAACCGAAAAGCTAAAGTTTTCTTTAAAAAAAAATGAGTCTGTAAAAAAAAAAAACCCACATCAGATAACCACAGTAAAAGGCGGCTGGAAATAATTTGAGAAGTAATTTTTTTTTCATCAACTATTCTGCCTGTGGTGCTGCTTTTGACTCAGGAGGATGTGGTGGTGTTTTTTTTTGTTTTTTTTTAAAGAGGACCCATTCCGCACCAAAGCTCAGCTCCAGACCAGAGAAATGTAAGTATTTCTGCTTGTTTTGCTAAATGCTAACGCTAATGTATGTCAGCTAAAGATGGCGAGGAACAGTTCCACCCTGCGGTTGGGGAATAATGATTTTACAGTTACCTGTTAAAGGCAGTCTTGCTGTGGGCACACATATATACCACTGCTTTAACTGGCTTCACCTGTACTGAGTTTTCACACCCTTCTGTGACGTTACCACCATAAACAACGTTGGTTGCATCTTATTTCTGTTTTATGTGACAGACTAATTCATCTTTAGTTGGAACTTCTAGACAGTTCGTGTTTTTGGAGCATGTCTCCACCAGCTTTTTGCACATCGAACAGCTGAAGCTCAGTCAGGTTGGGTGGATAACATATCTCACCTAGCAGGTCGTTTCACAGATCCTCAACTATATTTAGCTCTGGACTTTGACTGGGCCATTTTCACACATGCTTTGATCTATTCCAGTAGCTCTGGCTGTAAGGTAAGGTTTAGGTGCTGCCGGAAGGTGAACCACCGTTGGCTGCAATTAGAGCCATTTCATTTTTTTCTTTTTTCTTTTTGTATCCTCCCAGGATTGTTCTGTATTTAGCTCCCACCTTCTCATCAACTCTGACCCACTTTTTTGTCTCTGCTGATGAAATGCTCATGATGTTGCAACCACTATTCAGGCAGTCACAGATGGTGTTTTCAGGCCCGTGTGGCGGTCACCTGCCACACATTCCAATCAGACATGTCGGCAAAAAAATAGCTGCCTGCAAACTGCTTCTTACGGCTCTCTTTCAGCCGTCCCTTTATCTCGCCACCTTCCTTCAAAAGCCAGGTTTTTGGATTGCACGGCAGTGTCAACAGATTCTCCCGCTTCAGCGATAGATCTCTATTTCGATTCATGCATTCAACGTCTGCCTATCTAGAGCACATCTGGCTTGTTGAATCGACTCTAACCTCGTTTAATGCCTCCACCAGGTGTATTTTTGTAGTCTCTGGCATGATAAGTTGGGTGGGGAACTGCTAGACTCTGTTTGATTGGGGACCAAGATAGCAACATGCTTTTTTTTTTTTTGCAGCATGTGCGGTTCGCTTTCATACTGCTCTTTGTCAAACGTACCGAAGCTTTTGAGCAACACCTTCACTTCCTCGCCTGTGGTGGCGCTGCAACAAGAACCCACTGAACGCGGGGACACTTCCTGTTCCGTGAAATGTGAATAAGTATCAGTTTTAGCCATTTTACGATTGCTCTGTTGCCTTTGGCAAACGTGCCAGACCAAAAACGATGCAGCATTGGTGGAGAATGAGGTGGAGTTGCTGTTGCATGGTGAATCTTGTTGGATTTACCCAGAATTCCCTGGGCTACAGTGTGTTTTTCCAGCTTTTGGAGCGACCACCGGCCCGCTCGGCATTCACATATGCAGTCGAACCGCACCAGAATTCCTTTGAACTGAGCTGAGACCTAAGTTTTTAGTCTGACCAGAGTTTGATTTTGTATTTGTACTTTTTGGGTCCGCACCAGAGGTGGATTGCGCGTTCACACCTCCCCAAACAAACCGGACTTTCTGGGAAAACGAACTGGAGTTCGATTGAAGCGGACTGAACGAGACTGGTGTGACTGCTCTCCAACTAACCTCCAAGGCCTTGAAGAACATCTGGCGTTATACCGAGATTAAAGTATTTCATTTTAGAAGTAGCAAAGTAAAGAGAGCTTTATATAAATGCATGCCACACTTTTAAGATAATTTCATTCGAATAACGGTTTCCTTTTTTGTTCCCCGACGCGACTACGTGCTGCTTACTGTTGATCTATCACAAAGAAAGTTTGTGGTCGTAACGGGACAAAAACGTGGAAACATTCCAGGGGTGTGAATACTTGTCCACTGCTTCATTTATTATTAGTTTTTCTTTCTCAGGAATGAAAAGAGGATGCTTTGAAGTTAGGTTACTGTTGCTGTTGGTTGTGAAGAAAAACAAAAAAAGGAAGTGTGAAACTTAACTACATGTATAGCAGTGTGTGTGTGGGGGGGGGGGTATATTACGCTACACTCTACTGTTTTTTTTTGGCAACCTTAAACATGTTGAAATATATATGCAGGATACAGATTTATGATCTGGTGACACACGGTGGTTCTCTTTGAGTGTCTGAATACTTACTAACCACCTATAAGGCCTGCTGTGAAAGCACGGAGGGGAGGACTGTTGGGAGGGAGGGAGGGAGTGGAAAGAGCGCAGTGAAGGCAACCGGCTCATTTACAGGCAACTCTTACAATCAACAACACTGAGATTCAGACCAGGCGTTCAGAATTAACCGTCGGCACTCCCACAGAGACTGGGTGTGTTGGACTAAACTCTTCCCCACCTCCTCATGTTTGGACTAACGGTGAAACTTCAAGCAGAGGAGAAAGCCGGCGCCGCAGACACTCCGTTGACCCGGTAAGTGTTTCTGCTGTTGATCATTAGAGTGATGGCGTGAATATTTCCCCCTCCCGGTGTCTCTCCAGCTTTCTTGGCCTCTGGGCTTCTAATCTATTTATACAAGCGGCGACTCTGAGAACATGTTTGGGAGCGACTCTGCCTTTCACAGCTCTGGTTTTAGCTGCACCTACAGAAGAGTGTACCGCCCTGCTTACTATCTACTATCTAAGGCAGGATGAAATTGTTGAGGATGTAACATTTTCAAAGCAGAAAAGTGCAGGTTGGATTTCTTCTAAATTTGTATAAGGTTATAAATTGTTGTTCCTCTTCCTTAAAGGGCCAGTTTGCTTTAAATACCCAAATAAATCCTCTCATTGAGCTCCGGCTGTAGTTTTTCTTTATGATGTGCCGTTGTTTCCTGGATGCCTGCTGTTTTATCTCGATCATGCCCAGTTCTATAACAGACCTTTGTCAGCTATTCTGAGCAGATGTAATTAAAAACATCCAACGTCTTATTCATGGTGAGAATAGAGGTTAAGATCAACGTCTTCACAGATTTATGAGTTGATAACCAAGTTGAATAAAAGAGAACCTCCTTTTGTTCCGGTGGATAAGAAACCCATTCAGCCTCAGCTCCGAGTCGTGAGGCAGCCTGAAGGTTAAAAGTACCACACTCTGAGTAAGTGTGATGGTGTGAAAGGAGGAGGCAGCACGGTGTGAGCCATCGGTGGAGAGGGGCAGGCTCAATATCACGCTCGTAGCAAACGGAGCCATTCCCAGTCAATGACCCCGTTAGGTCCAGGGCACCTGGGGGATGTTTAAAAAGCTCTCCGACCCCAATGGGAGTCCCATGCCCTGGGCCCGTCACGATACCCACCCCCACCCACGCCGCCCCTCCCAGCTTTCAGCCCGGACTCAGGCTCTTCTCATCCCGCATTGTGCCGCTCTCCCATTGTGTCCGGACGCGTTCCGTGACTCTCAGCGGTTTTTGCCAGGGGGCCCATACGCTTAAGCCCCTCTCCATTATAACCGGGGCTCTCATCGCTACATTTGCTGTGTTTGCTTTTATCTTTCAGTGCCACACAACCCCCTCCCCCATCTAGTACACTTGGACTTTTCAGTGTACGTTGCTGTTCAGTTTCCGCGGACAAACACAACAGGTGCGTGTTTTCTGCTGCACAGTTGAGCTCCGACCACAACAAAGCAGAGAGGAAGGGTTTATCTTGCAGGTTTTTCCGATGACTGATTTTCCTGTTGTTCCAGCAATGACTGCTTTCCCTGTAGTAACCTCACCTAAATAAATAAATAATGACTTTTTTATTGCTTACACTAATGAATCATCATGTGATGATTCATTATTAAATTTTTAATATTCCAAAAGAGATGATAACGTCCTGAGTAAGTGAGCACATACTGCTGGGAAACGGTAATCGTTCCACTTGACTTTGTTCATATTTTGCCACGTCACAACCTCAAACTTCAAGATATTTTTGGGGGATTTTATGTGAAAGGCCGACACAAAGTAGCGCATAAAAGAAGTGGAAAAGAAGGGGCATATGCTTTTTTGTTGTTGCTATGAAGTCTTAAAGTCTGGAATTTCTATGGTTGTTTTGCAGGGCTGGATAAGCATAGAAAAGGGAAAACTGAGTAAAAACATCTAATAATGCCCAACAAATGCTGTCAATTAATCAGTCAATCAAAGTTTATTCATACCTGAAGGTAAATTTGCTTTGCAGTAGGTGAGTCACACCATTTAACATGCGTACAAAACATTTCCAGATAAAACATAAAAGCTAAAACTCGAGGCAGTGGGAAGAAAACAGTTTGTAAAACGTTTGGTTCTGCACCGCGGCATCCTGACAGGAGAAGCTGGAGCTCACAGCGTAGTGGGTGAGAGGTGTCTTTTAAAATGGGTCCAGAGAGCCTCAGTGCATCAGGGTTCAGTTGCTGCTCTCTTGTCAACTTACTGGACCACTTCGCTATTTGGTTCAGACAGTTCTTATTTCTAAAAGACAGATTTCCAAACCAAGACATCAAGTAGAAAGATAAAACCGATTTCAATAAAAGCTCGATAAAACAAGGTCAACAGTGTTTTATCTACGTTAAATGTTTCCTCAGACAAATGAAGACGCTGGCTCCCCTTTTTACAGACCGCCTCACAGTTTGCTTCACAATTGACAATTATTGTACAAAGATATTTGCATGTGTTAACATATTCAGCTCTCTGACCTTTTATTTTTGTCAAAAGTTGTGCTAAAGGGATTTTCCTAAAATCCAGCAGCATATATTTGTTTTTTCTCCAGGAAGGATTCATCACACCACTGGCCAAAGTCCTGAATTCATTTCAATTTATTTAAATAGTGCCGATTCAGAACAGATGTCATCTCAAGGCACTTTACAAGAAAAGTAATTTCAATACAATCATACAAACATTCCAATTAGTTTAAAGATTGACTTAGTTTCCTACGTAAGGAATCCCAGCAGATTGCATCGAGTCATTGACTTGAGGTTGCGTCCCCTTGATGCAGACTTTCCAACCACAGCAATCCTTCAGCAATCCCTCATACTGAGCAAGCATGTAGCGACGGTGGAGAGGAAAAACTCCCCTTTAACAGGAAGAAACCTCCAACAGAACCTGACTCAGTAGGAGCGGCCATCTGCCACGACCGTCTGGAGGTTTGAGAAGACAGAGCAGAGACACAGAAAGAACAGAAGATCTGATGTAAGAGAACTTTCTATGTTAAAGAACGTGAAAAGTTGAATGATTTCAACGTAGCGGGTTTCATTTTCCCTCAGCAAGTCAGCGTGTCATCAGCATATTTCAGAAGTCTGTTCTTCCTTCTGCTATGACACATGTTTGTATAACGGCAAGAGCAGGAGAGGTGACAGAACACATCCTTGTTGAGAACCAACAGATGAACACACCTGGTCAGAGTGTTGTTCGCTTGTTTTAAAACCCTCTCAATTAAAATATGGGGTCAAATGGTGGATTTTACGTTCATTAAGTTAAGTTATTTGTTTGAAGGCAGCATAAGAGTCGCATTGCTGTTGGCCAATCAGAGGCGAGACGTTTGCATATCGTGAATATTAGTAACACTTGTAGTCCTGACGTTTCTCACCCACCCACTCCTCCAACAAACTGCAACCTCCTGAGATGGGAGCGAGAGAGCATTTTTTTTCTACAGAAAAACGACTCACAAGGCATTAATTTGAGCCAGAGACAATGGAAAATTTATTTGAGGGGCTAGTGAATGAGACTTTTTATGTTTATATGAATATCTTTGATTCTCATCACACGTGGATTTTAACATTTTACCCATCACTTGGTAAAATAAAAAAGGGCCATTTCACTACTGTGCTTTATAGAATTTGAATGCATTGTAGATTACACTAATCTGTATTTGACAAGTACAAGAGTTGCAGATTTATCCCATGGAGCTGCTCTGAATTGCTATCGATACCAAATAAAAGCTGTAAAATGCCACTGTACCACATTTTGAAACTCATAACCCAGTTTCAGCATTGTATGGTTTTGTGATTTGTAACTGAACTGCAAAAAGTTTGAGTCTAGAAAAATATGGAATGTTGAAATGGAAAATGTGTATAAAACCTCCAAATAACAAAAACAAAACGGAGCATTTGTTTACTGCCCCCTCTCCTTTATTACCGCTGAAATAAAATCTTAACACAGCCAATTACGTTCACCAAGCATGTGGTGCGAACAGCTTTTTGCCCTATATCCAAATCTCTCTGTGTGGCCAAACCTAACACAGTATCTATCAATACACCATCCCCATGGTGAAACATGGTGGTTCACCATAAACATGCACACAGAGCTACAGTGGAACGACCCAGTCATGGTGCAGACCTTAGTCCAATGGAGAATTTGCAGCAAGACTTGAAAGTTGATGTTCACCGACACTCTGTCCGATCTGGCTGAGCAAAGAAGATCGGGTGAAAATCTGGGTGAACGCCGATGGAGACGCACCCTAAAAGACCCATTGCTGTCAATGCTGTGAAAGGCGTTTCTGCAAAGTGATGACACAGTGGTGCTGAAAACAAATGCATGCCCGACTTCAAATTTTCACGACTAAAATCGTTTTTGAAATCCATGCTCCGTCAGCCTGCTACTTCACGACTATTCCCAACGGCCTGTGACCTAAAACGGCAATAAACTACATTGTTTCTGGTTGTAACCTGAGAAATCTGAAAATGTTTGAGGGTTACGAATACTAGGGAGGATTTATAACATTAGGTGCAATATTTCAGCACAAGAACAGCAAATTTTTTGCAACATTTGAATCCTTTCAAAGCCGGTCCTGACTTGGCAGACGCCCATATGAATATTTTCAAGCTCTAATATCCATTTCCTCTTTTTCCCGTCGGTTCCACTTCTTTGTTTTTTTTAACAGGTCGTAGGTGATCAGAGTTACTCATAAAAATACCCATGTTCTCTTTTTGCAGAACTACAGGCTTCATGGAGGGAAGATGATACACCCGTTGACTGAGAGCTCTGAGTGGGAGAATGACGCTGCAATGATGGGGGCTGTCTCCATGCAGAACCTCTGAGTCCCAACACTACACATGAATCATAGGGAAGCTTGGGATGGAAGACCCGCCAGCTGCTGCTCTGAGGAACCTCTAAACGCACACACTCTGACCAGGTGGGGGCCCTCTGCTAACGGCTGCGACCAGCTTCCAGGATGTTTGTGAATTTCCGCCGCATTCGAAAATGCCAGTTAGTGCAGCTGATGACCAGCTGCCTGCTGCTGTCAGTGGTGATGATTTGCTGGGAGCAGCTGGACCTGATTGTTGTCAGCCACGTCAAGTCCTACTCCTTCCGCTACCTGGTCAACAGCTTCACCTACATCAACAGGAGCCTCACCATTTCTCGTGAGCAGGCCAGAAGGTTTAGTGACTTCCCCTACCTGTTGGACCACCCTGATAAGTGCACCGGCAAGGACGTCCTCCTCCTCGTCTTTGTAAAATCCTCTCCCGAGAGTACGGACAGGCGGAACGCTATCAGATCCACCTGGGGTAATGAGACCTACATTCAAAATACCCTGGGGGCGACAGTCAAGGTGGTGTTCGCTTTGGGAGCCATTAGGAGGAAAATGAGTGAGCCTTCTTGGAGCAAAAAAAGCGAGGAAAGCTTCCAGAGTCGGCTCATCCAGGAGGATAAACTCTACGGCGACTTGATCCAGAAGAACTTCCTGGACTCTTTCCACAACCTGACCCTTAAGCTCCTCCTGCAGTTCCACTGGATGCACAGTCACTGCGCCCACGCCCGCTTCTTCATGACCGCCGACGATGACGTCTTCGTCCAAATGCCCAACCTGGTGAGGTACTTGCAGGAGCTGAGCGGCGGGGGTGTCACCGACCTCTGGATCGGCGTAGTGCACGTTGGGGCTCCGCCCGTCCGCAGCAAGGACAGCAAGTACTACGTTCCCTACGAGATGTACCCGTGGTCATCTTACCCCGACTACACGGCCGGGGCCGGCTATGTCGTCTCCGGTGACGTGGCTGATAAAATCTACCAAGCCTCGCTGACCCTGAACGCCTCCATCTACATAGACGACGTGTTCATGGGCATCTGCGCCAACTCCGTCAACGTGTCGCCGCGCCAGCATGTTTATTTCTCAGGGGGGGGCAAGGCGCCAAACCACCCGTGCATCTACAGCCAGATGATGACCTCTCACGGCCACGTGGAAGACATCCGTGAGCTGTGGAGGGCGGCGACGCACCCAAAGGTGAAGCAGAGCTCCTCAGGACTGTTCGGGAAACTCTACTGTGCAGCTGTGAGAATAGCTCTCCTCTGTAGACCCCAGTTGGTCAAGACCTATCCTTGCAAAGCAGCATTTTTGTAGTGCTGAAAGCAAACTAGAGTGTCCTATAATAGAAATGATGTTGACAGAAGTATTACCTCAGTCCTTTTGTCAGGACATCTCACCCCCCCCCCCAGTGCTGTGGGTACCGTTGAGAAAGAAGCCAGAGAGATCAGGTTGTTTTGTTACTATCAGTCTGAGATCTCCCAACATGTCTAGGAAGCGCAGTTTTTAGAATGCAGGTGTTGTGCGCCGACCACAGAATGTGAAATAAAAAGCCCTGCAAAGATGTTGTCCATGTTGTGCTCATTTTAAACCTAACCTTCAGACAGAGTTGGGTTTTGTAGCCTTCCGCTGAAAACAGCCCAAATGTATGCAGACCTAAAACATTGATATTTTATTTCAACTGAGCTCTTAAAAAAGGCGATGTGAAGCAAAATTACATTTTCATTGCAAAAAGAGATTAAAATCTTTATTCCGTAGGTGGCAGCTCAAAGAGAGATAAAGGGTTGAAACAAAGTTGCTATTCTTCGGTAACAGCGATGATTCAATCTGATCTTAATCAGCCAAAATCAAATGCTGAACCTGTTGTTATTGAAAGGTTGTGGGATTGTAACAGTTTCTGTCTTTTCGATTTTACTTCTTACGTCATGCTGAAGTGGTGCAACTGGAAACTAACGGCGCTTGCTCATTAACCCATTTGGTTGAGGTTCTTAAAATGGCTTCCTACTTCTGTAAAGAGTTTGCATATGTTTCTTCCTCCAGAGACCCCACAGACAAGTCCTGTGCTTTAAAACAGAAGGCTACTTTGTTGGCTCTACAATGCATCAGTGAGGAGGAATGATATTCAGTGAAATTATGTATACTGCTTTTCATGATATGCACAATCTGACTTTATTTTATGGTTCAGTCAGACACTTTGATATTGTGCTCTTAGAGGAGTGGCAAAGTTGAAATGATTTGGTTTTCAAAACTGGCTTAAAACATACTGGTGAAATTGGATTATCTTTCGCACTAGCTTAATTCTACAGTGAAAAATCCATTGTTTAATTGAAATAATTTTGGATTTAGGCAACGACTCTGTTCTAAGAAATCGTCGACCTCAAATCTGGTAGTCGACGCACCACGCCCACTTGCCACACGCACGTGAGTGACAAAAACAAAGCAGCATGGAGAACGAAACACCGTCTCCAACCACCTCTCAGGCTCAGCAGCCTGCATTCCCATGGTCTACATGTCACCAGAACGCAACACGCCGGCCGCCGCCCTACCTTACAGGTGTGGTAATACTTTAAACGCAGCTATGAGCGTCAAGGTATAGTTATTTGCAGTCTTTGCAATATGGAGCTGGCATATCACACCAGCAAAACTTCTTTGTGGGAACATCTGAAGCGGAGGCATCCCATTGTTACTCGTGACTCCCGAGAACAAGTAATTAACGTTACTATCGCCAATGTTTGCTAAACTAATTGCACGTTTGTGTAACGTTAGTAGTGTATTGTATTGTGTAACGTGTGCTTGTGCTCTGCGCACTTCAGTGGTGCGAGCTAACTGTGTTTGGTTTCTGCTAGTCGCTAGTGACTAAACAGCTGTATTTAGCTAACGTTAGTTAGAAATGGCATTTAGTGCTGGCACGAATGGTAACGGTGGCTAACTTACAGCTAACAGAACACAGCTATAGTCACAAGTGTCGGCATACAGCCAATCGGCATCCCCAAAGTGATGAGCTGCTAGTCATTAGAGTAGTCGACTATTCGATAAAATAATCGTTTACCCCCAGCCCTAGGCAACACAGAGTTTCAACTTCCTCCACAGATTCTCTGTTGGATTGAGGTCTGGAGACTAGGGCTGGGCAAAACGATTATTTTTGTAATTGATGAATCTAGCGATTATTTTTTCGATGCATCGATTAATCTAATGATTAATTTTTCAATTCGACTCGATTTTGATTCAATCATTGATCATTTACCCATTATTTGATTTGTATAGCAGTTTGACATTTAATATGTTATGTATTTCAATGAAATAAACAAATTTCTTCATTTGAACACATTTTAATAAAAAAAAATCCAAAATAAAGTTGTAGTAGTAGTACAATCTTATGTTAGAGGTTGCATTTAACTACAAGTTAAATGTTGTGCAAACAAATCATATGGTGCGATGCCGACTAGTCTGCCTGACCCAAATCACAGGTTAAGCCACAGTCATAGAGCAGCATTATTTTTGCAATGTTTTCATAAAATATTTAATCAAAAAAGAGAGAGAGAGGGGCGCTGTTCATTACAATGAAATGCTGGACATTTTTTAGTTATTAGATGGCAACTTTGAACCCGATAAACTGGAGAAGCATGAAGTAAAAAAATAGTATTCAAACAGGATGATGCATTAGTAAACGTGACAATCAAGAGTTCGTTGTCAGTTTGCTTTTGCAAGCAATTAAACAATGTTGTATTAATGTCCACGACGGCTACGTTTAGCAGGTGGTGCATTACCTTTGTTAACAAACATGTTTACCGCGGCCAAGTAACACACTCACATTTTCGGCTTTTACTCATAATCAGTCTGTGTGCATTCAGACTCATTTTGCCAGCAGGGGTCACAAATAAAAACCAACAAAACAGATAGCAGTAACATATACCAGACACTGCTAAGAAGCTTAAATAAATTTTGCTTTTAAAGAGGTTGAGTGTTAATTTCTGTATATGAGTGTGCATGAGTATATGCCTTCTACGTGGGGGTGTTTGGATGAGATATAGGGTAAAATACATAGCGTTAGTAAAAAAGTTTGAAAACTTACGGTGTTTTATCATTTGCTGAAACTGCTCCTGGATGCCGTCATTTCAGGTGCTGGTGCATAGCCGTCGTGCTTTTATGATAAGCCATTTCCATTTTTCAAAGCCGGCAGATGACAAAATCGTTCCCTTTTTTGTTAAAATAGTTCCATACCTTTGAACTGCGAGTTCGAATGGAGTTATTTAAGTCAACTAACTCATTCATGCTGCCACTACTCGTTCCCGCCATGTTTGTATTGAAAGTGACGACGTATCGACTCACATTTTCTGCGTCAACGTATTTTAGTAGGGCTGGGACATGTCGTCCCAGCCCTACTGGAGACTAGCTAGGCCACTGTAGGACCTTGAAATGGTTTTAACGTAGCAACGCCATCATTGCCCAGACGGCGTGTTAGAGATCATTGTCATGCTGCAAGATCCAACCCCGTTTCATCTTTAATGCTCTCAGACATGGAAGGTTTTTGTCCAAAATGTCATTATGCATGGCCCCATTCATCCTTTCCTTAATACGGATCCCCTTTGCAAAATAGCAGTCCCAAAATATAATGCTTCCACCCCCATGCTTCACAGTGGGTATGGTGTTCTTGGGATGTAACTCAGCATTCTTCCCCTTTCAAACATGGCGAGTGGCATTTATACCAAAGAGGTCCCTGGCGAACTTTAGACAGGCCCAAGCAGAAACAGAAAGTCATGGAAACTAAACTCTTATACACTGATTAGCTTATAAAGGGAAATTTTAAATGAAAACTACACTTAAGTCTCTATAATTGTGCTGCTGATGGTGGCGGCATGTTGAAGTGGCTCTGATACGTTACTTCTGATTTGTTCTTTCTGTAGATTTTTGTTCAGAAATCTTCTGGTTGGGGCAGATGAATGTTTGGACAATTAGCATCTCAAAAGCTCAAATAATGCCTTAATTATAACCCTAAAAATCCCAGAGGAGTTGAAAAGGCGGCTTCATGGATGGAGAGCAGGACCAAAGAGCAAAGAGAGAAGGAGGAAGTTCAAACCATCTCTTCTATCCATCATAATGGGGCAGGATCACATCCCCTACTCCAGCATCTCTCTGCCCGGCTTTCTAACAGGGCCGTGCAGAGACATTTAGAGGGGCAGGTTCCTCGAAGTTAAAAAGGGCGACATAGAGCAAAACTTTTAAGCACCTTACAACAACTTAACTTATACCATACTGAATAACAACAACCAATATTAATCAAGAATCTAATAGGGAATCACAACATAATATATCAATGTAAGCAGTTGGGGACCATACAAAGCAAATGTTACTGTTGAGACGATGTAGCTGGGCTGTGTTGACCTGAGACAAAAAAAAAACTAGGAGAGCTGATTTAATAAGCGGCATTAAGTACATTATGGAATAATTTAACTTGAAGCGGTCTCACTAAATCATTGTTTCTCAAACTTTTTTTTATCATTCCCCACTTTGGACAAAGCATACACAAGCCCCCCCCCCCATGCTTTTATTGCCCCAACAGAATGGTGACCACGCCTGATTTTTAAAGTGTTTTATTTATTTAAATAGCCGAGTTAGTCTACAAGTTTTTAAGGGTATAAATTAGTTGGAAAAAGGGATTGCGCACTGGTATAAAACCGGCTCAGAAATATATGCTGTCAGTAGTTGCTACATGTAGAACTTCAGCTCACAGTTGGAGAAAATAAAAGTTGTAGTTTTATCAAATTTACAAAGCTTTCAAAAATACAAAATAAAATAAATAAAGAGCAAGATCCTCATCCCTGTATTTCCTCCGTGGTTGACCATGTGACTTCTCTGACTCTGAAACGTTCCCTGATCTTTTTAGATATTTGTACATTTTGTAGATGGAATCACTGATAAAGTGGCTACTTCAGCTTGTTTTGTTTTGCTGTGATATATTCCAACGTCAAACTCCTAGCCCGATGTTCCAGGTCCCGGTTCTGTTTACAATGATGATCACAATTTAAAATTTATTTGGGTGTGTTTAATTTTGTGAGAGGGGGGAGCTGGTTGATTTAATTTACAGTGCAGTGAAACATTTACAACGACAGAATCTAGGGGGGAAAAACTATTTAAATCCTATTGATGTCACGCCCCACCTGCAATACCTCTGCGCCCCACTAGTGGGGCTCGCCCCATAGTTTGAGAAACACTGTACTAAATCAACCATAATATTTGAGTGGTTAAGCTGCAGACTACAAAACAGCTCAGGGGGGCTAGCTCTACTTTTCTACAGTAGTGTAAGCACCTCAGAGAAATTTGGATATTTGAAGTGGAAAGATAAAATATCTTCAGGATACAACCAAGAGGTAAACTGTTAAACTGTTAAATTATTTATATATATATATATATATATATATATATATATATATATATATAATTATTCAGTCAGATCTACAACTGCTGCAGAACTTGATATATGAAAAAAAATTCGTTTTGAATGTGTCAAAGACAGATCATGTCTGTTAAATCTAGATACCAAGACAGGAATGACTCACTTCAAATTATTTTAAAGGGCAATGAGATAGAAGAGGTACAGGACATGAAACTGCTTGCTGTAGTAATTTATAATTGTCTTGGAAGAAACGCATCAGTTCAGTTGTAAAGAAGATGGGCAGAAACATTTCGTGCATCAGGAGATATGATTCCATCTGTTAGTCACTGCAGTTAAATCTTTGGTATTGTCCCAATTGAATTGATTTTAGACTACTGTTCAGTGGTCTGGTCAGGTGCTTTTTAAGTGTTTACAAAATAAAGCTGCAAGATTAGCCCTGGGTCTTTCGTTTGACTATAGGCAGAGTCCTGCTGCTCTTCACGAACATCTTTCATGGTTCAGAGTAGAGGATAGGCTAAACTGTAATTTAATTAGTTATTTTTTTTTTTTATATTTGCCACAGGAGAAAACCTACAACTCTGTATGCAAATTTGCATTATGAGAGAGATCTGCATTGTTATTCCACTAGACAAGCGATTCACAGGCCTTTGACCTGTCCAAAACCAAGAACAGAGGCGGTCTGTAGAGCTGTCATGTTCAGAGCGATAACATTATGGAATAAGCTCCCATCTGAGGTGACTGAAGCTGAGACTAAAGCCACTTTCAAAAAGTCTCTACAGACTGGACGTCGTGGCCGGCCTGGGGTTGGGCTTTGGGTGGTGACTCCTGATGGCTGCATGCGGTGCCTTGGGGGGGTTGCACTGGCGGACATGGGTTACTGGCCTGGTGGCCGTGCTGCGCCTGGGTAGGGTCTGGGGTGGGCCTGGGGATTCGGGGCTCTGGGGCGCCACGCCCCCTAGCTGTGGTCCTGGCTGGGGGTCGGCCGGCGTGGGGTCTCTGTTGGCTGTGGGGGTCGTGGCCGGCCGGCGGCCGGCATGTGCAGCTGCCTCTCTCTTTTTCTCTGGGCCAATTGTCATCACCAGTCCCTGTATGGCGTCTCGCCTTGTTTGCTGGTTGGGCTGCCTGGCTGCTGGTTGCGGCGGCTGGGTGGCGTATTCTGGGCCGGATCAGTCCTTTTTTGCACTGGACTTGGCTCCTGGGTCTTGGTCTTTGTGTGGGGCGCTGGGGTTGGGCATTTGGCCGGGATCGGTCGGACTTGCGGGTGGACTGGCCGGGTGGTGGGCGTGCAGGGCAGGTGGGTGGGGCGCTGGGTTTGGTCTCCTGCCGGGCCGTTGAGCAACAGTGGTCGCTCCACAAAGAATGAGGCTGGCGGATGTCGGCCTGGTGGGTCGGCCGCCCGGCTCATCGGTTTGCTCCTGGTCTGGGCAGGTACGTCGACGTGGTTTGGGCTACGGGGGCCTCCTTTGCTGGCGGGGAGGCTGCTGCTGTGTGGCAACAGGTGCTCTCCCCCTACGAGGGCACTTGGACGGTGGGGAGGGGTGTTCAAGAGGGAGGGGGGGCAAACTCAACCTGGGTGTCTAGTGTCTTTTGTGTTTTGAGAGTAGAGCGAATGTCAGGGTGGGTTTAGTTCCCCTTCTGGGATGGGGCTGGGGGGACTGCCTTGGGGTCCGTGGGGCTTTGTGGTGCTGTGGCCGTGGGCCCCGGGTCGGACGTACCATGGCCTCCCTCCCCTGGTGGATCCCGGTGAACAGCGGTGCCTATTGGGGTCAGTGGGGGAGCTGGCTCCCTGGGAAGACATTTTGTCTCCCAGTCCTTCTCTCCCCATCCCTGGACACCTCTGTCCACCCGCTCCATCACTTTACCACTCATATAGGGTCTTGGGGCATGGGCACATCACTGGGGTGCGAGGAGGGGCTTCCCTCTTCGCTGTCCCGTGGTGTCCTGGGTCCAAGGCGTCGCTTGGCAGCCGGCCGCGGCCCCTGCAGTGCCGGGGGCCCCTCGTCGGCCGGTCCCTTGTCGGGTCCCTGCTGGGCGGTGGGGTGCCCCTGGGCCCCGGCTCCCCCGGTCCGCTGACCGGCCCGCCCCGGCGCGGCGCGGCCGGTTGCCGGCGGAGCCCGTGGGCTCGTCACTGCTGCCCCCCGGGCCCCTGCACAGTGGCCGCTGGATGTTCCCCTGGGGTTCTCCTTTTCTCCTCTCTTGGGGGATGCGGTCGGCCCCGCCTGGGTCCGCCTGGGGCTCTGGCGGTCCTTTGGACGTCTTTGCTCCGATCTCCTTCATGTCTGCATCGATTCCTGGGAGACGGATTGATGTCTTCTCACACCAACTATCGAACACTCTTATGGAGAAACCTTATATGCACCAGCATGCTAACACACACACATAGATGTGGGGTCTCTGGTGTTTAAGGATATATTCTTGGGCTGAGGTTATCATTACTAGAGCTTGATTAATCGGTACCATGAGTTTTTCTGACATTGTTGTTGTATTTTTATATCTATTTTTGTGTGATGTGGTTGTGTAATTCTTAGTTCACAATGTTTGGTTGGTTTTGTCGATGTTCCTTTTTCGTGCTTTGTTTTTCCCCCTCTTTCTGCCGTCCTGTGGGTATGGAGGCAGACTTCAATGTTTTCCTGTGTTTTCTTTGTTCCCTTTCCTCTTTCCTCACCCTCTCTCATGACATTTTGTTTCCTACCTCTCTTCTTCATCTTCCTTCTTTCTTCTCCTTAATTTTCCGTCTCCGTGTCCATAACATCAGGAAATAAAAAACCCAACAATTCATAATAAAGATTTTTCACACATATATCAAGTGGAGGACTATAGCAAAAGCTGTACTGCTCCGCTTGTGAAAGTAAATCTGTTGGGCTTCTACTTGGTACTCAGACACCAATTCTGAGCTCCACACTGCCAAACAGGACAAGTTAAAAAAAAAGTCTCTACAGAAATTATGGTCTTAGCTGTGTAAGTGAGTCTCTGTTGCAAGCTTATTTTACTTCTTGTAAGGTCAGTTGTACACTGTTTTGACAATAAGGAATACATGTGTGGACAACAGTATGGGCTATGATTCCATAAATGACAAAGCTATTTGTTCGTGTAAGAAGTGTATAATGATGTATTATGTTTTTTTATTATGTGTGATAATGTATTGTGAATGTAAATAACTTTTAATTAATAGAGAACCCCAGGAAGAGTAGCTGTCAAATTTTTGACAGCTAATGGGGATTCAAATAAACACATATGTAAACTCAGCAAAAAAAGAAATGTCCCTTTTTCGGGAGTGTGTATTTCAACAATAATGTAAAAATCCAAATAACTTTACAGATCTTCATTGTAAAGGGTTTACACAATGTTTTCAATGCATGTTCAATTAACCATAATCAGTTAATTAACATGCACCTGTGGAATGGTCGTTAAGACCTTAACAGCTTACAGAAAGTAGGCATTTAAGGTCACAGTTCTAAAAAATGACGTTAGTCACATGTCTGTGAAACATTTTTAGTTTGTCTTATGGTGTTGACTCTTTTAGTGTTCACACAAATATTTACACACATTAAGTTTACTGAAAGTAAAAACAGTTGAAAGTCAGAGGACGTTTCTTTTTTTACTGAGTTTATATATAGTACTGTGCAGGTGTGAAGAAAATGCTGTAAACAAAGAATGCTTTCAAAAGGGGAAGTGTTAATCATTTATTTTCATCAATCAACAAAAAGCAGTGAACGAACAAAAGAAAAATCTAAACCAAATCAATATTTGGTGTGGCCTCCCTTTGCCTTCAATTCTTCTTACACTTGCTCACAGTTTTTGAAGGAACTCAGCTGGTAGGTTGTTCCAAACATCCTGGAGAACTAACCACAGATCTTCTATGGATGTAGTCTTCCTCACATCCTTCAGTCTCTTCATATAATCCCAGACACTCTCCATTGTGTAGAGATCAGCGCTCTGTGGGGGCCATACCATCACTTCCAGGACTACTTCTTCTTCTTTACACTTAAGATAGTTCCTAATGAATTTGGCTGTATGTTTATGGTCGTTGTCCTGCTGCAGAATAAATGTGGGGCCAATCATACGCCTCCCTGATGGTACTGCATGGTGGATAAGTATCTGCCTGTATTTCTCAGCATTGAGAACACCATTAACCCTGACCATTTCCTCCATTATGCCTCAAGTGATGCTTCCACATCAACTCATTTACAGTAACTCCAGCTTATAAATAAGAAATTATTTCATAATGTACTTTACAAGCCTTGTTTAATTAGCATCCAGCTGTACTATTGTCTTTTCAGTGTCTACAGTCTCAGATCAACACAGCCCAGCAGCAGCGTCTCAACAACAACAACATTGTACCCCATCAAATAAAAAATAAGCTACTTTTACTTTGCATGGTCCCCATTTAATGACAATGATATATTATGTTGGGATTCCCTATTAGATTCTTGATTAATATTAGTTGTTATTTCGGATGGTATGCTAAAAGTTATGTTGTAAGCGGTTTTAAAATCTTGCTCTATGTGCGCCTTTTTAACTTCGAGCACCTGCCCCTCTATGGGTAGGTCCTCAGATATTTACATTCCAAATAATACACTTTAAAAGCAGAGGTACACTATTCCATTCTAGAGCTGCAGTGAATAATTATTTGGTCAATAAGTCAGTCAAAATGTTAAATGAGCTGTTAATTAGCCAGGGATTTTAATCTTGACCTGCTTTCTACAGCGGCTACTTCTGTTCTAAATTGATAAAGATGCCTACATTATGACTTCTTATGCAAGTCGTAATATAGGCTTTGTACATAACCTAAGCCATACATTATGACTTACATTATGTCATAATATAGTCATAAATATGACTTTATTTTAAGGATTTTTACACATCAGCTGTAAGGATTGACAATGCTTCATTCACAAGTGACATGTTTGCAGTATTGCTGGCCTGGGAAACACTGTACTACAGCTGCAGTTAGCGAAATGGGCCTAACTGCAGCCTTTGAGTAGGGCTGAAAATGGCCACACAAAGCTGCAAAGTAAAGTCCCCGTGTTGGAACGTGTGAAATATCAGTCACACTTTACCATTACGCTGCAGCAGTGGTCCACATCTTGCCATGCGTGATGTGTGAAAACTCATGCGACAGGCTTGTTTAGATGTGTAGGAAGGTGTCTAAAAAGGTGGCTTTGTTCTGCTTTCATGTCTTGTAACGGCACTAAAACGATTGGTATAATGCTGCATATACGCCATGGTATAATGCAGGCGTGAAGATGGGTAACACGTTGCAAGTGAGCAGTAAATGAAACTAGAAAACCACGTTTCGCTGAAAGCATTTTAAAGTGAGCAAGTATAGTGAGAATAACGGTCTACGACACTCCCCGCTCTACTCCACGTGTCGTCTGCAGGAAGTAATGCGATCACATCTTGTTGTGCTGTTGGTGGCACAGGTTGCTTTGATTAAAATCAATAAAACGCTGTCACACTGATTGACAGAAAACACACAAAAAAACATGTTTACATTTTTAGCAGTGTAAAGTAGCTTCCTTATTTATTAACATTTGATGAAAACTCCTATTTCAACACCAGCTAATGAAAACGAAATGAAAAAGAAGTCAAATTGCAATCGTGTTGTAAAAAACTAAAAGAAGGTGCAAATTGCTCGCATCTACTGAACTTTCTGGGCACTGTTGCTCCTGCATGTTATTTGGTGCAATCTGCTTTGTGAATCTGGTGCAAAAAGACAGCAAACAGCTTGAGGAAAGCAGTTGCAAAAACTGGAGGACATTGCACTGCTTTGTGAATTTACTCCTCTGTTCCGGGCTTGAAAAGCTGCCTAGGAGATGTAGATGTCCAGTGAAGGACATCAACTTTTTTGATGCTGATCTGTAAATGACATCACCGTCACAGGTTTTTGACGAGGTTCCCACATAAACAGAAGGCGGAAGATAAAACGTATATTTCTCTGCACTATGGTCATTGTTCCATCTATGATTCATAAAGGACGCCAGCAAACAATGGGTTATTCCTCTGTCCAATACTACCATCGGCAGGTGCATTTATGAGATGCCAGTGGACATATAGGGACTTTGTAGAGATCTGCACAGATGGGGCAAAGACTATGGCAGGGAAACTAGGAGGGCTGCAGGCGTCTCCCCCAATACTGCAGTGCACGCGCTGCATTATACACCGTGATGCATCGATATCCAAACAGCCGAGTCCCGAGCTGAATGATGTAATGATCGATGTATTCGGCACAGTCAACTATATCAAGACACAGCCTGTTTAAGCCCCGATTGGTGCGGTACTGTGCGAGAAAATGGGCTCCGACAGACAGCAGTTCTTTTTCACAGCGAGTCACGATAATGAGGGAATGTGGGATCATGTGGGAAAGTGCTGTCCAGGGTCTTTAAACTGCGAGATGAGATTCACATCTCTTTGAAGGAAGAGGGCAGTGATCTTGGCCATACATTTTACTGTAACAAGTTCTTAATGAAACTTGCATACAGTGGAATATTTCTGAAACCAATGTTCAGCTATCCAAATTCAGTGATGCAGGGCACAAACACACACCTTCACCTGGCAGATAAAGTGACATCACAGCAGGCTCACACTAGTTACTGAAAAATTGTGATGATTGAAGACCTGTTTTGCAAAACAGCCATTACAATTGGTTGTTTTTTTTGCCTAAGACCTCTTTGTTGTAAACCACTTGTACACAGAGAGGCATTAAAAATGTATTAAAAGTAATGCTAGATATGGAGAATAAGACATGAGAGAGGCAGAGCCAGGGAGGACCGCATCACCCCCCAAACGCCTTAGCCTGTTCCCTACTACCACTCCCCCACTCAATGACTAACATTTGTTTTACTGTACACACACACATGTATGGCGCAATATAAACAAACTGAATTGAATATTTATATTTACACATATAAACAAAATGTATTTAACTCTAAAGTCAAGAACAGCATCAGGGCGTGGGGCATACAGAGAGCAGCACCATGCAGCTTTGGTTCTTAGAACCATGAAATCTGCACACTGGAGTAAAGATTCATGCTAGGAGAGGCAGCTAAGGAGCACAAGACGCAGAACCAGCTGTGTGACCCTTCTGCCTGCAAGTATTGACATGCTGACTCAGGCTGAAGTCATGAAGAGCATCACAGTGTTTTTGCCCCTCTGCCTTGGAGGTGATCAGTATGGATGTTAAAATATCGAACAATGACTCATTGGTCATAGTCAATACTCATCACAGACAGAAGTTCATTAAAGACATTGAAAAAAATAGTTTTGGGGATTTATATAAAGGGATAAATACAGCCCTTTTATTAGGGTCCTTGTCCTGGAGAGCTAGATACTCAAAAGAGTCCAATTTGTCCAGGAATACCTTTTAAAAGTTTATTGAGTCATGGAAAAGCATAGCCACACCACCTCCTCTTCCATTTTTCCTGGTCTCGCTTTGAAAATTGTAATTTTAACCAGGGGTTGCATTGACCGAATATTTTCTGTATTTGACTTCTTTTTTTTTAAACAATGACCGAAAAATCTGAAGGCCATCGGTCATTTTGACAGAGTGCAATTAACACCCCTGCACTTCTGGGTGCAGACGCCCAGGCATTTTCGATTTTACGCACAGAGTTCAGGTAACTGAATCAATCTAAAAGATTTCCATGAGAACATCCGTGCGTCACCTCAGACCTGAACACCGTACCCAATGCATCTGGCTATCCGGGAGCTGACAGCACAAAGAAGAGATATGGAGGCGTGGGGCGTATCTGTGACTGCACCGTACACAGACCGGCGGTGACAGATCGCCGCAGCTTAACCACTGATGCAAAAAGAGCGCACGCTGCATTGTTTCCTCCCGCCGAAGCGAAAAGCCGTCGTACAGAGAGGCTTGCCAAATTCTGATCACTTCCATTAGAGAAATGTTCCCTGAGTTCAAAACTGTGGCTGACAACAGAGCACAGATTCAGCCTCCCTTACTCACAGACGGAGCTCCGCTCCATGCGGAGCAATCGGGTCACAGCAGGTGAAATGTTCATAATTAATACATATATCCTTTTGATCTCTTCAATGTGTTATGGCACGATGTGGATTCTCTCTTCAGTTTGTTCGGATTTAATGTTTATTAAAATGAATGAAAATTAAATATTACTGAATAGGTCATTATTGACATGTTAAAAAATTGACTGGTAAAAATAGATTATGACTTTTTTTTTTTTGCCCTGTCAGTCAAAATGGCTACATCAATAGATCCTGTGTAAATAAGCTTTTCCAGTTTCAGATGTTGATATATGATTGTCAGAATTATTTCTGAAATGTCTCTCAAATATGTAATGAAATGTATATTGAGTTCAGCTAATGACACTGGTGTTACTGTTGTTGCAAACGTTTTCCATGCCATTTATGGTGCTGTCATGAATGATTAGTATCTTTGGGAGAACATTTCTTTCCTTCTTATGAGAACGTTTCTTGCGACTAGATTCCATCTGATTCCCTCCATTGATACTTGGGGCTGGGTCCTCTTTTGGAGACAAAAGATTGTGGACCGATGGCTGAGAATCTATTTTTGAGTGGGATTCCAGTACCGTTAATATTCCCTGACAGAGTGGTGTTGTTTATTGTGGCTGGAAATGTCTTCTATTTTACCTTCTGTGGAGCAGGGGGTTGAGATGATGTTGCACTGGAGAGAGGGCCATTCATTGTCCAAATGCGATGTTCTTCAACTTAACCGCCTTGTTTGGGCTGAGAAAACATTGTTGTCCTGTGGCTTTTTTGCAAGACCGTTGCTCTCAGGGTCGATTGCAGCAGTGCTGCTAGGTTGTTTCTCACTGTTAGCAATCATTAGTAAACTTGTCTTCTTTCTGTATTCAGTGTTTACTTCCACATTCACTTCGGGAGGACAAATCTTCATCTTGGTAGCATCTGTCTTCTTGAGCAGTTTGTCCAAGTCCTCAGGCCTCTTGTTATCCTTCGGTCCTTACTTTTAAAGTAAATTAAAAAAGTAATCTGGTCTAATAAAGTAATTCCAAAAGTTGGGTATATGAAATAACTAAGAGAATGCTGAAAATAGAAAATGAGGTTAGAGATAAAGAGAGATCAGAAGAGGCTGCTCCTCCTACAGCATTCCCGTTTCAATCCAGCAGTTAAATCTCTTTTGCCCGCTAAAACATGGAGACAATGAAGACATCAAGTGTCTGGAGGGGTCCTTCTAAGCCTCAGAGCTACAGGGGGGCGAATATTTCCTAAAATATGAACACTTTTTCACTTGAACACATGCAACAAGATTTCAAAACACCTTACAACAACATACAGAATACCAGGCATAACATCAACAGCCATTATTCATCGAGAATCAAATATGGAATCGCATCCTGACATGATATCTTTAGCACACAGCCATGAAGAACTAACTATTAATAAATTCCAACTATGTTAAATAAAAAATAATCTTTTGCATTCGGTTAAAGGATAAAAAATTAATGAATTTATGAAGCAACTACATATCTAAGTATCATTAAACCTTTCCTATGTATAAATACAAATTTTGGAATATTCGGATTCATTCAAATGTGGCACAATTTGCTTTCCTTGCCTGCTCCGGACCAAGTTGTTGGTATAGTATTTTAGTTGCACAGTACTCAGGCTCAGCATGCTCTTCTCAAGCAAATGTTTTAGATTTTTATTTCTATTACATTTTTTAAGAGTTTAAGAACTGACCGAAGTAAACCAAGTCAATCTAACAATATAAATTCACATTTTCATCACAAAACTTCCCAAAACAGCTATGACTAATCGAAACTTAATCTGAAAATGTGAACTTGTAATATAAATCTGAGAGCACACACTGGCTTGGTTTACTTCTGGTGTCAGGGCAGCTCGCCCTGAGCAGCCCATGACATTTCCTTCTAGCCAATCGGAAGCGAGAAAGGTGGGGTTTTTGTGACCAAATGAGATAGCCATTCAGATGCGAGCCCTTCTAGCCAATCAGAGCCAATCAGAGGTGAAAAAGGCACAAACTTCCCCTAAGAACCTACATTTAGCAAATTCGCTTCCAGGACCAGTGTTGCCAACTTAGCAACTTTGTTGCTATTTCTAACGACTTTTCAGATCCCCTTAACAACTTTTTTTTCCCAAAAAGCACCTAGCGACATTTCTGACCACCCTCAGCTACTTTCTGTGAAACTTTGCCCCCGATATTCTCTACAGATTAGAAACCTGGCTTGTTCCGCATCCAGACTGTTTTCCAAACAATCAGAATGGGCATGTGCATGCAGTATTATCACAGTACATCTGACCAATCATTAACCTTTCTCGGTTCATTTCACCCACTTACAAACAGAGTTGCTTTGTTAAACACAAAACAACTTTTGTTCTAAAAGTTTGTTTGGTGGTCAGTAGACCAGAATAAGGAAGTACCTGAAAATTAGCTCATTCACTCTTTATGGGTGTTGGCACCTTAAAGGTCTTGTTTGCTGCAAAACCGTAAAATATTTGTTCTTTTTGAAATACCATCGGTCACTCTGAGTTGCATATGCATGCTGCACATGAACATTTTCTCCAAACCACATTGCCTGCATTGGCCACAGAAAGGAAATAGAATGCAAAAACAAGCGAGTCAGAAAAAGCCAGTCTCTTCTGTGTCCCAGAGAAAATTAGTATTAATGGTCTTGACTACCTTGGGTGAGACTGACCACGGGAAGGCTGTTGGCACGTTGCTACTATTGGAACTTCAGGGTAATTTTACTTTCATCTGTCAGGGTAAATCTGTTCTCAGCCATTGTGAGAGACGTCCACATATCACGACTGTTTCAGCAGTGAGTGGCGTCACTGATCAACACCAAAAGGCACCCACAGCAACAGAGGATAACAAGAGTTCGACATGGAAGAAGCAGAGATGGTTGTTGTGTTTAGGTTTGCTATCTTATTGTAAACTGCTTTGCCAGCAGCTCTTCTTATTTTACGATGTTGTTTGCCAACATCTGGTCATTTCCATTGAAAGACGAGCATACTGTCAAACTCCACAACATGGGGGAACATGTTCAGGCTTGTGTTATTTGTGGATATAGAACGACAGCATTGTATTTTTTTACCCAAGAAAGAGGAGCTGAGGAAGAGACGGTTGGAATTTGTCTCGGAACACCACCAGCAAGGTAAGTTAAGTTAGTTATTTGTTTGAAGGCAGCATAATAGTTGCATTGCTGTTAGCCAATCAGAGGGGAGACCTTTACATATTATGAATATTCATGAGTAAGACTCGTAATCCTGTCGTTTCCCCCCCAGCCACTCCTCCGACAAACTTCCGCCTCCTAAAACAGGAACGCCAAAGCCTTTTTTCCACATAAAACAACTCACCAGGCATTCCTTTATACTAGAGACCACGGCAAATGTTTTGAAAAAACGAGTGAATAAGACCTTTAGGAAACAGGCTCCAATTAAAAACCAACAAACCACGTTACACAGACACGATTGCAGATTGTGTTATTTTCTCATTCTAGACCAAGATCCTTCAGTAGATCACAAACACCAGCAGTAAATCAGATAAATAACAACAGATTACAAAAGCATAATAAATAAAATAAAAAATGTAATAAAAGAGAGCACTACTGGTAAGATTGGTCTAAAAGTTTCTGCTCATCAAAAAGAGGTGTTTTCAAAAGGGATTTAAACTTATTCAAAGTTCCAGCCATCCTAACCATAAGAGGGAGATCGTTCCAACGTTTAGGAGCAACAGGAGAAAAAGCTCTGTCACCACACAATGTCGAGGCGAGTCCAAAGAACCTCAATGAGTAGCTGTAGTTCAGACCTCTTCTGGGCACATGTTTATCTAAAAGCTTTACTAGAAAAGAGGGTGCCAGTCTATGTAAACATTTATAAACCAAAATCAAAGTTTTAAATCGTAACCTTACTTATCTTACGAAACGTACAGGCAACCATTGCGGGGAGGATAAAATAGGGGTAACGAGGTCATGTCTCTTGCTGCTCGTGAGCAAACGAGTAGAAGCGTTTTGAACGAGCTGTTGGCAACAGGGAAGAGAATTGTCTAACCCGGCTTAAAGAGAGCTGTGGTAGTCCAGTCTAGAGGTAATCAGAGCTTGTATCACTTTTTCGAGGCCATCTTATGGGTAATAAGGTTTGATTTTGCTAATTGATCTCAAGTGATAAAAACTAGACTAGACCATTGCACTGAGATATTTGTCAAATTTAAAACCATTGTCAAATAATACTCCCAAGTTCCCGATGGTAGTTCAGTTAAAAGAACTCAAATTACCGATAGCACTGCGGCACAATAGCACAGGTGAGTTTTTCTAAAGACAATCATCTCAGTCTTCTTTTCATTCAAGTGGAGAAAGTTAATCCCCATCCCAGCTTTAATATCAGCTAAACGGTATACAAGATTCTACACAGAATGACTTCCACTTGTTCTTGCTGGGAGATAGATTTGCAGATCATCAGCAAAAAAATGGAAAGACGGACCATATTTCCTTGAAATTAACCCCAAAGGAAACATATACACTGAAAAGAGTACAAGTCCTAAAATAGAGCCTTGAGGAACCCTACAGTTTTAAGGGGGATCAGAGGAGAAACACTGACCTACCCGGACAGAAAAACTTCTGCCAGACAAATAAGACCTGAACGTATTATGAACTCTGCCCCTAACACCAATGGACTGGTCTAGCTGTGATAATAAAATGTTATGGCCCACAGTGTCAAAAGCAACAGTTAAATCCAACAATATTAAAATGGCAAAGTCGGGGCATCATGTGGCGCAGTGGTTTGAGATGGGCGCCCCATGTTCAGAGGCCTTAGTCCTCAATGCGGTTGTCCTGGGTTCGTTTCCCACCCAGGGACATTTGCCAAATGTCTCTCCCCCTGCCTCTCTCCCCTTTCTGTAAGCCTATCCACTTTCAATAAAAAAGGCCACTGTGGCCACAAAACCTTTAAAAAAAAAAGGGCAAAGTCGCCCGAGTCTGTGGTTAAGGGTGTCATTAAGAGCTCTAATGGCTGATTCACATCGAGTGCAAAAACAGACGTGGTCCGGCTTCTGTACAGACTGCCATTCATGCAGACTGTGGTTCGTGTGTGGAATGTCTCTCCCGAAAGCACAGAGTGAAAGCAAGAAATGTGTAGCAATAATTTGACATATATATATATATATTTAAATATATACTTATAAAAATAATGTGAACTATCATACACTGTGAACTGATATCTGTCATCAATAATAAATTAAAAAGGCGGGGGGGGGAATGCAACCCTGGTCCTATTTCTAAATATGCCGGATGCTCACGTCTCCCTTCCTGTATGGCTCATGTAATTTCTGTAACTTCATTGAAATCCGCATGCGGCGTCCAGAAAAATTTGACCTTCACGCGGAAACTTTCCAAAAATTCCCATCCGGATCCGCACTGCAGCCGGTGAGAATGCAACTTAGAAACAGACCTAAAGTTTGAAAGAACATTAGGATCTAGGTTACTTTTTTTCAGAAGAGGTTGGACCACAGGATGTTTGAAAGTAGCTGGGACACACCCTAGAGGAGGAGAGGTGTTGATTAAATTCACAATGCAGGGACATTTGGGCAAAATCCCAGCCTCAGCCTCCTAACTATCTCTGATAACTGGTTAATAGAGACAGGTACAAACTGTTCAAAGATAGCAGAGGAAAATAAAGAGATGCCATTGTTGTGACACAGATATGTAGGTTTTGGCTATGAACAATTATGAATAATTGCTTTGGGCAATTTATATCAGTCAGAAACCTTTTAAAACACTGATCATAACCAAACAATAGAAGAAATAAATTCTTACAAATTCAGCAAAAACACAGTAAAATAGACAAAACAAACAAACCTTAATTTGTTTATCTTAAGCTAATTTATCACCCAGACACAACCTTACTTGAACGATTCTTACCTCTCTCCATTGAAGGGTGGCTCCATTGTCTGAAAAGACCGGCGATAAAGCAGATAAACCAGCACTTAGCTGGTCAGTTAGCAGCAGCTGTGTGGGGCCAAGGCTAGCAGTGAGGCTTCGGGGCACGGGGGGCTAGCCACCGTTAGCCAGAATTCGGGCCGTCCGGTTCGTCAAGCTCGGTTAAGCAATCTTCTCCCACAGACCAGTCTCTTTTCACGGGCAGCCTTCAGCTCAGCAGGTCTTGGCTTGGCGGCTCCGGGTGAGGAGCTCTGGGCTCACACAGCAGCGTGTCAGCGAGGTTACTTTAGAACAAAAATTATTTCTGCAGGGCTCAAACAAGTCAGGTTCAGGATTTATTCCATCGCCCAGAAACAGTTCACCTGAACAACGATCAGCAGGCTGTTGTGTCTGTTGGATCCAATGAGTTTGGATCCGCGCTCCTCCCCTCATCAGTGAGGATGGAAGCCCTAAGCGCCGATTTCTCTCCGGATGCAAGTCCAGCGGACTTAGAGGCAAAAGAGACTGAGTTCCAGTGAGCACCTAGTTTATTTGGGGTTTGGCCGTTCACAACTCCCCTTCTTCCTGTTGAAACTAGAAAGTGGTGTGTGATTAGCACACCATCTGTGTTTTGGTCCAGTTACCATGACTGTATTCCAACAGCATGATCATCGATGGAAGATGAGAGCGAGGACCTGATCACACTAATTTTTCCAATTGTTATCAGACACCAACTAAGAAATAAATTGAGCTTTAGCACTTTTTACAGCAGCCTGATAATTAGGTAAGGAGTCTCTCAAAAATACAAAAGAAATGTGAAGCTTGTCCTTCCATTTTTTGTCGATGCACTGGAAAGTGCATCGGAGAGCTTGTGTGTGATCATTGAGCCAAGCCTCTGTAACTATTTTACAGTGTTTCAATTTCAGTGGAGCTATTCTATCCAATTAAAATGCAATCATAGGTCAACATGATCCCAGACAAAAAGTCAGAAAAGTCCTTGAGAAAACTTTTATTTCTGCGAGTAGGACCTCAAAACTGGGAAAGCGGTCGGCTGGAAGTTGCCGGCATAGGAATCTGGATCAAAGCACCAAAGCAACTATTCCACCTTTTCCCATAGTCTGTGGAGAACTGATAAAGCCACAGTCCGGAAGAAGAAGTTCAGACAAGGGCTTGACTTCCCCCTCCAGGTCTCTTTCACATACATGAAATCCAGCTCTGGCGAAGAGAAGAAATCTTTCAGAATAAAAGTTTTGTAGGGCGAGGATCTAGAGTTGATAAGAGTGGAACGGACAATCACATCCTCTTTAGCCGCTGAGGAGGTCCCTCTCATGGGTAATAAGTTATTGTGTCCACAGTGGGCCCGCCAGGTCCATCGACCAGCAGGTCAGGAGCAGTTACCAGGCAGTAAGTCTGGCATGGTCTCACTCCAGGGCCAGTAGTAATCCGATGCAGCAAAAGACAATGACTCCAGTAAGGATAAAAATGGCTTTCTACCATTCTCAAAGTGGCCTTGATCCACACCTGCATATCAACTCACAGCTTCCATTAGAGAGAAATTGTTGAGAGCAACAGCTTTACATGTTCTATGCATCTGGTGGGTGGAGCAATGTACGCCTTGTTTAAATCATTGTAATTAATCACACCAGTATACATTAAGGGTGATTTCTTTCTTCAGTAGTTTAAAAGATCAGCTACAGGTAAGACTAGATGGTTCTGTTCTGTTAATCTTCTGGCTAAAGGTTTGTACATCTGGCCAAAGGTCTGTTCGTCCTCTGGAATCAGATTTGTACCAAATGTGTCACACAAGCATGTGTATCAACACCAACACAACAAAGCTCATGAGACACAGAGACATTCTACTGGGTCTCAATGGCCATCTGGAGGTGAGCTTTTGATAAAAAACTGTTATTTGAGAAAAGACAGCTGTACTAGTTGAAAGTCAAGATGAATACCTAAATTTTGAGGTCTTCAATATGAATGTACTATGAACGGTATGTCAGAAAGAGTCATCTGTTGGCAAACTTTTGGGATTTCTTGGCAAAATGTCTGTTAGAGTGGTTGGCTGGGGTCATGTGACTAGCTTAGGTGTGAAAAGGCTGCATATCTGAGCCAATGCTTACCTGATATGAAGTTATTGCTACAGACTGTTGCATTTTTAATCATCTGCTTGTTCTAATCGCTTCTTCTTGCAACCAAAGACGTATTTAGTTTGCTTTGAAAGGGGTGCGAACAAGGGCGCCGGTTTGATTTTAAAATTCCTGGGCACAATAACCAATAAATATGAACTGTTCAAATACAGACCTAAGTATTCATCCGTGTGAGGTTTCATAATATGTACGGCCATGTATTAACAGATGTTTAAAATTGTATCTTTATTCAGTCAAAAGTTGAAAGCCATTGTCCTGTCTTGTTTTTCAACGTCCCCTGAAAACCACAAAATCCACATCATGGCGCAAAGAACAATGTTGGTTATATTAACAATATACTCTCCCAGGCAGAATGCGCAAAAAAGCCAAACATGTTCCCTTTGCCCTAGCCCTTGTCTGCTGGATATTTCCCAACCTTGCACTGATAGCGGAATCTTTTTAGCCATACCGGCATCCAGACTTTGGGCCTGGCTCTGCAATCTCTGGTGCTGAGATTGCCGAGGTGATTAAAAAGCTCGTCGGTGGCAAGGCCCCGGGGGTAGATGAGATCCTCCCTGAGTTTCTTAAGGCTCTGGATGTTTTGGGGATGTGTTGGTTAACAAGGCAACGCAATATTGCGTAGACGTCGGGGGCAATTCCCTTGGATTGGCAGACTGGGGTGGTAGTCCCCCTATTTAAAAAGAAGGCTCACCGTGTTGTGACACAGATAGGTAGGTTTTCGCTATGAATAATTGCGTCGGGCAATTATTAATAAGATTAATCCTTTTATGTCAAAATTACCAAGTTTGGAGCATCACCTGGGATCCTGGAATAATTTATAACCAAATAGTTCAGTCTCAAATAGTGTTTATGATTACTTGCCTGATAAGGCTGAGATAATTAAACAATAGATGAAGGAATATGTTCTTGGCGTTATTTGAACAAGTTACTACACATGTATATGGAACAATGACAAACAGCGACTTTCTAAAATACAAGAGTTTATTACAAAAAGAATTCAACCTTCAGTTAAAATGGTTTAATCAACAAACTCACTAAGCTAGTAACACACAACTAAACTACTAAGAAAAAGGAATAATATTAACACTATCTACCAAAAGTAAAACCGTAAAATGGACAAATATGCAAAGAAATATAAAGAATAACCAATAAATTGTGATGTCTGCGATGGACTGGCGACCTGTCCAGGGTGCAGGCAGGTCAGCGGCACGGCGGACCATCAGCAGAGATAGGCTTCCTCTCTCTCTGTGGAATCTGTAATTCAAAAGATTCATTCTGCAGTTTCAAACAAGTCATTCAAGACTTATTTCATCAGCCGAATACAGTTCACCTGATCAATCGGCAGTCTTTTGAATCCAAACAGTTTCTTCCAGAAACTCGTCTCCCCCCTCGCTAGGGAAGGAGATTTGAAGCTCGCGCCTCTCCTTTGTGGTTTCCCACGGACAAAGAGGAAGACCAGAGCGGAGCCCTGTCCTCAGATAGGGATGATGATGTCTCATGAAGTCCTCCTTTTCCTGTTAAAGCTGAGAGTGGATTGTGCATTCAGCACTCCTACTGGCGGGAGGTTTGTGCTTTGGTCCGGTAACCATGGTTGTGTTTCCAACAGAAGGCAAAGGGTGGTCACACCAAATATTGATTTGATTTAGATTTCTCCTTTGTTCATTCATTGCTTTTTGTCGATTGATGAAAATAAGTGGTTAACACTTCCATTTTTTGAAGCATTCTTTGTTTACAGCTTTTTTTTACAACTGCCTAAAACTTTTGCACAGTACTGTATGTACAAGCAGTATGTTGTGTTGTAAATGCCCCCCTGTGTGTTCACTTTCTTCACTGCTGTTGGAAACATCCTTAAAAACTGTCATTTTGTTCGCTTTTCAAACCCAAGCTCTCTCCTCATGTCCCGTCACTGTGAGCTGTCCACGTTTACTTCTGGCACCTAATTATGTAATCAGATACTGCATGGATTAGCTGTACAGTAGGAAGCAGATCTGGTTTCTATGTAATGCTTAGAGAAGCGTAGGGTTCAGTTGTCAGAGCACGCATATCTGACTCAATCTACACTACCTGGTTTTACAAAATCCCCTGACTGTTGGTTTAAAAGCGAGGTGGCTTAAAAACGAGGATGAACAGTAATTAATTAAATGTATTTTCAGTGTTGAAATAAATTGCTCATGTATTACTATCCCTCTATTCATCCATTTTCCACACTTGCTTAATCCCTGCAGGGTTGCAGGAGGTTGGTGCCCGTCTTCAGCTGAAAGTCATTCTGGACAATTCAGCAGCCTGTTCTAGCCCTCTTTCACTGGTTTCAAAAATGATTCAAAGATATGCCAGTACTGTTGCATCACAGCAAGAAGCTTCTGGGGCTGTAGCCTAGCCTGGTATTATTTGCATGTTCTCCACATGAAGGTGTGGGTTTTTCCCAGTACTCTGGTTTTCTCCCACAGTACAAAGACAAACATGTTTGATGAGTTAGAGACGCTAAATTGTTTAGTGTGCATGAGTGTGCATAGTTGACTCTTGACTATTGAGTGCAAGCCCCATGCCAATCCTGCAAAAGATGAAGCTGCAGGCTAAAAAGAAAATGGAGAACAGAACCAGTTGGATATTTCTCAGATCATCAAGTCAAAGGTTTTAAATGAAAAGAAGCATGTCCTCAAACTACAGGGATGGAAGATACTTTCTCTTAGAAGTCTTAGATGTTGCCTAAACCCCGGATCACACTGCGGGGTTTTTTGGGCCGTCGCAAAGGACTGCTTCGTGTCATACTGTAGGGCCCAAGGTTTCAGTGAGTCAAACTGCACGACGTCTCGCTTCTAGCAGGACACATCAACGTCACGGGCATATGGTGCTGAAATTCATACGTCACTAAAAGCAGACACATACCCAAGATGGCAACGATAAAATCACATATATCATGATCAACAGTGTCAAATGCAGCACTGAGGTCCAACAGAACCAGCACTGTGGTTCTGCCACAGTCTGTATTTATACGGATGTCATTGAAAACTTTGACGAGGGCAGTCTCAGTGCTGTGGTGAGCACGGAAACCAGCCTGAAAAACATCAAAGCAGTTGGTCATTTTTATGAAGCTATTTTACTGCTGAAACAGCTTTTTCAATAATTTTACTGATGAATGGAAGATGAGAAATTGGCCTGTAGTTCTGCATTAACATGTCCAGATTATTCTTTTTTTAGCAGTAGTTTAATAACTGCTGTTTTTAATGCCTGGGGAAGACACCTGAGTAGGGGTGAGTTAACTAGTAGAAAAATCTGTCAAAACTCCACGTTTTTGTGCTGATGCATTATCCCGTTGGTGCCTTATGTCACCTGTAGCTTTATAAGCTCTGTCACATTTATTTTTTTCACATCTCTCTCTTCCACGATCCAGTTGCTGGGATGTGGGGAATGGTGAGGCAGATTGTTTTTGAAGCTCATACATAGTATGAAAAAAAGAGAAGAGATCCTACTGTGTTTTTGTTGTTGATGTGAATTTGTTAGGATCCCTTTGGGACCCTTTTGTGGGAGGGAGGGTGTGACAACTACTGTCTTTGCTTGCCTGTTTTAACACCTGCTCTGCTCTCCTCAGGTAGTGGTTGTGGTTTGTCAGCTGCAGACTGGGAACACCTGGGCAAAATCTTCCGGGCCTTTAAAGGCGTAAAAAAGCATTTTCTCAGGGACAGTTCAGTTGAAACCCTTAAAACGCATTTACCCTCCTACCGCATCCCCCTCATCTCCCATCCTGAACTCGGTAAACAAGCTGGTAGATAATTTCCTCTAGAAAATCTCAGACATCATTGATCCCATTGCTCCAAATAAAGTGAAAGTAGTCTCAGGTAGAAAGAAGTCGCCGAGGACAAGCGATCCACTGGTAGGGAGTGAAAAAAGGGAGTGTCGACGAGCCGAGAGAAAATGGTGGAAAACTCGACTCTAGGTTCAATGTGAGATCTATAAAGAGAGACTGAACAGATATCGGTTAACTTTAAAAAAAAAGCAACGGAATCTTTCTTTACTGAAATCATTAACCAAAACATTAATAATTTGCGGACTCTGTTTGCAACAGTGGAAAGACTAACTAATCCTCCAGTGACAGTAGCCCCTGAACTAAACTCTACCAGGGCCTGCAATGAATTTGCAGCTTTTTCACTGAAAAGATTCTAACAATTAGCCGCTCAGTCTGTACCTCAGTAACCTCACGCCAATGACTGACGCAATCTGCTGGGATTCCTTAAATAGGAAACTTTTTAACTGATTGGAATGTTTGTATAAATGTATTGAAATGACTTCTTGTTAAGTGCCTTGAGATGACATCTGTTGTGAATTGGCGCTATATAAATAAACTGAATTGAATCCTCTACCAATGTTATACCCAGCTGACACCAATGTAGAGAAAATGTCAGAATTCCATTAATTAAACCAAAAAAACTTAGAAGAAATCATTAACCAATTAAGCTCCTCCACTTGCTGTCTTGATATCCTACCCACAGCTTTCCTTAAAGTTTTCCCTGTCATTGGGTCTGATCTGATTCAAATAGGAAACATGGAGAGGCCCAGCTGGAGCAAGAAGGTACTGCAATGTTATTTTCCAACATGTATTGGACTTCTGCATCCAGAACTTTATGCTTCTCAGGTGATCTGTAGAAACGTTGACGTATTGGTTTAGAATCTCCAACATCAATATCATGGACCAAAAGATTAGTGCGTGTTGGCGTATCTCCAAACAATGATGGACAGCCACTCACCAAGTTGATCTTTTCCTTCTGCTCACGCAGTGTTATATGACCCAACAGGGCATCCAAATTACGCAGGGATTCAGAATTTTGTAGTCGACCACACACCATGGGTTCATCTAAATGGCGTGTGTCTAAGGGCTCTTAGACACACCCCAAAACACCAGAAAAATAAAGACGTTGCCTAAAGCCATTGACAAACCAATAAGTTGACAGGAGGGTCAGTATCTTTCAGATTCCCCTGCAAGAGCGCTAAAGGACCACGTATAGTGTGCCCGAACACAAGGTAATTTGGACTGAAATCTGTGCTTTCCTGCACTAACTCCCTGCCATGGCAAACCCCCCTCCCAGTCAGTATCCATTTCAGTGCAATAAGCACGCAAGAGGGATTTTAGCATTTGATGGAATCTCGCACCCTGACCCTGCGCATGGTAAGCAGACGCACGATGGTGTTTAATGCGCAGCTGTTTCATACTTGGAGAAAATCCATGATGAAAAGTTAGAACTTTTCACAACAGACTTTGTAGTAATCCTGCGTAACAAATACGCCCAGGATAACGTGTGGTATGGCACATAACAGTTAACAGATAAGTACTGCCAGCTTTTGATCGAGGCAGAGGGCCAGCACAGTTTGTTAATAAATGCTCAAATGGTTTTCCAACTGATGGAATAGGAACCAGGGGAGCAGGCTTAATGTTCTGATTGGGTTTCCCTGTCAGTTGGCATGTGTGACAGGTGCGAGTATAAGCGGAAACGTCACACTTCAAACGAGGCCAGAAAAAGTATCAGAGAATAGGATCACATGATTTCCATGTCCATTTCCTCACCAGCAAATCACCCTGGAGAAAGTAGGCTATCCCTGATGTACAGTTTTCCATTCATCTGCTGAGCAGACTAGATCAAAAAGTGCAACTAGAGACTGACCAGCTCGATCTTTTACTAACTCCTCATGGGACAGAGAAAAGGGTACAGAGGGAACATCATTTCTCTTCTCATCCTGACGTGCTGACCTGCCTAGCACGTGTAACTACACACGATTGTGTCACCCAGACACCTTCCACATGCTCATCTTCACATCACCCTGAAACTGCATGTATGCAAAGCTTTTAGGTGCCAACTCTTCACCAGGCCAGACTTTACTGCCAGCTAGATCGTTACCCGAAATCACAGAAACACCATCCACTGGCAATGAAGGACGCACAGCCATGCAAACTTCTCCTTGCACAAATACTGAGCCCAAATGCAATTTATGCGTAGATACAGGCGGCACACTCATGCCCATACCTCATCCATATTGTGTTTCCAGTAAATGTTTGAGAAAATGGCAAAACAGATTCCGAAACAAATTAATTTATAGATCCTGTGTCGTGCAATATTTTAACTCGCACACACTCTGTACTGCCACATAGTGAAACATAGCCGTCACTAATAATAGGCCTGAAATGCTCATTTTCATTTAGCAAGGTTTCAGAATTACTTGTAACCCCAGAGGACAAAAAGGGCCGGGACACCTTTATTCATAGAAACCGATCCATAACCATTTGTTTAAGTTTTAGATCGAAATACAGGACGCTGATCGTTCCAATGTCCCATGGCCTGGCAATTATGACAAGGTTTTGAAGTATCAAAGGCAAAAAGCGAGTTTTTAGCTCCATTCAAGGTCCCTCATTAAAAACAGGAATCAAACACAAAGCACTGTTAATATCAAATGTACATGGGATGGAGGACACAATATCTTCCTCTGGAGAAACACTTTCAAGAAACGCACCCTCTTTAACCAAATTTAGTTGTTGCAAACCAAGTTTCATTTTTTCCACACTTTCTCTCATTTTTTTCACGTTCAGTTTTATGTTCCTGTTTCACCTGTTCTAATGCAATTTGTTTCATTTTCTCCAATTGTAACAAAAGTAGTTCTTTTTGTTGTTCAAAAGTGAGACCAACAGGCATATTTAGAGTCTGAACAGAATCTGGACTACCCTTTACGACAGGTTCTTCTGCCAAAACTAACTCAGTGTCCAGGGGTCTCATTTATACAACTTTGCGTAGAATCATTACTAAAACCGTACTTAAGCTCAGCAACTTTTTTTTTTTTTTTACTTACGCCGATCTATCAAACTTGGAGTACGTACAGCTGCACGCACTTTCTGTTTTATAAATCCCACTCTCCCTAGAAATGTGCGCAGGTGTTTTTGGATCATATCCCGCCTCCTACACACCCACTTTCTCCCATAAACGGTCCATGCAGTGTCTAGTGAATATCCTGCATCCACTTAAGCCCAGCTAATATGGGGCGTTTCACGGGTAACCATGGAAACCGAGAGGCGGAGAAAGTAATTTCACAGAGACAGCTGTAGGCTCATAGAGGCACGGAAAACCTTCATGTCTTTATCGATTCCTGGGAGACGGATTGATGCCTGCTCACACCAGCTATCGAACACTCTTATGGAGAAACCTTATATTCACCAGCATGCTCACACACACACACAACTTTAAATCTGTTTTCTATTTGTTTATCATGTTGATATATACTAATCCACTTGAGGGCAGTGTTAGTTGATCCATTGCAATATATAATACATATTAACAGCCATCATCTGTTGGGGTAGCAGCATCAGACCCAGGGATTTAAAAAGGCTAAACAACCTGATAAAGAAGGCTGGTTCTCTTCTGGGGATGACTGGAACATCTGGAGATGATGATGCAAAGAAGGATTCTTCATAAAATCAAAAGAAATATAGACAACCCTGTGCATCTTCGTCATGAGACTATCCTGCAACAACAGAGTGTCTTCAGTAGGACCCTTCTTCAGTTTTGCTGCAATACAGACCGGAGATCTTTCCTGCCCACAGCCATCATCATCTACAACAACTCCTTAAATAATAAATTGTATGATCTACCACAACACTTAATTTCCTTCTGGGATCAGTATTTTTAAATTGAATTTGAATTGAATATTGACAATATGTATTATATTTGGAATATTGACTGCTTGAGGACATCATCAATTCAACATGGCTGACCTTAACGGCCATGTGATCCTTCTTCTTACATACAAAGCCCTTAATAATCAAGCTCCATCATACATCAGAGATCTAATTGTTCCTTATGTTCCTAACAGAGCCCTTCGCTCTCAGACTGCAGGTTTTCTTGTAGTTCCTAGGATTTCTAAAAGTAGAATGGGAGGCAGATCTTTTAGTTATCAGGCTCCTCTCCTGTGGAACCAGCTCCCAGCTTTAGTCCGTGAGGCAGACACTCTGTTTACTTTTAAGGCCAGACTTAAAACTTTCCTTTTTGATAAAGCTTATAGTTAGAGTGGCTAAGGTCATCCTGAGCTATCTCTGTAGTTATGCTGCTATAGGCTTAGACTGCTGGAGGACAGACTTACCAATTTTCTTCACTCTGCTACTTCCTTTTCTCCTACGACTCTCCAGTTGTATTACAGTACATTCTGTTATTTCGACTGTTAACTTTGTTTTCTCTCAGTGTTTTTCTCCCCATCGAAGATACACCTGGTCTGGTATCCTGCTTGGCTGCAATGCCCTGTTGGACGGGGGGCATCGACTGGGATGATGCTCCCAGTAACTGAACATCCACTGTGTCCTGTTATCAACTTTTTACTTTCTGTAACATAGAAAGTTCTCTTATATCAGATCTTCTGTTCCTTCTGTGTCTCTGCTCTGTCTTCTCAAACCCCCAGACGGTCGTGGCAGATGGCCGCTCCTACTGAGCCGGGTTCTGTTGGAGGTTTCTTCCTGTTAAAGGGGAGTTTTTCCTCTCCACCGTCGCTACATGCTTGCTCAGTATGAGGGATTGCTGAAGGATTGCTGTGGTTGGAAAGTCTGCCCAACCTCACGCCAATGACTGACGCAATCTGCTGGGATTCCTTAAATAGGAAACTTTTTAACTGATTGGAATGTTTGTATAAATGTATTGAAATGACTTCTTGTTAAGTGCCTTGAGATGACATCTGTTGTGAATTGGCGCTATATAAATAAACTGAATTGAATTGAAATTGAATGTGCTGAATGCTCCAGGCATATCTGTAAATATTTTCAACTCAAGAAGGCAAAATCAGGTAAGAAAAATATTATGGTGTAGGTGTACAAGGGAGTATGTAGAACAATTATGCGAACAGTTATGTTTTTAGAAATGACATTTTATCTAAAATATAGTTTGCAAACCCTAAACACCATTTGTCCACGTATGTGGACGTTGCACAACAGAGGAGTTAAATGACCAAAAATCAGATTTTGTAACTATTTGTATTTATTTGTATTGTTCAAATATTAATTGGACTGCTTTGAATTACAAAGAAACAAACATTTGGTAAACATATAAACATAAATAATGACCTAACTACATGTTAAAAATTATGTGAACTGCCTATATATGACAACATTACAGAAATATATAGAGACTAATGAAAAGTGTGCATGTTGTGCAAAGAGTTTGTTGTGAAGATTTGAGGAGGGTTTTGTGCCAGTACCATCCACCACACAACCTCAACAAGAGGTTGAGAGGTAGAATGGCAGAGGAAGGGGCAGAGGCAAAAGAAGAAAGAGAAGTGGGGGTGAAGGAAGAGGCAGAGTGGACCACAGACTATGGGCTCGTAGGGACAATCTGTATGAGGGCATTCTCCCAGCCTTTACTGGTATGGTCAATGTGACTGCACAGGGTAAGGAGCTTTTAGAGCTTTTCTCCAGTCTTTTTCTTGACACCCTATTAGAGGAAATAACCTTCCAATTCAAATTATATGCTATACAACAGGGAAAGGGAAACTTCAATCTCAGCTCTGCAGAGCTGACCATGAGCTACATTACATCCCCACGAGCAAGAATCTATTGGTCCTCCAATCCTGGCCTTCGCCAACAACTAATTGCCGATTCTATGTTGGTCAGAAGATTCGAGGAGATCAAAAGATTTCTCCACTTTGTTGACAACAACTTACAGTCCAATGCCGACAAGTTCTACAAACTGAGGCCAGTCTTGGACGTGCTGGAGGAGCGGTTTGTTGCAGCAATGAGTATGGAAGAATTTCAAACAATTGAACAGATTATCCCTTTCAAGGGCCAGCATTCCAGCAAACAATATACACTGAAAAAACCAAAGCCATGGGGGTTAGAGCTGGTAGCTCTGGGTACATGTACAGGTTTGAGCTGTACCAGGGTGCTAGTGGTGGACGAGGTGATGTGGGTGAGTTGGGAATGGCTGCAGAGGTGATTATTCGTCTTTGTGGTGATTTACACTACAATTGCCACAATTTTTTTGCTCAATTCCCCTTCTTCAGCAACTGAAATTGAATGACATTGAGGAAAAAGCACTTGCCATGCCAACCGTTTGAAGGGCCCCGGGGCCAAACTACTTGATAAAACAGAAATGAAAAACAAAGAGGAACTACATCTGTGGTATCCACTGCAGATAACATCAACGTCACACGCTGGCTGAACAGGTCTTTGATTCAAATCAACATGTGCAGGACAACATCCAGAGGACAAAGCGACCAGATGGAATCTATCTTGATCGATATCACTCGACCATTTTCTCTTGCCTTGTACAACACACACATGGTTGGTGTGGATTTGATGGACCAGGGCCTGGCTACTTATGCCAACAGAAGAAAAAATAAGAGGTGGTACATGCGCATATTTTTGGCTCCAGAAGTGGAGCTATTTGTAGGAAGCTTCAATGGGCATCTACCATGGCATGGCGCCTTTAAGAAAAAATGCAGTAGCAGAATCAGATCTTTTGAGTTTTAAAACATCAATATCACAAGGTCTGATCAATGCTGGGTCCATGATGGACAGGCGCAGGGGGAGGCCAAGCCTGACCCAGACTCCAAAGAGAAGGCATGAGGTAAATACTGTACATGAGGTGTGGTATGGGGTTGGGCAGCACTGGCCAAGAAGTGCATCCATCAATAATGCCATAAGGTGCCGCTTTGAGAGGTGACCAAAGAAGACCAGCTTCATCTGTGTCACATGTCAGGTCGCAATTTGTCTTGACTGCTTTGAAGGTATTTGAAATAAAAATCAATCAGCTTGAAATACTTAACATTAGTTCTTACATCTTGATTGATTTATTTTTTTTACATGGTTTCGGTATAATGGTATCGTTGTAGGATCATTTTCTAACTTGAAACATTTTAAAAATCTGTTTAAAACTAAAAAAGGAATATGTTGTTTATAACATCACAGACATGATTGTAAGATGATCCGTTTTGGAAACTTAAAACTTTTTAAAAATCTGAGATGTTTGTAGAAATTATCTTCTAAACGACATGGTAAAAAAAATTATGCAGTTAATAACTTAACCAACATATGATTGTAAAATCAACTTTATTACTTGACAAATATTTTTAAATAATCAAAAAATGATCAAATGCTGTTGCAAATATGACCACCATTATACGCTTGATAATCATTTTCAAGTTGGAGATTATTTTAACTCTTTGTAGTATTGCATAACATCTTCAGAATATCCTTCTGTGCCATTATAATCATTACTGTTATGATGTACATGAAAAATCCGTGTTTTTTTTTTTTACATAAAGTCACAGAATGGTCCATATTTTCTGTCTTTACTCTGTATTTTTTACCCGTTTGTTGCGCACTGTCCACATACATGGACAGTAAAACAACTTCTATATAAAATCATATTTTTATAAAATTCTAAATGATTTTCAGTTTTAGGCACGTGTAGAGTAATAAAGTCATTATAAAAAAAATCTAGACAATTTTCATGTGTACATGAAAAGGGAATATTTATATATTTTTCTATTTCATACGCTGAAGAACATTACAGATGACCCTGAGTATCCTTTTTATCAGGGGTTTTCAGTCAGAAGTCTTTTTCAGAGCCACTGTGATACAGACTGCTACAGCCTGTCCACAGCCATCAGCACCTACAAGAACTCTGAAGAAACAAATTATCTAAACAAATGTTTATCCATACACTGTTAAATGCATTCTAGACTCTTTAAAGACTGAATTAGGCCTTTAATTTTGCAAGGGGTTGTAAGCTTTAAATTCGGTACCATTTTCAGACTTTTCAGCAATATTTTAGTTTCTACTTTGGACACCACAGGGGGGCGCCAATTCCCATTAACTGGGCCATCTAGCAAATAAGCAATGTGAAACTTATTTTGGGACCAAATGTTAACTATTTAAAACCAGATTCATGGCATCTATACAAAAACATAACATAAATGCAATTCTATGAAGAAAAAAAAAAGGTACAAGTATACAACACTATAATATGAATATCAACCTTTAATCTTTGTATTTGACCTGGCAAAAGGGTTTGGTCAACCAAATAGTTTGTACTTGGTAAATAGTTTGGGCTTTTGGTCAATGCTGAAAACTGCTATAAAATGTACATTTGTCCTAAAAATTGTATACAGAAGTCAGGGGAGTATGGAGGACTACGGGGGTCACTGGAAAAGCAATACAGCATTTTGACGATGAGTGCTCAATTGTGAATTAAAAATATAGATTGCTAAATTTTACTTCAAATTCAACAATTAATCCATACAAAGACCAATTTGAAAAGCATTTTTTAATTACACATTTGAAATTGAAATACTAAAGAGGAATTGCAAATTGTATTTTTTTTTATTATTAAATAGTGATTTGAAAAAAAATATTCAAATCCTATTTCAAATTTGAGAATAAATGATTATAAATATCTTTCCTTTGCATACATTTAAAAAAAGTTATTCCTTTTTCTACATTAGTTTTCTCTTTCCGGCTCCCATTTTCAAATCCTTTTTGCAATTGCATTTCCTAAATGGTTTCCCCTCTCCTTTTAGCATTTGAGTGACCCTCCTGGTCCCTGAGCACACTGAAAACCAAGTTCAACCAATCACAGCTGCTCCTCGAACTTAACCAGCTCCATCATGTCTCTCCATGTTGTTGAGTGTTTAGGAACCCTGTATGATTCTACTCATCCAAAATATTGGCACAAATCACTGCGATATGTGGTCCCAGTCATTACTCTTGGTGCAGTCTGAATACATCTCACCTTGTAGAATTTGAATTTCAAAGCCAACCACCACATTTAGCATTCAAGAATGGAAACAACTTTGTGCTGTCAAAACCTATAATACTTAAATATAGAATGTTTGTGGCATATTCAACTAGGGTTTACCCAAATACCAACTTTCAGATTCTGAGGGAACCATGCACTTTATTTCAATTATACTCCTGGTTGCCTGTAGAGGGAGTGTCATACTAATTTTTCAACACCATTTCTTCGTAAAGTTTCTGAACTATAATGCACATTACTTTAAAAAAAAAAAAAAAGCTGACCTTTGACCCTCAGTTTAAAAATCCAGCAAGTCCCTGGTCAATCCATCAACAACATCACAATATATTTACTTACAGCAATTTTTGTTTATTAAGACATTCATACAATTCAGAAGAGGAAATCTGAAAAGGAGTCAGGGGAGTGGAAATGGCAATATACTCTGTTAAGGGTAAAACCATGTCAGCAAAAAATGGCCAACAAGTGAGAAACTCTGATATAGCATGTGGGATTTAAAAAAATATGGTACATTTAAATTAAACATTCACAAAAGAAAAGAAAGTGAATCTACAGTATAACATGACAAGTGCCTCTATATTAAACAGGCCCACAAGACATCGCACATATGTTAGCATAACATAATTTGCAGACTTTATACAGCACTTATACCTTTTAGTCCACAAGTAGGTTACTAAACGGTGGAGAACATCGAATACACGCATCTTATTTAAAGATGAAAAGAAATACCTGATAAGGAGCCTAATGTTTACACACCCCATGGCTTTGTAGCTCCAACCAGCCAAGCGACGAAGTTAGAACCTACAACTGTCCAGGAGGGACCACCATAGAAGTCACCTCGCGTTTAACGCATACCAAAAAAATCAGATCCAAGGTTTAGCATTGAGAAGTTTTCCCCCCTCGAATAATATAAGCACAATGCAAGTGGACGACCGCTATCACTGCGTAAAAAAGAAAACTCTCCGGGCTCAAATCAGGTCAGCCACATTCATAGGCATCTCCTCCACTGTTGTATTGTAAAACGTCTCGATGTCCCGAAGAATCCTCTTGTCCTCCTCAGTGACAAAGTTAATAGCAACTCCTTTTCTGCCAAAACGACCGCCACGACCGATTCTGTGGAATGACGAGGAGCCGGGTTAATCTACTGTAGAAGATGGACACATTATCAGAGAGCATTTCTTAACTCACCTGTGAATGTAATTCTCACGATTTGTAGGAAGATCATAGTTAATGACCAGAGAAACCTGCTGTACATCAATCCCACGAGCCTAGGAGGAACAGACACATCGTAAACATGTTCCAAAGCAGAACTACAACAAGAGTTTACATGAATAAATAATGTTGCCCGTGTATAAGTAGCAGATTCCAATGTTAGCAGAACCCACTGTGGAGAACGAGCCCTCATCTCCCAAACGTTTTGCCTGCTTGGCCATTTTTAGACTGTTGCAGAATTTGAAACCATTTGGGTTACACATCAGATGAATAATCAAATCATCCCTTATCATTTTGATACCAACCAGAAGATCAGTGGTGATCAACACTCTACTGGAGCCAGAACGAAACTCTCTCATAATCACATCACGCTCCTTCTGGTCCATGTCTCCATGCTGTGAATTAAACAACCCGTTAGCTGAGAGTTCGCCGTTAAAACTAAGGAATGTAAAAGGATTTGCTTTAACAAATTGGGCAAACCGCACGTCATACCAGAGCAGATACTGTGAAATCTCTAGCGTGCATCTTCTCAGTCAACCAGTCGACTTTTCTCCTGGTGTTGAGGAAGATCACAGCCTGGGTGATTGTCAGAGTTTCATACAGATCACACAGAGTGTCCAGCTTCCATTCCTAGAGACAGACAAAAAGAACTAAACATTACCCTGACAGGTCATAGCCCAAAGCTGCAGCAACATGGATGAAAACGTCTGGTTTGAATACAGAAGCGGCAACCCAACAGGATGTGTAGCACAGGATCTCGAGACAAAGGAAAACGGACATTAAGAAAGAGGTCCCTCCTAGCCTCGTTTCCGACGCCGTGTCTTTAATCTTCTTCCCTCGTGTACCCATGCTTACACAGCCACATGAGCCAAACCTGGGAGGCCTGGCTCCTGCAGTTTTAGCAGTGTGCTTTGAAGAGAAGACCTTTCCTCATCAGACATGCAAACCAACCTCTCGCTCCACATTTATGTAGAACTGCTTGATACCCTCCAGGGTAAGCTCCTCCTTCTTCACCAAGATGCGAACGGGATCTCGCATGAATTTCTTCGTTACCTCCAACACGTCTGCAGGCATGGTGGCTGAGAGCAGAACCACCTGAAGAGGGAAGACATGTTAGATGACGAACCCGGCCAGCAAAGCGTGTACAACAGAACGAACAATTTCACTGTGGCACTTCACCTCGAGACAACAGCCAGTGAACATTAAGAAAGAGGTTCGACTGCATCTCATTTGCAATGCAGTGCATGATAATCTCCTTCTGCGCAATACTCTGCTGGCATTATTGCATGAAACAGAAAATCTGAATCACACAATTACAGCAGACTTCTGTAGATGCAGAAGGATGGGATATTCAGGAACATTTTCTACAGGAAATTTCCAGAACTTTCCTAAACTAAAAATTCTGTATTTTTTGCCAATTCTTAAAGCATATACAAATTTATTGGATGTAACTGGATTTATTGCAGACATTTCTACACGGATTATGTTAAATAAGACATTTTCAAAGAGAACAGACGGTTAATGAAAAGTTGGACATGCATATAAAGTGATGGATCATGGAGAACCAAACCAATCATGGATAAATTAATGGGTTATGGGGTGTGAGCTAGCACACATACTAATGTTAGCTTTTAGCTTACATATGCAATTGACCTCATTTTGACATAAAAACCTAAACTTAACATAAGTTGGAATAAGTTGATCTACTTGCTACTGATAGCCTGGATGCTAACAGCAGTTTAGATACCATTACCATGTCAGCTACAGTTAACATACTGAACAGAATATGCTGGTGTTAGCCAACATGCTACATTTAGCATTTTAGCTCAGATTAAAGTCTGGAGGAACATACTTGAATGTTTGTACTCAGCTTCTGGAAGATCTCATAGATCTGATCCTTAAACCCTCGACTCAACATCTCATCAGCTTCATCCAGAACAAACATCTTGATCCACTTTGGAGCTGAAAGAAACAAAGAGAAAGTTTAAATGGGCCAAATTAAGAGTCTAAAATGGAAAAGTCCACATTTCTTGCTCCAGGCTAGTATTGCTTACACAGATGTCTCCTGTTCAGCATGTCATACACACGGCCTGGCGTGCCCACCACTATGTGAGGAGCCTCGGCCTGGAGTTTCTGAATTTCACTACGGAGGTTAGTACCTCCGATGCAAGCATGGCAGGTGGCCCCCATGTAGTCACCAAGAGCCAGAATGACCTTCTGGATCTATGGAGGAGAGATGTGCACAAGTTCAGGATAGCTGAGTGAAGACAAGCAGTCCAATGAGTACAGAAAATCTGCGCAGTGATCAGTAAAACAAAAAGGAACTCTCCATTTCAAGAGTCAGTCCCGAAAGATGGTGTACCATCATATCACTCGGCTTTCCACAAACAAACAAACAGAATTCAACTCAGCCAAATAATCTTTCAGGCCGATGCAGCCATGGATAGAGACTACACCAGCCAAAAAAAGATTGTAGTTTTTTTTTTTAAGTTCAGAAATATTTGACAAATCTATAAAAAGATGGTACCTTCGCATCTGAACAGTGTCCTCAGTATGCTGCCTAGGTCTGAGACACTGTTGAGGTCACAGGACCTCAGGAACAGCGTACCTGCTGAGCCAGCTCTCTGGTTGGAGCCAAAACCAGAGCCTGAGTCTCCTTCTGCTCAATGTCCAGCTGCTGCAAGATAGAGATGGCAAACGTGGCTGTCTTGCCAGTTCCTGACTGGGCTTGGGCAATGACATCGTAGCCTAACGGTGAGGAAACAGATTTAATATTCCTTCGTATAATATTCTAACAGAACACAGGGGTCTGACTAAATATGACTGGGCGTCGGCAATTTCATGTGAAACATGCTGGACGATATTGAGTGATCAGTAAGTTAATAAAGGTATCCCCATTTGTTGGGTAAGTCCCGAAAGATGGTTAAGCATCATTTCACTCAATCACAAAACGAGTCGCTTTCCAGTTGGATGCCTGTACCTTTGATGCATGGGATGATGGCCCTCTGCTGAATGGCAGACGGCTTTTCAAAACCATAAGCGTATATTCCCCTGAGAAGAGACTCCTTCAGGTTCATATCATCGAAATTGTCAGTAATCTCATTCCAGTTGCTCTGGATTAGAGAGAGAGAGAGAGTGTGAGCGAGCGAGAAAAGAAAAAAAAGACAATTGAGAAAGCCGGTGTGTGAAATCATTACGCGTCCTAAATCAGCAGCTGATTGTAGAAAATAAGGAAGTTTTGGATTTACCTCAATGACACCATCAGGCTCCATTCCTTCTGGCCCCCCATGGTCTCTATCTCTTGAGCTGTTGGGAAAGATGATCATCTGTTATATACCACAGGTCTCTTCACATGTTTACCAAAGTTAGCATCCCATTTCTACAACGGAGTATTAGGGCCATTGTAGACAAGAGAAAAAAATATCCGGGTACATATCCACCGAAAGAAATCACAAAAAAAACTCAGAAATGTTGGGATTAATTTCACACCTTTTTAAGACAAATTTTTAAAAATTCTGTCCAACAGTTGTAAATTCAGAGTGTAAACTCTGAAAAGTCCATAATTAAGAGCATAAATTTTGATATTTAAACCAAGATCTTTTCTGACATTGTAAAGTAAGAAAAAAAAAAAAAAAACAACCCAAAAATGTTGCTGAGATTTTAAATCAGTCATTTCTGACAGAAAATACCAGTCCTGTAAAATTGAAGTGGCAAATATACAAGATGCTAGGGATGTGTATTGGCAAGAATCTGGCGATACAATGTGTCACAATACAGGGGAAACAATACGATGTATTGCGATACTATGAATAAGACGATATCTTGTGATTTTTAAAACTGAATTTAAATGTAGAAAACTGTCCCAGCAATCTAAACACTCAACCTGCTTCATATTTAAACACATCCAGTTTTATTACTAGATCTAGTTGATCCACTGGAACAAAGATGAAAACACCCACAAACTACCAGTCATGCTTTTCATTTTACTACAAAAATTACTGTCATCATTAATGGTTCTATTCATATTCTATCGATACATTGCTTTTGAATATCGATACAATATCATGACATAAAATAACACGATATATTGGCGGCTCCATCCCCAGATCAGAAAGACTTCTCGCGGGTACAGATGAGTCCATAAACCCCTTTGTCCCCTCAGTGTTGGATCTTTGTGCTCAAGCGTTGGGATGTGTCCGTTTCTGTAAAAGGACTGGGAAGGCAGAGGGAAATGCCTAATATTTTTCATGGGTACCCTTTAAAATGCTGCACTGCGAAATACAATCGCGAAAGTAAACATTCACTTTTTTTTTATAAAAATGCAATGATCTGCCTTTTACTGGCCAATACAGTAAAAAGTACAAGCCTTAAAAAAAAATTTTTAAATAGCTTTTACTAAACTGCAAACTTACATTAAAGTTGATGCATGTTTAGACCAAAAAGTCATACATATTTACTTTGGAAACATTTAAAAGGAATGTCTGTTTTTTTTTTACACTTGTACGCTACAGAGTACATTCTGTGCTACTACATAATTCCCATGCATATAAGCAATTCTTTCCGAAATGTGATAGCCGTTTAAACAACACACGAGTTGTAATAAGCAAGTTGTAACTGATGCTTCTAGAACCAGTGTCCCCATTTCTCAGTGGACCCTTTTAACCACTACTCGGATTGGAAACTGCGTAGGGCAGAGGAAGAGGATAAACCCTCGGGGATGGGACTGAGCCACATAAAGCCATGTAACACGTGTAGTGAGTGTGCCCGGAGCGGTCCGGGTCACGCCCAGAGTATATCGTTACAGCCGTCCGGAGCCCCGGCGGGCGCACGTGCCAAATTCCACGAGCCGGCCCTTAACTACCTGCCCGAAACGTTTCTGATTATATAACCTCGGAGAGGGGGTTCGAGTCATTTAACACCGGGAGAAAACAATAAAAATAAAATAAATAGAGTCACGAGCCACATTCGGAGTGTTCCGCGTGCTTCAACATGGAGTTCACCGTGCTCGCCTCACTGACGGCCAATATGTCGGATAATTTGGCCTGTACGGCGATAGTGGCTTCTGCCTAGAACTAGGCCGAGAAGCACCCCGAGCCAACGGTTCCCCTAGCATGCAACTGCTCCTTAAATAACAATAAAACTCCTAGGCATGGACAGACGAGTGTTCACCGTTAGCTTACGTTAATTACATACATAACGAGTCATCTAAATGATGCACCATAACGTTAACTTAAAGGAGTGGTGTATCGCTGCGGCTAGCTACTACGCTAGCAACCAAATCGCCCCGAAAGCAGTTAGGCCAAAACTGACTGGACATAGCTTAATACACTTTCATACGATTTGCCGAGCAGCCCCGGTCGCTCAGGTGAAACTAAATATTAATTATCGTCTCAAAAAATTGCCCAAACTGTAGCTTATTACCTGTTGTAATCAGCAGAATCGCTAGACATGATCCGTTCACCACTTCAGCATGCGACTGAAAAGATCGCAGATGGCGACGCCTGCTGCCTTTATGCGGCTGGACTATTTTCGCTAATATTTCTTATGCCCAGTTTAATTGAAAAAAAAATAGTGCCAGTCAACTGAATTATTGTATTTACCACATTTAACGTTATACAATACTATCATATGAAAAATAAATATTTTATTAAGCGATGACATATTTTAAAATGTTCTGACTAGGTTTATCAGCGGAAGGATAATGCAGCAATAGGTAGTGCATCGTCTGCTACAGCGTCTCTGACAGGTCAAAACTTCGCGTGACAAGGTTGCGCAACACTTTTAGAGCCGATTCTCGGATAAGGATGAAGAGTTACCTGTATACTTTTAAAAAAACAGAACTGTCGTTACGTTATTATATATTTAAGGACTTTTAGACGACAGAATCCATCAACTTTGCCGTACCTAAAATATCCAAAGGTTTGTGATTATAATAGTTTAAAACACATGTTTTTTTAATTGTTGTATGACTCCTAAAACTGAAAATTGTTAGGAAACCTGATTGTACAGAGAAACCAGTTTTGCTGTTTCCCGACATTCATGCAGGAAGGGCTACACACTGTTCAGTATTTTAATACAGCAGAATATATAGTTTCAGCAAAGGCTACTTTCCATAGAAGTGTAGGCTATTTAGTAATTTCTTTCTAATTAATCTAAAACAGCAGTGTATTTGACATTAAGATCCATTACCAGATTTTAATAAAAAACAAATAAAGACCTTTATCATTTTCTCTTTCAGTCAGAAGTCACTCATTTGTCATTCCCTTTCCAAATTGGAGCGGTTTCACCACATACAGATTCCTGAAAACCAGAATTTGGTGCTTGCCATTTTGACCGTTTAGATCATTTCTCATCAAAGCATGGTAAAAACTTTACATACAGACTTCAATACAAACACACATCCTCACTAATATTTAGGCTAAAGTCCAGTAGCACGTTGCAGAAACCACAAGGGTTTGTGTAGTCAACAAGCATCGCAAAACCAGTTCTGATGTTCCCAACCTCCATCCACCTAGCTGTTGATTTGAGGTGACACTAAAGAATTTGTTGGTTGTCCGCATTTTTATTATAGGCTGCCACTCATTTTATGCAATGCCCTATAACCCAATGGCTTGATGCCACCAAATATGCAATTTAGTGTTCAAAGGTTTCAAAGCCTTATTTTAACTCCTCCAAACACTTAAAAAAAAAAAATCGAACTAAATGCCATACTCCTTCCCCAACACCCTTTGGACAACACACTTTCAGAACATATCAGTGAAAACCTTCTTTCAGTCTGGGTTGTCCATCCAGTGTTCTAGCAGTTTTTAGTTTCTAGCTTGAGCCTTGGTGCTTCCTGGATTGCTTCCGGACATCATGAATACTGTCCTATCATGTGAAGTTGGGTCCTATTCTAGACAAGATTTAAGCTGCATTTCCACAATGACAATAGATTATGTTCAAAGAAGTCAAGGCGAGACTCTTAAATCTAACAAATCTCAACCATCTGTCAAGCATGGTGTAAGTAGCATCATCAAGCTGTGGGGGCTTTTCGCTACCTTTGGTGCTTGGTGCACCACACAAGTTGGATGGAATAAATGAAAATGGTGGACTGCCTTCGATTTCCTCAAGTTAATCCAAAATCAACATCTCGATGGTTTAAATGTGGAAAAAGTGTGTTCCATTTGGACAATCATCCCAAACACACGTCCAAACTTGTCTTGATGAAGCAGGCCAACAGTAACTTTCTGCAATGATTTTCTCAAAGCCCGACCAAAACCCACTGAAGTTGGGTTGGTGCCAGTAATCCAACAGATTTGAATGACCTTTTGTCAGTTTTGCAAAGACAGGTGATCAAATATCTGGATCCAGACTAGAATTTGAATGGAACCATTAATGATGACAGTAATTTTTGTAGTAGTTGGTGGCTGTTTTCACCTCCTTCGTTCCAATGGATGAACTAGATCTAGTAATAAAACTGGATGTGTTAAAGTATGAAACAGGTTTTTGTATAAAGGCCAACTTTGTGCAGTGCACCACTAATAGTTGTCCTATGGACACATTCCCCCACCTGAGCTGTAGATCTCTGCAGCTCATCCAGAGTCACCATGGGCCTCTTGGTTGCATTTCTGATCAGCGCTCTCCTTGTTCGGCCTGTGAGTTTAGGTGGACGGCCTTGTCTTGGTAGGTTTACAGTTGTGCCATACTCCTTCCATTTCTGAATGATCGCTTGAACAGCGCTCCGTGGGATGTTCAAGGCTTGGGAAATCTTTTTGTAGCCTAAGCCTGCTTTAAATTTCTCAATAACTTTATCCCTGACCTGTCTGGTGTGTTCTTTGGACTTCATGGTGTTGTTGCTCCCAACATTCTCTTAGACAACCTCTGAGGCCGTCACAGGGCAGCTGTATTTGTACTGACATTAGATTACACACAGGTGCACTCTATTTAGTCATTAGCACTCATCAGGCAATGTCTATGGGCAACTGACTGCACTCAGACCAAAGGGGGCTGAATAATTACGCACACCCCACTTTTCACTTATTTATTTGTAAAAAATGTTTGGAATCATGTATGATTTTCATTCCACTTCTCACGTGTACACCACTTTGTATTGGTCTTTCACGTGGAATTCAAATAAAACTGATTCATGTTTGTGGCTTTAATGTGACAAAATGTGGAAAAGTTCAAGGGGGCCGAATACTTTTGCAAGCCACTGTATATATATATATATATATATATATATATATATATATCTCAATCTTATTCCGGTGAAGCCATTCTTTTGTTGATTTGGATGTGGGCTTTGGCTCATTTTCATCTTTCTAACAGAAGGCCTAAGGTTTTGTGCCAACACTGACTGGTATTTGGAACTGTTAATTCCCTCCACCCGGACTAAGGCCCCAGTTCCAGCTGAAGAAAAACAGCCCCAAAGCATTATGCTGCCACCACCATGCTTCACTCTAGGTATGGTGTTCTTTTGGTGATGAGCGGTGTTGTTTCTGCACCAAATATACCTTTTGGATTCATGTCCAAAAAGTTCTAACTTGGTTTCATTAGACCATAACACAATTTTCCACATGAGTTTGGGATATTTCAGATGTCGTTTTGCAAAATTAAGTCATGCTTTGATGTTTTTCTTTGGAAGATAAGGCTTCCATCTTGCCACCCTACCCCATAGCCCAGACATATAAAGAAGACTGGAGATTGTTGTCACATGTACTAAACAGCCAGTACTTGCCAGAAATTCCTGCAGCTCCTTCAACGTTGCTGTGGGCCTCTTGGCAGCCTCCCTGACTGGTTTTTTTCCCGTCTTATCATCAATTTTAGACGGACGTCCTGTTCTTGGTAATGTCACTACTGTGCCATATTTTCTCCACTCGATGATGACGGTCTTCACTGTGTTCTGTGGTAGATTTAATTCTTTGGAAATTCTTTTTGTAGCCTTCACCTGACTAATATCTTTGAATAATGAGATCCCTCAGATGCTTTGGAAGCTCTCTGCGGACCATGGCTTGTGTTGGAAGATGTGGCTACAAAAATTTCAGGAGAACCCTACTAGAACAGCTGAACTTTATTTGGGGTTGATCAGAAGCAGTTTAATTGGTGACAGGTGTGTGCTGACTCCAGTTTAACATGAATGTGAATCCAATTGGTTAAATCTGAACAAAGCCACATCCCCAGTTATAAAAGGGTGCGCACACTTATGGAACCACATTATCTCAGTTGTTTATTTTTACTTCACCTCCCTGAAATATTTCTGTTTGTTTTTCAATTGCGTTGCACATGTTATAGGTCACATTAAAGGTGAAAAAAGTTGTACATTTATTTATCTCGATGTCAGTTTTTTTTACATGACAAAAAGTTGGCATTTGAACAGGGGTGTGTAGACTTTTTATATCCACTGTATAAATACATTGCCTCCTGTTTACACTGTGAAATCGTTGAATTCTCAAATTGGAAAAGAGGGTTTTGTTTTTAGAACAAACGGACGGCTGTAGCTCAGTGGTAAAGTTGTCGGCCTGCAACCCAGAAATCGTGGGTTATCGATTCCAGCTTCCACCTGCTACATGTCGTGTCCTTGGGCAAGACACTTCGCCTACTGGTGTTGGCCAGAGGGGCCGATGGCGCAATATAGCAGCCTCGCTGCCGCGCCCGAGCTATAATCATAGCTTGCCTCCACCAGTATGTGAGAGTGAATGAATAATGGAGTTGTTGTTGTAAAGAGCTTTGAGGATCTCGAAAAGCGCTATATAAATGCAAGCCATTATTATTTATTATTATAGAACTGGGAGCAGCTAATTACCATCTCAAAAACTTAAACAGTACAGTAGAAACTACGACCCCAGGTCCTAGAGCAGTTTAAAATGAGGCTTCCTGGATGCAGAGCAGGACCAAAGAACGGAGAAAGAAAGAGTAAGTTCAAACAATCTCTTCCATTGATCATAAGTGGCAAGAATAATTTCCCCTGCTCAACGTCTCTCTGCTCGGGTTTCCGGCCATACGGACAGTTAAAGAGGGGCGGCAAAAGCAAATGAGGTTGATTAGCAGTTGGCATGTCATTCCAGTCATGAGACTGTCATAAACCAACAGTCTTCAGTCAGAGGCCTCTTCTGATATTTTGCAAGACTGACTGCGACTGGAGATCCTTCCTGCCCTCAGCATCATAATCTACAGTGGCTTTTTGAAGACATGATACGAGTTACATTTCATTTCCCTTTGGGATTATTAAAAAATTTATGAATTGAATTAGTATGATATTCATGCCGATGATGAGTGTCTGTAAATTTCCGACCTGATCAGTATATAGCAGTATCTGCCAGGCATACACCACCACCAAGGGAGTATTGTATCAAATAAAAAGCTTTAATGAAGTGTCGGAGAGCATTTTTGTTTTGCTCTGTATTTGTTTTTCGGTGAGAAAGTCAGAAATATTTCAGCGCACAATAGTGTAGTAGTTGGAGAAGAGCTCCTCTCCCGCTCTTATGTCTCTGAGCGACACGAGGACAACGCATCGCAGAGGCCTCCGAGTACAGTGGCTGTAGTTGACATTTGGGAGATACTGGCGAAGCTCGAGGGGAAAGGCGTCCGGGATGTCGTACTCCTGGTAGCAGACGTTAGCGGGCCTTTCGTTGGAGCAGTTGTTGACATACTGGCCCACAGCCAGAGGGTTAAGTGGACTGTCAGTCAGCCAGCTGGTGTCACTTGTCAGGTAGGGGCCCATTCTGTCTCTGCCACTGCATGACCTGAACACCATTCTGGAGATGCCTTTGTCATTCCCATCGACCAGGACCCCATCAATACACCTGAACACAAAGGGGTTCCTGATGGACTGAAGGAGGATGGGCTCGTAGGGCTGATAAACTGTACCAGGATACATGGCAACTGTGGCTCCTTCGGGAACGAACCCCCTGCTGACAAACACCCCAGTTCCTGCAAAGGCTAAAGAACTGGGCCTCCTCTCGATACAGAACCCCAGGGACTCAAACAGAACGTCTCCTTCATTCCGCTCTTGATGAAGCGGAAACCGGGGCGTGAAGTTCGCGTGGACTCCCGGGAGAAGCCCTCCGCTGCCGCTCTTGAGAAGGGCTCTGAAGAGCCTCAGGAGGCTCTGTGAGACCCGCTCGTCTGGGATCACTTTGTCTTCCGAGCGCTCGGTCACCTGCCGCAGGGTCTTCTCATTCTTAGACAGGTTGAACACGACCCAAGGCACGAAGCGGTACCTGTAAGACCTCCATTTCTCCTGAAACCTCCGGAGAGCCGCTGTAAACATCCAGGAGACCCAAGCAGGACCAGGAAGCAGTTTGCGCCGCGTTCAATTCCCCTCGGAAGGGACTAGAGAATGACGTCACATCAGACCCGATACGGCGTTTTCGAGCTACAGTTCGAAAAAACCCCATCTATAAATGAATAAATAAATAAACAAACAAAAAGGAAAAATAAATAAATAAATAAAGTAGGAAGACAGATTGTTTTAACGCTAACTACAAGTAAAAATAGAAGAGTTACAAGGACAGATACAAGCTGTCTGAAGAGCTACTCCATTTATATGCGCCATACTGAAGACGTGGCTGCTTGGACACCTTCAACTTTCCAAGTCGAAACATTTTCTTCCTCTTTACACCTCTCTCTTCCTCTACCAGAAGCTCGGAGCTAGTTATTCCGAGCATAAAGCGAACGCACCAGTACTTTTACGTGCTCTTACGTTACTTCCGATAGGTTTTGTATCATTTTAGCTTGGTTTTTTTTATTTAATTTTTTATTAAACAAAACAAAAACAAACATATGTTTAGTTGTCTGCGATGAACGGGTATATTTAATCATAGTTTCGCATTTGACACGACCGAAGCTCGGTTGTTGTTGTTTTTGTTTTTTTCCACTTTCCTTTTCAAGAGAAACTTTGTGACCGGAAGAAGCTAGGCTTGTGGCTGAATTAGTGAAAACCCAGTTGCTAGCTGGATGGAAGCGAAGTAAAGCCTGTTCGGGACAAACATGGTAAGAACGTGCTGTGTTTTCTGGTCCCCAGTTCGAACAGTGGTAGTTTTCGGGTGGAGAAATTGGCTGTGATAAAATAGCTCTCGTTACAGTAGCGAAAACAAATGTCGCTGGTATTGTTGGCGTGTGGTAAATATCTGCGTTTGGTTAGCTCACTCGGTCTAAAGGTAACTCCTCACTCTGCTGCGATACCGCTGATCAATTCCCGTGTCCTGACTTTTTATTGGCAGGCTGGCTTTGAATAGCAGTAATAATAAGTAGAATGGTGTATTTATGATACATTGTAAAAATTCTGTAGCATTTTCTTGGTAGTTCCCCATTCGATTTAGCTGATTGTAATGTATTTTATAGTAGTTTATGTAGCTAACTGCCAAATGTGCTACACTAGTTTTTGTTTATTAATTAACTATTTTGCTGAAAGTATTGGATCCCCCATCCATATCTGTAAACGCAGCTGTTCCAACCACTTCCATGGCCATCAGTGGCGGTCCTAGACCATTTGGTGCCCTAGGCGAGCTTGACTGATGGCGCCCCTTTCCCACGAAAAAATAAAGTCATGTCCAAAGAATTGCACATTTATTTAGATAATGGTAGTATAACAATAACAATATAACAACATGTGCAAAAGAATAAAGCTGTTCAATAATAAATATACAAAATAATGTTTAACTTGAACAGTAGTGCAACACCTGAGAACAAAAAGTGCACACTAAAGAATCCAAACAAAAAATAAATTAGCAATAAAGCATTGTGTACAAAATTATATTATATAAAACTGTTGAAAAAAATAGACACACATTTTTTTTCTCGCTGCATATTTGGTGCCCCCCACTAGATGGCGCCCTAGGCAAGCACCTATGTCGCCTGTAGGAAGGACTGCCACTGATGGCCACATATGTACAAAATCAAGCACCTAGCTTGTAAAACATTTGCGAAAGAATGTGTTAGTGTCAGGATCTCAGCAGACACTGGGATGGGCGGTTTTCGGTAGAAGACTTAACTTCATGTTGGCTTCAGATTGGCTCAGGAACAGTGTCTAGTGAGCTTCATGGGATGGGTTTCCATACCTGGGCTGGTCATCGAATGCGATCCAAAGTGTTGGATCCAGACCAGGACCCCATCTGGGATGGCAAAATCCCGCCTCCCTGTCTGAAAGATTCTGGGCTCTGCAGATGGCTGGAGAACATCACTTCTCGGTCTGCATTTTGCCAACTGTAAGGTTTAGCGGTGAAAGTATTGTGATCTTTTTTTGGGTTGTTTTTCTCCAGGGGTGGCGGTGAACTTGCCTTATAATGCTGCAACATTCAACATTTTGGTCAGTTTAAAGCTCCTGACTCAGTTGGAAGACTTAGGCTGGGCCCTTTTAAGTTTGAACATGACTGTGCACCCTTGCAGGAAGCAACCTTCCATACAAACATGGATGAGTAAGTTTGTGGAATAACTTGACAGGTCTGCACTTTATAACCTGATGGGGCACCCTTGAGAAAATTTAGAGTGCAGACTGCAAGCCCAGCCATTTTGACCAACGTCAGCACCCGATCCTACACATGTTCTGGTTGAAGAATGGGTCAGATATTTCCAAAAATACTCTCCTAACTCTTCCTGACGGTGTTGTAGCTGCAAAGGCCAGACAAATACCATATTCAAGCCATAGTATCAAGGAGGGATGTAAGAAAATATCGATACACCGCAATATTTTATTGTATCGATATTCAAAAGCAAAATATCAACAGTAATTCTTTTTGTAGGATTTGAATGGAACCATTAATAATGACGTGGTGAAATTAAAAGTAAAATTGGTAGTTGATGGCTGTTTTCACCTTCTCCGTTCCAGTGGATCAACTAGATCTAGTAATAAAACTGGATGTGTTAAAGCATGAAACAGGTTGGAGTGTTTAGAATGCTGACAGTTTTTCTACAGTTATGAAATCAAATTATATATACTCATAGTATCGCGACATATCGTATCGTCTCCCATGTATCACGATACATATCGTATCGCCAGATTTTTTACCAATACACATCCCTAGTGTCAAGAACAGGACATTCTTAAAGTTCATGTTTGTGTGAAGGGAAGTGATCTGGTACTTTTTGCTTTATAGTGTAATTAATCCGTTTAAGAAACATATGCATGTCTCAATTATTTCATTGTGCCAATATTGAAATGCATAACTAGGTATTAAAATGTGATTATTTAAATGGGAAGTTATGTTAAAATTGTATGTAATTATTGCAGTTTAGTATTGCATTTTAATTTTTATTACTCCTGCCACTGAGCCACAGTCTCACACATATTTGTAATAACTTTGTATATATTATTAAACTAAATTCACATTTAAGTACTAATTTTATGACATTTGATGACTTGTTTAAGAATTGAATTTATTATTTTATTGTATTTTTTTTAACGTGGTATTTGGACCTTCATAGTTCTAACTACCAGCCTGTTGCCAGCGCCTGCGACCCGTAATGCCTTGTTGTGTTGTTTCTAAGTGTGCACCGCGGTAACGTCTGTATTTACTGTGCTTTTTTTCCTTCGTGCAGAACAAGCTGAAGTCCTCCCAGAAGGATAAAGTTCGTCAGTTTATCATTTTCACACAATCTAACGAGAAAACGGCTGTGACCTGCTTGTCTCAGAATGACTGGAAGCTAGACGTCGCCACGGACAAGTTTTTCCAGAACCCTGAGCTTTACGTTTCAAGTGTCAAGGGAGGCTTAGACAAGAAGAAGCTTGAGCAGCTGTACAACAGATACAGAGGTAAAGGAGACGCACAGCTCGTAGAAATAAATAACGTTTGTTTGTTTTCTTTGCAGGGTCACTGGGTGGCACCTAACCCCAACAGTCGTTAAAAAGATACAGAGTAGTCTGAAAACCCTTCTGCAGATTCAAACTTTTTAATAGCCCGTCTGTGAGACCACAGAATGACAGGATACCTGGGCCCAACCTGAGAGCTGAAACACTGTAAAGGTTTCTATAACTCCTTGCTAGCAATGATGCCGACAACGGGCTACTTAGTAGTAAAGTGACTCTAATATGAACACTTTTTTTCAGTGACGAGGAATCTTAACCGCATTACTGTTTCCAAACCAGGAATCAGACAAAAGTTTCTCCTCCACCCAGACACCGTTTGTGACTACCTTTCTCATTGTTCTTGTGAAAACAGATACTTGCTGTGTCCCGGTGAGTGGCGTTACGTATGCGACAGGTCCCGTTTTACAGCTCGCTCGTTTCACACACCGAGCAGCCAGCAACACAAACGGATAAGACGTTTTCTAGCTAGAGATACCGTCGCTGCTTTGAGTTTGTGTCGGCTAAAGATGACAGCGTTAAGGTTCGTTGTACGCTCCGTGCTGGTGACAACCCGTCTAGCTTCAAAAACGCTACGTCAAATTTAAAGAAACGTGTGCATGACACGGTCAACCTTACAGAGTCCCAGCAGGCAGTGCGAAGCAGGGTGCTGCGACCAATGTAGGCGGTTCTCTACCTCCCACTCAACAGCAACTGGATTTTGGTGCAAAAGTTGGGGAGAGTAATTTAATTCAGTTTGTTTATATAGTGCCGATTCACAACACGAGTCATCTCAAGTCACTTTACAAGGAGTCATGTCAATTAAATTAGTGGGAAGGAAAAACTCCCCTTTAACAGGAAGAAACCTCCAACAGAACCAGGCTCAGTAGGAGCGGCCATCTGCCACGACCGTCTGGGGGTTTGAGAAGACAGAGCAGAGACACACAATGAACAACTGATGTAAGAGTACTTTTCTAATGCTGCGTTGGAAAAAAAATAGATTCTTTGATTCTGAATCGATTCTTATAAAAATTCTTAAAAATCGATGCATACGTCCAAGAATCGATTTAATGGTTTTACATTGTTTGCCCTTTTTAAAGCTAAAATAGGAGGGAAAAGTCCAGATGGACATTTTAAGGCTTAGGTCTGAAAGGGTTAATACAGTTTCCCTCCGTTAACTGTAACCTCACCAGTGTTGCGTCATTGATTGTAATGTCATGTAATTAAGGTAGCAGCTCCAAAAAAGTTTTTAATATCACTGGCCCATATCAATATCGAATTGGAACGGATTGGGTCAGATCATGATAATCGATTATAACTCTTGAGAATCGGAATCGAATCGATTCTTGAAATTTGAATCGATACCCAGCTTTAGTACTTTCTATGTTAAAGAAAGTAAAAACTTTTTGTAACAAGAGAGGGAGAACGTTCAGTTACTGGGAGCATCATCCCAGCCGATGCCCCCATTGTCCAGTCTAACTCTATAGCAGCATAACTGCAGAGATAGCTCAGGATAACCTATCCCGTTAACCCCCCCTCCCCAACCAACCGGCTTACGTTAAAGTTTGTTTACCCATTTTAAGTAAAGTTTTACAATGGCAGAAAGTATTGAGCATTTCCTCTTACATGTTGTGAACATTCTTAAAGTTTAGTGGTTTCAAATGATTTATTAGACACTGATGTTAATCAAGTTTGGGTTTCATTAAAAAAAACAGAAAAATCTAAGCAGTGACATGTAAGATTCAACATAGCGATCATCACATTTAGAAACGTGTGCTTCTGTTCAGCCATGAAATCATTCCAGATGTTTTTGCCTTGTAGAACCTCACGATCACAACAAAATAGGCGTTGACGGGATCCAGCAGTTCTGCGATGACCTGGGCCTCAACCCTGCCAGTATGAGCGTCCTCCTTATAGCGTGGAAGTTCCGAGCAGCAACACAGTGTGAATTTTCCAAACAGGAGTTCATGGATGGCATGACAGAACTGGGGTGAGAACGTGTTGTTATTCGTACCACATGGCGTCTTTGTTCTGATTCTCGTTCACGGTCACCTACCTTTCTGTCCAGCAGACAGTGAAAACGAGTCCTTTCTGTGCTTTCAAAGGTGTGACGGCATCGAGAAGCTCAAATCTCAGCTGCCGAAGATTGAGCAAGAGTTAAAAGACCACGGAAGATTTAAAGGCTTTTACCAGTTTACATTTGATTTCGCCAAGAATCCCGGCCAGAAGGGTTTGGGTAAGAATCGTGTGCCTCCCAGCCTGCTTGCTGACTTCTCCCCATTCATGCTGACCTTCTGCTGGTTTTCACTGCAGATCTAGACATGGCTATTGCATACTGGAATTTAGTCCTGGCTGGGAGATTCAAGTTCTTGGATTTGTGGAACCAGTTTTTACTTGTAAGTTTAAACTCTCACTTGCATTTTACCTGGAAATTTTCATTGATCTCTAAAGGTGAAAAAAAAGCCCAAGATATTGGGGTAAAAAAAAAAAAATTATAAACAAAAGGAGTGCAGACCTGATGAGGATGTTTGAGATTTTCCCTCTTAAAGTGCTTTGATAAAATTCGGGGATTTTATGCAATAGACTACCACAAGTTAGTCTATAATTGTAAAAAAAAAAATTAAACACCTGAAAAGTGTGGCGTTGCATATATATTCAACCCCATTTACTCAAATACCCAACCAGCCCAATAATTAGTAAACTGAGTCAACTAATGTAATCTTGGTACAAATCCAGCTGTTCTATGAAAGCATTAGGGGTTTGTTAAAGAACAGACGGGTCAGGGAGAAGGCTGTGGAAACGAATAAAGCAGAATTGGGTTCTACAACAATATCCCAGGCTCAGAACGTCTCAGAGAGCTCTGCGCAATCCATCATCCGAGCATGGAAAAAATACAGCCCAGCTGCGAGCCTTGAATTAAAGAAAACAGTTGTACATCCAGTCAGATGGGTGGACTCGAGTCACATGACTTGGACTCGAGTCATTCATTTTGTGACTTTAGACTTGACTTGAAAAAATGTTCAAAGACTTGTGACTTGAATTGGACTTTTACACCAATGACTTGACTTAGACTTGAACCAGTTTTCTTAGAAAGACTTGATATTCTACCCAATGTCTAAAGTTTAAAACGCCTATTATTTCAAAAAAATTGAGCGCTCATTTCACTCATCTAGATCAATAAACGGACACCGTCCCTCTGTACGTATGTGTGCGAGAGCTGCAGCTCAGCCAATCAAATGAACTGAATAAAAGAAAAGAAACAAAGATTTTAAAAAGAACACGTGGCCTTTGATTCACATTGAACATGTTACTCCAACGTTTTATTTGGGGAAAAAAATCACATTTTCAGGCTTGAGACTTACTTGAGACTTGCAGAGCAATGACTTGGTCCCACCTCTGTATCCAGTACATCAGTAGATGACGGTGCAGCGCTGTCAAGGCTTACATGTTTTCTCTTCTTTTCTCTATTCACACAACTGCAAACCTACCAAAGCATGCCCATCCACTTAAAGCGACAGGCCAGGCAAGAAGAGCATTAATAAGAGATGCAGACAAGAGCCCAGAGGTCATTCTGGAGGAGATGCAGGGATTCACAGCTCGGGTGGACTCGTCTGTCATTGGGATTAATCATACACGCCACATATCTGGTCTTTATTGGTGAGAGGTAGGAAGAAAGCTGCTGTTGAAGAAATATTGAAGAGGTCCAGTCTTCCACAAACCATATACTTCTCTGCACCTCTGCAGATGGAGAAGCAAAAACTAGGCTTAAGGAGGGAATGTGGCGATTGTGGAATAAAGGTTGTTTTTTTTTAAAGACACATGTGTTTGTTGGACTTTTTATGATAGCAGAGGGTGGTTGCCAACTATGGAGTACAACCTAGGTTCGACAAAGCCAAGCCATACGAGTGCTGGAAAAATGAAGTTAGAATGTGGAAACTTGTTACGGACCTGGACAAGAATCAGCAGGCGCTCGTGGTGGCGCTGGGCGAGCCAGACGGACTGCTTTGGAAATATCCGTGGAGGATCTTAACAAAGACAACAATATAGGAACCTTGTTTACAAAATTGGCCACAGTTTTCTTGAGAGAAGAAAAAGACCTCGGTTATGAAGCATACCCTCACTTTGACTCGATATCTAAAGACAATGCGATGCCCATGGTGCACTACATTATAGAGTTTGAACAAAGATACAATCATATAGCGGCCTTCAGCTCTACTGCATTGTTCGATCTCTTGTCTCTCATCTTTCTCTTGGCAATGCCTCATAGATTCTCTATAGGTTTCTCTATGGGTTTAAGGTCAGGTGAGTTTGCTCGCCAGTCAAGCCCAGTAATCCTATGGTCAGGTTTTGGTACTTTTGGCAGTGTAGACATGTACCAAGTCCTGCTGGAAAATGAAGTCGGCATCTCCATAAAGCTGGTCTGCAGAAGGAAGCATGAAGTGCTCCACAATGTCCTGGCTACCCCAAATCAACACAGACACTGGACTTCAAGCATCTTGGATTGTGTTCCTCTCCATTCTTCCTCCAGACTCTGGGACCTTGGTTTCCAAATGGGATGCAAAATTTGCAGTTCTTTTTTCTTTAGCCCAGGTATGACTCTTGTGATGTTTGTTGTTCAGGAGCAGCTTGTCAAGAGGAATACAACATCTGAAGCCCATGTCCAGGATCCGTCTGTGTGTGGGGACTCTTGATGCTCTAACTCCAGCCTCAGTCCACTGCTTGTGAAGGTCCCCAACACTTCTAACGGCCTTTTCCTGACAATCCTCTCCAGGCTGCACTCTTCCCTGCTGCTTGTTCACCTTTTTCTTCCACACTTTTCCCTTCCACTTAACTCTCTATTAACGTGCTTTGATACAATACTTGGGGAACATTCAACTTCTTTTGCAATGACCTTTTTAGGCTTTCCCTCCTTATGGAGGGTGTCAATGATGGTTTTCTGCACAACTGTCAGGTCAGCAGTCTTCCCCATGATTATGATTCCTACTGAACCAGACTGAGAGACCATTTAAAGGCTCAGGAACCCTTGGTAGGTGATTTGGATTAATTAGATGATTAGAGTGTGATACTTTGAGCCTAAAATATTGAACCTTTTCACAATATTCCAATTTTCTGAGATTTTGAATTTGGGGTTTTTCATAAGGTGTAAGCCATAATCATCCAAATTATAACAAATAAAGGCTTGAAATTTCTTGCTTCGCATGTAATGAGTCTATCTCACATATTAGTTTCATCTTTAAAGTTGAATTACTCAAATAACTGAACTTTTGCACGATTTCCTAATTTTTCGAGTTTCACCTGTAGTTATTGGTCAGGATGGAGCTATAGTGTTCTTAAGACAGGGTGAGTTTCTGATCAGGTCACACCAGTCCAGGCTAAGCAAAGTAACCATTCAGGATGAGGACAAACCTGTGCAGCTTAGTGCTCCTGTTAATGGTATAGAAAATGAATGGCTTGCACTGATGTATTAGATAGGGCAGATGATGAACTGAGTGGGAACAGAGAAGAAGAAATCACTTAATACATAGAGCTGGATGAGAGGTACAACATAGGAGACATGCATAATGGATCAGAGAGTGACGTAGCAAGTACTGTACCTTTATACTGGTGTAAAATTGAAAACAGATCAGATAATCACATTTACAAACAGATGATGGTGTCCAGCATACAGCCAGAGTGAAAGAAACTGTTAATGGCCACAAAGCACGCCTTGTGGCTGGGGACTTTGAAGACGTCAATATTCATGAAACACAGAAGGATTTTCCCACATGCTGCTGCTGCTGCTGCCTGTGATCTGTCAAAACGAATGGAAAGTTCACTCTATGGACATTAAATCTGCGTTTTTGCAGGGAATGGAACTCTCACTTCATGTTCTTCTTTTCCCCACACAAGCTACTGTAGCTCCATCTGTTTTCTACAGCCAGCCTCCTGTTTATAGCTACCAACCCTTTCAACTGCAGAGTCATCAGAGTCTTGCTGCAGATAACAGGATTCCCAGGCACACTGGAAGTCTAAACTAGACACACAGTCCGGCCAAATACTAGACTCTTCAGTCTTATGACTTATATGTTCCTGCCAGTCGTAAAGAACACACCTTTATTTATGTATATATATATATATATATATATATTTAAAGTTTATCGCAGAATTTGGCAAAATGAATTGTGAGAGGCTGCTCATTCTGCCCAGGCAAAAATGGGCTGGTAGAAGCAGGCAGATTCTTGTCTCTAACCCTGGGCAGAAAAGAGCTCACTTTAGTTGTTTATCAGGACATCTCTGGACATCTCTGATGAAAGCATTTCCTGCCTGACTGTATATTAGGAGCAATGCTATAGTGGCTCTTTCTCTAGCTTTTTTTCTTAATGTCACTACTGTAGTGAATCTACTTTAACATGTACAGCTGAAACCAGATTTTTGCTGACTGTTTAAAAATATACTTTTTGTCCCTCACTGTTTGACATTAAATCCTACGACGGAGTATTGGTCATTGTAGACTAAAGAGAAATATGCTGGAGTAAATTTCCGGCCAAAAAACTCTGAAATGTTTGGATTAATTTCACGTATTTTCTGAGAAAACTTGGAAATACTATGATTTCAAAAAGTTGTACATTTACGAGAGAAAACCTCCATGGTTAAAGGCATAAATTGTCTAATTGTATTTTCATAGTTTGATATTTACATTGTAAAGTCAGACATTTGGAAAACATCTCCTAAAAAAAAAAAACCTCCTACATTTCTCAGAAAGAAACTTGACACCACTTACACTTTTGAAAATATCTGGATGCACATCTTGTAAAAGTTAACACTTAAATCTTGTAAGACTGGCATTTTCTGTTGGACATAACTGATTTAAAATCATCTCCGCAAACTTCAGTTGCTTCTGATAAATGTTTGAGGTTTTTTTTTTCTTGAAAATGTCTGACTTTATGTCAAAAAAAAAATCTTAGTTTAATTACTAAAAATAAATGCCTTTAATTTGTGGAAAGTTCTGGGTTTTCTCGCAAAAATGTACAACTTGTCGACATCAGAGAATTTCCCCGTTTTTTTTTCTGAAAAACTGCAAATCAGTTTGCATTTGAGCTCAGTGCGAAAAAAACACTTTTTTTGGGAGACATGCTGCACTCTAAAACCATGACTGAACAGTTTGGCAATAATGATCATTGTTACGATTCGAGAGAAAAAGGGGGGAAAAATTGCAAGAATGCAAACACCGTCCCAAACTGTGAGAGTATGGAGGTGGCAGCATCATGTTGTGGTGGCATTTAGCTGAAGGACGGACTGCTGAACTTCAATAACATGACAATGTCAATATTTTGAAGCGGCCATCACAAACCCATGTCCTCAGTCTTGTAGAAAATGAGTGGATAGAGATGAAAATCCTTGTGTGAGCGAGGCAGCCTGAGAACCTGACTCGGTTGCACCAGTTGTGTTTGGAGGAATGGGCCAGAACTCCAGCAAACTGTAGTGAGAGGCTTGTGGAAGGAAACCCAAAACGTCTGACTCAAATCATTCACTTTAAAATGTTCTACCAAATACTAAGAAGATGTTTTCAGTCTTCTGAATTTGAAGAAAATACATATCTAATTATTGTGTAGTTTAGCGAAAAGAAAGATAAGTTTTTTTTTTTTTAATCCCTACTGACCTTAAACAGAAAATATTTAGTCTGATTTAATGTCGGCGAGGGGAAAAAAAGCGGTTGGATCTTACTAATTGAGTGGATCTAAATAGATTATGGGGTGCCGTTTGTAAAGTTTCCCAGTAAAAAAATTAACGCCAATAATTTGGGTTATTTAGCCTGTCATAAAAGAAAACAAGTGGAGCTTCATTTTTCTGTCCTATTTGCATCACTGGTATATATTCATTTCTAAATGTCAGTTTCAAACTAAATATTAAGTTCGCAAGTTGGATATTTAGTTTACAAATTGAGTATTTAGCTTGAAGCTAAATACTTCGTTTGCAAACTAAATGTTAAACATCCGGCTTCCTAACTAAATATTTAATTTGGAAGCTAGATATTTAGTTTGTTGCTAAATATTTAGATTTGAAACTAAATATTTAGTTTGTGAACTAAATTTTTTAGTTGGTAATTAAATATTTACTCTGAAATATATACCTGAATAAATGAAATGGTGAAAATAGGACTTGAAAAAATGAACTCTCATTTTCTTTATTTTATAACAGGCTAAATAGCTCCAATTATTGGTGTTAATTTTTGTGTAACTTTACAAACAGCGGCCCATAGATATCCGCTGTATTTGTTGTATCTGTTTAAACATTAAGAAGGTACTCATGGCATTAGAGTGAACATTTTTTATATTTTGTCATTTACTGTCCATTTCTGGCTCCTCAGGAGTACACAAAATACATCTCATAAATATGAGCGAAGTCTCTCTAAAGCAGCGTGTCAAACACAAAAACAATATGAAAAAGAATACTTTTGACTAACTTTCTCTATAATTGCTAATATTTTCTCATTTGATTACAGGAGCACCACAAAAAATCTGTTCCCAAAGACACTTGGAATTTGTTACTAGACTTCAGCTCAATGATCACAGATGACATGTCAAATTATGATGAAGAAGGTCAGTAAATCTGCTCAGTGAATATTCCGGATGTCAGATTTCTTCAACTGTTTTGCAGGGTCACATGTTCTGCCTTGTTGTTCATCAACAGGAGCCTGGCCCGTCCTTATCGATGACTTTGTAGAATTCGCACGGCCGCACATCGGGACCAAAAGCACGGCGGTTTAAGGGTTACTGATGGAGGAGTTTTACAAAGCACATTGACCGGATGGCTTGTGGAGCGCGCCAAGCAGTGATTATGGTGTCTTTCAAACTCTCAGGACTAAAATGTTTGACACATCAGAGACTTTATGTAGGCCTAAACATGTTGGTATCTACAGAGGAAAAAGGCATAACCCTGTTGGTTCTGGTGGACTAGTTTAAAGATTTCACATTAAGTACAGATTTTTTTTGGTTTTCTTTTTTAATGTGTGCTGACACCAACTGGAGAAGATTTACCATCTTGAACCATGTGTTTCCTGGTTTAAAGGCATCTGGATTTATTCTGAAATTGGACTGTAAATTTATAGCTTCTTAAAGGAAGATTTTATTTTGATACTAATATGCATCTCGTATTTTGCTTTTGTGTTATGATGCAGCTTTGTATCAATCCAGTTTAAAACGTTGGAATTTTTAAGCACAGTACTGTTTAAACAGAAATATTAAGGGAAAAATAAAATTTTCTGTTTGCCATCTTTTCTTTCTCCCATTTGTTGATTTGTAAGAATTCTGCTTAGTGGAAACAGCATAAAACTAAATAATAAATGAATTATTATTATTATAATAAATGCTTGTTAGATAATTTTTCCTTGATGAATATTTTCTTGAAACTGAAATTTCTCATTGATGGCATGACGACATACCTTTAAAGTTAGGTCTGCTGAAATGGGCTTGTACAATAAAATAGTCCCTTCTGATGAGAAAACTATAGCGTGCCAAGTGTTGCATTGTAATAAATCCATTTGTTAATATAGATACAATTAAAATGAATTTCAAATGCATTCATTTATTGCATTTAGTTCCGAATTTTTAATTTTCCAATAATTGAAGACATACAGATTTAAATTAAAAAATCATTAATAAATGCAATGGTTTATTATATTGTAAAAACAGAGAAAGTTATTCCAGGATTTAATTGTTTTTGATATCTATCCTGCTGTTGTTAATGAAATAATTTAAACTTGCAATGAGGCTTACAAATACAGGTCCTTCTCAAAAAATTAGCATATTGTGATAAAAGTTAATTATTTTCTGTAATGTACTGATAAACATTAGACTTTCATATATTTTAGATTCATTACACACAACTGAAGTAGTTCAAGCCTTTTATTGTTTTAATATTGATGATTTTGGCAAAAAAGTAAAGAAAAACCAAAAAATTAGCATATTTCATCCGACCGATAAAAGAAAAGTGTTTTTAATACAAAAAAAAGTCAACCTTCAAATAATTATGTTCAGTTATGCACTGAATACTTGGTCGGGAATCCTTTTGCAGAAATGACTGCTTCAATGCGGCGTGGCATGGAGGCAATCAGCCTGTGGCACTGCTGAGGTGTTATGGAGGCCCAGGATGCTTCGATAGCGGCCTTAAGCTCATCCAGAGTGTTGGGTCTTGCGTCTCTCAACTTCCTCTTCACAATATCCCACAGATTCTCTATGGGGTTCAGGTCAGGAGAGTTGGCAGGCCAATTGAGCACAGTAATACCATGGTCAGTAAACCATTTACCAGTGGTTTTGGCACTGTGAGCAGGTGCCAGGTCGTGCTGAAAAATGAAATCTTCATCTCCATAAAGCTTTTCAGCAGATGGAAGCATGAAGTGCTCCAAAATCTCCTGATAGCTAGCTGCATTGACCCTGCCCTTGATGAAACACAGTGGACCAACACCAGCAGCTGACATGGCACCCCAGACCATCACTGACTGTGGGTACTTGACACTGGACTTCAGGCATTTTGGCATTTCCTTCTCCCCAGTCTTCCTCCAGACTCTGGCACCTTGATTTCCGAATGACATGCAAAATTTGCTTTCATCCGAAAAACGTACTTTGGACCACTGAGCAACAGTCCAGTGCTGCTTCTCTGTAGCCCAGGTCAGGCGCTTCTGCCGCTGTTTCTGGTTCAGAAGTGGCTTGACCTGAGGAATGCGGCACCTTTAGCCCATTTCCTGCACACGCCTGTGCACGGTGGCTCTGGATGTTTCTACTCCAGACTCAGTCCACTGCTTCCGCAGGTCCCCCAAGGTCTGGAATCGGTCCTTCTCCACAATCTTCCTCAGGGTCCGGTCACCTCTTCTCGTTGTGCAGCGTTTTCTGCCACAATTTTTCCTTCCCACAGACTTCCCACTGAGGTGCCTTGATACAGCACTCTGGGAACAGCCTATTCGTTCAGAAATGTCTTTCTGTGTCTTACCCTCTTGCTTGAGGGTGTCAATGATGGCCATCTGGGCAGCAGTCAGGTCGGCAGTCTTACCCATGATTGCGGTTTTGAGTAATGAACCAGGCTGGGAGTTTTTAAAAGCCTCAGGAATCTTTTGCAGGTGTTTAGAGTTAATTAGTTGATTCAGATGATTAGGTTAATAGCTCATTTAGAGAACCTTTTCATGATATGCTAATTTTTTTAGATAGGAATTTTGGGTTTTCATGAGGTGTATGCCAAAATCATCAGTTTTAAAACAATAAAAGACCTGAAATATTTCAGTTGGTGTGCAATGAATCTAAAATATATGAAAGTTAAATTTTATCATTACATTATGGAAAAGAATGAACTTTATCACAATATGCAAATTGTTTGAGAAGGACCTGTAGACCCTAACATGTGATTGGTTACCTGAAGAGTAAGTCCACTTTAGACCAATTCTATTAACTAGAGATCAGATTGGAACCACATCAGATAAATTCATATGGTGTTGCTATAAAGAACTATATAATTCTGAAATGACCAGTAAGGGAGTAGCACATTTGTTGAATTGTGTTTCCTATTTACTAACTGTAACATTTAGTGAGCCGTTTTCATTTTTCTATTGATCTGGTACACATTTAGGTAATCACCTAATCAATTATTTTACTACAAATTACATAATTTGTTGAACAGAATTTCATTAACACACTAAATATATTTTTTAATCAAGGGCCAATTGTGCTACTTTATCTGCTTAATATGCATTTTAGAAATTGTGTAATTTTATTTTCAACTTAGTGGTGACACATTAAGGTAACTTATATTAAAAAGTTACCGGTATGAACCTATTTTATTCAATTAAAGACATTCAAGCAATATTTTTGTAATTTGTTTATCCGTTATGTGTTCGTTTTTATTAACATATGTTGACTTGCTACAAAATTATAATTTTCATTTGTGGTTTACTTTAACTGACTTTTTAATAAGTTATTTATTTGTAGGGTTGTCACTTTTTCTCAATGAAATTTAATGTATTTATTTTTAAATGATTAGCAACGCTAACTATTTTTATTACGTATTCAAACAATAAATCGTGGTATTCATAGACCCACAAATAAAACGAGGCGCGAGGCGTTTCGTTGTCGCGCGCAGCCCTCTTGTGGCGATATAAGGGAGTGCGGTTGCCACGGGCGACGGCTAACAATCGATATAAAGGAGTGAAACGGCTTCACTGTTCTTGTTTCGGAACGTTTCGGATGATCTTTTTCGTCAAGCGGGTTAGGAAAATGGCCGACTTTAAAACCACTGGGTTAGACGATAGTGCGTTAGACACGGTATTAGGTGACATTGGCTGGGATAAGCGCTTCGCCCTTCCTGAACTTAGCCCTGCTAACAAAGCTCTGCTGGAGGAGGTAAGGCAGTTATGGACCGTTACAATAACACCTGTACCTCATTTAGGATTTTACTTAAATGTATTACCTTAAGTTAATTCTAAGTATCTGTCTGGTGGCTAAAGAGGAGCATTAAAAATGAACTGTCATGTCTCCAACGTGAAATCTGAAAGGGTTTATAAACACCAAACTTGTGAGGGCATATAGGAAATATCTTTCAGTTATTCGATAAGTTGTTTTTCAGCAATAAACTCACGTCTGATGGTGTGACTTACCTTTAATGCATTATTTATTTATTTGAAAGATATTTGGTTTCTTTTTTTTGGAGGTCGTGTTTCCTCAGACGTTTTGGTATTTGCTTTCATTATCTTTAAGCAGCATTTGAATCTCCTTGTGTTTCTGCCTCATACAGTCACAGAACAGCAGAGGTGGGTAGAGTACCCCAAAGTTGTCCTCAGGAGTGCACAGTGATAAAGTCCTTGCACTGGCCTTGCCTAGCGCTACTTCAACATACTTGTACTCAAGTAAAAACCAGCCAAGTTAGTGTAAAAAGTATTTGAGTACCGAGTAACATCGGATTTAAGATGTTAAAAATGACGTCAACATACCGGCAGACAAAATTATAAAGTTATGGGCAAATTTGGGTATTTCAAAAAGTAAAAAGGGGGAAAAAATGATACACTAAATAACATAATTATGAAAATAACACATTTTAAGCAGAAGAAAACCTTTTTCCGAGTCAACTTTTCTTTCAATTTAATACAGATACCTACATTAGGTAATCTTAGAACACGGTAAAAATTACTTCCAGTGACAATTTATGGTGTTTACTGTATTTATTCACTTGACCTCAAAATGCAAACACAAGCTCAACAGATAGAAAATTACACTAGAAAACCAAACCTTGTGTAGAAACAGGTGGTGTCTTTTAAATAAACTGTAGCTGTGTGTCTGCATTGTTGGCTACAATTTGTTTGTTCATTCAGTGAATCTACTCACTGGGCGTAGAGTATCCAGAACTACTCTTAAAAGTACATTTTTCCCAAAAAGTTACTTAAGTAAATGTAACTGAGTAAATGTAACTAGTTACTACCCACCTCTGCAGATCAGTGACATAATTCTTAGTAGGTTATTATCTAAAGCTCAGACTGAATAAGTGGGGGAATCTGAATTTCAGTTTCTATTTGCTGGTTTTCATCCAGTATTACCCAGTGATGTTGAAGAAAAGCGTCGTCACAGCATGATTCTGCCACCACCATGTATTGGGCAGTGTTTTCTGGGTGGGATGCAGTGTTAGTTTTCCACCACACATATAACATTTTGGTTGTAGACCAATTTTGGTCTTAACTGACCAGAACAATCCTAGGTTTCGTTTTAGCACAGTTGCCAAACTTACACAGAGTCACAGCTCTATTCCCCCAGCTCTTAGTAGTGATGACTTTATGGGAATTCTTGTGTTTGGGTTGTTTTAATTCAGTCGAGCTTTCGGAATTATCAAAAATATTAGCCTCATCTAAACCTTCAACTTGTATGTTGGACCCAATTCCAACCAAATTATTTAAGGAAGTGTTCCATTTGGTTCCTGTCCCCATCTTAGATGGGATGAATCTATCCTTAGTAAATGGATACCTACCACAGGAATTTTAAATAGCTGTAATTAAACCTTAACTTAAGAAACCTTCCCTTGATCAAGATGACTTAATGAATTACAGACCTATATCTAACCTTCCTTTCTTATCCAAAGTCCTTGAGAAAACAGTTGCTAATCAAGTCTGTGAGCATCTAAACAGTAACGAGCTGTTTGAAGAGTTTCAGTCAGGTTTTAGAGCTCATCATAGCACTGAAACAGCACTGGTGAAGGTTACTAATGATATTCTCATGGCCTCAGATAATGGACTGGTGTCTGTTCTGGTTTTGTTAGATCTCAGTGCTGCTTTTGACACAGTCGATCATAATATTCTCTTAGAAAGGCTTGAACATGTTGCAGGGATCAAAGGAACAGCACTAGGCTGGTTTAAATCATATTTGTCCAACATATTCCAGTTTGTTAATGGAAATGATAAATCTTCTTTACACTTGAGGGTTACTTGTGGAGTTCCACAGGGTTCTGTGCTTGGACCAATTCTTTTTACTATATATATGATTCCAATTAGTGGAATCATTAGACAGCATGGTATAAATTTAGAAGAAGATGGGATTCCTTGCCAAAAAAAACTTTAAAAGTAATTGGAATGTTTGCATGATTCAATTAAAATGAGTTTTCTTCTAAAGTGCCTTGAGAGGACATCTGTTGTGAATCGGCGCTATACAAATAAATTGAATTCAATTGAATTATTTGGGCCCTGTTGTACCAGCTGAGCATCAATTAAAGTCTACAGTCTACCTGATTATTGTTGTTGACCACAGCCATCTCTTTATAAACCCACCATGCTTATGTTCCGGTGGCTACTTCCAGTAGAATATTGCACCACCATGTCACAAAGCTCAAATCAAACTATTTTCTTGAACGTAAGAAGCAATTCGTGGCACTCCGGTGGCCTCCACAGTCACCAGATCTCCAGCCGAGCTCCTTCAGGATGCGATGGAGAAGGGAGAATCGCATCAAGGATGTGCAGCCAACACGTGCAGAAACAAAGTTGTGGTTTCATGTTTCCATTGCTGATGTGTTGATATCCTGCATTTGTCAACAACAGATTCATAAAGCAGAGATGGAGCTTCTGCTAGAGAACAATGAAGTGGGAAGAACTGCAGATCGAAAGCTGTTTATTGCCGAAGAGACCCAGAGGTCTAAGCTACAGCTGGTTAACACTGAGGTGAGTGTGTCAGAACAAACTTCATGTCAGCTATGCACCAGGTGCAGTGGACCTGATTGAAGTCCCCCCCTCCTTCAAATCTAACAAAATTTGTGTCAAACGTTTGTACTACAAAAAAATTGCGTTTGTATCCTTTTAAAGATATTGGTAAAAGTTTCCAGATACAAATTTTCCCCGATACCCAAATCAAGCAAAATTGGTGTCAGACGTTTATGCTACCATCGTGCAAAGTATTTCTCACTCCTAGGAAAAGTCCAACCAACTGTAAGCAAAACTATTGTTTATACTGTAATATTGCAATTTCAAACAACACAAACAAAAAATTTAGCAACACAAATGTAGCAAAATAGATGAACACCAGTTTTGTTTGATTTTGGTAATGTGGTGGTGGCTGCTTGACCTCTTACCTATATCAACCTTTAATATCTCTGATATTGATGCAGCACAAACAATGGCTTCAAGGAAAAAAAGGTTGGGAACCACGGGTCTATATGACTAATTCTTTTCTTTTAAAAAAAAAGTAGTTGTAGAGGCTGATGGCTGTGGGCAGGAAGGATCTTCTGTAGCGGTCTGTGTTTTAGTTGCGGTGATTAAGCCTCTGACTGAAGACACTGTTGTAAAGCACCCTCATGAAGTGGATGCTCAGGGTTGTCTTTGCATCATCTCCATCTTTTTTAATCCCTGGCTCTGATTCTGCTACCCCAACAGATGATGGCTGAAGAGATTACGCTCTCCATAATTGACTTTTAGAAGATCGGCAGCATCTTGCTGCAAATCTTGAAGGACCTAAGCTTCCTCAAGTACAATCTGCTTGTGTCCCTTCTTGAAGACAGCTTTGCTGTTTCATCTCCAGTCCAGTCTGTTGTCCAGGTCAAACATCCAGGCCTAAAAAAAATCTTCCAAAACCTTGCGCAATGAATGGAGCTTGCATGTTCTTCCTGTTAATATATGGGGTTCTCTCCAGGTACTCTGGCTTCCTGCCACATGACTGTTAGGTGAATTGGTCTCTCTAAATTGTCCTTCAGTATGAGTGTGTGCGTGCATGGTTGTTTTTCCTGTCCATCTCTACGTTGACCTGTGATGGACTGACAACCTGTGCTGGGTGTACCCCGACTTTCGTCCAATGATGGCTAGAGATAGACACCAACGCCCACCAGCCCCACCAACGCCACTCTACAAAGATAAATGGGTACAAACGATAGATGGATGAAAACTGAACGTTTTAAATTGGCGTACAGCTAAAGTTCAGAACTAAATCGGACAGAAAAATGTTCAAACTCACCTGAAGAGGGCAGTGGAGAGGCAATCTTGTGTGTGCCGAGAGTTTAACTGGTTGTGTATGGTCGATTTTGCTTTAAATGTGTTTTCTTTGTTTATTTTTCTGTTTTTATCATGTAAAGCACATTGCGCTGATTTCATCATGAAAAGTGCTCTACAAATAAAGTGTGATTGATTGATTGATGTCCAGCCAATCTGATAGATCTGGATCTAGTCTTGACAGAGTGGACAAATATGGCTGAGTCGAGACCTGGGATCCTGGCAGACTCCTTCTACAGAAGACTGAATGTCGGAACTGGACTTAAAATAATTTACCACGGCCTGAAAATGTAACAGGGGTAGATCCACTGTGGGTTTTTGTCTTTCCATTGCATGGAGTTTTAGATATGGAGCAAAGATGTGCCGTAACACTGTCTGTCTGGCTGCATTCAGACTCTGTGGAAGGCCAACGAAAAAGAGCTAGAGGTGACGAAGCATATGACAGTCCTCGCAGAGAGAGAGTCGGGTCGCCTCGCTCAGCTGACAGCTCAGACTGAAACAGAGCTCAGTTCTTCAGAGGAGAGGCAAGACACGATAGAGGTGGGAACATTGTATTCGCTTGAAGAAGAGAAACTCCTACAGCGGCAGTACCGAGATGTGCCTCTTATCCTTTTTTTTTCTTTTTGTGTCTTCAGAAAAACTTGTTGAAGGCACATCAGAAACTTGAGGAGCTGAGGCTGCAGATGGACTGGGACCAGCAGACCATGGACAACTTCTTAGAGGAGTCGGCTCAAAAGGACGACGACTTAATGGCCATCATCAAATACGCCCAACAGGATGAGCAGAGGATCAAGGTTAAAAAGCAATGTTTGCAATTTTGGCATGATCTGTCTAGTTCTCAGCTAACAGCCATCTGTGTCTCCTTTAGTCCCTCACTCTGGCTAGAGAGAAGACGACTCTGGAGGCCAAGGAAAAGCGCAGAGCACTTGACAAAGAATTAACAGAGACTAGGTCTACACAGGTAATGTAAGAACACAGAATATCCATACTGTTCATGGTCTTAAATATTTCATTTCCTTATTTTTAGAGGTTATGGGTGTTGTGCCACAGATAGGTAGGTTTTGGCTATGAACAATTATGAATAATTGCTTAGGGCAATTAATAATAATAATTTTTTGTAAAAATTACCAAGTTTAGGGGCACCATCTGGATTCCAGGAATATCAATAGCCAAATTGTTCAGTCACTGAGACGGAACAATTTATGTTTATGATTACCTGCCTGATAAGGCTGATATAATTAAATGATAGATGAAGGAATAAGTTCTTGGCGTTCTTTGAACAGCAAGTTACTACACATGTAGGTGAAATAACAGTTTTCCAAAATATAAGAGTTTATTACAAAAAGAATTCAACTTTCAGTTAACATACTTTAATCAACAAACTCACTAAACTTAACATTTATCGGCCTCCAAATTACTGTGCAGACTTTAATGATGATTTTAGTGAACTGCTGTCTACAACCTGTGTTGATTTTGACAGTATAATTATTGTTGGTGATTTTAACATCCATGTTGACAATCCCCAGAACAAAGGGTCTATAAAGACCTGAGTAACGCTCTGGACAACTTTGGGCTGACTCAGCATATAACAGAGCCCACACATAATAAGGGTCATGTTTTGGACTTACTGATCTCGAAGGGTCTGGGGTCTCATTTATAAAACATTGCGTAGAATCCCTACTAAAAGTGTACATACGACCAAAACAAAAAGTTTGCGTACGCCAAAAAGATTTCTGATTTATTAAACCATGTCTACGCAAAGGTGTAAGCAATTTCCCCTTTATAAATCACAGTCTTCTTGGAAGTTTGCGCACATGAAGTTGGCTCATATCCCGCCCTGAACACGCCCAAATCCGGCTATAAAAGGTCAATGCAAAGCAGGACATGAATATTGATGCATATGAATAAGAAGGGAAATATGGCAACATAAAAAAAAACCAAGAAGAGAAACTTTACGGAGATGGAGATTGAAGTGCTAGTGGGTGAAGTGGAGGCTAGAAGAGACATTTTATCTGGTGGACACAGCAGTGGTGTCACAAATAAAAGGAAGAACTTCGAGTGGCAGCATGTGGCGTCTGCAGTGCACACTGTCAGTGCAACTGACAGGACGGTACCCGAAATTTAAAAAAAAGTGGTCGGACCTCAAAGTCGAGGCAAAAAAAGTGGGTCTGCTACTGGAGGGGGTACGTGTACACCCGAGCTGACACCACTGGACAGGAAGATGGCAAGTATCATGGGAACATCAAGCGTGTACGGTATTGTGTCAGAGAAGGAGGGCGACACCGACCTGGCAGAAACGACAGATGAACCCGGTAAAGCACCTTTTGTATATATTTTATTACATGGCTACGTTAACAAATTTGAGCATATTTTAAGGAGACAGACTAATATGCCGTGTCTTTTCAGCTTTTCCACAGTCGGTAGGTGGCGAGGATGAGGAGGCTGAGGAAGGTGAGGTTGCCCAGCGTCCGGCTGCCCCCAGCGCCAGTGCTGCCGGTGCCCGTGGTGCATCCAGCAGTGGTCGGGTTCTGACTGAAGCTGTGATGCAGACACACAGAGAGACACTATCAGCGCCATCAATTCTGTGAAAAACGAGTTAAAGGAAATAAAGAGTGTGCTGTGCGACATAGTGACAGCCATTGGTACCTTAAATGATACAATAAAAATTTTTAATAAATGAACCTTGTTGTTGTTATCTCAAACGCCGCATGACATCCTGGCGGATCCTTGCTCCCTGGGTGAAGGCTTCCTGTTGAGGAGGAGGCGGCTGTGGGTCGGGGTTCTCATGCTGGGGAGGGGGTAGGCAAGGAGGGAGGGGAATTCCAATTCTCAGTGCCATGTTATGAAGAATTCCACATGCCCTCACGATCTTGTAGACCTTTGTAGGGTGGTATAATAGTCTGCCACCCGAGGCATCCAATGACCGCCACCTACATTTTAACAGGCCTATGGCACGCTCCACGACTGAGCTCGCACGCGTGTGACAGGAGTTGTAGCGCATTTCCTCTGCTGTCTGTGGGTCTGGGAACGGGGTCAGAAGCCAGCTCCTGAGAGGGTAGCCACTATCCCCCGGAAGTGGTAACACGTTTAATTCAGTCGTCAACAACCAGCATTTCTAATGACGGTGAGGACTTACCGAGCAGCCAGCCATCACGCACAGCGCCTGCCTGCAGTCTGTGCCCTACACTGCTGTGTGTCAAGATAAAGGAGTCGTGTGTTGACCCAGGCCATCGTGCCACCATATTAGTGATCATGTGTGAATCACATATGATTTGCACATTAATACTGTGTACATGTTTCCGATTGACGAAAACAAATTCATCCTCGGACGGGGCCCTTATAGCAATATGGGTGCAGTCAATTGCGCCGATTATGTTTGGGAAACCAGACATTGCTGCAAATTGCATCTTAATTTCGGCCTGCTCCCCCACAGTACATGGAAACGTGATGCATCGCCCTGCCCATTTTAATGATCCCATCCAAGACTGCAGGCATTATTGTGCTCAGGGACGGCTGTGATATCCCAGACCTAGTAAATAAATATAACATATTTGAAGGCATTATTTCCAAAAAGGGACTTTGGGCAGAATAGTAAGAATCATGTCACTCAGACACATACCTGTCGGATAATTTCCGCTGGTAACAACCAGTTGCCAGAAACCCCAGAGTGGTGAGCACCTGCAGCTGGACCGGAATGGCACGGTTCCGCCTGGACGGTCTCTCCAAAACCAGGCCCAATTCAGCAGAGATCCAAGAGCACAGCTCTAGGGAATCTGAATCTGCTTATTAGCCAGTCATCATGGGCAAGGAGGTCCGCATGATCCCTGAACACGCGTTCTCTCCTAATCCTTCCATTTGCTAAATCTTCTAGCAACGCCAGTGCATCCATCTCAAATATTACACTTGAAAGTAGTTGGGGTATTTGTATTGGCAGCAATAAGACTGATTGCTTCCTTCCTTGGCACAATGAACGTGCCAATCAATGATATATGGTACAGCTGATTCAATTTATTAATTGGCATACAGTCCCGGCCCTTTTATCTGAGTTTAAGGTTTTGAGATAAATTTTATGTATTTATTTTAATATTGAAAAATGTTTTTAGAAGAGCTATAGCTCACTGCAAAGCTACAATATATATATCATTGCTGGTTTGGATGTTTATAACATGAATCCATAATTAATGTTTGGTGTGAGGTGAAATGATATCTGTGAGAGGAGTAATATGCAGTCTGGCTGCAGTTCACCACCTCACCAACTCAGTCGTCGATTCCCCCCCCGTCTCTAAAATGTCCGTACGCACGGGTCAGAGTTGGCGTACAGGTGCGCACATTTTCCCGTCAAGTTTGTTTTTTATAAATCACAACTTTTGCTTTGAAAGTTGCGTACGCCAGTTTCAGGCCCCATTTTGTGCGTACGCAACGTTTATAAATGAGACCCCTGGGCATTTCCAAGATTAATGTGCGTGATGTGGGCTTGTCTGACCATTGTGTTTTCTTTGAGAGTACAATTTCGGTTCACATAAACGTTTTAACGGAGGTAATCACAAAACGATTAACTGAAAACACTAGTGAGATCTTTAACCAGGTCTTCTCTCTAACACCTGCCCTGTCAGGGGGTTCAGTCAATGAACTTGTCAACAGCTTTAATGCTAAAATATTAAATGTCATGGATACTATTGCTCCCTCTAAGGTGAAGGTTATCTCTGGAAGGAAAAGGTCTCCACGGAGAAATTCCACACTGGTGAGAAATGAAAAAAGGGAGTGTCGGAAAGCCAAGCGCAGATGGAGAAAAACAAACCTTCAGGTTCATTATGACATCTATAAAGAGAAACTTCACTCTTATAACTTACAACTGAGGAATGCAAGGAAGTCATATTTTTCTGACATCACCAGAAATAGTCATAGTGCTCGTGCTAACAAACTCTCCTGTGTCAGTAGCACCTGAACTCTATTCCACTAAGGCCTGCATTGACTTTGCCAAATTCCTCACAGACAAAATCCAAAATATTAGACAAGTGGTTGGTTCATCAACGGCAGGTTCAGGTTGTAACTCTCTTCATGACATCACAGACACAGGTTGATTCTTTGAAATGGGCGTTTATTCACGAGCACGTTCTCCTGAAGATTCCGCTGCGCATAACGTGTAACACACTTCACAACGCCGTAAGAACTTAAAATACACCAAATACAAAATATATTACAAAAAATGTACAGCATTAACATTAAGAATACAATCAGACTAACATCAAGCTGTAATAAACAAAGATGAAACAAAGTAAAACATATACCTCATTGGCTGCTAGTCCTGAAAAGAGGTTGTTAAGTCCTTCAAGATAACTATGGTTCAATTCTTCAGTATGTAACTTCATTGAGCTTCACTTTTTCAGGCAAAAAGGAGCGCTGCATATTTCTGCGTTCATAGTCTGTTATTTTTGCCGCCGATGCGGGATCTCGCGAGATTTACAATTCACGCGTGACTAGCACAAACTTCACATGAGAGTTCAGAAATGAGCTTTTTATGGCCATTAAACAGATAATTTTATATAATATTGTATCCAAATGAAATCTAAATGCATTTTAACTTCACAAAATATGAAATACAATTATTTATTTATGTATTTATTCACAGAACTTATTAAATTAACTAATTCACTGTAAATACTTAAACGACACTTACACAGGTTATGTACAGTGTCCACAGAAAATCCGTTTAAACACCATGAAACAGTTTTATTTCATAAACAGCAAAGATCTGGAGGACATCTTACGTCAACTGAACTACTCCTCTTGCTGCTTAGACATCCTGCCCACAGGCTTTTTCAAAAAGGTCTCAAAGATCTTGGAGTCAGATCTGTTACAGATTGTGAACTCATCTTTAATGTCGGGTGTTTTCCCAGAGCCACTGAAAACAGCTGTAATTAAACCCCTGCTCAAAAGAGACAATCTGGACAAGACACAAATAAACAACTACAGGCCCATCTCCAATATTCCATTTTTAAGTAAGATCATTGAAAAGGCTGTTTTTCATCAGCTAAATGACTTCTTAAGACAAAGCAACTGCTACGACGTCTTTCAGTCAGGTTTTAGACAGCACCACAGCACTGAGACTGCTCTGACCAAAGCCATCAATGACATCTGTTTGAATACTGACAGTGGAAAAATGTCTGTTAGTTTTACTGGATCTCAGTGCTGCATTTGATACTGTTGACCACATTATTTTACTCAAACGACTGGAGAACTGGGTGGGTCTCTCTGGGACTGTACTAAACTGGTTCAAAACGTACTTAGAGAACAGGAAGTACTTTGTGTCAATAGGTAACTTTACATCTGAGCAGACGGGAATTACATGTGGAGTTCCCCAGGGTTCCATCCTGGGACCTCTTCTGTTTAACATCTATATGCTCCCACTGGCACAGGTAATAAATAACAATATAAGTTACCATAGCTACGCAGATGACACACAGATATATATTAGAATGTCACCACGAGACCAAGGGCCTGTACAGGCTCTTGGTAAATGCATTGAGGAAATTAATGACTGGATGTGCCACAATTTTATGCAGTTGAACAAAAACAAAACTGAGATAATTGTCTTTGGAACTAAAGAGAAAAGATTGAAGGTCACCACAGGGCTTCAGTCCATACACCGAAAAACCACCAACCACGTCAGAAATCTGGGGATAGTGATGGACTCAGACCTAAACTTTGAAAAACACATTAAGGCAATCACAAAATCAGCCTACTATCACCTTAAGAAAAACTCAAGGATAAAAGATCTGATGTCTCAGCAGGACCTGGAAAAACTAGTCCATGCGTTTATCTTTAGTCGGCTTGATTATTGTAACAGCGTCTTTACAGGTCTGCCTAAAAAATAAATTAGGAAACTGCAGCTCATCCAGAACTCTCCTGCTCGAGTTCTCACTAAAACCAAAAAAGTGGACTACATCAGTCCAGCTCTGAGGTCTTTACACTGGCTGCCTGTCTGTCAGAGGATAGACTTCAAAGTTCTGCTGCTAGTCTATAAAGCTCTGAATGGTTTAGGACCAAAATAAATCAGTGATCTCCTGACCCAGTATAAACGTACCCAACCCCTCAGGTCATCTGGATCCGGTCTTTTATCAGTTCCCAGAGTCAGAACCAGACATGGAGAAGCTGCGTTCAGCTTCTATGCTCCACATGTCTGGAACAAACTCCCAGAAAGCCTCAGATCAGCTGAAACATTAAATCCAGGTTAAAGACCCACCTGTTCTCAGCTGCTTTTGATTAGGTTTTAATTCTAAGTTTAAAATCTGCACGGCATCTTTTAAGATTTTTTTTTTCATTTTAAATCATGGTTTTTATTCCTGTACTTTTGCTTTTTCTGCACCCTGCTGTAATACTTTCTTTTATGTAAAGCACTTTGAATTGTCTTGTAACATGAATTGTGCTATACAAATAAACTTGCCTTGCCTAAACTAGTAACACACAACTAAACCACTAAGAAAATAATAATTATAATAAAACTAACACCCAAAAGTAAACAGTAAAAGTGATAAATATGCACAGGAATAGAAATAGTAACCAATAAATTGATAATGATGTCACAGTTCAAAATGAATAGGTTTTTCTTAAAGACCAAGGCTTGTATTGAACAGTGTTGGGAATGAAGCTAAGTTAGTTTTAAACTAATTGTGGTCAGTTTAAGACTAATCAGCATCTTCTGGTTTGTTTTCAAACCACCAATTCACAATGCAAAGCAGAAGTGAAGAAAAACATTATTTGGAAGAAGCAATGTTTCATTAAACCATTCGCTGAATTAGAAATCAATAACATTTAGGTAATTGATTCTATTTTATGGGTCGGTCACCGAAGTGATTGATCTAATTTAATATTTAGACTTTATGTTGATGTCAACGGCCATACCAATTATGTCGATCTAATTTAGTATTTTGACTTACCAAGAAGGCAGATTCAAAAATGACTGAAGAGATTAGTTTTAGTGTTTAAACTATCTGTTTTGAAGCCGATCTCTATTTTGAATAGCATTAATGGCAGTCTTTATTGTTCATGAATAAAGAGCTGTCAATGGCGGGCCCACGTGGTTCGCTAGAGCATGTAGCCTACAGCTAACTCACGTGGAGCTGCTTAAAGCCGCTCTGGTTCATTTATTAAAGACTAAACAAGGGAAAACTGTTGGAGTGAGTAACTCAGGTTGCAGGATATAAAACGACTTTCCATCGGAAACCTCGAAAATCACTGTTTAAACCTCCAGGCCGACCGGCCTGTTTGAACCCAAACAATAAATGAAATCTTACACAAAGTAACAAATCACAGTGAGAAATAAACAACACTTAGATCTTGTTTATCTTAAACTAATCTCGCCTCTGCCCAGACAGACCTTATTGAGCGGTTAAAGTTCTCCAGGTTGCTCCGTGGATGATGGGGGAAGCTAAAACAACATTAGCCGGCAGGCTACCCACAGCTACGGTCTGTTAGCAGTGGGAGGGCTTATGGCTGTTGGGGTGCAGGTAGCCTTTAGCTTGGACGTCGTCCTCTCTGGCTTGGCTAAACAGCAATCAGGTCCACCTTCCTTCACTGACACAGTACCGTTTCTGCAGTTTCAAGACCGCATTCGTCCCCGGCTTTGTTGCGGTGGGGTAATGCTCCAGTCTGGACGCGGTTCTGCGGCATTCAGTCGCTTGTTAGTGGTCCCCTCCACACAGCAGCATTTGTTCAGAAAGCAGGGCTCAGGGCAGAACAGTGGGGTTTATCTCAAAACACACTGGGTTTGTGATTCACCTGGTCGATCAGCAGTCTTTGTCGTCCTTGGAGTGAGTTTCTCCCAGAAAACTCGCGTGCTTCCCTCGCCAGTGAAGGAAAGATGGGGTCCCTCCTGGCACTGTCTTGCCGAAAGCCCAAACGGAAGAGAGTGAGCTCCAATGACTCAAGCCCTTATAAAACCTCTGGTCCTCTTCTTCTCCTG